>CM055123.1:98018053-99218053 GCA_029206835.1 Rana muscosa | reverse complement strand
TGACGCATCACTTTGTACGACAAAGTCTCTAGAGAAGTCGGGTGAGTACAACACTGGCTGGCTACATAAGGCTTGTTTCAAGAATTGGAATGCTGCCTCAGCCTCGGGGGTCCATTTAATCATGACCGACCCTTTCCCCTTCGTCAGGTTGGTTAGGGGCACAGCCTTAGAAGCAAAGTGGGGAATGAATCGCCGATAATACCCAGCGATTCCCAGAAAGGCTCGTACCTGCTTCTTGCTGTTGGGACGTGGCCAACTCTGGATGGCCTCGACTTTGTTGAGTTGGGGTTTTATTACTCCCCTCCCAATGGTGTACCCAAGATATTTGGCCTCCTCCTGCCCAATGGTACACTTCTTGGGGTTAGCCGTAAACCCTGCTTCCCGAACAGAGTCCAGGACTGCTTGCACTTTTGGCAGATGTGAGGCCCAATCTGTGCTATGAACAATTACGTCATCCAGGTAAGCCGCAGCATACTTCCGATGGGGCCTCAGCATCTGGTCCATTTTCCGCTGGAATGTGGCCGGCGCATTCTGTAACCCGAACGGCATTCTTTTATATTGGAACGCCCCGTCTGGGGTTACAAATGCGGTTTTCTCTTTGGCCGACTTGGCCAGGGGGATTTGCCAATACCCTTTTGTGAGGTCAAGAGTCGTCATGTATCGGGCTGTTCCCAGCCGGTCGATCAACTCATCTATACGTGGCATGGGGTAGGTGTCAAATTTTGTAACTTTGTTCAACTGACGAAAATCGTTACAAAATCGCCAGCTCCCATCCGGTTTAGGCACCAACACAATGGGACTAGACCAATCACTTTGGGACTCCTCTATCACCCCTAAGTTCAGCATTTTCTGTACTTCCTCCCGTATTGCCTCCCGTCGGGCCTCTGGGATCCGATAGGGTTTTAACTTCACCCTTTCACCGGGCGGGGTAATAATGTCATGCTCTACCCCAGATGTTTGTCCCGGCAGCTCAGAGAATACCTCCTTGTTGCGAAGCACAAACTCCTTAACCTCCTGTTGTTGGGGTTGTGACAAGGTGGCTGCGATTCCAACCTCAGGAATCACGCAACCAGTTTGAGCTGGTGACCAAGTGTCTGCGACTAGGGACTCTCTATCCCTCCAGGCTTTCAACAGATTAACGTGATAGATCTGTTCGGGCTTTCGCCTTCCTGGTTGTCTGACCTTGTAATTCACTTCGCTCACTTTTTCCATTATCTCGTAGGGGCCTTGCCATTTGGCAAGGAATTTACTTTCAACCGTAGGGACAAGTACCAATATCCTATCCCCCGGGGAAAAGGTACGGGTCTTGGCTCCACGGTTGTACACTCTCTGCTGTGCCAACTGCGCTTGGGCCAAATGTTCCTTCACGATGGGCATTACCTGTGCAATTCGATCTTGCATCAGGGCGACATGCTCAATCACACTCCTGTGGGGAGAACTCTCACTTTCCCAAGTTTCCTTGGCAATATCCAACAGCCCTCTTGGGTGTCTCCCATACAGTAACTCAAAGGGGGAGAATCCCGTAGAGGATTGGGGCACCTCCCTAATAGCAAACATCAAATAAGGAAGTAGACAGTCCCAATCCCTTCCATCTCTATCCACCACTTTCTTCAACATTTGTTTTAGGGTTTTGTTGAATCTTTCAACCAGCCCATCGGTTTGGGGGTGATACACAGATGTACGCAATTGCGTCACTTTGAACAATTTACACAGCTCTTTCATAACCCGGGACATAAAGGGTGTACCTTGGTCCGTAAGCAGTTCTTTACAAATACCCACCCGGCTAAAAACAAGAGATAGCTCTTTGGCTATGGTTTTGGCCGAGGTATTTCTGAGAGGGATCGCTTCTGGATAACGGGTGGCATAGTCCATTATAACCAATATGTACTGGTGCCCCCTAGCGGACTTGATTATAGGACCTACCAAATCCATTGCGATTCTCTCAAACGGGACCTCAATGATGGGTAGAGGGACCAGCGGGCTACGGAAATGTGGCATCGGGGCCGACCTCTGACACACAGGGCAGGAGGAACAATAATTTTCTATGTCCTTCATCACCCCAGGCCAATAGAATCTCTGTAATACCCTCTCTCGGGTTTTCTCTGTCCCCAGATGACCTCCAAGAATGTGCCCATGGGCCAACTCCAACACCAACTTCCTGTAAGGTTTGGGCACCACAAGCTGCTCAACGGTTTCTTCTGCCCTTTTTGCCACCCGATACAGTAGGTCCTTCTCTACGCTGAAGTATGGGTAAGTGCCGGTATTATCTGGGTTCACTAACTCGCCATCTATTTTCACTACGTTTTCCCGTGCCTTTATTAGGGCGGGGTCTTTCAACTGTTCTGTGGCAAAGTTTTCCCTGTGAACCTCAAGATCAGAAAACTCCACAGACGGTAGGTTTTCGTCTGAGGAGGTGGGCTCCTCTCCAGTTTCTTGAGTCTCCCCTGCCAATACTGACAAGGGAAATTCCGGAGAGTCCTCACCACTCTCAGGGGAGTTCTGGCTATCACATTCCTGGTACATAGGGGCACCAGTGGGGGGCTCAGGATCATCCCACAGTTCCCAGAACTTCGGAAAATCCCTTCCCACAATGGCGTCATGCGGTAACTGAGATACTAAGCCCACTGGATGAGAGAGGGTACCTTTGGGGGTCTCGAAACACACTGTAGTCACTGGATACTCTCGGGTGTCCCCATGCACACAAATAACAGCTACCTTGCTATTCCCAGAGACCTCTGTTTTAACTAACTCAGCCTTTATCAGGGTCACAAGGCTACCTGAATCCAGCAATACCACAACATTTCTACCATTAACACACATTTTGCATAAATGTTTCTCAGTTCCTCGAATGGCAGTGCATGCGACTGTCGCACACAGCGACTGACGTCTGCCCGTCAGAAAGTCACACTGCATGGGTTCCTCCACAACCGGGCAATTGGCTGCAATATGTCCCGCTTGCCGGCAGCGGTAGCAAACGATCCTTCTTGCCGCCTCTTGAGCCGCTGATTTCCCAGGCTGTTCTCGCCAAACTTGGGGTAGAGCTCCCACCCTCTCACTCTCTCCACCCTTACCCCTTGGAATCCTCTTATCCGCCCCTGGGGATGGTCTGGTCTTAGGGTGGAAAGTCCGAGTGTCTCTGGAAGAGGCCGTCAGGTTCTCTGTAGCCAAGTATCTCTCCACACGATCCACAAGACCATCGGCCGTCTCTGGGTCTCCATGGCTTACCCACTTTTGGATGGCAGTAGGAAGAGCTCTCAAAAACCGATCCATTACAACACGTTCCACAATCTTTGGTGCGGACAAAGTCTCTGGCTGTAGCCACTTTCTGCTCAGGTGAATGAGATCATACATTTGAGACCTGGGGGGTTTTCCAAGCTGGAAAGTCCAGTTATGCACACGCTGAGCCCGGACAGCCAGGGTGACACCCAGCCTTGCCAAAATTTCAGCTTTTAGCATCACATAGTCTTTTGCTTGGTTAGGCTCTAGGTCATAGTAAGCTTTCTGCGATTCACCAGTTAACAGAGGAGCCACTAGTCCAGCCCACTGCTCCTCAGGCCACTTTTCTCTTTCAGCGGTCCTTTCAAATGTGGTCAAAAATACCTCTGGATCATCCTCTCCAGTCATTTTTGTCAATAAACGACTCACCCCAAAGGACGCGGTATTAGTGGGACGGCTTTCCTCACTGGTCTGCGGACGTTGCTGCATTACTGCTTCCATCTGTTGTTGTAGTCTCTGCTCTTGCTTCTGCAACAGGTCTATGAAGCGGGCCTCAGATTGCTGTTGGGCTTGTTGCTGAGCCTCCAGACTCTGTTGTAAAGTTGCAAGGCTCTGTTGATGAGCTTGCTGCTGGGCTGCAAGGCTCCTTTGCAAACCTGCATTTGTCTGCTGTTGATTGGCATTTGCTAGAGCCAGCTGTTTCAGTATCTCCTCCATGCTGGCTTAAAAAAAAAACTGCCACTGGTTCTCCACCAACTGTGAGGGGGTTAGCTCGGCAGCGGGTATGTGTGACCCCCGGGATGGGCTCCCCACCCAAAAACAGGCCCAGCAGACGGAGGTTGTGGTTTTCAAAATCAAAAAAAGGTGCGGTTTATTTTCTATTTACAGTGACAAAAACACAGCAAGGCAAAAAAAACAAACACAAAATAAATCCTGGTCAACTTGACCTCTGACTAAACTTACAGGTTTCCTAACTAACGACTGGGATCAGCCTAGTGCTGTCCTAGTCCCTGGTTTTAAATGTCCAAGCAAAATATAGCCACACAGGCTTTCTCTCACCGCACAGGGGTTCACTCTCCCTAGACAGTCCACACAGGTCTGCTTCCAGGCATGAGCTAACATCCAATGAAGCTGGGATTTCTTATAGAGGCCTAAATGAGCTGACAAGCTTCAGCTGATCTCATCAACTCCCTGTCTGTATGACGCCCCACACTCTCCCTAGAGGTATGAGTCATCCATGAGCCTACTAGCATCAGCTGGGCTTATACAACTCTCCACCTTAGTTGTATAAGTCGGCGTAAAGCCTGAATCTGGGCGAAATATATCTACCCCCCTGGATGCAACCAGGTGACTTTACCTTCCTGCTGTCACAATATATATATATATATATATATATATATATATATATAATTTTTTTTTTTTTCAAAATTGGCATTTTTTTTGTTTATGGTGCAAAAAATAAAAACCACAGAGGTGATCAAATACCACCAAAAGAAAGCTCTATTTGTGGGGAAAAATAAACATAAATTTTGTTTGGGTACAATATTGCACGACCGCGCAATTGTCATTTAAAACGACACAGTGCCGTAATGCAAAACATGGCCTGGTCAGGAAGGGGGCAGATCCTTCCGAGGCTGAAGTGGTTAGTTCTGTAGCATGAGGCTGTATATTCTGCAATATTACATTTTTGGGCAAACTCATTCAATGAATCCAAGCTCTGCAAGCTGAGATAACATGCACTGGCAATGTTATTGTTTTAATTAAATAAAATAATTTGAGTAGTTCTCCAACTATGTGTGATTAACCTAAAATCAGTTCTGATATCGCTGTTTTACTAACCTGACAGCTTATTATTCTAAATAGAAAACCTTCATTTTGTTTGCAAATATTAAAGATTATAACTACCAGCAAGAATGAGTCCTTACATTTAAAGAGCATCTGTCATTTCAGATCCATCATGGCAGCGCCTGTTAGCGGCCGTCCACTCACCTGCTGCCGCCACGTCCTTCACCTTGTTTTGTCACTGCCGCATCACCAGCTGACCCATTAAAGTGAATGAGACTGTCCGTGAGTCAACAGCTCTTCTGACCCTCTGTTGACTGACAGTCCCATTCTCTTTAATGCGACGGCTGGTGATGGTGATTTTAGCATAGAGAAAAAACTTTTCAGTGGGAGGGAGTTTAGAAAAGACACCCGGTCATTCATCGAAACTGGAAGAGAAGCAGTTTAACCTTAACCGCTTTAAGACCAGCCGCCGTCATTATACTGCGGCACGTTGGCTTCCTTGGTTGAATCATCGCAGGTGTAGGTCGGCCACTTTAAGAGTGATAGGGGGCGCCCGATGCCGGAGCCGATGCGCGTGGCCGGCGGCCGCAATCGCACCACAGAGAGCCAGGACGGGGATCTGTCAATGTAAACAGACAGGTCCCTGTTCTGACAGGGGAGGAGAGACAGATCTGCTGTTCCTAGTGATTAGGAACAGTGATCTGTCTCCTCCTCCGGTCAGTCCCATTCCCCCACAGTTAGAAACACCTCTCAGGGAACACATTTAACCCCTTGATCGCCCCCTAGTGTTAACCCCTTCCCTGCCAGTGACATTTAAACAGTAATCAGTGCATTTTTTTGCACTGATCGCGGTATAAATGTCAATGGTCCCAAAAATGTGTCAAAAGTGTCCGATCTGTCTGCTGCAATGTAGCAGTCCCGCTAAAAATCACAGCTTGCTGCCATTACTAGTAATAAAATAAAAGCCATAAATCTATCCCCTATTTTGTAGACGCTATAACTTTTGTGCAAACCAATCAATATACGCTTATTGCGTGTTTTTTTTTACCAAAAATATGTAGAAGAATACATGGCCTAAACTGATGAAGAAATTATTATTTTATTTTTATTTTTTGGGGGATATTTATTATAGCAAAAAGTAAAAAATATTAGTTTTTTTTTTCAAAATTCTAGCTTTTTTTTGTTTATAGCGCAAAAAATAAAACCCACAGGAGGTGATCAAATACCACGAAAAGGAAGCTCTGTTTGTGGGGAAAAAAAAGTACATCAATTTTGTTTGGGTACAACGTCGCACGACCGCGCAATTGTCAGTTAAAGCGACACAGTACCGTATCACAAAAAATTGCCTGGTCATTAAGGGGGCAAATCCTTCCGGTCCTTTAAGTGGTAAACTGTGTAGAGCAGGGGTCATCAACCCCCGGGCCGCGGCCCACTGCCGGGCCGTGGCCCGTTTGCAGCCGGGCCGTGAAGGCTACACTGTCCGACGTGCGGCGGCGGAGCGAGCAGAGAGATGACATCATCTCTCACCGCCCGCCCTCATCTCCGCGGTTCCGTGCTCACAGCGGGGCCGCTATACTGAGGCAAGCGAGCAGAGAGATGAGATCATCTCTCACCGCCCGCCTGCATCGCCGCTCATCCATGCTCAAAGCGGGGCTGCTATAATGCTGGAGGTGTGGCGGGGAAGCAGAGAGAGGAGATCATCTCTCACTGCCCGACCGCATCACTGCTCCTCCACCGACACAGTGCGGCAGATTACCGATACACTGCTGGAGGTGAGGCAGGGGAGCAGAGAGATGAGATCCTCTCTCACCACCCGCCACCCCCCCCCCATTACTGCTGTTCTCCCTCACTACCCACTACTCTAGGCTTGCCTCTGAATTAATGCGCACACCTGTGCTGCCACCACTGCAGTGACAATCTTAATGTGGTGGCAGGTGACAATCCATATCTGGTGGCAAATGACAAGCTGCATCTGATGGCAGGTGACAATCTGAATCTGGTGGCAGGCGATGTGGCAAGGGACAAAATGCATCTGGTGGCAGGCGACGTGGCAAGTGACCCTCCACATCTGGTGGCAGGCGACATGGCAAGTGACAAGCTGCATATGAAGGCAGGCGATGTGGCAAGTGACAATCCGCATCTGGTGGCAGGTGACGTGGCAAGGGACAAAAAAAGCATCTGGTGGCAGGCGATGTGGCAAGGGACAAAATGCAATTGGTGACAAGCGTCGTGGCAAGTGACAATCCTCATTTGGTGGCAGGCAACATGGCAATTGACATTCTGGCACATTCTGCATTATGGTGAGTTGAACTATTTCATTTTATATTACAGTGTAATAATAGAAATAATGCGCTTCAATCATCCTGACACCATATTAACCATGGTTCCCGGGATGATTGAAGCGCCAACACCAGCCATTGCCCCGATAATTTGCCCGCAAAAAGCCGCATACACCCCAACCCCCCCCCCGCCCCCGGGCCTTGGCACAATTTTCTTCAACAACGCCGGTCCCCGGTGCTAAAAAGGTTGGGGACCACTGGTGTAGAGGGTTCTTTACTGTCAGAGCGGTAAGGATGTGAAACTCCCTTCCACGCGCAGTGGTTTCAGCAGGTGTTGATAGTTAAAAAAAAAAAAAAAAAATACTAGATGATGGGCATCTTAATGATTGCAACATACAGGAATATGGGATTTATTATTGACATACACACACGTTGAACTGGATAGCCTGGTGTCTTTATTAAACCTTACCAACTATGCAACATCATTTGGTATGGTTCTTGATCTCTTAGCACACAAAACTGTATAGAAAAAGTGACAATATTGTACAGCATCAAAAATAAAAAGTATGGCTATATAACTTTCAAGTCTTCGTCAGAACACAAATTGGCTCTTCAGATGGAGTACAGGACTGCTCTTCTAGAAGAAAGTCGCAGTTTTGCTCTAGTGGAGCATTTAGCAGGCTGATGCTTTCACTAACTGCAGATTTCAATATTTAATCTTCAGCTATATTAAGTATTTTTCAAGGTTAAACAACTTTCTGACAATTTCCCAGCTTCAACCTTCATATAAAAAACCAAAAACACTTCAAAATCCCTAAAACTGCTTTTCTGACCTGGTTATGCCTCTGCGAAAAAAACAAACAAAAAAAACGCATTATACCCGTGAATTCACCAGCAACGTTTTTTTCATTCCAGGTACAGGAGGCATCAGGATGATAAATAACAAACAGCAGTGTGTACATCAGGGGTATCCAACCAGTGGCCCGGGGGCCACATGTGGCCCGCGGAGCCCTCCGTTATGGCCCGCGACCTCCTGCTCTGGGATGGAATAGTATACTGTTATTAGGGGTCAGTTTATTACTAAAATCAGTGTGTGTATATGTGTATATATATATATATATATATATATATATATATATATATATATATATATACACACATACACACACATATCTGTTCTGTAGTGGTTACTGGGCTGCTTTCAAACTAATCCGCAGATGCAGAACAGCACACCTGCGGGTTACCTTCACTGAACCATAGACTTCTGTTATTACCTGCAAGTTTGGTGTGCTTTCTGAAAGTGCACCAACCCTGCAGAATATAATAGAAGTCTATTGCAAAGTGCAGAAAAGCCAAAGGTACACTGCGTTGTACCCGTGGTGCGGGTAAACCGCAGCGCATCAGTGTGAAAGCAGCCATGGGCCCCTTTCACACAGTCAGTCCGACCAAATTGGACGCTCCATTCACCGCTAGGAGTGGCAGATGTAAACCGACTTGTGTCCTACTTCCAATCTGATCCGGCTGTGTCCGTGTCTGCTCTGCATATGCAGAGCAGACATGGACCTGCCATCCGCCCGCTCCACTGATTGTGGCTCTCACGTTTCAAAAGGTTGGGCAACCCTGGTGTACATAGTCACCACAGAGAGTTTGGGACCCTGGTACACAAGTGTCGTTTTTTTTTTGTTCAACCCAGCGGGCTAAAAACAAAACACAAGCAAAAAAAATCAAAATAAAACACACCCCAATGTTAGTACAGCGATCTTCCCCACTGTGCTATTGTGTCCAGACAGGGGGACCTCCTCCCGCCAGAACACTCCGGTAAGCACTTGTGGCCATTGGGTGAAAGCGCTGATCAGATGCCGTTTGGCTTCCAGTTTTCCAGCATGCTCATTTAATAGAAGGTGCTTGTGAGATTGGCTTCTATCAGACAAGCAACGAGCTGAAAGTCAGATGGTTTCTACTAGAACGGCTGATTTTAGACGATATTCAGCCCATGCTTTAGAGCAGTGAACCACGAGACGTATTGTACAGCTTGAGAGCTGGTTCTATTTATCTACAAACTGTCTAGTGGATTTACACTTTAAGCCTAGGTTTACACTAATGTGGTGTTGGAAAACGAGGTCTGTGTGTTTCCCGCGCCACATTCAAATCGCACAGCCCTTGCGATCTGCAGCTGTGTCAGTGCGATCTCAATGACACCCCAAACGCAGGTCACAAATGCATTTGTTTGCCCACACCAGTTGCAGTGTCGTTTCAAAATTGGTGCATGACTTTGGCGCGGTGCAACCTGAGCCCATTCAGAATGTGAAATGAACAGAAATGCGTTGCACTTCCTGTGTGATTCACACGCGGTTCGTAGTGTGAACCAAGGCTAAGCCAGTTACTTGCTGGCTAGTTAGCGACAGCACAGTGTTAGTTATGGAAAAGAGGTAGGTTCATCTATGAGATTAGCCCTTTTCCTGGTAAATACAAAACATTTTTTTTTCAAATGCAAAATTAAGAAAGTGTATTGAAATAGAATTGATCAAAAAAGAATGGACTGTGCAACCTTAACTTTATCTAATTGCATAATATTATTTTATATTAGAAAAAAAAATGTATTTTTAGGGCACAGGGGGTATTGTATTCTGTGCAAAAATAAAAGCAAATAGCAGCAACAGTGTGATCATAGCCTGAACAATGTTTCCTCTAATCCAGTGATCTTCAAACTGTGGTCCTTTGTCTGTCTTTATCCAGCCCATGGGATAATATTCTTTCCACCGACACCAATGATGGGGCACTATTCTTCCCACTGATACCAACAATGGGGCACAATTCCTCCCACTGATACCAACAATGGGGCACAATTCCTCCCACTGATACCAACAACAGGGCATTAAGCCTCCCACTGATACCAACAACAGGGCACTAAGCCTCCCACTGATACCAACAACAGGGCACTAAGCCTCCCACTGATAGCAACAATAGGACAATATTCCTTCCACTGATACCAACAATAGGGCACTATCTCCCCCAACACCCCCGATAGCAACAATAGGGAACTGTTCCTCCCAGTGAGACCAACAAAAGGGGACTAATCCTACCATTGATACCAACAATGGGGCGCTATTCCTCCCACTGTTGTCAACAATGGGGCACTACTCCTCCCACTGTTGTCAACAATGGGGCGTTATTCCTCCCACTGATGCCAACAATGGGGTACTATTCCTTACACTGATGCCAACAATGGGGCACTATTCCTCCCACTGATGCCAACAATGGGGCACTATTCCTCCCACTGATGCCAACAATGGGGCACTATTCCTCCCACTGATAACAACAGGGGACTATTCCTCCCATAGCAACAATGGGGCACTATTCCTGCCACCGATACCAACAATAGGGCACTATTCCTGCCACCTATACCAACAATGGGGCACGATTTCTATCACAAAAACCACTAATAGGGCATTCTTTACTCCCACTGATGTGGCCACAATCTGGCCCCCTAAATCCTTAAAAAAAAAAAAAGACTAAACTGCCCCTTCGTTTCAAAGATTCAATGACCTTGTATGATTGTTTTAAATACAAAAAGATTGTACTGCTTCCAGACACAATTTTATATTCCATGCATTTCTGAATCCTAAAAACAGCAGGTAAGGTATTGTTCGTCCAGAGGTAAAAGAAAAAGTGAAAAAAAAAATATACAGTATACAATACAAGTGTATTTGCTGTGGCTTTTTTTAAGTGAGTGATTAGATGTATAACATTTTAATATGTTTTTTTGTTTCACAAGAACAAAACCAAAATTATGTTAAAACGTGCTTTCCCCATGCCAGACATATTTTATTGAATGCCGGATCAGATGTGCTGTGATTCAATGCATATGAAATGACCCATCCTATCTGACTAGTGACTGTGAAAACAGGCCGGGATTCCTATTCCACACTGCACCCGTCAGGGGTATAATAAATGATGTGCTTCAATGGAGGAGACTCAATCCACATTTCATTGGAAAAGAGGGAAAAGTTCTCCTTTATTATTCAGTGAGCCTGGCCACTCATCTTCCCTAACCTTTCCAGAGATTTATAGCCTAAGACCTGCAATGCTTTTCAAACCAGAGGTATAAAATATTAGAAAAAAAAAAAGGCATATTTACCAAGAATTGACACTTTTTTTTTTGCATTACAGTGAATTTATGTGCGATTGGCAGCATAAAGATCCCTCTGCACTGGAAAACGTGGCCCTACTCATTGTAAGCTCCTTGAGGGCAGGGACTGATCTGAATGTCCAATATATATGTGTAAAGCGCTATACTAGTATCATTAATAAATAAAAAATAAATAAAAAATGATGTGCAGTAGCATAGAGTCTTCTCCATTGCCTAAAATTAAGAATATGCATGTCTCTGATAGCTTACCATGTATGCCCAATCATGTATGTACAGTGGCAGAGTCCTTTGTACCACGATGTGTCATTGGATGTGTCTGAGTGGGTGCCGGAGTGCAGGGTGGGGACACATTTTGCCAGGACACCTGAAGAAGGGGGCTCTAGGGGCTGGTACAGCCCCATTAATACTCTAGCCCAGTGTTTCTCAACTCCAGTCCTCAAGGCGCCCCAAAACATCATGTTTTCAGGATTTCCCTCAGATGAAACAGGTGTGGTAATTACTAAGGCAGTGAAACTGATCAAACCACCTGTGTAAAAAAATGGAGAGCTTGAAAACCTGACCTGTTGGGGCACCTTGAGGACTGGAGTTGAGAAACACTGCTCTAGCCCTTGCACAACAAAGTGATGAAGGGGAGTGTATGCTGTTGTGCACACAGCATAATAACTGAAGCAGAATACAATAAATAATAACAACAACAACAACAATATCTAGGAAGGTATGGATGCTTAGTTGGTGCTCAAGAGCAATGTGCTCAGCAACATACATGAGACGAGGACAACCAACATACCTGTAGCATTATTGTTTTGTATAGATTTGCCATATTAAAAATCTTTAGCAACATATTGTCCTCATACATATGAAAAGTCTTATGCACGATCAGTTTTCCTGACAGGAAAAGTGCGATGTGGGGTTTTTGTCAGGAAAACCGACTGTGTGTATGCTCCATCACACTTTTTCTGTCAGTTTTCCTGCCAAGAAAAGATTGAGAGCAGGATCTCAATTTTTGTGACAGGAAAAAAAAATCCTATCGCGGTCGTCTGTATGCAATTACGGCACAAAAAAAAAAAACACGCATGCTCAGATTCAAGCAGAAGAGCCGAACTGCCTATTGAACTTCATTGATCTCGGCTCGTCGTACGCGGTGTATGTCACTGCGTTCTTGATGGTCGGAATTTCGTCCAAGATTAGTGTGACCGTGTGTATGCAAGACAAATTTCAGCAGTTTTTCTGCTGAAAAAAAAAAACTGCGGTTTTCCTGTCAGGAAAACTGATCGTGTGTACGACGCATTAGATCACACAACATTAAACAACATTTAAAGGGCTACATAACAGGACAATTAGGTCATGTTACACGCAGGTAAATGGGGTTAGGCACACAGAGCTTCAAAAATATGGAATAAGACACTTGCTACCATACACTTATCTGTGCACAAGAAAACAGCCTCCATCTCTAGGTTTGGAGCGTCTATTTGGCATTATAGTGCCTAGCTATGTGACTTTATGCTGTAACGGCACACTTAAAAAAAAAAAAAAATCCTTTTAATATCACTTCCTGGCCAATCCAACTCACCGCCAAGGCCTTGAAAGCGCCATTAAAGATTATCTAACGGACAACTGCACACCAGATATCTCCCCTCTAATCCTATAGGAGGCCCATAAACCTGTCATTAGGGGGATATGCATCAGCCTGGGCGTCACATATCCAAAAAGAGAAGCGCCTTCAACATAAACGTCTGGAAGAAGCCAGATTCTATAAGGCCACAGAAGCATTCCAAACCACGCCAAGCTCGTAAAATAAATGCTCTTACGAAAAATCAAGCTTGGATCTAGATCTCTTCCTGAATGAGTCGGCGGAAAAGCATCTCTGTAGATCGCAAAATAGGCTTTATGTTAAAGCGAACAAACCAGACAGGTTTTTAGCCCTGGCGCTCCGCAAGGCTGACTATACCCCTAAACCTATTCGCCTGAAACTAACTAAAGACTCCTACTCCAGGTATCCCAATAAGATTCTACATGAATTCCGTAGATGTCTCGCCACCCTTTACAAAGAATCCAACACACTCGACCAGCCCCAACTGGACGACCACCTCTCTTCTCTTCGTCTTCCGTCTCTCTCCTCTATTGCAAAGCCCTAGAATGTCCCATAATGGCAGATGAAATACTATTAGCCATAGACCCTTAAACCACGTAAACTACCAGGTCCAGACGGATTCTCGGCCACTTACTACACAAAATTTTCTGCCCTCCTTACTCCTATTTTACAAGAGGCTTAAAACTACTCTACTTTCAGGTCACTCCTTCCATGTTGAATCTCTCACAGTGGCAATCTCAATGATCCCTAAACCCAACACTGATGATATAATTTGGTGTAATTATAGACCGATACAAATTCTTAACAATAGATATCAAACTCCTGGCCAAAATACTTTGGTCTCGCCCTAACCTTTTCATTGGCACTCTTATTCACAAAGACCAAACAGGGTTTATCCTCTCCCGCCAAAAAAAAAAAAAAGTAAATTTTATGTTTATACATTAAAAAAAAAAAATATATAATAATAATAATAATAATAATATTATGGGCTCTTTAAGGCCGGAGGGCGGAAGTGACGTTTGACGTCGCTATGGTCCTCCAAGGGCATAGTGTTGAGTGGGGGCCATCATGCCCTCACTTGACTTCCTGCCCATCACTCCCACGGATCAGATAGTTTCCGCCACTGCCGATCTCTCTGGTAAGCGGCGGAATTGACTGTGATTTTTATGTAAAAGAGGATCACCCACTGTGCAAAAAATATACCGTGCTATATCCACGGTATATAATGTTAAAGTAGCGACATATTTCCAAGGTGGGCGGTCCGTAAGTGGCGATGTAAACCTTATAAAACAACCCATTTAGTTTAAAATATAAATGAAACAGATGTTTTTTTATCTTAATGCATATGTCTATACACAAATATAACGGTATATAATGTTAAAGTGGCGACATATTTCCAAGGTGGGCGGTCCGTAAGTGGCGATGTAAACCTTATAAAACAACCCATTTAGTTTAAAATATAAATGAAACAGAAGTTTTTTTATCTTAATGCATATGTCTATACACAAATATAACGGTATATAATGTTAAAGTAGCGACATATTTCCAAGGTGGGCGGTCCGTAAGTGGCGATGTAAACCTTATAAAACAACCCATTTAGTTTAAAATATAAATGAAACAGAAGTTTTTTTTATCTTAATGCATATGTCTATACACAAATGTTTGTGTATAGACATATGCATTAAGATAAAAAAACTTCTGTGTGCAGCATCCCTCCTCAGCCCCCTAACACTTACCTGAATCCCATCTAGATCCAGCGATGTTGCAGCAGTGTATCAGCTGCCCATGACTCCCCTCATTGGCTAAAACAGCAGCTTGGCGCCATTGGCTCCCACTACTGTCCGTCAGCCAATGAGAAGGGAAAGGGGGCGGGCCGCGGCTCCATGTCTGCATGGACATACGGAGCTGTGTCTCTGCTCGGGTGCCCCCATAGCAAGCTGCTTGTTGTGGGGGCACTCAACAGGAGGGAGGGGCTTGGAGCACAGAAGAGGGACCCAAAGGAGAGGAGGATCCAGGCTACTCTATGCAAATCCATTGTAACAGAGCAGGTAAGTATAACATGTTTGTTATTTTTAAAGAAAAAATTAAAACACAAGACTTTATCATCACTTTGACCCTTGCAGTGCAGGGGGAGGGACCACTACAAAGCTATATTTTACAATGACCTATAATGATTTGCATGGATCCACATATGATCCAAAGATTAGGAATAAATCTATTTTTTTTTTGGTCTGTGATGAATATGACATGTAGACACTTTGAGATTTACTAAAACTGGAACACGCAAAATCTAGTGCAGCTGTGAATAGTAACCAATCAGCTTTCAGGTTTTATCGTCATCCCTCTTTCACATCGGAGCGATTTGTCATGTGATTTGACAGGTCAAATCACATGACAAGTTGCACTCTATTGTCAGCTGTAGCACTGTTCAAATCGGTGCGCCTCTGACTTTGTGGTGCTGCATCGATTTGAAAAGGTTTCTGGGCTACTTTTGTCAATTTCAGGTGTGACTTCCATAGACATCTGTGCATAAAGCCACACAGATGTCTTCCAAGTCGCACGTGAAGTGGTGGCTGCATTCGCTTTCTTTTTTTTCACCTGTTGATCCAGCCAGTAAGTCTTATTGTTCAGCTTCCTTTACCAGACGAAGCTGTCCAGCAAAGTAAACCATGTAGCCTCCCTGGCGGTATGATTATGTCAGATTTTTGATGCTGAAAGCGGTAACGTTATTTTGCATGGAAATTTGGCGTTTTATATTGTAGGCCTGTAATTCTTAGAAATAACTCACTTAAATCTGTCCAAACAAGAGTCTAGTAGACATCCCGGGTATGATAAAGTTTGAAACACAAAATCATAAATTATATTATAATAAAACTATAAATAATAATATAATAAAATGAATTTCCCTACTATTTCACTATCGCTCAATTCTGCAAGTGTTCTTATTTACCATCACTGTTTTCTAGCTGGTCTAAAACCGCTTTTGACATATAGGGACACTTTTTGGTTGCTATGGACAATCTCCAGTTTCCAGGCAGAAAGAACAGTATATATATATATATATATAAAACTACATGCAGGGCACTGGACAAAAACACTAGGGACAAATGGGATATGAAATAATTTCATACAGTTATGTAATCTGTAATATTAAAGTGGTTGTAAACCCACTCTGACAACTTGCACCTACAGGTAAGCCTAGATCAAGGCTTACCTGTGTGTGCAGGAAATATCTCCTTAACCTACACGGTTAAAGCGGAGGTTCCGCGGCAAAATTTATTTTTTTTTTTCCTGCATTCAATGGGGTTTCCCAATAATAAAGTACACTTACTTGTTTCGTTTTTGCTAGTATCCGCTGTCCGTTTTCCTCGTAAAGAAGGAGTTATAAAATACTTTTCTCTGTGATTCCATTTTGCTTGTGGGCATTGTGAAGCCCACAAGCAATCATTTCCTGGAGTAGCGCCGTAAACTCAAAGGTTGCCATCACAACGGGGCCGCGTCATTGAAAGTTCACGCCCCGTTGTGATGAAATGCACAATCTAAATAGAGACGCCCTTGTCACGTGACTGGCGTCATGCGTCACGTCGTATGTGAAATCTCTCGAGATTTCGCAGCACTGCATACCAAGTCCCTGCAGCCAAGTCCCACATTGCATTGCGGCGCCGGAGAAACGCCTACTCCCGCAGGAGGGAATCCCGGAAGTCGCTTTATGAAGAGGCAAATACAAGGTATTTATATATGGGAAAAAAAAATATGTTTTGTCCTTTGATGATATACATATTACAGCGGTTGTGTTACAGTATAGTTGTGAATTTGGGTGAACCTCCGCTTTAAGGAGATATTTGCAGAAGACACTAGACCGATGTCTAAGGCGCATGCGCGCCGTAGACAACGGCGCAGGTGCACTGAGCGTCCCGGTTTTATGAATGGGATCATGGCGGGATCGCGCCGGTCCCACGAGCATGTGCGGGATTGTAACATCCTGCGCGCATGCGCGGGAGTGACGTAATAGCCGCTCCGGCCAGTCACAGTGCCGGAGCGGCAATACCCGGAAGGCGCTCGGAGGGGACATGTCGGCAGCGGAGGAGCGGAACGAGAAGCGCTTTGGGGGCTTCGATCTCAGGTAAGTCATTCATAATGAGCTAGTATGCTATGCATACTAGCTCATTATGCCTTTCTCTTGCAGGGGTTTTTTTTTTTCAGGAAAAAAAAAAAAAAAAGAAGAGGGCTTACTTCCTCTTTAAACTGTACTGTATGTATTATGAATTTGTAATTTTTTAATTTGCCGCCAGGCTCCGCCCCCGTACGTTGCGACGCTCGCCGTGAAAGGAGGCTGGCACACAGAGGCATAGGGCAGAGGACACAGCCCGTGGACACAGCAGGGGGACATCACAGGATCCTGGGGACAAGGTAAGTAACCTGCACCAGAATCCTGCAATGCAATCCTGAGTGTGGCTCGGGATTACCGCTAATGGTACTAAAATCTCACCCCGAGCCACAGTCTGGAAAACCGCCAGGGAGGTTAACACTGACAGGGGTGCTTACAATGATCAGCTGTTATTTATGTAAAACATTTATCCCAAAATGAAAAACAAGTGCTTGCTGTAACTGCTTAAAAAAAATGTTAGCTGGAGTTCAACTTACATTTTTTAGTCATGTCTATTTAAATTTTCTAGTCCAGCTACCACTAGTCTTCACCCGGACTGACAATGCTGCTGTCCAAATGTGTCCCCATTGCTCCTCCATCCAGAGTGGAGACACAATAAAAACAAGAAGTTTGTTAACGGCAGGATCAACAGGTAAAACTATAGTAGGAAAAAAAAAGAAAACCGACACAGCCACCAAAATGGAATGATTGGTAAGCTGCAATATATTACATCTTTGTTTGTAGATTTATTAACTCTTTAACCCCTTCCTTACCGGGCCATAGTCATATGACACCAGCAGGAACCCTCCCTCCCTCCGGGTGGATGTCATATGACATCCTTTCTTCCCGGCCGAATAGGGGGCGCGCGGCACCGCTCGTGACCTGGTGCGCGTGCCCGGCGGCCGCGATGTCCACCGCGCACCCGCGATTTCCCGCAATCACGGCAGGAGTGTGGCTCTGTGTGTGTAAACACACAGATCCACCTCCTGTCAGAGGTGAGGAGACCGATGTGTGTTCCCAGTACAGAGGAACACACATCGGTCCCCTCCCCTTAGTTAGAATCACTCACTAGGGAACATATTAACCCCTTGATCGCCCCCTAGTGTTAACCCCTTCCCTGCCAGTCACATTTACACAGTAATCAGTGCAGTTTTATAGCACTAATCGCTGTATAAATGTGAATGGTCCCAAAAACGTGTTAAAAGTGTCCGATATGTCCGCCGCAATGTCACGGTCACAATAAAAAAAAAAAAAAAATCGCAGATCGCCGCCATTACTAGTAAAAAAATAAAAATAAAATAAAAATGCCATAAATCTATCCCCTATTTTGTAGATGCTATAACTTTTGCGCAAACCAATCAATATACGCTTAATGCGTTTTTTTATGTAGAATAGATATCGGTCTAAACTGAGGAAAAAAAAAATGTTTTTTTAAATTGTGATATTTATTAAATCAAAAAGTAAAAAAAATTTTGTTTTTTTCAAAATTGTCGCTCCTCTTTTTTGTTTTTAGCGCAAAAAAAAAAAAACGCAGAGATGATCAAATACCACCAAAAAATGCTCTATTTGTGGGGGGGAAAAAACATAAAAATTTGATTTGGGTACAGTGTTGCATGACCGCGCAATTGTCATTCAGTGCGACAGCACTGAAAAATAAAAATTGGTCTGGGCAGGAAGGGGGTGAAAATGCCCTGTATTGAAGTGGTTAAGGGGGAATTCAGATATTACATTGTCTTTTAGCTGTGCAGTTTGAGGACATGCTGGACAGAAAAAGCTGGCGTTTTAGTTCTTCGAATATTGTGAAAGCACTTCCTTAAACTGATCACACTGTCTGTCGTCCCCAAATAATCCCTCAGCACAAAGCAGCAATTTAACCAGGATAAAGCGCAGACATGACAATTTATGGAGTCATGTGAGAGTTTAAGGTCACATGACGACTTTGTCAGCGGGTTTAATTATTAACCCTGATATGATCATACTGAATTTGTTTACAATGAAATTAGGAACAGGAATTAGTTAACTCGGTTATATTATCATGTGCTGCATTCTGAGTCTAGGAGGTAAAGCCAGCAATACTTGTAGTGTGATTGCTGCATCACAGAAAATAGAAATCACATGGCAGAACATGTGCTTGACCATTAGTGTGTCCCCTGGTCCGCTGCAGGGTTCTCCATGTGACTATATGGACTATGCAAAGGGCAAGAAAGAAATTTGAAACTTAGCAAATGCTCTGTGAAAATACTGAAAGAGCTGATTCCGGAGCGATTCACATGCAGTTCTGTGTGATGCGATTTCAGCCCGTTTATTTTGAACAGGCTGATATCGCACCGCACCAAAAGTAGCACATGCTATACTTTTGGAAACACATGGCTACTAAATCACATGGTACTTCTGTACTAAGTAATCCAGTGTGGGCAAACGCACTACGTTTGTGACCTGCATTTGGAGTGTCATTAACTTAATATTGATACCCGCTGCAGGGCGCAACTGCAGTGCGTTTTGAATGTGGTGCAGAAAGCACCATTTAAAATGAATAATAACTTGCAATCATATTTGTATCCTATATGCACTCTAGCTATGTCTGCATGGCATTTCCCAGGATGAGCTTCCTGATGGGCCATGCCAGCATAATGTGCCTTGAAATGTCGGCTCCATGAGAAGCCTGCGTGACAGGGTGCAAAAAGCACAATCGGGGACCCCGTAACAAAAAGTGGCTGAACAAGAACCTTCATGGCAGGATCGCCAGGTATGCAGCTCTAAAAATAGTGAAATTTAAAGGGGTTGTAAACTCCAACATCGTATGCATTAAGGTGAAAAAACTTCTGACACTGACCGGCCCCCAAGCCCCCCCCGTGCGCTTTACTCACCTGAGCCCGTTTCTTCCCTCAGCGGAGAGGTGCACAACCTCTCTGCCGGGGATTCTCGGCTTGATTGGATAGAATGATAGCAGTGCAGCCATTGGCTCCCGCTGCTGTCGATCAAATCCAATGACGCAGGCGTCGGAGCTGAGTCCGGCATTCTGCATCTGCGCCCACAAGGTAACCCCCAGGGAGAGCGGCTTGTCAGACTTGAGTAGAGGAAAGCTGATCGGTGTCTCTCCTGACAGGGGGGGGGTCTGTGCTGATTGATTATCAGCGCAGCCCCCCCAAGGATGCCCACACCCATGATGACCACCAGGTATGCCACCCGTGACCACCAGGGATGCCAATCAGTGCCCATCAGTAATGCCTGCTAGTGCCTCCTTATCAGTGATGCCCATCAGTGCCATCTATCAGTGTCCATCGGTGCCACCCATAAGTACACATCAGTGCAGCCTTTCGGTGCCCATCAGTGTCGCCTATCAGTGCCACCTATGAGTGCCCATCAGTGCTGCTTATCAATTGCCATCATTGCTGCAAATTAGTGCCCAACATTAGTGTCCATCAGTGTCCATCAGTGCCACCTCATTGGTGCCCAACAGTGCCGCCTTATGAGTGCCCATCAGTGAAGGAGAAAAAACGTATTTACAACATTTTATAACAGAAACAAAAATACAACTTTTTTGTTTTTTTGGGGATTTTTTTCGGTCTTTTTTTTATTTGTAGCGCAAAAAATAAAAAAACAGCAGGAGGTGATCAAATACCACTAAAAGAAAGCTCTATTTGTGGGAACAAAATGATAAAAATGTTGTTTGGGTATAGTGTTGCATGAACGCGCAGTTGTCATTTAAAAAGCGGCAGCGCTGAAAGCTGAAAATTGGCTTGGGCAGGAAGGGGGGGGGGGTGGAGTGCCCAGTATTTAAGTGGTTTAAAAAGTAAATAATAATAATACCCGTTACAATCACTTTAATGTTGGGTGATGGTGCAACTTCACTGCGATCACAAGACTGGGAGCCCAGGCTGCGGATATCCTGATCAGAATACAAAGCTGCCTCTGAATGACTGAGTGCTGCTCAGACTGACTCTTATTTTGTTCTGGGTCTGAGACAGGAAAAATGTCTCACAGCCAAGACCCGGCACTGTGTAATGTATATAGCTGAAGTTACATGCAATATAAACCTATACTTGCATTGTGTGGCACTGTGATGGGAACTGTGTGAATGATGTGGCACTGTGATGAGCACTGTATGCACGGTGTGGCACACGCCCCCAGCTGCTGTGAACTGTGGAGGGAGCTGGGGAAGAAATATGAAAGAAATGGGGTACAAAGGAAAAATTTTGAAAGTTTGGAAGGATACAGATCAATTTCTATTGCTCATTACACGTGAGTAATGAGTTTACGGCTTTGATTCCACTAGTGCAACTTGTCATGCGACAGTGGACACAGTCGCATGACAAGTGACAGCCCATTGATTTCAATAGCAAACGTTCCCATCTATGCGATTTTGAAAAGGTGCCTGCACTATTTTGTTGCAACTTTTGATGTGACTGATCCAGAGTGGAAAAGTAGGGTCAAAGCTGCACTCAATATCGCGCTCTAAACCACATAGCTTTGGGAGTCGCACTAGTGGAAACGTAGCCTAAAGCTAGAGTGCAACTTTGATGCGCCTGAGTGCAGCTTTGATCCAACTTTACAATCTCTGGATCAAAGTTGCATCAAAAGTTGCATCAAAGTAGTGCAGGTACCTTTTCAAAGTTGATTTTCAAAGTTGCATAGATGGGAACAGTGCCATTGAAATCAATGGACTGTGGCTTTATATGTCCAAAGTCGCATGACAAGTCATACTAGTTGAAACAGAGCCTTATGCCCTGTACACACGATCGTTTTTAATGTCATTTTTTAAACCGACGTTTTTCTCCTCGTTTTTTTTCATGTTTCCTCTCAAGCCTGCCTTGCGTACACACCATCATTAAAAAAAACGATCAAGCAAAGCGCAGTGACGTTCAACACGTACGACGGCACTATAAAGGGGAAGTTCCGTTCGAATGGCGCCACCCTTCATGTTAGTAAAGTTTGTTGGGCGACGATTCGCGCTTTTCAGTCCATTACTGTGTAATGAATGTGCTATCTCCATTACGAACGCTAGTTTTACCAGAACGAGCGCTCCCGTCTCATACTTGATTCTGAGCATGCGCATTTTTTTTCACGTCGTTAAAGCATACACACTATCGTTTTTCACGTAGTTAAAAAAAACGACATGAAAAACGACGTGAAAAAAGAGAGCATGTCCGGAATTTTTAATGGCCGTTTTTCACGTCGTTAAAAATGCTCTGGAGCATACACACGATCATTTTTCAGGGCCATTTTTTAAAATGGCAGTTTTAACGGCATGAAAAGCGATCGTGTGTACGGGGCATTAGTCTACGTTTCCACCCTAAAGTTGCACAATTTAGAGTACAACTTTGATGTGACTTCGAGTGCAGCTTTGATACAACTTTACACTCTCTGGATCAAAAAATTACTAGGAATTGGTAAATGTGTATTAAAATACCCGGCCTGTTTAATCCATATGAAATGACAGAAAAAAAAAAATAGGGGTCTTAACGAATCCTAATTGATTCCTCCCCTGCTTTCTTTTTTATATACACAGATGAGCGTATAATACTTCCTTCTCCCATCCATTAGATCCACCTGATTGCTGGTCACATTTTGGCAGGAGCTTATGCTCCTATGCCTAGGGTCCTTGTAGCTGACACAGTTGCCATCTCTCTACCCCTTCCCCTCCACGCCCTCCCACCCTGTTTTAACACCTGGATCCACCACAGCTAAATTTTCATTCTGTGGGAACACTCACCATCAGATCTCTGGTTGATTGTATCAATGATTTTTCCATTTAAGTACAGTTTCTATTGCTGTTTTTCTGATGTGATAAGATATGCGCTCTTTTTTGTATATACCTTTATATTTACTATATTACTAATATATAGTGATGAGCCGAACACTCCCGGGTTCGGTTCGCACCAGAACCCGCGAACGGACCGAAAGTTCGAACGAACATTAGAACCCTATTAAATACAATGGATGCGAACGTTCGAATTCTAAAGTGCTAATTATAACAACTATTATGCATGTTATTGTCCTAAAAAGGGTTTGGGAACCCGGGTTCTGCACCAGGGGACATGTATCAATGCAAAAAGAAGTTTTAAAAACGGTCGTTTTTCGGGAGCAGTCATTTTAATGATGCATAAAGTGAAAAAAAAAATCAAATATTCCTTTAAATATCGTACCTGGGGGGTGTCTAAAGTATGCCTGTGAAGTGCCACGTGTTTCCCGTGTTTAGAACTGTCCCTGCACAAAATGACACTTCTAAAGGAAAAAAAAGCCATTTAAAACTGCTTGCGGCTTTAATGTAATGTCTGGTCCCGGTAATATGGATGAAAATCTTTAAGAAAAATGGCATAGCTACCCCATGACCCCCCCCCCCCCTACCCCAGCCCATTACCAGCCCCTTTGGGTCTTGTATGGATATTAAGGGGAACCCCGCACATAAAATAAAAAAGGCCCTATATACTCTGAACAGCCGTATACAGGCGGTGCATACAAGACAGGGACTGTAGGTTTGTTCTTATGTAGAATCTGTTTGTAATTTTGAACAGGTACATTGTTTAAGTGTAGCTCCAGCCCAAAAATCTATTTTTAAACTTTTTGGAAAACATAGGTAAGGGTTATCACCCCTGTACCATTTGTTTTGCTGTCTGTGCCCCTGTTCAGAACATTTCACCTCACTTTCCGTCCCAATGACAACTGTTTTTGAAATGTGGTGTTTTTCTTGAAACAAGGATTGGTGATAAAGCATCAGTACAGAGGAGACACCTTTCTCCCATATTAATTCTTACAGGAGAGAATTTTCCTTCCTAGGGGTAGATTTCCTCTCACTTCCTGTTGTCTTCTTGCGTTTGCAAGTAGGAGTCGTTTGTAAGTTGGATGTTTGAAAGTAGGGACCTGCCGTATATAATCTGCAGAAATAGGCCCCTTAGTTGGTGTTGGCACAACACTGTAAGCACTCACAGTTACTCTTGGTTGGTGCTGGAACGCCCTGCTGTCAACTATTATATCAGGAATTGTAATTACATATAATTGTAGAACAGTGGTAGTAAAAATTGGGCCTTTGATGGTGGTGCTGGTGCCACAACACTGTAAGCCCTGACAGTTACTCTTGGTGGGTGCAGCAATGGGCCCTGCTGTGAATTATTAGATCAAGAATTGTAATTGCATGCCCCTGTTGAACAGGGGCTGAAAAATTGGGCCTTTCGTGGTGGTGGTGGTGGTGGTGGTGTTGCCACAACACTGTAAGCCCTCAGAGTTACTCTTGGTGGGTGCAGGAATGGGCCCTGCTGTGAATTATTAGATCAAGAATTGTAATTACATGCCCCTGTTGAACAGGGGCTGAAAAATTGGGCCTTAGGCACTGGTGGCACAACACTGCAACCCCTCACAGATACTGTACTTGGAGCACAGCAATGAGCCCTGTTGCAAAGTATTGCTTCAAAAATTGTAATGACACGCCCCTGTTAAACAGGGGCTGAAAAATTGGGCCTTAGGCACTGGTGGCACAACACTCCAACCCCTCACAGATACTGTACTTGGAGCACAGCAATGAGCCCTGTTGCAAAGTATTGCTTCAAAAATTGTAATTACACGCCCCTGTTAAACAGGGGCTGAAAAATTGGGCCTTAGCCACTGGTGGCGGCACCCATAAACAAAAATGATCTTCCAAGCTATCATCATCAATCGTATCATTGAGGACTCGGAGGAGGAGGATAGCCAGTCAACATAACAGCACAGGCACTCAGCATCAGCATCAGTCTTGAAGGGATGTGACATGTTAAAATCAATTAGTCTGTTATATCAGCATCAGGTGTGTGGTAGCTGGTGGTGATCCAAGACTGGTTCATCTTGATGAAAGTCAGTCGATCAACCGAGTCGGTGGACAGGCGCACCCTGTGATCCGTGACAAATCCTCCAGCAGCACTGAATGTGCGTTCCGAAAGAACGCTGGATGCAGGACAGGCCAGTAGCTCAATTGCATACTGTGCAAGCTCTGGCCAGTGATCCATCCTCAAGACCCAGTAAGCCAGAGGATTTTCGGTGGGGAAGGTGTCCAAGTCTGACCTTGCCCCTAGATATTCCTGCACCATGTTTATCAGACGCTGGCGATGGTTGCTGGAACCGATCATACTTTGGGGCTGCGGACTAAAGAATTGTCTGAACGCATCGGTCAGACGGCCACCTTCCCCACCGCTCCTTCTTTGACTGGCCGAAGCCTCAGCAACTCGTTGTCCAGGACCAGGAGTTTGTAACCTCCCAGTCTCTGGGAACGCGTTGCACAGACCTTTCTGCAAGGCCTCCCGGAGTTGTCTCATCCTCTGCTCCCTCTGCGACGGTAACATAAGGTCCGCAACCTTACCCTTGTACCGTGGATCAAGGAGAGTGGCCAGCCAGTAATGGTCCCTCTCCTTGATCCGAAGAATACGAGGATCCTTCCGCAGACTTTGCAGGATCAGGGAGGCCATGCAGCGTAGGTTTGCTGAGGCATTCGCTCCGGAGTCCTCTGGGTCACTAAGGACGACATGATCCGCAGTCACCTCCTCCCAGCCACGTACAAGTCCACTGGTTTCTTGGGACTGTAAATCATCCCTAAAAGACTGCTGCTGATGATGCTGAGTGCCAGCCTCCACCTCCATGCTGACACAATCCTCCTCCTCCTCCTCCTCCTCCTCCTCCTCCTCCTCCTCTTCCTGTGCGATGGGTGGGACAGAAGGAACACTGTCTGGGTAAAGGGGGCCTTGAGAGGCAAGGAAGTCCTCCTCTTCCTGCCTCTGTTCTGCCTCAAGTGCCCTGTCCATTATTCCACGCAGCGTGTGCTCCAACAGGTGGACAAGAGGTACAGTGTCACTGATGCATGCACTGTCACTGCTCACCATCCTCGTGGCCTCCTCAAATGGTGCCAGGACAATGCATGCATCCCTGATCATGCCCCACTGGCGTGGAGAAAAAAAACCAAGCTCCCCTGACCCTGTCCTGGTGCCGTAGTCGCACAGGTACTCATTGATGGCCCTCTGCTGCGTGTGCAGCCGCTGCAGCATGGCCAACGTTGAGTTCCACCTGGTGGGCATGTCACATATAAGGCGGTTCTTGGGCAGGTTCAACTCCTTTTGCAGCTCAGCCAGGCGAGCACTGGCATTATAAGATCTGCGGAAATGCACACAGACTTTCCTGGCCTGCCTCAGGACATCCTGTAAGCCCGGGTACCTGCCCAAAAAACGCTGCACCACCAGGTTAAGGACGTGAGCCACACAGGGCACATGGGTCAGTTGTCCCTGTCGAAGGGCGGAGAGGAGGTTGGTGCCATTGTCGCAAACCACCATTCCTGGCTTAAGCTGGCGTGGCGTCAACCACCTCTCGGCCTGGCCCTGCAGAGCAGACAGGACCTCTGCCCCAGTGTGGCTTCTGTCCCCCAAACACACCAGCGCAAGCACGGCATGGCATCTTTTTGCCTGCGTACTTGCGTAGCCCCGTGAACGGCTACGGAGCACCGCTGGTTCATAGGACAAACCACAGGAAGAGGCCATGGAGGAAGAAGAAGAGGAGGGGGTGGAGGAGAGAGGTGTGTCACAACCAGTAGTAGCATTTTGGAGGCGTGGCGGTGGGACAACCTCCAACACTACTGCACCTTGTCCTGCATCCTTCCCAGCTGCCAAAAGAGTGACCCAATGGGCCGTGAAAGAAAGGTAACGTCCCTGTCCATGCCTGCTGGACCATGAGTCAGCGGTAATATGCACCTTACCGCTGACCGCCCTGTCCAGCGAGGCCAAGACATTGCCTTCCACATGCCGGTAGAGAGCCGGAATAGCCTTCCGTGAGAAAAAGTGGCGTTTGGGAACCTGCCACTGAGGAACCGCACATTGCACAAACTCACGGAAGGGGGCCGAGTCTACCAACTGAAAAGGCAGCAGTTGAAGCGCTAGCAATTTAGCCAAGCTAGCATTCAACCGCTGGGCATGTGGATGGCTGGGAGTGAACTTCTTTCGACGGTCCAGCAGCTGGGGCAGGGAAATTTGCCTGCTAGAATCGGACGTCGGTGTACTGCTAGCAGAGTGGCCGCAAGTACTTGGCTGTGACACACCTAATTCTACACCTTCATTCCTCTCAGTGCATGTTTCAGAGAGGACTGAAGTTATAGTGGGGTTGGAGATCCCAGCTGATGCGGTGCAAGGAGAGGTCCGCTTTGTTCTTTGGTGTGGGTCTTTGAGGTAGGCTTGCCAACGAGCTGCATGGCAGGTCAACATATGTCTGGTCAGGCATGTGGTACCCAAGCGGCTGATGTTTTGGCCACGCGATATACGCTTGAGACATATGTTGCAAACAGCAGCTGTGCGATCTGATGCACTAGCCTCAAAAAAGGCCCACACCAAGGAACTTTTTGAATGACGGGCAGAGGCAGCGCCCTGCACAGGCGGAGCTCTGCGGTGTGATTCCGTCGGTGTACTGCCCTTACGCTGGCCACCAAAGGGCATCCTGCCTCGTTGGAGATGTGCCTCCTCCTCATCCTCCTCCTCCTCCTCTCTCCTATTAGGCACCCATGTGGAGTCAGTGACCTCATCATCCCCTCCCTCCTCATCACTGGAGCCAATCTGGCAGTATGCTGCAGCTGCTGGAACATGACTGCCAGATTGGTGTCCTTCTTGAGCATCCCCTCTGTCTGCTCTCACCCTACTGCCTTCCTGTAGCTGGGTTTCATCATCAGACCCTTCGAAACGCTGGGCATCCTCCTGGAGCATGTACCCAACACTGTGCTCAAACAGTTCGGGGGACTCCTCAGGAGGAGGACATGGTGGGTCTAGGGAAGGAGTGACTGATGATGAGTCTGACATTGATACCAGGGAAGAGGACGCTTTGGCAGCTGCTTTGCCAGTACCCTGAGCCTGGGTGAGAGAGGATGAGGAGGAGGAGGAGGGCTTGGTCATCCACTCTACCAAGTCTTCGGCATGATGTGGCTCAACATGTCCAGCTGCCGAAAAGAAGGACAAGCGTGTCCCATGGCCATGTGCTGATGACAATGCACCGCGTCCACGACCAGCACTGTTGCCCCCAGACACAGAGCCTGCTTGCCCTCTTTTATTGCCTCCTGACTGTCTGCCTCTCCTTGTTTGCCTTCCAGACATTCTAATAGATGGCCTGCAGGGAGATGGGAAAAAAGCAATAAGGGCTACCTTCAGGTGTCCTTCTCTGTCCCTTTACTTAAGGATTTCCAAATATGGTTCAGGATGATTGCTTTTACACAGAATAGCACAACGACAATTTCCCTGACTGTCCAAAAAACAAGGATTTCAAAGATGGTTGATGAGGAATGCTTTAGCACACTATAGCACAAGGAGAATTCCCCTCACTTTCCTTCTTTGTCCCTAGAAACAAGGACTTGCACAGTGAAAGAAACTGACACTCTCCCTACCTACAGTTTTCTGTCCCTAGAAAAAATGTTTTTTTTAGGCACACTATAGCACAAGGAGAATTCACTCACTGTCCTTCCCAGTCCCTAGAAACAAGGACTTGCACAGTGAAAGAAACTGACACTCTCCCTACCTACAGTTTTCTGTCCCTAGAAAAAATGTTTTTTTTAAGCACACTATAGCACAAGGAGAATTCACTCACTGTCCTTCCCAGTCCCTAGAAACAAGGACTTGCACAGTGAAAGAAACTGACACTCTCCCTACCTACAGTTTTCTGTCCCTAGAAAAAATGTTTTTTTTAAGCACACTATAGCACAAGGAGAATTCACTCACTGTCCTTCCCAGTCCCTAGAAACAAGGACTTGCACAGTGAAAGAAACTGACACTCTCCCTACCTACAGTTTTCTGTCCCTAGAAAAAATGTTTTTTTTAAGCACACTATAGCACAAGGAGAATTCACTCACTGTCCTTCCCAGTCCCTAGAAACAAGGACTTGCACAGTGAAAGAAACTGACACTCTCCCTACCTACAGTTTTCTGTCCCTAGAAAAAATGTTTTTTTTAAGCACACTATAGCACAAGGAGAATTCACTCACTGTCCTTCCCAGTCCCTAGAAACAAGGACTTGCACAGTGAAAGAAACTGACACTCTCCCTACCTACAGTTTTCTGTCCCTAGAAAAAATGTTTTTTTTAAGCACACTATAGCACAAGGAGAATTCACTCACTGTCCTTCCCAGTCCCTAGAAACAAGGACTTGCACAGTGAAAGAAACTGACACTCTCCTTACCTACAGTTTTCTGTCCCTAGAAAAAATGTTTTTTTTAAGCACACTATAGCACAAGGAGAATTCACTCACTGTCCTTCCCAGTCCCTAGAAACAAGGACTTGCACAGTGAAAGAAACTGACACTCTCCCTACCTACAGTTTTCTGTCCCTAGAAAAAATGTTTTTTTTAAGCACACTATAGCACAAGCACAAAACACACTGACACTCTCCCTACCTATCCTTCTCTTTCCCTAAACTAAAGGAATCCAGGTTAAGCAAGAAAGAAATAAAAGTCACTGTCCCTGCCTATGCTGCTCTTTCCCTGCTCCGGAACACACTACACTAGGCCGCCGTGCTGGCGGCCTTTTATAGTGTGGGGCGTGTACTAAACACCCTCAGCAATAATTGGCCACAGGCATCCTGCCTGTGGCCAATCATTGCTCTCCTCGCTGCCGGCGCTGTGATTGGCCAAGCATGCGGGGTCACAGTGCATGCTTGGCCAATCACAGCGCCTGGATGACACTGCGATGGCGTAGTGCATTGTGGGCCGTTCGCGTCACTCGAATTTGGCGCGAACGGCCCAAATCGTTCGATCTTCGTCGAACGATCGAACAGCCGATGTTCGAGTCGAACGTATGTTCGACTCGAACACGAAGCTCATCCCTACTAATATACTATATCTTGTATCTACATTATAGGACTTTCATTACCCAATATGACATAAGCCTCTGAAGGAGGACTACAAGGTACGAAACATGTCAGGTCTCATCATCAGTATGCACTTATGCTAGCCCAGAAATCTTTGAAGGGCAGCTAGTCTACATACCGTTGTGTAATTTGGGTACACTGCAATTTTAATGTATGTTTATCTATAATAAAGTCTACTATTTTACCATATTACCTGGTCTGCCTACTAAACTTTTGAGGGGTTGTACCATCCTGTATACGCCCACTGGCTACACAGAAACAGTGCCCCTCCCTGGAAGTGATGTCATTACCTTTCAGTAACCACACCCAATGGCTGCTTTTAGACTCAAAAGGAAGTAGAATTGAAGTCATGTGACAGCACTGGATACCGCAAAATAAAGGTTAAAAAAAAAAAAACTGTGATTTTTATCATTTTGAGGAATAAGGCTGAACTTGGCTCATACTAATGATTGCAGGGGAGAATTTAAGTGCAAGGGTGGACTTCCGCTTTAATTCAGATACAATTTTTTTGGCTGGTGTTACTCTATGAAGTAAACCTGGGCAATTCAAATTAGGCATATGGTTACCTATCCACAGACACAGGCATATTTACTGTAAACTCATGACCGATCCTGCAAAAAAAACAAAAAAATGAGCCCCACCCTTCCCACCAACCAGTTGTTCATTAAAGCTGGCCATAGACAGAGTGATTTTCTTTCCCGCAACCATGGGTTACAGGAAAGCAAATCGCTCAATTTCCCCATCAATGCAGTCAGTGTTAATAGTGGAATCCCTCCCACCGAGCCACTGTGTTCTCCCAGCAGGGGGGCTGTCCCCGCTGAGAGAACACAGTGATTTATCTAAGTAAAATCCGACAGGCTGGTTGTACCCAAGTTGATCAATCAACTTGGATACATTGAGCCTGCCCATACATGGTTCGAATCTCAGCCAGTCCCTGCTGAACCGGCCGAGATTAAAACCATCTATGGGCAGCTTCGGCTGCCTTTCACAATAAAGTACCATTACAGAGGCTTGGGGAAGGGATCAAGCTGAAAATGTACAAGAAATGTCAGGATCTGCACATCATTTCAGACGACTCTCTCTAGATCTACTGCTCAAATTGACATGTGATTTTCACTGCTGGTAACATCTGCCTTTGCATTTTTAAAGTGGTTGTAAACCCACTTGCACAACACGCACCTACAGATAAGCCTAGATTAAGGCTTACCTGTAGGTGCATGAAATATCTCCTTAACCTACACGGTTAGGCCCCTTTCACACTGGGGCGGGCAGGAGCGGTGGCGGTATAGCAGCGCGATACCGTCGTTCTTACCGCGGTATGCGGTCGCTAGGGGGGTGAATTTAACCCCCCGCTAGCGGCCGAAAAAGGGTTAATACCGCCCGCAAACCGCGGCTATTGCCGCGGTTTGCGGGCGGTATTACCGCGCTGTCCCATTGATTTCGATGGGAGACCGCGGTAAAGGAGCGGTGAACACACCGCTCCTTCACCGCTGTAAAGAAGCGGCTAGCAGGACTTTTGGAGCGGTCCTGCTAGTGCACCGCTTCAGTGTGAAAGCCTTCGGGCTTTCACATTGAAGGCTAAAGGGCATGATTTTTTCATGCGGTATAATAACGCTAATATTAGCGCTAAACCGCATGAAAAACGCCCCAGTGTGAAAGGGGCCTTAAGGAGACATTTGCCTTTGAAACCGCTGACGTCACGCGCATGCGCACTATCGGGCCGGCATAGTAGCTGGATTTCTGAATGGAGCTTGCCGACCCGAGCGCGCATGCGTGTGACGTCATCACCACTCCGGGGCCAATCACAGCGCCGGAGCGGCGATACACGGAAGGCAGAGGGGAGCAACATGGCGGCGGCGACGGAAGTGTCCGAGCACCGCTGCGGGGGCTTCAATCTCAGGTAAGTGATTGATAATGAGCTAGTATACTATGCATACTAGCTCATTATGTCTTTCTTTTGCAGGTTGTAAAAAAAAAAAAAAAAAAAGGATTCGGGGGTTTACAACCACTTTAATGACTTGCTCAAACTACATTTTTTAACTCTTGTGACAAGTTTACTCTACCAATAAGACAAGTATGTATATGCAATAAACAAACTCATATATACAGCACATTATCTGGAGTCACATATGTATTAAAAATGAACTTGTTTATTAGATTCAAATTCTACTCACACTCAAGTCTGAAGCTCTAGGTGTTTCTACCACTGGCATATCCGTGCAGTTCCTTAGTTTGTATATCCAATAGTGTTTTGCTGTGCAGATAAAATTCCAAGGAAGTGAGGACCCCACCCCAAGCAGGAAAAATATAATATAAGTTCCATTAAAGTGGTCCACAGGCTTGACGCCATAATAATGGTTTACGTTGTTCTCCTCAAGCAGAGAGACTTCTTCTTCTGAATGACCAGCATCCAAAAGCCTATACCGGGCATTTGTGCTGCCTAAAGGCTCCTCCAACACTGCAAATAGACACGAGAAATGGATTATACCAAATCAATGCATCACGTTACTCCGAAATAATACATAAATAAAGCAAAAAGGTCTACACATTTTATTACTTTCAATGTGGTAAATAACCGAGGCAAAATGAGGCATTGTAAATTTAATGCATTCACTAACAATCCATTTCCATATCATTACCTTTGGCAGAAACTGCAGCAGTACGATGATTATAAAAAGGTTATAGTACAATGCAAAGTATTTCAGCCATTTAAATGAATAAACAAGTCACAGGAAAGGAAGTACAAACTGCACATTGCATTCTGATCATTTAAAGAGAACCTGTCAAAGTGGTTGTAAACAAATATGATAAAAAAATTATAATTTTTATATATATATATATATATATATATATATATATACACATACACACACATACACACACATGGCTCAAAATTTAAAGTCCCGAGCTACTAGCCAGGCCTCATGGGTTACTCACCACCAGTTGCCCCACCCAACCCCTACACTGCCCCGCCCCTAATTCCGCCCCTTAACACGCCCTCATAAATTATCTAATGGAATTACACCATTAAATGTTTCATGCAGAATTAAGCAACTTTAGCCATGCTCATTAATGCAGCCTCACCCGTATCCATCAATTCAGCCTGCCCCTGTCCACCAATGCAGCCTGCCCGTGTCCACCAATGCAGCCTGCCCGTGTCCACCAATGCAGCCTCGCCCGTGTCCACCAATGCAGCCTCGCCCGTGTCCACCAATGCAGCCTCACCCGTGTCCACCAATGCAGCCTCACCCGTGTCCACCAATGCAGCCTCACCCGTGTCCACCAATGCAGCCTCACCCGTGTCCACCAATGCAGCCTCACCCGTGTCCACCAATGCAGCCTCACCCGTGTCCACCAATGCAGCCTCACCCGTGTCCACCAATGCAGCCTCACCCGTGTCCACCAATGCAGCCTCACCCGTTTCCATCATGCTGCCTACCTGTGTCCATCATGCCTACCTGTGTCCATAATGCAGGGGAACAGAGGAGAGGAAGAGCATTAGCCAGCCGGATGATAAGAACGCAGAGGGACAGCTTTGATTTAAATAGCAGTGTGTTCCCATCGCTCGGCGACACATACAGCTCCGCCCCCTGGCCGAGGATCTTTGATTCACGTCACTCGTCCCAGGATTGGACAGGGGATCTGTCTATCAAGTTCCCCGGGACCAGGGGGTGGGGCTGTGTGTGACAGGGAGTGCGGGGAACACTCGGCTATTGCAAAGAAAGTCACTAGTGATGTCCCCCGCGCTCTGAATCATACAGCCGGCTCTCTCCTCTCTCTTCCCCTCCGCAAGCGCTGGGAGAAGGACTTCAGTACACCCTGCCGGCTGGCAGTGCTCGCCCCCCTCTCTCCCGGGCAACCCTTCCTCGCCAGACCTCAAATTCCACTCGCAAAATGCGAGCAGGCGAGTGGATTTTTTGAGGGCTGTATATATATATATATATATATATATATATATATATATATATATATGTAGCATTTACCCCCATTTAAGGGACCGGCTGGTTTTGTTGGGTTTGCAAAATACCTCCAAGGCTTCCATTGTCAGGGTGTAAGAAAGTCTTTAGAAAGGCCAATGTCCACACAATGTAAAACCCAAACAGTCAGGCTTTATTTTGCTTTGCTGAAGTGGAAAACTTTAGAAGAAAGTAGGAAACGAGAGAAACACAGGGGAAGGTTCAGGCACGCAACACTAAAGTCCCAATCGTTGCCACTCAAGCCTGAGTGGGTATTGCTCACCCGGATAGTCCCTTTTATTGGTCCTAGCAGCCGGGATGAAGCACGAATCAATCTTTCTAGGGATACGATCAGGAATCCTGAGACAGGATTGTTAAAAGTCCCGAACCTCCCAGCCAAACAATAGTGAAGAACCTTTAAGCCGGATTGGCGTATTGCAGGGCTTGTAATGATGGATCCCTCCTTAGGTGAGGTCCAGGCCTCCTCCCAAGACAGCAGTACCGTCTCTAGTCTCCTCTGGGACATATCCTCCCCTGGTCTCCTTCCCTAAGCGTGGCTTCCCTCAGGTGGGTAGCTGAGGATCCCTTTGAGAAGTATAGGCCTCAGCCAGCAAAGCTGGGCCTATCATGCAGCGATGTAGCCTCGGGCCAAACGTGCCCGGGGCCAGAACACACACACGCACCTCGTGCCATGAGGGCCACGTGGTGCACACAAACAGGTGGGCTCCCAGAACGGAACCCCAGAACGGACCCCAATCAATGGCTTCTGCCCCTTATGTACCCTCTCCCAGCATGCACAGCGGGTAGACCACGCCCACTGTACTGTTGCCGAGAAAAGACACCCAAGGTGTTGTGATACCCCCTGTAGTTCAACCTATGGCGGTGGTGACAGTGCCACCTACAGGCGAATAGGGAACATTACTGCCAGGCAGCATTACACCCAGAGCAGAAGCAAATTTAGAACAATCAACATGTCTGAGCCCAACTACTGGCTCAGGCTACCCTTAAATTTCCACATAGCACCCTTAAATATTGGGGAGGGCGCTATATATATACCGTATTTATCGGCGTATAACACGCACTTTTTTCCCCTGAAAATCAGGGGAAAATCGTGGGTGCGTGTTATACGCCGATACTGTCATCCCTGAGCTGTCTCCGCTGACTGTGAGCGGAGCGGAGCGAGATACACATAGCCGAATGTACTCGGCTATACTCGGCTTTTCTCGGCTCCGCTCACAGTCACGCCCAGTCCCGCCATTGGACCTGTGTTATGTCCATCATAGGGCGGGACTCGGCGTGACTGTGAGCGGAGCCGAGAAAAGCCGAGTATAGCCGAGTACACTCGGCTATGTGTATCTCGGCGGCGGCTCCGCCCAGTCCTTGCGTCCCCTGCGTCCCCGGCGTTCGCACAGTCTCTGCGCCAATTTTAAAATGATGCACGGCGACACTGGGGGCAAGGCTGCACGGCGACACTGGGGGCAAGGCTGCACGGCGACACTGGGGGCAAGGCTGCACGGCGACACTGGGGGCAAGGCTGCACGGCGACTCTGGGGCAAGGCTGCAATGGACACTGACAAGGCTACACTGTGACAAGGCTGCAATGGACACTGACAAGGCTGCACTGTGACAAGGCTGCAATGGACACTGACAAGGCTGCATTTAAATGTAAGTTATTTTTCCTTAAACTTCCCTGCTAAAAGTTTTTTTCCCTAAAATTTCCTCCTAAACTTGGGGTGCGTGTTATACGCCGATAAATACGGTATATATATATATATATATATATATATATATATATAATATTGCACCTCTCTGGATGGTCCTGCATGTCACGGCAAAGCAAGCGCAGTGCACTGTGGTGCTTTACAGCGACATGAATGAAGTGTCACTTTGTACAGTTCATACACTTCTGAAAAAAGGGGCTGTGTGGTGCAATACAACGCACATCACACCGTCCCCCGCAGCACCAAAACGGCTGATGCCCGCCCCCTAAATCACTCCTGTTTAGTGCACAGACAAGTGTGAACGGGCCCTCAATGGGAATACTTGTTCCAAGGACAATAGTCTAGGGCTGCTTTCACACTGCTCTGTTGAAAAAATGTGGTAAAAAACACATATGCATCTTTGCGGCATTTTCTGGACTCCTGACTCCAATCATGCACCTGTGAAACTTAGACATGTGACTCAAAAACGCACCAAAAAACACAACGCAGGTGCGCTTTTGATTCAGTGAAAAACTTGGTCGGCCGAATATGTTTACTTATCTGCATTTCCTTTGAATTCGATTTGGGGCTGAACATTAGCAGCTTAGAAATTGCTAAGTCCAGTACAGCTAGGAGGAAGATAGAGGGAATAAAAGACAATTAGTTATTTTGCTGAAAACTATAGGCACAAGATTGGATGAATAAAATAAGCAGAGCTTTACCAACCTTTTGGGGAAATGAGTGCAACAGCACTTGCAAAGTGCACTATTTGCCTTTAGTAAATCCACCCCACAGGATGCTTATGCTCTTAGGCTCCATTCACACTTTTACGGTTCCATAGTGGTGCCGTCTTTGGAGTGCAACTTTGACACAACTTCGGATGGGTGCAACTTGGATACGACTTTGGCTTTGACCAGTAATAATGGACAACCGTTGCATGTATAACATTCAGGAACGATTTTCATGCAACTTTTGAGGGTTAACATTGAAGTGTATGGTAATCAAGTTGCATGAAAGTCAAACCAAATTAGTGCATGAACTAATTTGAAGCCACTGCAACTTTAAGTCGCACATATATGAATGGTTATCATTGGAAAATATGGGGAACGACTTGTCATGCGACTTCAATGCCCAAAGTTGCATGACAAGTTGCACAAGTGTGAATGGAGCGTTAATAAAGATGGACTATGACTGCATGCGTGTGTGCACGTGAGACCTCAGAATGATGTTGTGTCATGCATTTTGAAAATGTGTGACCGTCATTGAGAATGTAAACCAACTCTGTATGAGGGGCCCTCTGAACACCCGGCTCCCTAAGTTCTAAGACTCCATTCACATTTATGTCACTTGTCATGCGATTTTGAACATAAAAGTTGCATGACAAGTCATACCATATGTTTTCCGATGATAACCATTCACATATGTGTGACTTAACCACTTGTCGCCTGGCTCACACCGATATACATCAGCAAAGTGGCATGTTCCCGCGAATCGCCGTACGGGTACGTCTTCCCCTTTAATAGTTACCAAAGGCGCACGGCGGGGGACCCAATGCGCGTGGCCGCGATCGCCACTGGCCACCCGCGATTGCAGGAACGAGAGCTAGAATGGGGATTTATGTGTGTAAACACACAAATCCCTGTTCTGTCAGGGTAGAGACATATCGTTTGTTCCTAGTATGTGAGAACAGCGATGTGTCTCCTTCCCCAGTCAGTCCTATCCACATACAGTAAGAAACACTCACTAGGGAACATATTTAACCCCTTGGTCGCCCCCCTAGTGTTAACCCCTTCCCTGCCAGTGACATTTACACAGTAATCAGTGCATTTTTATAGCTTTGATCGCTGTATAAATGTCAATGGTCCCAAAAATGTGTCAAAAGTATTCGATTTGACCGCCGCAATACCGCCAAAAATCGCAGATCACCATCATTGCTAGTAAGAAAAAGAAAAATATAATGCCATACATCTTTCCCAGCTTGTAGACGCTATAACTTTTGCGCAAACCAATCAATATACGCTTATTGCGATTTTTTTTTTACCAAAAATATGTAGAAGAATATATATCGGCCTAAACTGATGAAGAAATTGTTTTTGAAAAACGTTTTTGGGGATATTTATTATAGCAAAAAGGTAAAAATATTGGGGTTTTTTTTTCCAAAATTGTCGCTCTTTTTTTGTTTATAGTGCAAATACACCAAAAGAAGCTCTATTTGTGGGAAAAAAAGGACGTCAATCTTGTTTGGGTACAACGTCGCATGACCGCGCAATTGTCAGTTAAAGTGACGCATTAAGGGGGCAAATCCTTCCAGTCTGTAAGCGGTTAAAGTCATACCAATTTCGAAGTAGTTCATGCACTACTTTGGTGCAACTTGAGGGCAATAGACATCAATGTTAACCCTGAAAAGTTGCATAAAAATCATATTTGAATGTTTTACATGCAACAATGGGTATGTCTTTGCAGAGGGACAACAAGTAAAATCCATCCAAAGTTACTATAAAGTTGCATTAACGCTGCACAAAAGTTGCACTCTTTGGAGTCGTACAAGTGTGAATGGAGCCTAAATCTGACCCTAACCACAATTGTAATGCTAGACTGGCTTGTTAGCAAAGCAAAATCTTCATGAGTAAATAATTACTCATCAGGAGCTGCCTAATGAAGTAAAAACGTGTTGGGTGACTTTACTCTGAACTCCAGGCAAAGAGCTACATACATAGTTCTGTTCTACATAGATATGCTGAAGATGGCCATAGATGGGACTGACAAAAAAAAAAAAAAGAAAAAGGTGGATGGAGACAGATCCCCCCCCCCAAAGACACTCTGGGGTTGATTTAGTGTGCAGTCTGGTTCGCCTCTGCACAGAAAACCAATCACCGTCTAAGTTTTTTTGTCAAAGCTTAAAGTGGTTGTAAACCCAGTTACACCACTTGTACCTATAATGAGGCTTGCCTGTAGGTACTGTAAATATCTCCTAAACCTACACGGTTTAGGAGATATTTACCATATACATTTGCACCAACGTCATTGGCGCATGCGCTGTGAGGAAACAGCCCTCTGTGCCGTTTCTTTACTAGCAAGTCCCCGTGACTGATGCAGGAGTGGGAGTGACATCGTTCTGGGGCCGCAGACTCTGATGCTGTGACTGTCCGGAGTCTGCGGCCCCAGAAGGAAGGAAGATGGATGCGGCCACCAGCGGGGACAACGCGGGCTTCGTTTGCACATAAGTGCCACATAATGGGCTACTATGCGATGCATACTAGCCCATCACTCTTTTACTGTGCAGGGGAAAGAAGAGGACGTAAAACCCATCAGGGTTTACTTCCTCTTTTAGGCCCCTTTCACACTGAGGCCCTTTGCAGGCGCTATTGCGCTAAAAATAGCGCCTGCAAATCGCCCTGAAAAAGCCGCTACTTTGTATCCAATGTGAAGGCCCGAGGGCTTTCACACTGGAGCGGTGCGCTGGCAGGAGGGTAAGGCCCCTTTCACACTGACACGTTTTTCAGACGGTTTAGCGCTAAAAATAGTGCTGCTATACCGCCTGAAAAAAACGTGCCCTGCAGTCTTCAGTTTGAAAGCCCAAAGGATTTCACACTGAAGCGGTGCGCTAGCAGGACCGCTCCAAAAGTCCTGCTAGCCACATCTTTGCAGCGGTGTGTTTACTGCCTCTGCAGAGGCGCATTGCCGGCGGTATTAACCCATTTTCGGCCGCTAGCAGGGGTTAAAATCACCCCGCTAGCGGCCGAATATCGCGGTAAAAACAACGGTATAGCAGCGCTAAAAATAGCGCCGCTATACCGCCAGCCCACCTGTGAAAGGGGACATAAAATAATCCTGCAAGCCGCATCTTTGAGGCGGGATATGAGCGGTAAAAATACCGCTCCTATAGCACCCCTGCCCATTGAAATCAATGGGGTACGCCTCCAAAATGCTGCAGAGGCATTATTGCGGGCGTTTTTAACCCTTTTTCGGCCTTTAGCGGGGGTTAAAATCACCTCGCTAATCGCGGCAAAAACTTCAGTATATCGCGGCGCTAAAAATAGCGCCGCTATACCGCCAGTGCATCCAGCGTTTCAGTGTGAAAGTAGCCTAAAGCATTACTAAACCCACAAGAGTAAAATCAGTCTGTATATGCAGTAAAGCATTCTTGTTATACTCACTGTTGAACCTAAGTGGTTAATTCTGTGCATTGTGTAAAAAGGCTGTTTGATCCTGTCTATAATAATCCTGCCCTTCTTTGACAGTCCCCAATCCATCCTCTGATAGTACAGAGCCCTAGCAGGCACTCTGCAAATGCTCAGTTTTGTGTGTATTGCTAGAGAGTTTTCTTTTTTTCTTTTTTTTTGGCAGGATGCATGTGATCAGCACTGTCCAGACAGAGGGTCAGGGGTCATGCAGCCTCTTAGGACTGTCAGAGGAGAATGAAAAAACTCCTACAAGCCATAACCAATGCTCTGCCGGACACCGATAGAAATAAGAAGACTGCTATATACTGCTGATGAAAAAAGGTATTAAGTAGAACTGCACGATTAATCGTTAAAAAATTGCAATCTCGATTCAACCCCCATCACGATCCTAATCCGGTGTACTGCCGAGCATTGCCCCCCAGCGGATTCTGCCCGCTCTGTACTGCGCAGGCGCAGCGCTTTTTCCGAAAATAGCCGAACATGTAGAGCTGAGAGTCAGCTCTACATGGCGCCTGCGCACACCAAATTGTGCTACACTGCTGACATCCAGGCTCTTTCTTTACCATCCCCGTGGACATGGTGGATGTTAAAAAAAGAGCCAGGAGGCCAAGCGAGCGTAGCGAGCCGTCCGAGCGAAGCGAGGACGTGAGGCCGACTGGCCACTTACATCTAGGTCCACGCAGGTGCCGTGTAGAGCTGACTCTCAGCTCTACACGTTCGGCTATTTTCGGAAGCTCATTGACGTTCGTACTGCGCAAGCGCCGCGCCTGCACAGTACAGTTGGGGGCAGAATCCGCCGGGGGGACGTTTGTCGGCAGATCACCGGCATTTCCACGATTCTATGTAAACAGTGCAGAGCCGTTTGCTGCTCACTCACAGCTGTCAACAAAAAAAATAAGGAGCCTCCAGGAAATGTTTATCAACATTGGAAGAGAACTATAAACAAAGTATCTTTTGGTTCTTTTAGATCAAAGGAATGTCCGAAATTAGGTCAGTTTAACCACTTAAAGTCTTTTTCTGACACTTGTTGCTTACAAGTTAAAATCAGTATTTTTTGCTAAAAAATTACTTAAAGCCCCCAAACAGTATATATATATTTTTAGTAGAGACCCTAGAGAATAAAATGGCAGTCATTGCAATATTTTATGCCACACTGTATTTGCGCAGCGGTCTTTCAAACACAGTTTTGGGGGAAAAAAAATACACTTCAATGAATTAAATAAAAACTAAACAGTAAAGTTAGCCCAATTGTTTTGTATAATGTGAAAGATGATGTTACGCCGCGAGAATCGCGTTCTTTATTCTAAGCAAAAAAATGTTTACATTTTTTTCCAGAATCGTGCAGCTCTAGTATTTAGCCGTCTATATTTACTAAAATAATTGTATGTCCATGTTCTGTGTACTGTGGGAGACCAGATATAGTGAATGCAGGTCCTGGTTTTAGTAACACTTTAATTGAGCAAGTTAAAGTTAGAAGCTGATTGGCTACCATGCACAGCCGCACCGGATTTGGCACTCTCCAGTTTTAGTAAATCAAGTCTTGTGGGTCTATTTATCAATGTTTTCACCCAAGATTCACTCAACTTTTCTATTTGAGATCTTATGTGAAAGTGAAACATTGTGTGAGTCTTGGGTGAAAACATTGCTTAACCACATCAGCCCCGGAGGATTTGGCTGCCAAATGACCAGGCCACTTTTTGCGATTCGGCACTGCGTCACTTTAACTGACAATTGCGCTGTCGTGCGACGTGGCTCCCAAACAAAATTTACGTCCTTTTTTTTCCCACAATCAGAGCTTACTTTTGGTGGTATTTGATCACCTCTGCGGTTTTTATTTTTTGCGCTATAAACAAACTTTTGGTAATATAGTGTACCAGATGATGATCAGAGTGATCAGAGCAGCTACTACCCTCCATCATCCCCCTGATGGTAATAAGGCTGCAGTCACACCTGAGTGACACAGAACTGGGGGTAGAAATACCGGTTTCCATAAACGCACCAAAACGCACTTGTGACGCCAATATTATCGGCGCCCTAAATGCAGGTCACAGGAACGCATACAAAGTGTGTTACCATTAGGCGGAGCTTGGGACTCGAGCTTCTTTGGCGCGTTGTCATGTGACAGGCGACCCGTTCACGCCAATGGGCTGTCACTCCAAACCGCGCATCACTCAGGTGTGAATGCAGCCTAATAGAAATAAAGAAATCCAGTAATGTGTAATTAATGACATCATGACCCTAATACACAGGAAATATTACCATCAGAGTCCGGGGACGTCATAGTACAGGGATCATCTGTCACCACTCACACCAGACTGTACTCCCAGAGAGGACATGCGCAGTGCCCAGGCTGGCGGTGGGGCCCGGTGCGGACCTCCTCTAGTCTCTACAATTACTTTTCAATGGGGCTCATAAATCCGGACGGACAAGGTTTGTTGATGATAGAGCTGGGACATAACCCCGCCCCCTTCCTCCTTCCACAGCACATACAGTACGCCCCCCGGGAGGGGCCAGCGCCGAGTTCCACCCACACAACGACGACCAGTACATAGAGTACGCCCCCCGTGGGAAGGGTTAGAGCCGAGTAACAACGCCTACTTTACTCAATAGTGTTCTGTCGAGAAGTGCCCGCTATCGAATAGTGCCTGGGACGAATTGCGCATGAGTTTACGATCAGCTGTTGTGTCGGCTAGACGGCGCTTGCGCACAAACTGAAGACATTTTTGAGTTAGATTGTGATGGGCAGTGCTTCTCGACAGAACAACGGTGGGCGTGATCAGCGTATAGGACGGGCGTGACTAGAGGATGGGGGTGGGCGTAGCCTGAGCCCAGTAAATAGCCAATCGGGAGAAGGGAAGAGCAGGGAGGAGGGAACATCTTCTCACGCTGACATCACGTGGACATGACACGTCAGTGTGAGCAGCGCAGAGAGGAGGAAGTGACTCCACTACAGAGCTCCTCAGGGAAGAGCCATTGTCCGGACTACAGGCGGGTCACAGCGTGTCTGTGTGTCCGGGGATCTGCCTCCTCTGTTCGGGCTCTGAGGAACCACAACTCCCAGCAATCTGCACGGGGAACTACAACTCCCAGCATGCACTGTGTATGTAATGGGGCTTCAGCTTCCAGCCTGGAATACGATGTTACAGGACTAAATATCCCAGCATGATTTTTTCTATAGATGTACTACAGATCCTAGCAATCTCTACATACCCCAGCCTGCTCCCCTCCCCCCCTCAGGGGTAATTGCACCCCACACTCCTCTCCCACCATGGATGGTGGGTCCCCTCCCCCCTAGGATGAGGGTGGGCCTGCGGGGGAGGGGTAAGTGGCGGTGGGAGATGAGTGGGGTGGCGGGACTGGGGGGGTGCAATTCACCCTGAGGAGGGGGAGGGGAGCAGGCTGGGGTATGTAGAGATCACTGGGACCTGTAATATCTCCATAGAAAAAATCATGCTGGAATATGTAGTCCCACAGCATCTTATTCCAGGCTGGAAGCTGAACCCCCATTACTTACACAGTGCATGCTGGGAGTTGTAGTTCCTCATGCGGACAGAGATTGCTGGGAGTTGGAGTTCCGCAGAGGCGGCAGATTACACCGACACGCCGTGACCCGCCTGTAGTCCGGTCAATGGCTCCTCCCTCCAGAGCTCTGTGTGGGGGATGGTCCCTCCTCCCCCGCTCTCCACACACTGACACCCACATCTCCACTCACCTACCACCGAGGGTGGGGCTCCAATTGCCCGCCCTCCCCCACACACACACAGGGCTGATCCAGGAAATATTTGACTGCCTCTCGGGGGATCAGGAAGGATTTTTTTCCCCAGCTGGAGCACATTGGATCATGCTTTGCTGGGGTTTTTCGCCTTCCTCTGGATCAACTGCCTCACAACCCAATACACCCACTCATCTACCACCAAGAGGGGACGCTACCACCCTGGGTAGGGGGTGAGTGTGGCCAGTGGAACTTCCCCCCAAGTTTCATCTGCCCTCACTCCCCCACTGACACCCACATCTCCACTCACCTACCACCGAGTGTGGGGCTCTAATTGCCCTCACTCCCCCATGCCCAGCGTACTGGTACTACCCCCCTCATCCCACCTACATGCACTCATCTACCACCAAGAGGGGACGTTACCACCCTGGGTATAGGGTGAGTGTGGCCAGTGGAACTTCCCCCCAATTTTCATCTGCCCTCACTCCCCCACACCCAGCATACTGGTAATACACCCTGCCCCCCACCTACATGCACTCATCTACCACCAAGAGGGGACGTTACCACCCTGGGTATAGGGTGAGTGTGGCCAGTGGAACTTCCCCCCAAGTTTCATCTGCCCTCACTCCCCCACACCCAGCATACTGGTAATACACCCTGCCCCCCACCTACATGCACTCATCTACCACCAAGAGGGGACGTTACCACCCTGGGTATAGGGTGAGTGTGACCAGTGGAACTTCCCCCCAAGTTTCATCTGCCCTCACTCCCCCACACCCAGCATACTGGTAATACACCCTGCCCCCCACCTACATGCACTCATCTACCACCAAGAGGGGACGCTACCACCCTGGTTAGGGGTTGAGTGTGGCCAGTGGAACTTCCCCCCAAGTTTCATCTGCCCTAACTCCCCCACGCCCAGCGTACTGGTAATACCCCCTGCCCCCCACCTACATGCACTCATCTACCACCAAGAGGGGATGCTACCACCCTGGGTAGGGGGTGAGTGTGGCCAGTGGAACTTCCCCCCAAGTTTCATCTGCCCTCACTCCCCCCACGCCCAGCGTACTGGTAATACCCCCTGCCCCCACCTACATGCACTCATCTACAACTAAGAGGGTCCACAGAAAATGGGGCGCCTTGCTGTGGCTCTGTGGCTTATGCATGCATTTGTAAATGTGTGCAACTAAACCCCTGTATTTGACACATACTGCTCGACAGGTCAATTCGGTTAGTCGCAGGTAGTGATGAGCCGAACACCCCCGGGTTCGGTTCGCACCAGAACCCGCGAACGGACCGAAAGTTCGTACGAACATTAGAACCCTATTAAATACAATGGATGCGAACGTTCGAATTCTAAAGTGCTAATTATAACAACTATTATGCATGTTATTGTCCTAAAAAGGGTTTGGGAACCCGGGTTCTGCACCAGGGGACATGTATCAATGCAAAAAGAAGTTTTAAAAACGGTCGTTTTTCGGGAGCAGTCATTTTAATGATGCATAAAGTGAAAAAAAAAGGTCAAATATTCCTTTAAATATCGTACCTGGGGGGTGTCTAAAGTATGCCTGTGAAGTGCCACGTGTTTCCCGTGTTTAGAACTGTCCCTGCACAAAATGACACTTCTAAAGGAAAAAAAAGCCATTTAAAACTGCTTGCGGCTTTAATGTAATGTCTGGTCCCGGTAATATGGATGAAAATCTTTAAGAAAAATGGCATAGCTACCCCATGACCCCCCCCCCCTACCCCAGCCCATTACCAGCCCCTTTGGGTCTTGTATGGATATTAAGGGGAACCCCGCACATAAAATAAAAAAGGCCCTATATACTCTGAACAGCCGTATACAGGCGGTGCATACAAGACAGGGACTGTAGGTTTGTTCTTATGTAGAATCTGTTTGTAATTTTGAACAGGTACATTGTTTAAGTGTAGCTCCAGCCCAAAAATCTATTTTTAAACTTTTTGGAAAACATAGGTAAGGGTTATCACCCCTGTACCATTTGTTTTGCTGTCTGTGCCCCTGTTCAGAACATTTCACCTCACTTTCCGTCCCAATGACAACTGTTTTTGAAATGTGGTGTTTTTCTTGAAACAAGGATTGCTGATAAAGCATCAGTACAGAGGAGACACCTTTCTCCCATATTAATTCTTACAGGAGAGAATTTTCCTTCCTAGGGGTAGATTTCCTCTCACTTCCTGTTGTCTTCTTGCGTTTGCAAGTAGGAGTCGTTTGTAAGTTGGATGTTTGAAAGTAGGGACCTGCCGTATATAATCTGCAGAAATAGGCCCCTTAGTTGGTGTTGGCACAACACTGTAAGCACTCACAGTTACTCTTGGTTGGTGCTGGAACGCCCTGCTGTCAACTATTATATCAGGAATTGTAATTACATATAATTGTTGAACAGTGGTAGTAAAAATTGGGCCTTTGATGGTGGTGCTGGTGCCACAACACTGTAAGCCCTGACAGTTACTCTTGGTGGGTGCAGCAATGGGCCCTGCTGTGAATTATTAGATCAAGAATTGTAATTGCATGCCCCTGTTGAACAGGGGCTGAAAAATTGGGCCTTTCGTGGTGGTGGTGGTGGTGGTGGTGTTGCCACAACACTGTAAGCCCTCAGAGTTACTCTTGGTGGGTGCAGGAATGGGCCCTGCTGTGAATTATTAGATCAAGAATTGTAATTACATGCCCCTTTTGAACAGGGGCTGAAAAATTGGGCCTTTCGTGGTGGTGGTGGTGGTGGCGTTGCCACAACACTGTAAGCCCTCAGAGTTACTCTTGGTGGGTGCAGCAATGGGCCCTGCTGTGAATTATTAGATCAAGAATTGTAATTACATGCCCCTGTTGAACAGGGGCTGAAAAATTGGGCCTTAGGCACTGGTGGCACAACACTACAACCCCTCACAGATACTGTACTTGGAGCACAGCAATGAGCCCTGTTGCAAAGTATTGCTTCAAAAATTGTAATGACACGCCCCTGTTAAACAGGGGCTGAAAAATTGGGCCTTAGGCACTGGTGGCACAACACTCCAACCCCTCACAGATACTGTACTTGGAGCACAGCAATGAGCCCTGTTGCAAAGTATTGCTTCAAAAATTGTAATGACACGCCCCTGTTAAACAGGGGCTGAAAAATTGGGCCTTAGGCACTGGTGGCACAACACTCCAACCCCTCACAGATACTGTACTTGGAGCACAGCAATGAGCCCTGTTGCAAAGTATTGCTTAAAAAATTGTAATTACACGCCCCTGTTAAACAGGGGCTGAAAAATTGGGCCTTAGTCACTGGTGGCGGCACCCATAAACAAAAATGATCTTCCAAGCTATCATCATCAATCGTATCATTGAGGACTCGGAGGAGGAGGATAGCCAGTCAACATAACAGCACAGGCACTCAGCATCAGCATCAGTCTTGAAGGGATGTGACATGTTAAAATCAATTAGTCTGTTATATCAGCATCAGGTGTGTGGTAGCTGGTGGTGATCCAAGACTGGTTCATCTTGATGAAAGTCAGTCGATCAACCGAGTCGGTGGACAGGCGCACCCTGTGATCCGTGACAAATCCTCCAGCAGCACTGAATGTGCGTTCCGAAAGAACGCTGGATGCAGGACAGGCCAGTAGCTCAATTGCATACTGTGCAAGCTCTGGCCAGTGATCCATCCTCAAGACCCAGTAAGCCAGAGGATTTTCGGTGGGGAAGGTGTCCAAGTCTGACCTTGCCCCTAGATATTCCTGCACCATGTTTATCAGACGCTGGCGATGGTTGCTGGAACCGATCATACTTTGGGGCTGCGGACTAAAGAATTGTCTGAACGCATCGGTCAGACGGCCACCTTCCCCACCGCTCCTTCTTTGACTGGCCGAAGCCTCAGCAACTCGTTGTCCAGGACCAGGAGTTTGTAACCTCCCAGTCTCTGGGAACGCGTTGCACAGACCTTTCTGCAAGGCCTCCCGGAGTTGTCTCATCCTCTGCTCCCTCTGCGACGGTAACATAAGGTCTGCAACCTTACCCTTGTACCGTGGATCAAGGAGAGTGGCCAGCCAGTAATGGTCCCTCTCCTTGATCCGAAGAATACGAGGATCCTTCCGCAGACTTTGCAGGATCAGGGAGGCCATGCAGCGTAGGTTTGCTGAGGCATTCGGTCCGGAGTCCTCTGGGTCACTAAGGACGACATGATCCGCAGCCACCTCCTCCCAGCCACGTACAAGTCCACTGGTTTCTTGGGACTGTAAATCATCCCTAAAAGACTGCTGCTGATGATGCTGAGTGCCAGCCTCCACCTCCATGCTGACACAATCCTCCTCCTCCTCTTCCTGTGCGATGGGTGGGACAGAAGGAACACTGTCTGGGTAAAGGGGGCCTTGAGAGGCAAGGAAGTCCTCCTCTTCCTGCCTCTGTTCTGCCTCAAGTGCCCTGTCCATTATTCCACGCAGCGTGTGCTCCAACAGGTGGACAAGAGGTACAGTGTCACTGATGCATGCACTGTCACTGCTCACCATCCTCGTGGCCTCCTCAAATGGTGCCAGGACAGTGCATGCATCCCTGATCATGCCCCACTGGCGTGGAGAAAAAAAAACAAGCTCCCCTGACCCTGTCCTGGTGCCGTAGTCGCACAGGTACTCATTGATGGCCCTCTGCTGCGTGTGCAGCCCCTGCAGCATGGCCAACGTTGAGTTCCACCTGGTGGGCATGTCACATATAAGGCGGTTCTTGGGCAGGTTCAACTCCTTTTGCAGCTCAGCCAGGCGAGCACTGGCATTATAAGATCTGCGGAAATGCACACAGACTTTCCTGGCCTGCCTCAGGACATCCTGTAAGCCCGGGTACCTGCCCAAGAACCGCTGCACCACCAGGTTAAGGACGTGAGCCACACAGGGCACATGGGTCAGTTGTCCCTGTCGGAGGGCGGAGAGGAGGTTGGTGCCATTGTCGCAAACCACCATTCCTGGCTTAAGCTGGCGTGGCGTCAACCACCTCTCGGCCTGGCCCTGCAGAGCAGACAGGACCTCTGCCCCAGTGTGGCTTCTGTCCCCCAAACACACCAGCGCAAGCACGGCATGGCATCTTTTTGCCTGCGTACTTGCGTAGCCCCTTGAACGGCTACGGAGCACCGCTGGTTCAGAGGACAAAGCACAGGAAGAGGCCATGGAGGAAGAAGAAGAGGAGGGGGTGGAGGAGAGAGGTGTGTCACAACCAGTAGTAGCATTTTGGAGGCGTGGCGGTGGAACAACCTCCAACACTACTGCACCTTGTCCTGCATCCTTCCCAGCTGCCAAAAGAGTGACCCAATGGGCCGTGAAAGAAAGGTAACGTCCCTGTCCATGCCTGCTGGACCATGAGTCAGCGGTAATATGCACCTTACCGCTGACCGCCCTGTCCAGCGAGGCCAAAACATTGCCTTCCACATGCCGGTAGAGAGCCGGAATAGCCTTCCGTGAGAAAAAGTGGCGTTTGGGAACCTGCCACTGAGGAACCGCACATTGCACAAACTCACGGAAGGGGGCCGAGTCTACCAACTGAAAAGGCAGCAGTTGAAGCGCTAGCAATTTAGCCAAGCTAGCATTCAACCGCTGGGCATGTGGATGGCTGGGAGTGAACTTCTTTCGACAGTCCAGCAGCTGGGGCAGGGAAATTTGCCTGCTAGAATCGGACGTCGGTGTACTGCTAGCAGAGTGGCCGCAAGTACTTGGCTGTGACACACCTAATTCTACACCTTCATTCCTCTCAGTGCATGTTTCAGAGAGGACTGAAGTTATAGTGGGGTTGGAGATCCCAGCTGATGCGGTGCAAGGAGAGGTCCGCTTTGTTCTTTGGTGTGGGTCTTTGAGGTAGGCTTGCCAACGAGCTGCATGGCAGGTCAACATATGTCTGGTCAGGCATGTGGTACCCAAGCGGCTGATGTTTTGGCCAAGCGATATACGCTTGAGACATATGTTGCAAACAGCAGCTGTGCGATCTGATGCACTAGCCTCAAAAAAGGCCCACACCAAAGAACTTTTTGAATGACGGGCAGAGGCAGCGCCCTGCACAGGCGGAGCTCTGCGGTGTGATTCCGTCGGTGTACTGCCCTTACGCTGGCCACCAAAGGGCATCCTGCCTCGTTGGAGATGTGCCTCCTCCTCATCCTCCTCCTCCTCCTCTCTCCTATTAGGCACCCACGTGGAGTCAGTGACCTCATCATCCCCTCCCTCCTCATCACTGGAGCCAATTTGGCAGTATGCTGCAGCTGCTGGAACATGACTGCCAGATTGGTGTCCTTCTTGAGCATCCCCTCTGTCTGCTCTCACGCTACTGCCTTCCTGTAGCTGGGTTTCATCATCAGACCCTTCGAAACGCTGGGCATCCTCCTGGAGCATGTACCCAACACTGTGCTCAAACAGTTCGGGGGACTCCTCAGGAGGAGGACATGGTGGGTCTAGGGAAGGAGTGACTGATGATGAGTCTGACATTGATACCAGGGAAGAGGACGCTTTGGCAGCTGCTTTGCCAGTACCCTGAGCCTGGGTGAGAGAGGATGAGGATGAGGAGGAGGGCTTGGTCATCCACTCTACCAAGTCTTCGGCATGATGTGGCTCAACATGTCCAGCTGCCGAAAAGAAGGACAAGCGTGTCCCATGGCCATGTGCTGATGACAATGCACCGCGTCCACGACCAGCACTGTTGCCCCCAGACACAGAGCCTGCTTTCCCTCTTTTATTGCCTCCTGACTGTCTGCCTCTCCTTGTTTGCCTTCCAGACATTCTAATGGATGGCCTGCAGGGAGATGGGAAAAAAGCAATAAGGGCTACCTTCAGGTGTCCTTCTCTGTCCCTTTACTTAAGGATTTCTAAATATGGTTGAGGATGATTGCTTTCGCACAGAATAGCACAATGACAATTGCCCTGACTGTCCAAAAAACAAGGATTTCAAAGATGGTTGATGAGGAATGCTTTAGCACAGTATAGCACAAGGAGAATTTCCCTCACTGTCCTTCCCTGTCCCTAGAAACAAGGATTAGCACAGTGAAAGAAACTGACACTCTCCCTACCTATAGTTTTCTGTCCCTAGAAAAAATATGTTTTTTTAAAGATGGTTGATGATCAATGCTTTAGCACAGTATAGCACAAGGAGAATTTCCCTCACTGTCCTTCCCTGTCCCTAGAAACAAGGATTAGCACAGTGAAAGAAACTGACACTCTCCCTACCTATAGTTTTCTGTCCCTAGAAAAAATGTTTTTTTAAAGATGGTTGATGATCAATGCTTTAGCACAGTATAGCACAAGGAGAATTTCCGTCACTGTCCTTCCCTGTCCCTAGAAACAAGGATTAGCACAGTGAAAGAAACTGACACTCTCCCTACCTATAGTTTTATGTCCCTAGAAAAAATGTTTTTTTAAAGATGGTTGATGATCAATGCTTTAGCACAGTATAGCACAAGGAGAATTTCCCTCACTGTCCTTCCCTGTCCCTAGAAACAAGGATTAGCACAGTGAAAGAAACTGACACTCTCCCTACCTATAGTTTTCTGTCCCTAGAAAAAATGCTTTTTTAAAGATGGTTGATGATCAATGCTTTAGCACAGTATAGCACAAGGAGAATTTCCCTCACTGTCCTTCCCTGTCCCTAGAAACAAGGATTAGCACAGTGAAAGAAACTGACACTCTCCCTACCTATAGTTTTCTGTCCCTAGAAAAAATGTTTTTTTAAAGATGGTTGATGATCAATGCTTTAGCACAGTATAGCACAAGGAGAATTTCCCTCACTGTCCTTCCCTGTCCCTAGAAACAAGGATTAGCACAGTGAAAGAAACTGACACTCTCCCTACCTATAGTTTTCTGTCCCTATAAAAAATGTTTTTTTAAAGATGGTTGATGATCAATGCTTTAGCACAGTATAGCACAAGGAGAATTTCCCTCACTGTCCTTCCCTGTCCCTAGAAACAAGGATTAGCACAGTGAAAGAAACTGACACTCTCCCTACCTATAGTTTTCTGTCCCTAGAAAAAATGTTTTTTTAAAGATGGTTGATGATCAATGCTTTAGCACAGTATAGCACAAGGAGAATTTCCCTCACTGTCCTTCCCTGTCCCTAGAAACAAGGATTAGCACAGTGAAAGAAACTGACACTCTCCCTACCTATAGTTTTCTGTCCCTATAAAAAATGTTTTTTTAAAGATGGTTGATGATCAATGCTTTAGCACAGTATAGCACAAGGAGAATTTCCCTCACTGTCCTTCCCTGTCCCTAGAAACAAGGATTAGCACAGTGAAAGAAACTGACACTCTCCCTACCTATAGTTTTCTGTCCCTAGAAAAAATGTTTTTTTAAAGATGGTTGATGATCAATGCTTTAGCACAGTATAGCACAAGGAGAATTTCCCTCACTGTCCTTCCCTGTCCCTAGAAACAAGGATTAGCACAGTGAAAGAAACTGACACTCTCCCTACCTATAGTTTTCTGTCCCTACAAAAAATGTTTTTTTAAAGATGGTTGATGATCAATGCTTTAGCACAGTATAGCACAAGGAGAATTTCCCTCACTGTCCTTCCCTGTCCCTAGAAACAAGGATTAGCACAGTGAAAGAAACTGACACTCTCCCTACCTATAGTTTTCTGTCCCTAGAAAAAATGTTTTTTTAAAGATGGTTGATGATCAATGCTTTAGCACAGTATAGCACAAGGAGAATTTCCCTCACTGTCCTTCCCTGTCCCTAGAAACAAGGATTAGCACAGTGAAACACACTGACACTCTCCCTACCTATAGTTTTCTGTCCCTAGAAAAAATGTTTTTTTAAAGATGGTTGATGATCAATGCTTTAGCACAGTATAGCACAAGGAGAATTTCCCTCACTGTCCTTCCCTGTCCCTAAAAACAAGGATTAGCACAGTGAAAGAAACTGACACTCTCCCTACCTATAGTTTTCTGTCCCTAGAAAAAATGTTTTTTTAAAGATGGTTGATGATCAATGCTTTAGCACAGTATAGCACAAGGAGAATTTCCCTCACTGTCCTTCCCTGTCTCTAGAAACAAGGATTAGCACAGTGAAAGAAACTGACACTCTCCCTACCTATAGTTTTCTGTCCCTAGAAAAAATGTTTTTTTAAAGATGGTTGATGATCAATGCTTTAGCACAGTATAGCACAAGGAGAATTTCCCTCACTGTCCTTCCCTGTCCCTAGAAACAAGGATTAGCACAGTGAAAGAAACTGACACTCTCCCTACCTATAGTTTTCTGTCCCTAGAAAAAATGTTTTTTTAAAGATGGTTGATGATCAATGCTTTAGCACAGTATAGCACAAGGAGAATTTCCCTCACTGTCCTTCCCTGTCCCTAGAAACAAGGATTAGCACAGTGAAAGAAACTGACACTGTCCCTACCTATAGTTTTCTGTCCCTATAAAAAATGTTTTTTTAAAGATGGTTGATGATCAATGCTTTAGCACAGTATAGCACAAGGAGAATTTCCCTCACTGTCCTTCCCTGTCCCTAGAAACAAGGATTAGCACAGTGAAACACACTGACACTCTCCCTACCTATAGTTTTCTGTCCCTAGAAAAAATGTTTTTTTAAAGATGGTTGATGATCAATGCTTTAGCACAGTATAGCACAAGGAGAATTTCCCTCACTGTCCTTCCCTGTCCCTAGAAACAAGGATTAGCACAGTGAAAGAAACTGACACTCTCCCTACCTATAGTTTTCTGTCCCTAGAAAAAATGTTTTTTTAAAGATGGTTGATGATCAATGCTTTAGCACAGTATAGCACAAGGAGAATTTCCCTCACTGTCCTTCCCTGTCCCTAGAAACAAGGATTAGCACAGTGAAAGAAACTGACACTCTCCCTACCTATAGTTTTCTGTCCCTAGAAAAAATGTTTTTTTAAAGATGGTTGATGATCAATGCTTTAGCACAGTATAGCACAAGGAGAATTTCCCTCACTGTCCTTCCCTGTCCCTAGAAACAAGGATTAGCACAGTGAAAGAAACTGACACTCTCCCTACCTATAGTTTTCTGTCCCTAGAAAAAATGTTTTTTTAAAGATGGTTGATGATCAATGCTTTAGCACAGTATAGCACAAGGAGAATTTCCCTCACTGTCCTTCCCTGTCCCTAGAAACAAGGATTAGCACAGTGAAAGAAACTGACACTCTCCCTACCTATAGTTTTCTGTCCCTAGAAAAAATGTTTTTTTAAAGATGGTTGATGATCAATGCTTTAGCACAGTATAGCACAAGGAGAATTTCCCTCACTGTCCTTCCCTGTCCCTAGAAACAAGGATTAGCACAGTGAAAGAAACTGACACTCTCCCTACCTATAGTTTTCTGTCCCTACAAAAAATGTTTTTTTAAAGATGGTTGATGATCAATGCTTTAGCACAGTATAGCACAAGGAGAATTTCCCTCACTGTCCTTCCCTGTCCCTAGAAACAAGGATTAGCACAGTGAAAGAAACTGACACTCTCCCTACCTATAGTTTTCTGTCCCTAGAAAAAATGTTTTTTTAAAGATGGTTGATGATCAATGCTTTAGCACAGTATAGCACAAGGAGAATTTCCCTCACTGTCCTTCCCTGTCCCTAGAAACAAGGATTAGCACAGTGAAACACACTGACACTCTCCCTACCTATAGTTTTCTGTCCCTAGAAAAAATGTTTTTTTAAAGATGGTTGATGATCAATGCTTTAGCACAGTATAGCACAAGGAGAATTTCCCTCACTGTCCTTCCCTGTCCCTAAAAACAAGGATTAGCACAGTGAAAGAAACTGACACTCTCCCTACCTATAGTTTTCTGTCCCTAGAAAAAATGTTTTTTTAAAGATGGTTGATGATCAATGCTTTAGCACAGTATAGCACAAGGAGAATTTCCCTCACTGTCCTTCCCTGTCTCTAGAAACAAGGATTAGCACAGTGAAAGAAACTGACACTCTCCCTACCTATAGTTTTCTGTCCCTAGAAAAAATGTTTTTTTAAAGATGGTTGATGATCAATGCTTTAGCACAGTATAGCACAAGGAGAATTTCCCTCACTGTCCTTCCCTGTCCCTAGAAACAAGGATTAGCACAGTGAAAGAAACTGACACTCTCCCTACCTATAGTTTTCTGTCCCTAGAAAAAATGTTTTTTTAAAGATGGTTGATGATCAATGCTTTAGCACAGTATAGCACAAGGAGAATTTCCCTCACTGTCCTTCCCTGTCCCTAGAAACAAGGATTAGCACAGTGAAAGAAACTGACACTGTCCCTACCTATAGTTTTCTGTCCCTATAAAAAATGTTTTTTTAAAGATGGTTGATGATCAATGCTTTAGCACAGTATAGCACAAGGAGAATTTCCCTCACTGTCCTTCCCTGTCCCTAGAAACAAGGATTAGCACAGTGAAACACACTGACACTCTCCCTACCTATAGTTTTCTGTCCCTAGAAAAAATGTTTTTTTAAAGATGGTTGATGATCAATGCTTTAGCACAGTATAGCACAAGGAGAATTTCCCTCACTGTCCTTCCCTGTCCCTAGAAACAAGGATTAGCACAGTGAAAGAAACTGACACTCTCCCTACCTATAGTTTTCTGTCCCTAGAAAAAATGTTTTTTTAAAGATGGTTGATGATCAATGCTTTAGCACAGTATAGCACAAGGAGAATTTCCCTCACTGTCCTTCCCTGTCCCTAGAAACAAGGATTAGCACAGTGAAAGAAACTGACACTCTCCCTACCTATAGTTTTCTGTCCCTAGAAAAAATGTTTTTTTAAAGATGGTTGATGATCAATGCTTTAGCACAGTATAGCACAAGGAGAATTTCCCTCACTGTCCTTCCCTGTCCCTAGAAACAAGGATTAGCACAGTGAAAGAAACTGACACTCTCCCTACCTATAGTTTTCTGTCCCTAGAAAAAATGTTTTTTTAAAGATGGTTGATGATCAATGCTTTAGCACAGTATAGCACAAGGAGAATTTCCCTCACTGTCCTTCCCTGTCCCTAGAAACAAGGATTAGCACAGTGAAAGAAACTGACACTCTCCCTACCTATAGTTTTCTGTCCCTAGAAAAAATGTTTTTTTAAAGATGGTTGATGATCAATGCTTTAGCACAGTATAGCACAAGGAGAATTTCCCTCACTGTCCTTCCCTGTCCCTAGAAACAAGGATTAGCACAGTGAAAGAAACTGACACTCTCCCTACCTATAGTTTTCTGTCCCTAGAAAAAATGTTTTTTTAAAGATGGTTGATGATCAATGCTTTAGCACAGTATAGCACAAGGAAAATTTCCCTCACTGCCCTTCCCTGTCCCTAGAAACAAGGATTAGCACAGTAAAACACACTGACACTCTCCCTACCTATAGTTTTCTGTCCCTAGAAAAAATGTTTTTTTAAAGATGGTTGATGATCAATGCTTTAGCACAGTATAGCACAAGGAGAATTTCCCTCACTGTCCTTCCCTGTCCCTAGAAACAAGGATTAGCACAGTAAAACACACTGACACTCTCCCTACCTATAGTTTTCTGTCCCTAGAAAAAATGTTTTTTTAAAGATGGTTGATGATCAATGCTTCAGCACAGTATAGCACAAGGAGAATTTCCCTCACTGTCCTTCCCTGTCCCTAGAAACAAGGATTCGCACAGTAAAACACACTGACACTCTCCCTACCTATCCTTCTCTTTCCCTAAACTAAAGGAATCCAGGTTAAGCAAGAAAAAAAAATGTCACTGTCCCTGCCTATGCTTCTCTTTCCCTGCTCCGGAACACACTACACTAGGCCGCCGTGCTGGCGGCCTTTTATAGTGTGGGGCGTGTACTAAACACCCTCAGCAATAATTGGCCACAGGCATCCTGCCTGTGGCCAATCATTGCTCTCCTCGCTGCCGGCGCTGTGATTGGCCAAGCATGCAGGGTCACAGTGCATGCTTGGCCAATCACAGCGCCTGGATGACACTGCGATGGCGTAGTGCATTGTGGGCCGTTCGCGTCACTCGAATTAGGCGCGAACGGCCCAAATCGTTCGATCTTCGTCGAACGATCGAACAGCCGATGTTCGAGTCGAACGTATGTGCGAGTCGAACACCGAGCTCATCCCTAGTCGCAGGCTTGGTGTGGTACTGTTACATTTCTATATAACTGTGTTCTTTAGGGCGTTTGTTTTATGTGAACAGATGGGGGCGGGGATTCCATTCGGTTTTTCCGATCTGGCCACTGGCTGATTGAAAAAAAACAAAAAACACTCTTCTAAGGCCAACCTTAGGGACTTTAGCAGCACATAGTTTATGCAATTTTCTTTTCGTCCACAATGGGAGGACGGAAAATAAAATTGCTTGATTTCCCCCATCAACACAGCTGGGGAAAACCCTCCCATAGTGCTATTGTGTTTTGCCAGCGGGAAGCTTTCCCTGCTGGCAGAACAGAATGATCACTGCCGGTGGGCTATAGCTGCCGGCAGTGATCGCCTGAAAAAAAATCCCACATGCTGGTTGTACTGAAGTCAATCGATTTCAGTACAACCAGCCTGCCCATGGATAGATTGAATCTCAGGCCTGTCCCTGCTGAACCAGCCAAGGTTCAATCCTTCTGTGGCCGGCGATACAAGAGAGCTGATATGAATGTGCAATATAAATGTGTAAATTGTCGACATTATAGAAATACCTGTGATAAATAAATGCATTTATTTAAATGCGAATACATTTCGAGGACTAGCTTCTTCCTCAGGGCTTTGAGGAAGAGGCTAATCCTCGAAACATGTTAGCCTATTGGATCTTCACCTTCTCCTACCACATGATATGATGCAATGTGGATTGGATGATGGTGTACTATGTGATGTGCTTGATACATTTGTCATCTTGTGAGTAGAATACTTACCACTTTTTATATTTGTAGCACCCTCTACCATATGTAGGTGCTAGAGGTAAGGATTTTTGTGTGATAGCTGCCAGGCAGGTAAATTAAGGCAGGCCTATGCTTCAGGCTAGGCCTGCTTGTTTTGATCTGGGGGCAGGGAGTGGTTAGTGTAGCAGTGGGTGTGACCACCTGTGCTTCTGTTTTTGGGTGCCTCCCCTGCTTCCAGGGAGAATGTTCTGGAAGAGAGGCAGGGCAGAGGACTGGAGTGACAGGGAGCTCATGTGAGGAGCCTCAATTTTGCCCAGCCCAACCTAAGTCTGCGCATCCGTGTGTGGGGGGGGGGGCACATGGGAGGAATCCAGATGTAGCCCAGGTGCCAGGACGCAATTTCCAGTCGCCATTGTGACCTGGGGCCAGTATTAGGGGGGAAAATAGTGCCCCATCATTGGTATCAATGGGAGGAATAGTGCCCCATCATTGGTATCAATTGGAGGAAGAGTGCCCCATCATTGGTATCAGTGGGAGGAATAGTGCCGTGTCAGTGGAAGAGTGCCCCATCATTGGTGTCAGTGGGAGGAATAGTGCCCCATCATTGGTGTCAGTGAGAGGAATAGTGCCTCATCATTGGTATCAGTGGGAGGAATAGTGTCCCATCATTGGTATCAGTGGGATGAATAGTGTCCCATCATTGGTGTCAGTGGGAGGAATAGTGCCTCATCATTGGTGTCAGTGGGAGGAATAGTGCCCCATCATTGGTGTCAGTGGGAGGAATAGTGTCCCATCATTGGTGTCAGTGGGAGGAATAGTGTCCCATCATTGGTGTCAGTGGGAGGAATAGTGTCCCATCATTGGTGTCAGTGGGAGGAATAGTGTCCCATCATTGGTGTCAGTGGGAGGAATAGTGTCCCATCATTGGTGTCAGTGGGAGGAATAGTGTCCCATCATTGGTGTCAGTGGGAGGAATAGTGTCCCATCATTGGTGTCAGTGGGAGGAATAGTGTCCCATCATTGGTGTCAGTGGGAGGAATAGTGTCCCATCATTGGTGTCAGTGGGAGGAATAGTGCCCCATCATTGGTGTCAGTGGGAGGAATAGTGCCTCATTATTGGTGTCAGTGAGAGGACTAGTGCCCCATTGTCGGTGTCAGTAGCAGGAATTATGCCCCACTGTTGCAGATAGAGGGAGGAAAAATACCCCAAGGGCCGGATAAAAGCAAGCAAAGGGCCACATTCGGCCCCTGGACCGCATTTTGGAGACCACTGGTATAGGACATAGATTGTTTGCTACGACATCCTTATTACCAAATATCTAAACAAACCACCCCAACCAAACAAACTCCAGAACTTTATCAATACCACAATTCCACATGCATACAAAATATTGAACTTTATTAGTACAAATATAAAAACAGAATAAAAATCAGTCAGATCGACTCATCATTCAATATCTCTACATTTCCTGCATCAAACATCAAGTACCGTATATACCCGAGTATAAGCCGACCCGAATATAAGCCGAGGCACCTAATTTTACCACAAAAAACTGGGAAAACGTATTAACTCGAGATAAGCCTAGGGTGGGAAATGCAGCAGCTACTGTAAGTTTTTATTAGATTTTGCATCTGCGAAGGAGGTGCAGCATTGGCATATATCAGACCATGGTTAAGGGGTTGTGTCAGCTGAACAGCGCCATACCTACCCTTTAAATTTCAAATTATTAAATAAGTTGGCTGTAACTTGTAGCCCCACAGGGATAAACAGATGACTCCAAAGGATTGTTGTCACCAAAAAGTGCGCAAACATATGAAGTTAATTAAAAGAGATGGTTAAAAGCAATCATAAAAACCAGACTGGTCAGTAAAACTGACAAACATCACATAATCCCAAAGTCATAAGCAACAAGGAGGGCTCCACATACCAAACAGGGAACGCTGCTGAAGAGGAGAAGGAAAGTGGTCTGCCCGGGTAAAGATCACTCCATCCCAAGGGGGTCAGATGGAACCAATTCAGGCATTGAAGGCACTTGTGGGAAGCCCTGCTGTGCTGCCAACATAAGGTGCAGATGGAAGGATGGCTGGGGAAAGCTGTCAATACATTAGTAAAGACATCTGTGTGTGCAGCAGCGGACCCAAAGGTAGAAAATAGTGCACAGACTCAGTCTGACCGGCCGGGACGGATAGATGGCGTGGAAAGATGACGTCAGAGGCTGGGAACAGCGTCAGCGCCGTCAGTAAGCTAATAACAGGAGGATAATGGATGTGGTGTGAAACAGTCTGTAACGTCCACACACCCCGCCTCTTCCCTGTCCTCGGAACACTCAGTTTCCTATCACTGATAGTTTTGGACGGCCACCTGACGACACAGCGCCGGGAGATCAGGCGCACGAGGCTGCTGATGGATACAGAATCGAGTATAAGCCGAGGGGGCATTTTCAGCACAAAAAAATGTGCTGAAAAACTCAGCTTATACTCGAGTATATACGGTAGTCATTTTTGGTTAATATAATAAATCACGACATTTGTAGCTTGTTACTTTGTCCAACGCGTTTCACGGGTCAGAGCCACTTCTTCAGTAAGATATAAAGTAACAGAAGCTTTGAAATGATAAAACACAATATTTACACCACGAGTTCAGATGGTAACATAAATATTCCATTTGTTACATTTACAAAAGTCTATGATACAGAATATAGATGAGAAGACTGATCACAGAGACAGTGTTCGGTAGCATTGAAGGAAGTTGGATAGTCAGCTATCCACTATATTCCAATGGAGAGAGCTGCAAGAAATACGTTATATACTATGGGGTAAGTATAGGATAGATCAATAATATGTATATGGATAGGATTAGGTGCCAAACAGATCGTTATTTTAACTACTTGCCCCCCCCCCGGAAGATTTACCCCCTTCATTACCAGGCCATTTTTTGCGATACGCCTCTACGTTACTTTAACTGACAATTGCGCTGTCGTGTGACACTGGTATTTGATCACCTCTGCGTTTTTTTATTATTGCGCTATAAACAAAAAAAGACCGACAAATTTGAAAACAAAAAAATATATATATATTTTACTTTCTGCTATAAAACATATCCAATGAAAAAAAATGAAAACATCAAATTTCCCTTATCAATTTAGGCCAATATGTATTCTGCTACATATTTTTGGTAAAAACCATCCCAATAAGCGTATATTGATTGGTTTCCGCAAAGGTTATACAAACTATAGGATTTTTTATTTATTTATTTTGTACTAGTAATGGCGACGATTAACGACTCATAACAGGACTGTGATATTGTGGCGGACATTTGGACACTAACTGACACTTTTTGGGGACCAGTGACACTAATACAGTGATCAGTGCTAAAAATTTGTACTAATGAGACTGGCATGGAAAGGAATTAAACATCAGGGGCGATTGAAGGGTTAACTGTGTGCCTAGCCAGTGTTTGTGTACTGTGGGGGAGGTGCTTTTACTAGGGGAAGGCATGGATTTATGTCTTTGCTTTGCAGGAACACAGGATCAATGCCTTTCCTACTGACAGAATGGCAATCTGCCTTGTTTACATAGACGGATCGCCACTATGGCTCTGTGCCTAATGATTGGCGGGTGCCAGCAGGCAATCGAGACTTCGGTACCCGCAGATCAGCTCCTGCGGTGTCTAACAACAGCAGGAGTGGGTTGCTGCCACCCAGACCCGGAAGCGCCGGATCAGGTACTAGGTACGTGATCTGGCACAGAGCGGCCGCCCTGCCACAGTATATGTTCGGTGGGCGGTCCACAAGTGGTTAAGGAAGGGTCCTACATAACATATGGTAATATGGATGGAAAGGGGAGGGATAAAGAATATGTCTCAAAATATGAGACAATGCAAATCCTACACCCCCCTTTAAAAAACGTTTCTGGCCCACAGATAAAGTGAATATTATATTGAAAGCCTTCATACCCATGGTCTGGTCATCATCGTGGAGAGACAAAGAATGTTCCCTGAGGTCAGAGATTTCCCTTGGTGGAACGCAAACATGCACCAAACCCCCCCCCCCACCTCTGGGCGGCGCGGCACCCACTGGACCACCCGCTGCACTGACCACCAGCCGGACCACCCATGAGCACTTACCTGCTGTGTGGCGGGGCCCTCCTCTCCTGCATTAGCGGGGCTGTCCTCCGCCTCTCCTGCAGTGGGGGCAGCGGCGGCTCTGGTGTCCGCTCCTCAGGCTTCCTCCCCTGTGTGTCTCCTCTTCCGCCAATAGGGTTGCAGGTGATCCCGCTCCTCCGTCCTGTGTATTCCTTGAGGCTGGGTTCACACTATCAGTGCATGTGGCTCAGAGCAGGGGGTCCGGTGCGTCCCCGTTCACCATTTCAGCCTGAATTTTTGGCCAAATTCGGACCTGAAAACGGTCCAAAAGACACACAGGGCTCCTGTGCAAATTTGCACGGGAGCCGCAGCGGAGATATGTAAACCGGCTCCATACAGAGGAATAGGTGGGAGGAATAGTGCCCAATCATTGGTGTCAGTGGAAGGAATAGTGCCCCATCGTTGGTGTCAGTGGGAAGAATAGTGCCCAATCATTGGTGTCAGTGGAAGGAATAGTGCCCCATTGTTGGTGTCAGTGGGAAGAATAGTGCCTCATCGTTGGTGTCAGTGGAAGGAATAGTGTCTCATCAATGGTGTCCGTGGGAAGAATAGTGCCCCATCGTTGGTGTCAGTGGGAGGAATAGTGCCCCATCGTTGGTGTCAGTGGGAGGAATAGTGCCTCATCATTGGTGTCAGTGGAAGGAATAGTGTCTCATCAGTGGTGTCAGTGGGAAGAATAGTGCCCCATCGTTGGTGTCAGTGGGAGGAATAGTGCCCCATCGTTTGGGGTCAGTGGGAGGAATAGTGCCCCATCGTTGGTGTCAGTGGAAGGAACCTCAACCCGTCTTTGGTGCTTAAAGCCAAGTCCAGGTTTCCCTTCACTTTAAAATTTAAAGCCGAACTCCGATAAAAAAATGTTCTCCCATGCAGGGGGGCTGTGCCCACACTGTATTGGTTAACTACTTGTTTTGTCCAGGGGCGCATCAAAAGGCCATACTTAGGCTGCATTCACACCTGAGCGTAGCGTCTTTGAGCATTTTTTCCCGCGTTTTTTAGCTTTGGCACTTTTTTTTATTAGCTATCTGTTGCATCATTTGTTGCTAGGTATTTCAGCTTTTCCATTACCTTTTATTATTATTTTTTATTATTATTCATTCATTATTTTTTTCCGTTAGACCCCTTTCGCACTGCGCCGCTTTGCAGGCGCTATAACACTAAAAATAGCGTCTGCAAAGCGACCTGAAACAGTCTCTGCTGTCTCTCCAGTGTGAAAGCCCTAAGGGCTTTCACACTGGAGCGGTGTGCTAGCAGGACGGTAAAAAAAGTCCTGCTAGCAGCATCTTTTGAGCGGTGTGTATACTGCTCCTCCACCGCTCCTGCCCATTGAAATGAATTGGGGAACTGCAGCTATACCACCGGCAAAGCGCCTCTGCAGTAGTTTTAACCCTTTCTCGCGCCTCGAAGTTGACGGTAAATCGGCGCTAAAAATAGCGGCGCTTTGCCCCCGCCCCAGTGTGAAAGGGGCCTTAGGGTAAGAGGTTAGTGTTAGGAGTTGGGGTTAGAATTATATATATATATATATATATATATATATATATATATATATATATATTTTTTTTTTTAGGGTACTACTTCTACTACTACATAATAAATAAATGTAAAATAAATACACAAATAAAAAATAAATCATAATTAATAAATTCAATAAATGAATACCAATAATAAAATAATTAACCCTCAACTTAAACCTCTCACCCTGAAAAAACAAAAATAAAATAACACAAAATAAATATATTATTATTATAGGAATAGTATTTTTATACATTTTTTGGGGGTTGGGTGTTTATGTATTAATAATAATAATAATAATAATACATTTATAATTTAAGGGTAGGGGTTCTTATTTATGTACCATTACATATTATTCATTTATTTTATTTATTATTGTTATTTCTGTATTTAACATTTATTTATTCATATATTATTACTATTTAATTTTTTATATTATTTATAATAATAATAGCTAAACACCCTAACACTGACATAAAATAAATAAATACATTATTATTATAGGAATAGTAACTTGTTTATTTTTTGGGGGTTGGGTGTTTATGTATTAATATTCCCTAGGGTGTTAAAAAAAAAAAAAAAAAACATATATAATGTTTGGGGGTTCTAAGTAATTTTCTAACAAATAAAATGGGTTTTAACTCGTAAACACCAAATCTCAGAAAGAGTCTCGGTCATTAAGTGGTTAAAGAAACAGAGTAAAAATAAAATAAATATATATTTTTTTAAAGCACCTCTGTCTCCTCATGCTCTTGCGCAAACGGTCCTGCACGCATACGTACACGGCGATCGCACTACACGTGTGAGTGTGTATTGCTGCGAATGTCAGAGTGAGGGCAAGAATTCTAGCACCAGACCTTCACTATAACTCTCCTAAGGGGATTTTTAAATATCATAGTTTGGCTCAATTCCATAAGCACGCGCAATTTTATATTATGACATGTTAGGTATCTATTTACTCTGCGTAACACCATCTTTTATATTTTACAAAAAAAATTATTATATTGTGTTTGTGTGCATTAAAATTAAAGTGATTTTTTTCAAAAAATTTGAATTCGAAAAACTTCTACACAAACACAGTGTGACATAAAAAAAAATTGCTGAATCCACCATTTTATTCTCGAGGACCACGGTTAAAAATATATATATATAATGTTTGGGGGTTCTAAGTAATTTTTTAATGTAAACAAAAAGTGTCAGAAAAGGCCTGGTCAGTTCCACTTTAATTGGGACTTGTTAGTATTCAGAAAGCCATTATCTGCCTGCATGCACATGCCTAGACCAGTGGTCTCCAAACTTTCTAAACAAAGGGCCAGTTTAGACTTTGAGGGCACTGGAATGTGGCCAGTGTAAGTAAAAAATGCCCTGGCGTCAACAGGAGTAAACAATGCCCCATAATTGGTTTTAGTGGGCAGAATAATGCCCCATGGTTGGTTTTAGGAGAAGGGATAGTGCCCTGTTGTTGGTGTCAGTGGGAGGAATAGTACCCCAAGGGCCAGATAAAGGCAAGCAAAGGGCCACATCCAGCCCCCAGACCACAGTTTGGAGACCACAGCTCTAGACATTCACAATTCAGATTTTGGTGATTCCTTTATCCAGTACTCTATTCTTATATCTAAAATGTTTTAATTTATAAAAACCTTGCTGACCTTTCATTTTCTCTAATATATGATCTCTTCTGGTGTGGAGTTTATTACCATAAAATGTATTCTGGCCAGTCACACCTGTTATGGTCCACAGACTCAAATAAACCTTTCTGATTTGGATCAGGGATCCTCTAAAATGAAACACGCTTTCCTCTACTAAACAAGACTAATGTTTGGATCATTGACTTTAAGAATAAGGTCGTCTTTGTATAACATACTTTGAATGGCACTAAAGGTTAAATAGTGCCGAATAGATAAGGATTTTGTGTGCATTTTATGAAGTACTTATAGAGCCATTGAGGCCTATTTATTAAAGCAAAAATTAATGAGCAAAGTACAGTAACTAGTAGTAACCACCTATTACTGCTTGGTTGCTGTAAACTAAAAAACGTAATATACTGTATAATCACTGACATTTGCAATGCCTTCTTTAAATGCACAGTTGCATAAAATATATCTGCAAGGCAAAAAAATGTTTTTATCGTAAAATCAGGGAGCAGAACTGTTTCATACAATCTGTATTGCCTGATGGGTTGTTCATTGTTGTACTGTTAGGGGTCTATATACAAAAAAAGCTGTGTGAATGTCTGAGTATTCACAATGCAGTTTTGAATAATCACCATAATGCTTCTAATATGTCTATTTCCTTTGATCCTCAGCTCCATCTAGTGGCCATAGATAAGGATAGCAGAGGGCGCATCTGAATGTAGCAGTATAACAACTCATTTATTCACAGAACAATTGGCAACTTACAAGACAATGTAGTAATACAGTTCTACAATGACATGTAGAAATGTAATTCAGGGTCAGCTTCTGGGGATGGACCTTCGCAGAACAGGATGAGCAACCTTTGAAGTAGTGATGCACCGAATGGGTTTTTTGGTCAAAAACCAATCTTGATTGCTCCCGAAAGCCGATACCGAAACAGCACCGTTACCGAATGTGACTGTTTTTAAATAATATTTTTATACAGGAGATGGCCAGAGACTGGGGCCATGGTACAGGAGATGGCCAGAGACTGGGGCCATGGTACAGGAGATGGCCAGAAACTGGGGCCATGGTACAGGAGATGGCCAGAGACTGGGGCCATGGTACAGGAGATGGCCAGAGACTGGGGCCATGGTACAGGAGATGGCCAGAGACTGGGGCCATGGTACAGGAGATGGCCAGAGACTGGGGCCATGGTACAGGAGATGGCCAGAGACTGGGGCCATGGTACAGGAGATGGCCAGAGACTGGGGCCATGGTACAGGAGATAAATGCAGCCTCACCTGTGTCCCCAGTTCAGCAGCCTCACCTGTGTCCCCAGTTCAGCAGCCTCACCTGTGTCCCCAGTTCAGCAGCCTCACCTGTGTCCCCAGTTCAGCAGCCTCACCTGTGTCCCCAGTTCAGCAGCCCCACCTGTGTCCCCAGTTCAGCAGCCTCACCTGTGTCCCCAGTTCAGCAGCCTCACCTGTGTCCCCAGTTCAGCAGCCTCACCTGTTTCCCCAGTTCAGCAGCCTCACCTTTGTCCCCAATTCAGCCTACCTGTGCAGGGGAAGAGAGGAGAGCCGCTGCCGCCTGGTGATTAGAGCGTCGGGAAACTTTGATAGACAGATCACCCGTCCCAGGATTGGACGGGTGATCTGTCTATCAAAGTCCCCGGACAAAGAGGAGGGGCTGTATGTGATGGCGCGCTGCAGGGAACACACAGCTATTGAAATGAAAGCTGTTATGTTCCCGGCGCTCTAATCACCAGGCGGCAGCGGCTCTCCTCTCCCACATCGACACCCCCATAATGGGCGGCACCAGGGGCGGAGCCCCGCCCCATTTTCGGCTCCAGTATCAGCCTAATTTCTCTTTCGGCTTTTTGCCGAAAAGGGAAAATTTTATACTTACCTGACGGTAATTTTCCTTTCCTGATGCAAGCATGACAGCATATACGTATGGGAAGGCTCCGCCTCCCTGCCTAATTCAGGACCGTTTATACTATAAAAGTAGGTCTCCTCCCTTCCTGCAGTATTCTCGTAACTTAGTATCACTGCGAAGGCCTTTATTATATTTTCGTGATTTTTTTTTTTTTTTTTGGGAGGGGACCTATATGCTGTCATGCTTGCATCAGGAAAGGAAAATTACCGTCAGGTAAGTATAACATTTTCCCTTTTCCTGACACAGCATGACAGCATATACGTATGGGATGTACCAAATCACCAGACAACAAGGGTGGGTACTGCTCAAGTGTTTAAGAGGATTAGCTCTATCCCCACTAACGACTGAGATGTATTGTAGTTAAGACTGCTGGGTCCACAAGAATGGACCCCCAACGTGTTGAATGTAGACCAGGTCATAGTTTACATATTAACTCTGGGAGGAACTCTTTTGGAGTTCCGTCAATGCATGCACAGACTGGAAGAGCGGCCTCTGCCCTCATCTGATGGGTTTGTCCTAGTCATCTAAGCTTTGACTAACTTGATCCGCACCACTGCGATTGTCTTCGTTAGACAGTGATTGTCTTTTTCTGATGCCGTTAGGCCTGATGAGTCTATCGTTTTTCTCCTAGAAGAAGGGCCAATTCTATGTCTCTTTTCAACCTTGACTATTTTCAATGTTCGTGGTACTTCAAACACTTTAGTTTGGATATGCCAGAAGGCTGATGTTCTTTCCCAGATTGCAAAGATACCAACCTTTGTATAGTGTTGAGTAGTGTGACAGCAGGAAGGTAAAGTCACCTGGTTGCATCCAGGGGGGTAGATATATTTCGCCCAGATTCAGGCTTTACGCCGACTTATACAACTAGGTGGAGAGTTGTATAAGGCTAGTGGGCTCATGGATGACTCATACCTCTAGGGAGAGGGCTGGGCGTCGTGCAGACAGGGAGTTGATGAGGCCAGCTGAAGCCTGTCAGTTCGTTTAAGGCCTCTATAAAAACTCCCAGATTCATTAGGTGTTAGCTCATGCCTGGAACCAGACCTGTGTGGACTGTCTAGGGAGAGTGAACCCCTGTGCGGTGAGACAAAGCCTGTGTGGCTATTTGCTTGGACATTTAAAACCAGGGACTTAGGGACTAGGACAGCACTAGGCTGATCCCAGTTGTTAGTTAGTTAGTTGTTAAACTGTATGTTTAGTCAGAGGTCAACTTGACCAGGATTTATTTTGGTTATGTTTCTTTTGCTTTGCTGTGTTTTGTCACTGTAAATAGAAAATAAACCGCACCTTTTTGATTTTGAAAACCACAACCTCCGTTTGCTGTGCCTGTTTTGTGTGGGGAGCCCATCCCGGGGGTCACACACACCCGCTGCCGAGCTAACCCCCTCACAGTTGGTGGAGAACCAGTGGCAGTTTTTTTTTAAGCCAGCATGGAGGAGATACTGAAGCAGCTGGCTCTAGCAAATGCCAATCAACAGCAGACAAATGCAGGTTTGCAAAAGAGCCTTGCAGCTCATCAACAGAGCCTTGCAGCTCAACAACAGAACTTCGCAGCCCAGCAGCAAGCTCATCAACAGAGCCTTGCAGCCCAGCAGCAGACAAACGCAACTTTGCAACAGAGTCTGGAGGCTCAGCAACGAGCCCAGCAGCAATCTGAGGCCCGCTTCATAGACCTGTTGCAGAAGCAAGAGCAGAGACTACAACAACAGATGGAAGCAGTAATGCAGCAACGTCCGCAGACCAGTGAGGAAAGCCGTCCCACTAATACCGCGTCCTTTGGGGTGAGTCGTTTATTGACAAAAATGACTGGAGAGGATGATCCAGAGGTATTTTTGACCACATTTGAAAGGACCGCTGAAAGAGAAAAGTGGCCTGAGGAGCAGTGGGCTGGACTGGTGGCTCCTCTGTTAACTGGTGAATCGCAGAAAGCTTACTATGACCTAGAGCCTAACCAAGCAAAAGACTATGTGATGCTAAAAGCTGAAATATTGGCAAGGCTGGGTGTCACCCAGGCTGTCCGGGCTCAGCGTGTGCATAACTGGACTTTCCAGCTTGGAAAACCCCCCAGGTCTCAAATGTATGATCTCATTCACCTGAGCAGAAAGTGGCTACAGCCAGAGACTTTGTCCGCACCAAAGATTGTGGAACGTGTTGTAATGGATCGGTTTTTGAGAGCTCTTCCTACTGCCATCCAAAAGTGGGTAAGCCATGGAGACCCAGAGACGGCCGATGGTCTTGTGGATCGTGTGGAGAAATACTTGGCTACAGAGAACCTGACGGCCTCTTCCAGAGACACTCGGACTTTCCACCCTAAGACCAGACCATCCCCAGGGGCGGATAAGAGGATTCCAAGGGGTGAGGGTGGAGAGAGTGAGAGGGTGGGAGCTCTACCCCAAGTTTGGCGAGAACAGCCTGGGAAATCAGCGGCTCAAGAGGCGGCAAGAAGGATCGTTTGCTACCGCTGCCGGCAAGCGGGACATATTGCAGCCAATTGCCCGGTTGTGGAGGAACCCATGCAGTGTGACTTTCTGACGGGCAGACGTCAGTCGCTGTGTGCGACAGTCGCATGCACTGCCATTCGAGGAACTGAGAAACATTTATGCAAAATGTGTGTTAATGGTAGAAATGTTGTGGTATTGCTGGATTCAGGTAGCCTTGTGACCCTGATAAAGGCTGAGTTAGTTAAAACAGAGGTCTCTGGGAATAGCAAGGTAGCTGTTATTTGTGTGCATGGGGACACCCGAGAGTATCCAGTGACTACAGTGTGTTTCGAGACCCCCAAAGGTACCCTCTCTCATCCAGTGGGCTTAGTATCTCAGTTACCGCATGACGCCATTGTGGGAAGGGATTTTCCGAAGTTCTGGGAACTGTGGGATGATCCTGAGCCCCTCACTGGTGCCCCTATGTACCAGGAATGTGATAGCCAGAACTCCCCTGAGAGTGGTGAGGACTCTCCGGAATTTCCCTTATCAGTATTGGCAGGGGAGACTCAAGAAACTGGAGAGGAGCCCACCTCCTCAGACGAAAACCTACCGTCTGTGGAGTTTTCTGATCTTGAGGTTCACAGGGAAAACTTTGCCACAGAACAGTTGAAAGACCCCGCCCTAATAAAGGCACGGGAAAACGTAGTGAAAATAGATGGCGAGTTAGTGAACCCAGATAATACCTGCACTTACCCATACTTCAGCGTAGAGAAGGACCTACTGTATCGGGTGGCAAAAAGGGCAGAAGAAACCGTTGAGCAGCTTGTGGTGCCCAAACCTTACAGGAAGTTGGTGTTGGAGTTGGCCCATGGGCACATTCTTGGAGGTCATCTGGGGACAGAGAAAACCCGAGAGAGGGTATTACAGAGATTCTATTGGCCGGGGGTGATGAAGGACGTAGAAAATTATTGTTCCTCCTGCCCTGTGTGTCAGAGGTTGGCCCCGATGCCACATTTCCGTAGCCCGCTGGTCCCTCTACCCATCATTGAGGTCCCGTTTGAGAGGATCGCCATGGATTTGGTAGGTCCTATAATCAAGTCCGCTAGGGGGCACCAGTACATATTAGTTATAATGGACTATGCCACCCGTTATCCAGAAGCGATCCCTCTCCGAAATACCTCGGCCAAAACCATAGCCAAAGAGCTATCTCTTGTTTTTAGCCGGGTGGGTATTTGTAAAGAACTGCTTACGGACCAAGGTACACCCTTTATGTCCCGGGTTATGAAAGAGCTGTGTAAATTGTTCAAAGTGACGCAATTGCGTACGTCTGTGTATCACCCCCAAACCGATGGGCTGGTTGAAAGATTCAACAAAACCCTAAAACAAATGTTGAAGAAAGTGGTGGATAGAGATGGAAAGGATTGGGACTGTTTACTTCCTTATTTGATGTTTGCTATTAGGGAGGTGCCCCAATCCTCTACGGGATTCTCCCCCTTTGAGTTACTGTATGGGAGACACCCAAGAGGGCTGTTGGATATTGCCAAGGAAACTTGGGAAAGTGAGAGTTCTCCCCACAGGAGTGTGATTGAGCATGTCGCCCTGATGCAAGATCGAATTGCACAGGTAATGCCCATCGTGAAGGAACATTTGGCCCAAGCGCAGTTGGCACAGCAGAGAGTGTACAACCGTGGAGCCAAGACCCGTACCTTTTCCCCGGGGGATAGGATATTGGTACTTGTCCCTACGGTTGAAAGTAAATTCCTTGCCAAATGGCAAGGCCCCTACGAGATAATGGAAAAAGTGAGCGAAGTGAATTACAAGGTCAGACAACCAGGAAGGCGAAAGCCCGAACAGATCTATCACGTTAATCTGTTGAAAGCCTGGAGGGATAGAGAGTCCCTAGTCGCAGACACTTGGTCACCAGCTCAAACTGGTTGCGTGATTCCTGAGGTTGGAATAGCAGCCACCTTGTCACAACCCCAACAACAGGAGGTTAAGGAGTTTGTGCTTCGCAACAAGGAGGTATTCTCTGAGCTGCCGGGACAAACATCTGGGGTAGAGCATGACATCATTACCCCGCCCGGTGAAAGGGTGAAGTTAAAACCCTATCGGATCCCAGAGGCTCGACGGGAGGCAATACGGGAGGAAGTACAGAAAATGCTGAACTTAGGGGTGATAGAGGAGTCCCAAAGTGATTGGTCTAGTCCCATCGTGTTGGTGCCTAAACCGGATGGGAGCTGGCGATTTTGTAACGATTTTCGTCAGTTGAACAAAGTTACAAAATTTGACACCTACCCCATGCCACGTATAGATGAGTTGATCGACCGGCTGGGAACAGCCCGATACATGACGACTCTTGACCTCACAAAAGGGTATTGGCAAATCCCCCTGGTCAAGTCGGCCAAAGAGAAAACCGCATTTGTAACCCCAGACGGGGCGTTCCAATATAAAAGAATGCCGTTCGGGTTACAGAATGCGCCGGCCACATTCCAGCGGAAAATGGACCAGATGCTGAGGCCCCATCGGAAGTATGCTGCGGCTTACCTGGATGACGTAATTGTCCATAGCACAGATTGGGCCTCACATCTGCCAAAAGTGCAAGCAGTCCTGGACTCTGTTCGGGAAGCGGGGTTTACGGCTAACCCCAAGAAGTGTACCATTGGGCAGGAGGAGGCCAAATATCTTGGGTACACCATTGGGAGGGGAGTAATAAAACCCCAACTCAACAAAGTCGAGGCCATCCAGAGTTGGCCACGTCCCAACAGCAAGAAGCAGGTACGAGCCTTTCTGGGAATCGCTGGGTATTATCGGCGATTCATTCCCCACTTTGCTTCTAAGGCTGTGCCCCTAACCAACCTGACGAAGGGGAAAGGGTCGGTCATGATTAAATGGACCCCCGAGGCTGAGGCAGCATTCCAATTCTTGAAACAAGCCTTATGTAGCCAGCCAGTGTTGTACTCACCCGACTTCTCTAAAGACTTTGTCGTACAAAGTGATGCGTCAGATGTGGGGTTAGGAGCAGTATTGTCCCAGGTCTGGAACGGGGAAGAGCACCCAGTCATTTACCTCAGCAGGAAGTTGAAGTCCCATGAGGTAAATTACGCCACCGTTGAAAAGGAGTGTTTAGCGGTGAAGTGGGCTCTAGATTCCCTTCGGTACTACCTGCTAGGTAGGCACTTTGACATGGTTACGGATCACGCTCCGTTAAAGTGGATGGCTCAAAACAAGGAAACAAATAGAAGAGTGAATAGGTGGTTCCTGGCCCTCCAGGAATTCAACTTCACAGTAAAGCATCGCCCTGGCGTTCAAATGGGGAATGTGGATGCTTTGTCTCGAGTACATGAATGCCTGATTGCTGGTGTTCCAACCCCGAGGTTAAAACAAGAGGGGGGGGTATGTGACAGCAGGAAGGTAAAGTCACCTGGTTGCATCCAGGGGGGTAGATATATTTCGCCCAGATTCAGGCTTTACGCCGACTTATACAACTAGGTGGAGAGTTGTATAAGGCTAGTGGGCTCATGGATGACTCATACCTCTAGGGAGAGGGCTGGGCGTCGTGCAGACAGGGAGTTGATGAGGCCAGCTGAAGCCTGTCAGTTCGTTTAAGGCCTCTATAAAAACTCCCAGATTCATTAGGTGTTAGCTCATGCCTGGAACCAGACCTGTGTGGACTGTCTAGGGAGAGTGAACCCCTGTGCGGTGAGACAAAGCCTGTGTGGCTATTTGCTTGGACATTTAAAACCAGGGACTTAGGGACTAGGACAGCACTAGGCTGATCCCAGTTGTTAGTTAGTTAGTTGTTAAACTGTATGTTTAGTCAGAGGTCAACTTGACCAGGATTTATTTTGGTTATGTTTCTTTTGCTTTGCTGTGTTTTGTCACTGTAAATAGAAAATAAACCGCACCTTTTTGATTTTGAAAACCACAACCTCCGTTTGCTGTGCCTGTTTTGTGTGGGGAGCCCATCCCGGGGGTCACACACACCCGCTGCCGAGCTAACCCCCTCACAGTAGGGATGAGCTTCGTGTTCGAGTCGAACATACGTTCGACTCGAACATCGGCTGTTCGATCGTTCGACGAAGATCGAACGATTTGGGCCGTTCGTGCCAAATTCGAGTGACGCTAACGGCCCACAATGCACTACGCCATCGCAGTGTCATCCAGGCGCTGTGATTGGCCAAGCATGCACTGTGACCCCGCATGCTTGGCCAATCACAGCGCCGGCAGCGAGGAGAGCAATGATTGGCCACAGGCAGGATGCCTGTGGCCAATTATTGCTGAGGGTGTTTAGTACACGCCCCACACTATAAAAGGCCGCCAGCACGGCGGCCTAGTGTAGTGTGTTCCGGAGCAGGGAAAGACAAGCATAGGCAGGGACAGTGACATTTATTTCTTTCTTGCTTAACCTGGATTCCTTTAGTTTAGGGAAAGAGAAGGATAGGTAGGGAGAGTGTCAGTGTGTTTTACTGTGCCAGTCCTTGTTTCTAGGGACAAAGAAGGAAAGTGAGGGGATTTCTCCTTGTGCTATAGTGTGCTTTAAAAAAACATTTTTTCTAGGGACAGAAAACTGTAGGTAGGGAGAGTGTCAGTTTCTTTCACTGTGCCAGTCCTTGTTTCTAGGGACAAAGAAGGAAAGTGAGGGGATTTCTCCTTGTGCTATAGTGTGCTTTAAAAAAACATTTTTTCTAGGGACAGAAAACTGTAGGTAGGGAGAGTGTCAGTTTCTTTCACTGTGCCAGTCCTTGTTTCTAGGGACAAAGAAGGAAAGTGAGGGGATTTCTCCTTGTGCTATAGTGTGCTTTAAAAAAACATTTTTTCTAGGGACAGAAAACTGTAGGTAGGGAGAGTGTCAGTTTCTTTCACTGTGCCAGTCCTTGTTTCTAGGGACAAAGAAGGAAAGTGAGGGGATTTCTCCTTGTGCTATAGTGTGCTTTAAAAAAACATTTTTTCTAGGGACAGAACACTGTAGGTAGGGAGAGTGTCAGTTTCTTTCACTGTGCCAGTCCTTGTTTCTAGGGACAAAGAAGGAAAGTGAGGGGATTTCTCCTTGTGCTATAGTGTGCTTTAAAAAAACATTTTTTCTAGGGACAGAAAACTGTAGGTAGGGAGAGTGTCAGTTTCTTTCACTGTGCCAGTCCTTGTTTCTAGGGACAAAGAAGGAAAGTGAGGGGATTTCTCCTTGTGCTATAGTGTGCTTTAAAAAAACATTTTTTCTAGGGACAGAAAACTGTAGGTAGGGAGAGTGTCAGTTTCTTTCACTGTGCCAGTCCTTGTTTCTAGGGACAAAGAAGGAAAGTGAGGGGATTTCTCCTTGTGCTATAGTGTGCTTTAAAAAAACATTTTTTCTAGGGACAGAAAACTGTAGGTAGGGAGAGTGTCAGTTTCTTTCACTGTGCCAGTCCTTGTTTCTAGGGACAAAGAAGGAAAGTGAGGGGATTTCTCCTTGTGCTATAGTGTGCTTTAAAAAAACATTTTTTCTAGGGACAGAACACTGTAGGTAGGGAGAGTGTCAGTTTCTTTCACTGTGCCAGTCCTTGTTTCTAGGGACAAAGAAGGAAAGTGAGGGGATTTCTCCTTGTGCTATAGTGTGCTTTAAAAAAACATTTTTTCTAGGGACAGAAAACTGTAGGTAGGGAGAGTGTCAGTTTTTTTCACTGTGCCAGTCCTTGTTTCTAGGGACAAAGAAGGAAAGTGAGGGGATTTCTCCTTGTGCTATAGTGTGCTTTAAAAAAACATTTTTTTCTAGGGACAGAACACTGTAGGTAGGGAGAGTGTCAGTTTCTTTCACTGTGCCAGTCCTTGTTTCTAGGGACAAAGAAGGAAAGTGAGGGGATTTCTCCTTGTGCTATAGTGTGCTTTAAAAAAACATTTTTTCTAGGGACAGAACACTGTAGGTAGGGAGAGTGTCAGTTTCTTTCACTGTGCCAGTCCTTGTTTCTAGGGACAAAGAAGGAAAGTGAGGGGATTTCTCCTTGTGCTATAGTGTGCTTTAAAAAAACATTTTTTCTAGGGACAGAAAACTGTAGGTAGGGAGAGTGTCAGTTTCTTTCACTGTGCCAGTCCTTGTTTCTAGGGACAAAGAAGGAAAGTGAGGGGATTTCTCCTTGTGCTATAGTGTGCTTTAAAAAAACATTTTTTCTAGGGACAGAAAACTGTAGGTAGGGAGAGTGTCAGTTTCTTTCACTGTGCCAGTCCTTGTTTCTAGGGACAAAGAAGGAAAGTGAGGGGATTTCTCCTTGTGCTATAGTGTGCTTTAAAAAAACATTTTTTCTAGGGACAGAACACTGTAGGTAGGGAGAGTGTCAGTTTCTTTCACTGTGCCAGTCCTTGTTTCTAGGGACAAAGAAGGAAAGTGAGGGGATTTCTCCTTGTGCTATAGTGTGCTTTAAAAAAACATTTTTTCTAGGGACAGAAAACTGTAGGTAGGGAGAGTGTCAGTTTCTTTCACTGTGCCAGTCCTTGTTTCTAGGGACAAAGAAGGAAAGTGAGGGGATTTCTCCTTGTGCTATAGTGTGCTTTAAAAAAACATTTTTTCTAGGGACAGAAAACTGTAGGTAGGGAGAGTGTCAGTTTCTTTCACTGTGCCAGTCCTTGTTTCTAGGGACAAAGAAGGAAAGTGAGGGGATTTCTCCTTGTGCTATAGTGTGCTTTAAAAAAACATTTTTTCTAGGGACAGAAAACTGTAGGTAGGGAGAGTGTCAGTTTCTTTCACTGTGCCAGTCCTTGTTTCTAGGGACAAAGAAGGAAAGTGAGGGGATTTCTCCTTGTGCTATAGTGTGCTTTAAAAAAACATTTTTTCTAGGGACAGAACACTGTAGGTAGGGAGAGTGTCAGTTTCTTTCACTGTGCCAGTCCTTGTTTCTAGGGACAAAGAAGGAAAGTGAGGGGATTTCTCCTTGTGCTATAGTGTGCTTTAAAAAAACATTTTTTCTAGGGACAGAAAACTGTAGGTAGGGAGAGTGTCAGTTTCTTTCACTGTGCCAGTCCTTGTTTCTAGGGACAAAGAAGGAAAGTGAGGGGATTTCTCCTTGTGCTATAGTGTGCTTTAAAAAAACATTTTTTTCTAGGGACAGAAAACTGTAGGTAGGGAGAGTGTCAGTTTCTTTCACTGTGCCAGTCCTTGTTTCTAGGGACAAAGAAGGAAAGTGAGGGGATTTCTCCTTGTGCTATAGTGTGCTTTAAAAAAACATTTTTTCTAGGGACAGAACACTGTAGGTAGGGAGAGTGTCAGTTTCTTTCACTGTGCCAGTCCTTGTTTCTAGGGACAAAGAAGGAAAGTGAGGGGATTTCTCCTTGTGCTATAGTGTGCTTTAAAAAAACATTTTTTCTAGGGACAGAAAACTGTAGGTAGGGAGAGTGTCAGTTTCTTTCACTGTGCCAGTCCTTGTTTCTAGGGACAAAGAAGGAAAGTGAGGGGATTTCTCCTTGTGCTATAGTGTGCTTTAAAAAAACATTTTTTCTAGGGACAGAAAACTGTAGGTAGGGAGAGTGTCAGTTTCTTTCACTGTGCCAGTCCTTGTTTCTAGGGACAAAGAAGGAAAGTGAGGGGATTTCTCCTTGTGCTATAGTGTGCTTTAAAAAAACATTTTTTCTAGGGACAGAACACTGTAGGTAGGGAGAGTGTCAGTTTCTTTCACTGTGCCAGTCCTTGTTTCTAGGGACAAAGAAGGAAAGTGAGGGGATTTCTCCTTGTGCTATAGTGTGCCAAAGCATTCCTCATCAACCATCTTTGAAATCCTTGTTTTTTGGACAGTCAGGGAAATTGTCGTTGTGCTATTCTGTGCAAAAGCAATAATCCTCAACCATATTTAGAAATCCTTAAGTAAAGGGACAGAGAAGGACACCTGAAGGTAGCCCTTATTGCTTTTTTCCCATCTCCCTGCAGGCCATCTATTAGAATGTCTGGAAGGCAAACAAGGAGAGGCAGACAGTCAGGAGGCAATAAAAGAGGGCAAGCAGGCTCTGTGTCTGGGGGCAACAGTGCTGGTCGTGGACGCGGTGCATTGTCATCAGCACATGGCCATGGGACACGCTTGTCCTTGTTTTCGGCAGCTGGACATGTTGAGCCACATCATGCCGAAGACTTGGTAGAGTGGATGACCAAGCCCTCCTCCTCATCCTCTCTCACCCAGGCTCAGGGTACTGGCAAAGCAGCTGCCAAAGCGTCCTCTTCCCTGGTATCAATGTCAGACTCATCATCAGTCACTCCTTCCCTAGACCCACCATGTCCTCCTCCTGAGGAGTCCCCCGAACTGTTTGAGCACAGTGTTGGGTACATGCTCCAGGAGGATGCCCAGCGTTTCGAAGGGTCTGATGATGAAACCCAGCTACAGGAAGGCAGTAGCGTGAGAGCAGACAGAGGGGATGCTCAAGAAGGACACCAATCTGGCAGTCATGTTCCAGCAGCTGCAGCATACTGCCAGATTGGCTCCAGTGATGAGGAGGGAGGGGATGATGAGGTCACTGACTCCACGTGGGTGCCTAATAGGAGAGAGGAGGAGGAGGAGGATGAGGAGGAGGCACATCTCCAACGAGGCAGGATGCCCTTTGGTGGCCAGCGTAAGGGCAGTACACCGACGGAATCACACCGCAGAGCTCCGCCTGTGCAGGGCGCTGCCTCTGCCCGTCATTCAAAAAGTTCCTTGGTGTGGGCCTTTTTTGAGGCTGGTGCATCAGATCGCACAGCTGCTGTTTGCAACATATGTCTCAAGCGTATATCGCGTGGCCAAAACATCAGCCGCTTGGGTACCACATGCCTGACCAGACATATGTTGACCTGCCATGCAGCTCGTTGGCAAGCCTACCTCAAAGACCCACACCAAAGAACAAAGCGGACCTCTCCTTGCACCGCATCAGCTGGGATCTCCAACCCCACTATAACTTCAGTCCTCTCTGAAACATGCACTGAGAGGAATGAAGGTGTAGAATTAGGTGTGTCACAGCCAAGTACTTGCGGCCACTCTGCTAGCAGTACACCGACGTCCGATTCTAGCAGGCAAATTTCCCTGCCCCAGCTGCTGGACCGTCGAAAGAAGTTCACTCCCAGCCATCCACATGCCCAGCGGTTGAATGCTAGCTTGGCTAAATTGCTAGCGCTTCAACTGCTGCATTTTCAGTTGGTAGACTCGGCCCCCTTCCGTGAGTTTGTGCAATGTGCGGTTCCTCAGTGGCAGGTTCCCAAACGCCACTTTTTCTCACGGAAGGCTATTCCGGCTCTCTACCGGCATGTGGAAGGCAATGTCTTGGCCTCGCTGGACAGGGCGGTCAGCGGTAAGGTGCATATTACCGCTGACTCATGGTCCAGCAGGCATGGACAGGCACGTTACCTTTCTTTCACGGCCCATTGGGTCACTCTTTTGGCAGCTGGGAAGGATGCAGGACAAGGTGCAGTAGTGTTGGAGGTTGTTCCACCGCTACGCCTCCAAAATGCTACTACTGGTTGTGACACACCTCTCTCCTCCACCCCCTCCTCTTCTTCTTCCTCCATGGCCTCTTCCTGTGGTTTGTCCTATGAACCAGCGGTGCTCCGTAGCCGTTCACGGGGCTACGCAAGTACGCAGGCAAAAAGATGCCATGCCGTGCTTGCGCTGGTGTGTTTGGGGGACAGAAGCCACACTGGGGCAGAGGTCCTGTCTGCTCTGCAGGGCCAGGCCGAGAGGTGGTTGACGCCACGCCAGCTTAAGCCAGGAATGGTGGTTTGCGACAATGGCACCAACCTCCTCTCCGCCCTCCGACAGGGACAACTGACCCATGTGCCCTGTGTGGCTCACGTCCTTAACCTGGTGGTGCAGCGGTTCTTGGGCAGGTACCCGGGCTTACAGGATGTCCTGAGGCAGGCCAGGAAAGTCTGTGTGCATTTCCGCAGATCTTATAATGCCAGTGCTCGCCTGGCTGAGCTGCAAAAGGAGTTGAACCTGCCCAAGAACCGCCTTATATGTGACATGCCCACCAGGTGTAACTCAACGTTGGCCATGCTGCAGCGGCTGCACACGCAGCAGAGGGCCATCAATGAGTACCTGTGCGACTACGGCACCAGGACAGGGTCAGGGGAGCTTGGTTTTTTTTCTCCACGCCAGTGGGGCATGATCAGGGATGCATGCACTGTCCTGGCACCATTTGAGGAGGCCACGAGGATGGTGAGCAGTGACAGTGCATGCATCAGTGACACTGTACCTCTTGTCCACCTGTTGGAGCACACGCTGCGTGGAATAATGGACAGGGCACTTGAGGCAGAACAGAGGCAGGAAGAGGAGGACTTCCTTGCCTCTCAAGGCCCCCTTTACCCAGACAGTGTTCCTTCTGTCCCACCCATCGCACAGGAAGAGGAAGAGGAGGAGGAGGAGGAGGAGGAGGAGGATTGTGTCAGCATGGAGGTGGAGGCTGGCACTCAGCATCATCAGCAGCAGTCTTTTAGGGATGATTTACAGTCCCAAGAAACCAGTGGACTTGTACGTGGCTGGGAGGAGGTGGCTGCGGATCATGTCGTCCTTAGTGACCCAGAGGACTCCGGAGCGAATGCCTCAGCAAACCTACGCTGCATGGCCTCCCTGATCCTGCAAAGTCTGCGGAAGGATCCTCGTATTCTTCGGATCAAGGAGAGGGACCATTACTGTCTGGCCACTCTCCTTGATCCACGGTACAAGGGTAAGGTTGCGGACCTTATGTTACCTTCGCAGAGGGAGCAGAGGATGAGACAACTCCGGGAGGCCTTGCAGAAAGGTCTGTGCAACGCGTTCCCAGAGACTGGGAGGTTACAAACTCCTGGTCCTGGACAACGAGTTGCTGAGGCTTCGGCCAGTCAAAGAAGGAGCGGTGGGGAAGGTGGCCGTCTGACCGATGCGTTCAGACAATTCTTTAGTCCGCAGCCCCAAAGTATGATCGGTTCCAGCAACCATCGCCAGCGTCTGATAAACATGGTGCAGGAATATCTAGGGGCAAGGTCAGACTTGGACACCTTCCCCACCGAAAATCCTCTGGCTTACTGGGTCTTGAGGATGGATCACTGGCCAGAGCTTGCACAGTATGCAATTGAGCTACTGGCCTGTCCTGCATCCAGCGTTCTTTCGGAACGCACATTCAGTGCTGCTGGAGGATTTGTCACGGATCACAGGGTGCGCCTGTCCACCGACTCGGTTGATCGACTGACTTTCATCAAGATGAACCAGTCTTGGATCACCACCAGCTACCACACACCTGATGCTGATATAACAGACTAATTGATTTTAACATGTCACATCCCTTCAAGACTGATGCTGATGCTGAGTGCCTGTGCTGTTATGTTGACTGGCTATCCTCCTCCTCCGAGTCCTCAATGATACGATTGATGATGATAGCTTGGAAGATCATTTTTGTTTATGGGTGCCGCCACCAGTGGCTAAGGCCCAATTTTTCAGCCCCTGTTTTACAGGGGCGTGTAATTACAATTTTTTTAGCAATAATTTGCCATAGGGCTCATTGCTGTGCTCCAAGTACAGTATCTGTGAGGGGTTGGAGTGTTGTGGCACCAGTGCCTAAGGCCCAATTTTTCAGCCCCTGTTTAACAGGGGCGTGTCATTACAATTTTTGAAGCAATACTTTGCAACAGGGCTCATTGCTGTGCTCCAAGTAACGTATCTGTGAGGGGTTGTAGTGTTGTGCCACCAGTGCCTAAGGCCCAATTTTTCAGCCCCTGTTCAACAGGGGCATGCAATTACAATTCTTGATCTAATAATTCACAGCAGGGCCCATTGCTGCACCCACCAAGAGTAACTCTGAGGGCTTACAGTGTTGTGGCAACGCCATCACCACCACCACCACCACCATGAAAGGCCCAATTTTTCAGCCCCTGTTCAAAAGGGGCATGTAATTACAATTCTTGATCTAATAATTCACAGCAGGGCCCATTCCTGCACCCACCAAGAGTAACTCTGAGGGCTTACAGTGTTGTGGCAACACCACCACCACCACCACCACGAAAGGCCCAATTTTTCAGCCCCTGTTCAAAAGGGGCATGTAATTACAATTCTTGATCTAATAATTCACAGCAGGGCCCATTCCTGCACCCACCAAGAGTAACTCTGAGGGCTTACAGTGTTGTGGCAACACCACCACCACCACCACCACCACGAAAGGCCCAATTTTTCAGCCCCTGTTCAACAGGGGCATGCAATTACAATTCTTGATCTAATAATTCACAGCAGGGCCCATTGCTGCACCCACCAAGAGTAACTGTCAGGGCTTACAGTGTTGTGGCACCAGCACCACCATCAAAGGCCCAATTTTTACTACCACTGTTCAACAATTATATGTAATTAAAATTCCTGATATAATAGTTGACAGCAGGGCGTTCCAGCACCAACCAAGAGTAACTGTGAGTGCTTACAGTGTTGTGCCAACACCAACAACTAAGGGGCCTATTTCTGCAGAGTATATACGGCAGGTCCCTACTTTCAAACATCCAACTTACAAACGACTCCTACTTGCAAACGCAAGAAGACAACAGGAAGTGAGAGGAAATCTACCCCTAGGAAGGAAAATTCTCTCCTGTAAGAATAAATATGGGAGAAAGGTGTCTCCTCTGTACTGATGCTTTATCAGCAATCCTTGTTTCAAGAAAAACACCACATTTCAAAAACAGTTGACATTGGGACGGAAAGTGAGGTGAAATGTTCTGAACAGGGGCACAGACAGCAAAACAAATGTTACAGGGGTGATAACCCTTACCTATGTTTTCCAAAAAGTTTAAAAATAGATTTTTGGGCTGGAGCTACACTTCAACAATGTACCTGTTCAAAATTACAAACAGATTCTACATAAGAACAAACCTACAGTCCCTGTCTTGTATGCACCGCCTGTATACGTGTCACGTACCTTGTGATGGGAGCCCAACGTGCAGGGAGCGGCCTCTCGTAAACCCCTGGCTCGAGAGCCCCTGATAGAGCAGACAGAGGCTCAGGAGGACAGGGGGCACAAGTGCCTGGCAGGTAAGCAGGATATTGGGTAGTTGCGGCAGCAGATGGTGCACGGCAAACTGGAACAGTCCGAAGATAGCTGGAAGGTGCACAGTAGGACTAATCAGAATGCAGACGGCAGGCAGATGTATAAAAGTCCCAGATCAGACTGCGGAAACAAGGTGGTGTATTGTAGTACAGGCTGAGGTGTGCTGTAGCTCAGGCACAGGTGCAGGGTAGTTCAGGCAGAGGTGCGCTATGATTCAGGCAGAGATGCACGGTGGCTTCAGGCAGGGTGCACTGTAGTTCAGGTGGAGGTGCCTTATAGTTCGAGCAGACCGATGGGTCGGACCAGCAGGCGACTAGGTACAGGGATGACCAAGAGAGTTGTCAGAGCAAGCCGAAGTCGGGGCGGGCAGCAATCGGGGTTAACAGAGACAAGCCGGATCAGATAACAGGAGTAAAGGAATCAGAAGTCAATAGCAGGGGTCTCGGGAACGCTGTAGACCAGACAGCAAGAAGCAAGGTAGGCAGATAGTTTAAATACCTTGTTTGGCGCCAAATGCTGTCACCGCGCGCGCTCCCGCGAACGCACGCGCGCGCTCCCGTGAACGCGCACGCCCGCGCACGCCGATCGCGCTATTGTGCACGCGCATGCGCGGAGTGGACCTATGGAGTGTAGACAATCCCCTGGCGGCACTGTTGCCAGGCAGATTGTAAAAACGCCTTTCCTGACATTGCCCCCCCCCAAGGGGCAGCCTCCGGATGCCCAACTGGGCCACTTTGTCTGGGTGAGATCTCTCAAAGTCCTTGATTAGCCTTTCCGCGTGGACATTCATCTCTGGCTCCCATGAGTTTTCTTCTGGGCCGTAACCCTTCCATTTCACCAGGTATTGGATCTGGTTTCGTCTTCGTCTACAACCCAGAATGGACTCAACCTCAAATTCCTCTTCTCCATCGATAAGCACGGGTTCGGGAGGATTGATGTCCCGATCTGTAAAGGGATCGGGGACCGTGGGCCTAAGCAGGGCTACATGAAAAACTGGGTGGATCCGGAAGGACTCAGGCAGTTTCAATTCGTAAGCTACCTCGTTAATCTTCCTTGTTATAGGGAAGGGACCCACGAATTTAGGGCCCAACTTCTTGGATGGGCATGCCAATTTTAGATTCAGGGTAGAGAGCCAAACTTGGTCCCCAGGTGCCAGGTTGAGCTCCCCTCTCCTCTTCCTGTCGAAAATTTCCTTGTTGTAGCTTTGTGCCTTAGTCATGGTCTCCTGGAGAAGTTTATTGTTGGTGGAGAAGAAATTTAGAGTTTCCTGGGCGGCTGGTACCGGACATTCGGGCATGTTGTTAGATAGAAATAATGGGTGAAACCCGTAGTTTGCGAAAAATGGGGATTGCTTGATGGCAGAATGAACAGAGTTGTTGTAGGCAAACTCAGCAAGAGGCAAAAGAGGGGCCCAATCGTTCTGGGAGAAGCTTGAAAAGCAGCGCAGGTACTGCTCGAGCGTTTGATTGGTGCGTTCTGTTTGGCCGTTGGTTTGGGGATGGTATGCTGAGGAAAAGAACAGATCGATCTTCAGTGATTTACATAGTGCTCTCCAAAATCTTAATGTAAACTGTACCCCCCGGTCAGATGTAATGTTAGCAGGTACACCGTGCAGCCTTACTATTTCCCTGATGAAGATCTTTGCAGTCTCAGAGGCCGAGGGGACGCCCCTCATGGGTAGGAAATGGGCCATCTTGGAGAGTCTATCCACCACTACAAAGATGGTCGTAAAGTCTTCTGATGGAGGTAGTTCAACTATGAAGTCCATTGAGATCATCCTCCATGGCCTCTCCGGGACGGGTAGTGGTTTTAGTAACCCCCAGGCTCTGGTTTTGCTGTTTTTGTTCTGGATGCAGGTGGTACAAGATTCCACATAGCGCTTGCAATCTTGGGATAATCGTGGCCACCAGAATGTCCGCTGGAGAAGTTCGGAAGTTTTGTACACACCGAAGTGGCCGGCTAACTGGTGGTCATGACAGGATTTCAAGACGGCCACCCGAAGTTGTTGAGGTACAAAAATCTTGTCCTTGTTCCACAGCAGACCGTCTTTAGACTGTAGGGCAAGGCCAGGAACTGGGCATGGTCCTGAGGAGGCCTGTCTGATTTGGGACAGGAGGTCCTCTTGTAACAGGAGGAAGTTACCGGGAGGTAGAATGGTATCCGGAGGGGAAAGGACCTTAGATTCGGCAAACATCCGGGAAAGGGCGTCCGGTTTGGTGTTCTTTGATCCGGGTCGGTACGTGATGTGAAACGAAAATCGGGTAAAAAAGAGTGCCCACCTGGCCTGGCGTGGTCTCAGTCTCTTGGCAATCTTTAAGTATTCCAAGTTCTTATGGTCGGTATAGATCAGAATAGGATGTGCTGCTCCTTCCAGGAGGTAGCGCCATTCCTCAAGTGCGGACTTTATTGCCAGAAGTTCCCTGTCCCCGACGTCGTAGTTTTTCTCGGCCTCTGTTAGTTTACGGGAGAAGAAGGCTACTGGATGCAATGCGGCCTTTGGGCCTTGTCTCTGGGAAAGTATTGCTCCAACTGCCACTTCAGAGGCATCCACCTCCAAGATGTAAGGTAAGGCCGGGTTAGGGTGCTTTAGGACAGAGGCCGAGATGAACAGATTCTTAAGGTTAGCGAAGGCGGCCTGAGCTTCGGGGGACCAGTGAAACCGGTTACCTTGTTTAGTTAAGTTGGTAATGGGGGCAATGATAGAGGAGAATCCTTTAATGAATTTCCGGTAGAAGTTCGCAAAGCCCACGAAGCGTTGGATCCCCTTCTTATCGCTGGGGGCTGGCCAATCCAGAATGGCCGTGACCTTCTGAGGGTCCATCTTAATACCCTCTACCGAAATGATTAGCCCTAGGAACTGAATATCTTGTTGTTCGAATGCACATTTCTCGGGCTTGGCGTACAAACCATGTTGGCGAAGTCGGGCCAATACCTTCCGGACGTGTTCACGATGGTCGGTTAAGGAGGAAGAGAAGACCAGGATATCGTCTAGGTAGACGATAACGAACAGATCTAGGTAGTCTCTAAAAATATCGTTTATGAAATGTTGGAACGTGGCAGGGGCATTGCATAGCCCGAAGGGCATGACCAGGTATTCAAAGTGCCCGAATCTGGTGCGAAACGCTGTTTTCCATTCATCACCGCTCCGAATGCGGACTAAGTTGTAGGCGCCGCGGAGGTCCAGTTTAGTGAAAATGGCTGCTGTCCCAAGTCTTTGAAAAAGTTCGGGTACTAATGGCAGGGGATACCTATTTTTAATAGTTATTTTATTCAGGGCTCTGTAATCCACGCAGGGGCGTAGGGAGTGGTCCTTCTTTTCTACAAAGAATATACCGGCTCCGGCAGGAGAGGTGGAGGGACGTATGAATCCCTTCTCTAAGTTGTCATCCAGATACGTCTTGAGAGTTCCAAGCTCTAGTTCAGATAAGGGGAAAATTCTTCCAAAAGGGACCTCTGCCCCCGGAAGAAGGTCAATAGGGCAATCGTAGGGCCTGTGCGGAGGTAGAGTCTCCGCGCCCTTCTTGCTAAAGACATCTAGAAAGTTGTGATAGGCCTCCGGGACCAGCCGCCGGTTCTCCATATCACTCCCCAGACAAAGTAATGGGGACGAGGTGTCGGATGGTGCTGGAAAACAGTGTTCACGGCAATAGAGAGATGGAAAGCGAACCTCTCCAGTGTTCCAGTCGATCTGAGGATTATGAGCTTTTAGCCATGGTATCCCCAAGATAATTGGGAAGAGAGGGGATTCTATAATGTCCAAGCACAATAGTTCTTGATGCTTGTCCGCAGTGGTTGTGCGCAGGGGAATAGTCTGCTGTGTCACTGGTCCTGATCTGATGGCCGATCCGTCGGCAAGGTGGACCGTGAGTTCTTTAGGTCTGGGCCTCAAAGGGACTTGATGTTTCAAGGCGAAGGAAAGGTCCATGAAGCCGCTGCAGGCACCGGAGTCAATAATGGCGGGAGTCCGGATGTTCCTTCCTGGGAGCTGTAGAGAGATGGAAACGATCAGGTGAGCGGAATGGTTAGGCAGAACAGGCGAGACAGTAGAGGAGAGGTGGCACTTACGCAGTTTAGCGGGGCACATCCTCACGTAATGTCCTGAGTCCCCGCAGTAGAGGCAGAGGTTGTGAACCCGGCGTCGCTGGCGCTCCTCCGGAGTAAGTGAAGGTCGGATCAACCCCAGTTGCATGGGTTCAGAGGCATCGGTAGTGGAGCGTGGGGAGGTCGAAGAAGCGGAATGAGGAGGATAGGGTACCCGTGGCAACATCCATACTGGACGGGATGGTCCCGCTGACCGTTCAGCTCTACGCTCCCTTAGTCGCCTGTCGATCTGAATAGCTTGAAGGATCAAGGCATCGAGCGTGTTCGGTATACCGACCCGGGCCAACTCGTCCTTTAAGGGCTCAGATAGTCCCAGCCTGAATTGGTGTCGCAGGGCGGCGTCGTTCCAGCTGGTATCGGCGCTCCAGCGCCTAAAGTCCGATACATAGTCTTCAGCGGCTCTGCGACCCTGCTGGAGAGAGCATAATGCTGCTTCGGCGGTAGCGGCCAGTTGAGGGTCCTCATAGAGGAGGTCCATGGCCTGGAGGAAAGTACTTAGTTGGTCAAGGCAGGTGTTTTTCTGTTCCAGGAGGCGGTGTGCCCAGGCCTGAGGTTCACCGGACAATAGGGCTATGACAAAGCCCACCTTGGTAGATTCCAGGGAGAAGGTCCTGGGCTGTAGCGCGAAGAAAAGTTCGCAGGCGTTACGAAAGGCCCTGTACTTGCCGCGGTCCCCAGAGAACCTCTCCGGAGTAGGGACCCTGGGTTCAGGTGGCAACATGACAACCGACGGTGCAGGTGAGGTACCTGATGCGACAGGTGCTGAGGTAGCCAGGGTCTGGACACGCTCCTCTAGCCGGGTATATCCCTCTTGCAAACTCCTGACTGCAGCAGTAAGTCCGTCCAGGTGGCGGCATAGTTCCTCCATGGGAGAGGCCCCCTGCGTAGGCTCCGACATGGCTGTCTGGTACTGTCACGTACCTTGTGATGGGAGCCCAACGTGCAGGGAGCGGCCTCTCGTAAACCCCTGGCTCGAGAGCCCCTGATAGAGCAGACAGAGGCTCAGGAGGACAGGGGGCACAAGTGCCTGGCAGGTAAGCAGGATATTGGGTAGTTGCGGCAGCAGATGGTGCACGGCAAACTGGAACAGTCCGAAGATAGCTGGAAGGTGCACAGTAGGACTAATCAGAATGCAGACGGCAGGCAGATGTATAAAAGTCCCAGATCAGACTGCGGAAACAAGGTGGTGTATTGTAGTACAGGCTGAGGTGTGCTGTAGCTCAGGCATAGGTGCAGGGTAGTTCAGGCAGAGGTGCGCTATGATTCAGGCAGAGATGCACGGTGGCTTCAGGCAGGGTGCACTGTAGTTCAGGTGGAGGTGCCTTATAGTTCGAGCAGACCGATGGGTCGGACCAGCAGGCGACTAGGTACAGGGATGACCAAGAGAGTTGTCAGAGCAAGCCGAAGTCGGGGCGGGCAGCAATCGGGGTTAACAGAGACAAGCCGGATCAGATAACAGGAGTACAGGAATCAGAAGTCAATAGCAGGGGTCTCGGGAACGCTGTAGACCAGACAGCAAGAAGCAAGGTAGGCAGATAGTTTAAATACCTTGTTTGGCGCCAAATGCTGTCACCGCGCGCGCTCCCGCGAACGCACGCGCGCGCTCCCGCGAACGCACGCGCGCGCTCCCGTGAACGCGCACGCCCGCGCACGCCGATCGCGCTATTGTGCACGCGCATGCGCGGAGTGGACCTATGGAGTGTAGACAATCCCCTGGCGGCACTGTTGCCAGGCAGATTGTAAAAACGCCTTTCCTGACAATACGGCTGTTCAGAGTATATAGGGCCTTTTTTATTTTATGTGCGGGGTTCCCCTTAATATCCATACAAGACCCAAAGGGGCTGGTAATGGGCTGGGGTAGGGGGGGGGGGGGGTCATGGGGTAGCTATGCCATTTTTCTTAAAGATTTTCATCCATATTACCGGGACCAGACATTACATTAAAGCCGCAAGCAGTTTTAAATGGCTTTTTTTTCCTTTAGAAGTGTCATTTTGTGCAGGGACAGTTCTAAACACGGGAAACACGTGGCACTTCACAGGCATACTTTAGACACCCCCCAGGTACGATATTTAAAGGAATATTTGACTTTTTTTTTTCACTTTATGCATCATTAAAATGACTGCTCCCGAAAAACGACCGTTTTTAAAACTTCTTTTTGCATTGATACATGTCCCCTGGTGCAGAACCCGGGTTCCCAAACCCTTTTTAGGACAATAACATGCATAATAGTTGTTATAATTAGCACTTTAGAATTCGAACGTTCGCATCCATTGTATTTAATAGGGTTCTAATGTTCGTACTAACTTTCGGTCCGTTCGCGGGTTCTGGTGCGAACCGAACCCGGGGGTGTTCGGCTCATCACTAGTGTTGAGGAAGAGACTAGAGCCATTTTGCCTGATAATTTCAGCAACAAGGTAGTTTATAGCTTGACACTTGGATGTCTGAGATCCTTTTAGACCTATTCGCCAAAAGGAATACTTATTCCATGATACTGGCCATATTTAGGATGCCTTATCCCTCTAAATGGAGAGTGAGACAATGTGTCTCACACTATTTGGTAGACTCCATGGGGAAAAGAATAACTTGCCCAGGTTTTTGGGAATTGGTTGCTAAGATATGCAACTGTTACTGGATCCCACCGTTACTGGATCCCACCGTTACTGGATCCCAGAGAGTGAGGACACAACTGAGTTTCATGTATCCTTTAATGCCATCTCTAGGCTTACTTGTATACAATGCAATCCTTACAGTAAGGAACAGAGAATTCCATCCTTTAAATTCTGTAGGTTTTTCTCGTATCTAATGTACTTGAAGTCTGGAGTAGGCGCTCTGACCTCCATAGGATTTCAAACACTAAAACGGTGAGACCTCTACTTCTTGGTCTCCAGCATCTAGATATAACTTGTATGAATTTGGAAGATACCGTTGGCTATGCTGTATGAGGTGTTGGATCTCAGGAAGGAGAATAGGAGGTTCTCGGATCTGAGACTGTACCCGCGGATATTATGGCCTGCAAGCCACAAGGCAATTATTGTTATCACCACCGAACGGCTGCGAATCCGGATAAGGATCCTGGAGACTATTAGGTTTGTTGAATATACATATTGGCTAATTTGTCGACCCAGTTATCTGTCATTAGTTTCTATGCTTCCACCTCTGGGAAGCCACCCAGGTTACTGTCAGACCAATATCTTGATAGCCTTTTTTGTTGCCGATCTCTTGACCGGCTTTTTGTTTTGGACACTGTCCCTTGTCATCCAACGGCTTTTGTATCTTACGCCATCTGGCCGTAAGTTCTAGAAAACCCTAACTTAAAGCGGAGCTCCACCCTAAAGATGAACTTCCGCTCATCGGATTCCTCCCCCCCCCTCCGGTGCCACAATTGGCACCTTTCGGGGGGGGAGGGGGGACAGGATACCTGTCAAAGTCAGGTATCCTTTCCTACTTACTGGAGTCCAGCCGCGGCGGTGAAGTCACGGGAGGCTCCCTCCTCCTCCTCCCCTGGCCGCTGGGCTAATAGGAGAGAGGAGCGGGACCTCGCGCATGCGCAGTAGGGTTCCCGGCGTGAAGCCGAAAGGTTTCACTGCCGGGTTCCCTTACCCGCAATGGCGACGGCAGCACCCGACAGCTGATGTGAAACATCAGCTGCGGTGCCGACATCGAGGGACACCAGGACAGGTAAGTCTCCATTTATTAAAAGCCAGCAGCTGCAGTATGTGTAGCTGCTGGCTTTTAATTTATTTTTATTTTTTTGCCCGGGGTTGCCTGGAACACCCCTTTAACATGCTGGGAGATACTTCTGACAGAAGTTGACTAGTTTTGCATTCCTTCTTGACAGCGAAGATAGGCCTTCCCCATTTTGCTGAGTCTTTTCAGCATAGTTGAGGCTCTTTTTGTTGCGTTTCGGAAAGACTCCAGTCTGCGACCGTTATAACTCTGACTTTTGGACACCTTGTTTTCCATTGGCATGAATACTCGACGAGTAACCACTTGGGATGATTGGTATGCCTAATAGCTGATACGCTGAAAGATTAGTTCGTTTAGCTACCTCCCCAAGAGGGGACTTTTCTCCTCTGTGGAGTTAGTTTCTAGTGCAGGAAGTAGGTCTTTCCTTACTACAAAACCAGTTAATACAGTTGTCAACCTTCCCTTGGGCACCTCGGACCTCATGGATTACTACAGGCTACTTTATCGCTCTTGCGACCGTGGGATGCAACCAATGGGAAAGAGACATTTGTTCAAGTGAGATACTTATACTGTTGCTCTCTCTGAGTGAAACTTTATTGTATTTTTTCAGAGATTCAGAATTGCTTCCCAGAAGGTCATTGTTGTGATGAGACTAGTTGGTCTCTCGATGATGGTTCCTCCCGACTCGATCAGAGTCTGTACTGGAACTCTTTTCCCAGAATCTGGAAGTCATTGCGCCAGTCTGTTGTCCAGACAAGGCTCACCAGAAGTCCTTGGTCCCGCAAGTCGGCCCTTACTGGACCCAATATCCCAGGAAATGTCCGGAGTTTGTGGAAAGGTCTGCCAGATGAAATCGTAGTGAACTCTAATTGCCAAGCAAAGGTACTTGCTGAAACATGGGTATTTCAAAGTGTGTATACAGTATACACACTCACCCACACACACATACACACTTGTGGATGACCACAACATACAGGATATATAAAGGTAATACCGACATATAATAACACATAGGTTGGACTTGATGGACCTGTGTCTATCCTCAACCTCACCCCCTATGCAACCATGCAATTATACAACCATTGACAGTCTTAGCCTAGGTTTCCACTATTGCGACCTAAAATCGTGCGATTTTACTGCGATTTCTATGTGTCTTGAATCAATGTCTGTGTATTCTTGATGTCTATGGCCCCAAGTTAGATCACAGTGGGATCAAAAGTAGTGTAGGGACTACTTTACCGTTGCAGCGACTTGGGGTCGCACCGCTATGAACGATACTCCTTGGAAATCATGGGGTATGATGTGTGGAGGTCGAGCCTTACTGACGGCTGGAGAGATTAATTGCAACAATGGCCTGTGCAATTTTTTGGATACTTATCCTTCCGCTTGTTATTCAAGTCTTACTTTTGACTAACGACCATGTAATCACAACCCTTGTGCTTGATGCATCATGAAGGGAATGCAATGAATTGGTAGAGAGAAATTAAAAAATTCCATTGGCTTCCTTAATGCACAGGACCCACGGATCCTAAGCTCAAATTTACATATAACTGTCAGCTGACTCTATTGGGCGGCTTGGGTTTAGGCAAATAAAGATAATTCTTGATTCTTTATTCTCCGCTATAGTTCTCCCAGGTCTAACCTGTCATTCACTCTTTGTTACTTTGCCTTTTGGCTATCCTCTGGTCATTGGTGATTAACATCAGGAATTAATCCTCCTTCTAAATATCACCAGATCCGACTTGAACAGTCACCACTCTGACTTAAAGCGGCATGTGTTTACTTGTGGGATGGGACATAAGGGTTCACTGACCACAATGATTACTGGAGAAACAGCATACAGCATACAGTTTTGTATCCGCAGTGTCTGAACTGCATCATTGGCTACTCCATTTTCAATCTAGGATCCGCCATCATAGAGATTTTATCACTGAGCAGAGCTCTGCTTTCATTCTGTCTGGGGTCCTGACAGTCTGGCTACCGAAGTGAGCTCAATCGCAGGACACAAAACACTACTTAACGGTAGTGTGAACCTTCTTCATCTCTGAATCTATTTGCTGTCCCAGAGTCTCTGCAAAGGATATTGCCTCTTCTGTTGGAAGAATGGCACCCTTGGTTAATCTGATGCAGCCTGTTTGGCCGGCTGCTTTTGAGGCAGAGGTACCCTTTAGATGCCTTTGTTTGAATAGCTTAGTCCCTGAGCTCGACACAGTCAGTTTGGACGGGGTTAAAGTATCCACCTTTTGCTTCTGATATGCCAACTTGTCATAGCAATTTCCCAGAATTAAGCTCTGAGGTAGAGGTTGCCTTTAAACAAACACAACTGTTTGATTAGGCTTGGTATGGAACCATTAGTGACTGTAGGCCTTTTCAGTCTCTGCCCCTTTGTCACTGTCTTTGGCCTGCAACCTTGTTTTGCATTTTGGCCGACACACCAGTTACCACCAGACCACTATGATTACTGTAGAGACTTCTTGATCTGCCTCCACTGGCAGTTAACTACATAGTGGTTCTTTCAGGGCTGAAGAGGATCTGTCCCCTGTTGCAGAAGTAGGTTGACTGGTGTTGGTGTTGAGGGCTGGAGAGATTTACACTCATTATGCCCATAATGTGCACTCTTTTAGGATATACCATATACCTACCTGCCCTCACCTTAGTTAAAGTTGCTGGTCTCTAGGAAGGCTGATTGCTACTGGTTCACAAATGAGCTGAAGCCTGGAGCCATGCCTGGGGTATTTGCCATAATTAGTAACCACTACAAACCACATATATATTTCTGTGCGGTACCCCAAATAACACAAGCAATTACCTATTGCTAACAGGTAATACTAAGGAATGTGACTAAACAGATTCTGACTTTTATTTTAGCACCAAGGTCAGCATGTAAATGCATAGAAATAAACACATCACAGTCATTCACACTGTAGAATTAATATAATCACAGACAAGCAGCGCAATTAAAGGGACACTAAAGCTTCCCTTTTTTTGCAAAACAATAACAAACAGTTTATACTTACCTCCACTGTGCAGCTCGTTTTGCACACAGTGGCCCCGATCCTGGTCTTCTGGGGTCCCTCGGCGGCTGTCTTGGCTCCCGTGGTGTGGAGTTATTGCGGGCGCGCTCCCGTGATACAGCGGCGGCCATAGCCGTCGACTGTATCACTCGGCCCCGCCCCCCGGCGCGCCGCGTCATTGGATGTGATTGACAGCAGCGCCAGCCAATGGCTGCGCTGCTTTCAATCCATCCAGTGTAGCCAATCGGCGGCCAGGCTGAGAACTGAAGAGGATGACGGGGACGAGCGCGGGACTTTCGAGGGGCCAGGTAAGTAAAACGGGGGCTCGGGGGGGGGGGGCGGTATTGTCGGATGTTTTTTCACCTTAATGCATTGGATGCATTAAGGTGAAAAAACATGTACCTTTACTACTCCTTTAATAGTCATCTGACAATTAGCACTAGCAGGTTAACCTACCTTAGACACATGTACCACCAAGGTTCATACCACAACCAAGCAACAATACACAGTGAGCCCAGCCTGCAGGGCCAGGCCCTGCATTAAAAGGAAAGGGCTCAATATCACCTGTTATCAGTTCAAGCATTAGCAAAACTGCAGACAAAGACTTCAATCTGTGAAACATTAGTAAACAAAGTGGCACTATGGATAGCCAGTTAGATTCACATGTGTGATATATGCTTTTCAGAAATGCAAACTAACAGCATACCTGCAGAAAATAAGTCAAGACTGTAGGGCCAGGCTTGTTCAGTTAGTAGGAAGGCTTCAGCCCAGCACAGCACACCTGCTATCATCATTAGCAGTATTGCAGACACAACCACAACCCTTCAGAAATGGAAGCTTAACCACATACTTGCAGCAGTAACTGAATGGAATTGTGCACCATGTGGTGTCTTACCACCTGCATGCTTCATGTCCAAACAGACAGTCCAATAAATGTCCATCCATGGCGTCATGATAAAGGAGCAATCCCTAGAGACCAGATGCCCTCCCCCCATATCTTCCTGGATCTTGAGGGGGGGGGGTTCTCCCCCATATAGGCGTTCATGTCTGCCTTTACAGCGAGGAGCTTCGTCACAGGAGAGGCTTGAACCTGTGCGGCTTGGCCAGAAGCGTCCGGCAAGGTGAGGGAAAAATAAAAATTCTGCTTTTTAGCAGTAGCATGACCGGTTGTAGCAGTGAGGGAAAAAAAAGAGAATACTGCAGGAAGGGAGGAGACCTACTTTTATAGTATAACCGGTCCTGAATTAGGCAGGGAGGCGGAGCCTTCTCATACGTATATGCTGTCATGCTGTGTCAGGAAAGAGCCATTATTGGCCGATATGTTTCGGTGGCCGAAGTTTCGGTGCATCCCTACTTTGAAGGGATTGCAGCAACTGTAGAGAAGTAAAGGGTTAAGAGCCTTATAACATCTGGGACTTCCGACTCATGTGGGTCCAATCGTCCATTAATCATCCAGATGTTGGAGAGCTGAGCGGGGTTCAGCTGTCACTTGAGCCTATAGATGTGGATGAGAGCCCTGGAGAGCACTGGGAAACCACAAGTTGGCTGACACTGGAGAGCTTATGATTCAGGAAGTGATGTCACATGTGGAAGAGCCACATGTTATAAGGCTCCTAATGCTTTACTTCTCTACAGGTGCTGCAATACCTCCCAAAGATGGTCATCCTGTTCTGCGAAGGTCCATCCCCAGAAGCTAGCCTTAAATTAAATTTTTACATGTATATGCCGGATATCACTACATTGTCTTGTAAGTTGCCAATTGTCTTGTAAATAAATTAGTTTTTATACTGCTACACTCAGATGTGCCCTCTGCTGTCCTTTTCTATTATCATAGAGAATCTTCACACTCTTGAGAGGTGCTGCACTACAGTGTTTTGGAATCACTCCACCACCTCACTCGGCCCCACCCACCCAAGCCATCTGCCTCCAGTGTATTGTCACATACACTTCTGTGCCAAATCTCTCCACTAGAGATGGGCCAAAAAAACCCTGTTTGATTCGCACCAGAACTCCCAAACAGAGAAAAAATTCTGACCCTAACGGCGATACCTATTAAAGTCTATGGGACCCATTTTGAAGTCCATAAAAAGGTATGGGGGTCCAGGTACTGCCCTAGGGGACATGTATCAATGTAAAATGTATTTTTAAAAAATATAATTTTACAGGAGCAGTGATTTTAATGATGCTTAAAGTGCAACAATAAAAATGAAAAATTCCTTTAAACATAGTGCCTGGGGGGTCCACTTAGCCTGCCTGCAAAGTGGCGCATCTGTACCGTGGAAAGAACCTGCTGCAGAAAAAATGAAATTTCTAAAGAATTTTTTTTTTTTTTTTTTTATGAAATTACATTTAAATTGCTGGCAATAGAATAATGTTTAAAAAACGCCCCCCCCCCCCCAAAACCATATCTAGGCCTTTATCCAAGCAGTTGGCCCGGCAGGTCAGGAAAGGTGTGGGGATGAGCGAGCGCCCTTCCCCATGTTGAGGGCATGTGGCCTGGTATGATTTGGGGGGAGGGGGTGGGGCGCTCGCTTATCCCCACTCTTTGTCTGACCATGTTGATGGGGACAAGGGCATCATCCCCACAACCCTGGGCTTGAAGCAGAGCATGATCCCCTCCCTTCAGAGACTGGGCCACAGGGCAGTATTGCAACATGGTAACGACCGCAAACACACCTCCAAGGTGACCACTGCCTTGCTAAAGAAGCTGAGGGCAAAGGGTGATGGACTGGCCAAGCATGCCTCCCAGACCTAAACCCTATTAAACATCTGTGGGGCATCCTCAAATGGAAGGTGGAGGAGCGCAAGGTCTCTAACATCCACCAGCTCCGTGATGTCGTCATGGAGGAGTGGAAGAGGACTCCAGTGGCAGCCTGTAAAAGCTCTGGTGAACTCCATGCCCAAGAGGGTTAGGGCAGTGCTGGAAAATAATGGTGGCCACACAAAATATTGACACTTTGGGCCCAATTCACTTAGGGGTGTACTCACTTTTGTTGCCAGCGGTTTAGACATCATTACCTGTGTTGAGTTATTTTGAGGGGACAGCAAATTTACACTGTTATACAAGCTGTACACTCACTAATTTACATTGTAGCAAAGTGTAATTTCTTCAGTGTTGTCACATAAAAAGATATAATACAATATGTACAAAAATGTAAGGGGTGTACCTACTTTTGTGAGATACTGTATATAAATATCTGGCAAGTATCTACATCATGTACACATTAACACATTCCTACCTACAGGTCCCTGTAGCTAACAGTCACGTAAAATTGGGTGTTCGTTTGTTCACAGTAGAACCGAACATATGGGGCGTTCGCTGCAAATTTGAGCACCGGGGAGCACCCCATAATGCACTGCAAGATCGCAGTGCATTAACGGCTGCTAATTGGCCAAAGCATGCACCTGAACTGCATGCTTTGGCCAATCACAACACAATCTGCTGTGAGAGCCATGGAGCCAGTCTGACAAAGTGGGAACTTGACTAATAGGTTGTCTTGTGCAAAAATTGGAAATAACACTGCGCTACCCTTTAAATAAGCAAACAAAGTGCTAATTGGAACATGTGGGTTCTCACACACAGATAACACCAATAGGAAAATCCCGTGTAATTATCATTAAACATACAATGTTAATGGGAACAAAAAAAATACTAATAAAAAATATTAATAAAAAAATATATATATAAAAGAGTGCAAAGTTCCAAATGAGGTTGATTCAGCCGAACAATCACATCTGCTGATGTATGTGCGATGTAATCTTCTAAGCTGTTATAAGTGGAGACTCCATATCCAAATGGTTCAGATAAGAAACAGAAGAAATAGCAGCTTACCGAATCCGGTGGATCTCTATGACGGAGATCTTTAGGGGCTCAAGCTCATATATACTTCCCACCAAGCTGACGACCAAAGAGTACTAGGCTCGGACGGTATCTTCCTCCACTTCCAAGGCTGAAAGAAATCTCCCTCCTGGTATCAGCTGGCGTGCTTATCTCATACGAAAAAATATATTTTTGGAAGAAAAAAATGGAGAACTCATGGTGCAGTATTTCTTTGTTAAAAAGATAAGATATCCTTTATTTAGGCTGGATAAAAAGCATCAAACAGATAGTCCATTAACCACTTAAGCCCCGGACCATTTGGTAGCTAAAGGACCAGAGGTGAATTCAGAATTTTGCACTGCGCTGCTTTAACTGTAAATTGTGCGGACATGCAATGTTGTACCCAAACGAAATTTGCGTCCTTTTCTTCCCACAAATAGAGCTTTCTTTTAATGGTATTTGATTGCCTCTGCGATTTTTATTTTTTGCGATATAAACGGAAAAAGACCGAAAATTTTGAAAAAAAATGATATTTTCTACTTTTTGTTATAAGAAAAATCGAATAAACTCAATTTTAGTCATATATTTAGGCCAAAATGTATTCAGCCACATGTCTTTAGTAAAAAAAATGTCAATAAGCGTATATTTATCGGTTTGCGCAAAAGTTATAGCGTTTACAAACTAGGGTACATTTTCTGGAATTTACACAGCTTTTAATTTATGACTGCCTATCTCATTTCTTGAGGTGCTAAAATGACAGTGCAGTACAAAACCCCCCCAAATGACCCCATTTTAGAAAGTAGACACCCCAAGGAAATTGCTGAGAGGCATGTTGAGCCCATTGAATATTTTTTTTTTTTTGTCCCAAGTGATTGAATAATGACAAAAAAAAAAAATTACAAAAAGTTGTCACTAAATGATATATTGCTCACACATGCCATGGTTATATGTGGAATTGCACCCCAAAATACATTCTGCTGCTTCTCCTGAGTACGGGGATACCACATGTGTGGGACTTTTTAGGAGCCTAGCCACGTACGGGACCCCAGAAACCAAGCACCGCCTTCAGGATTTCTAAGGGCGCAAATTTTTGATTTCACTCCTCACTACCTATGACAGTTTTGAAGGCCATAAAATGCCAAAATAGCACAAAACCCCCCCAAATGACCCCATTTTAGAAAGTAGACACCCCAAGGAAATTGCTGAGAGGCCTGTTGAGCCCATTGAATTTTTTTTTTTTGTCCCAAGTGATTGAATAATGACAAAAAAAAAAAATACAAAAAGTTGTCACTAAATGATATATTGCTCACACATGCCATGGTTATATGTGGAATTGCACCCCAAAATACATTCTGCTGCTTCTCCTGAGTACGGGGATACCACATGTGTGGGACTTTTTAGGAGCCTAGCCACGTACGGGACCCCGGAACCAAGCACCGCCTCCAGGATTTCTAAGGGCGCAAATTTTTGATTTCACTCCTCACTACCTATCACAGTTTTGAAGGCCATAAAATGCCAAAATAGCACAAACCCCCCCCAAATGACCCCATTTTGGAAAGTAGACACCCCAAGCTGTTTGCTGAGATGCATGGTGAGTATTTTACAGCTCTCATTTGTTTTTGAAAATGAAGAAAGAACATTTTTTTTTTTCTTTTTTTTTTAAATTTTCAAAACTTTGTGACAAAAAGCGAGATCTGCAAAATACTCACAATACCTCTCAGCAAATAGCTTGGGGTGTCTACTTTCCAAAATTGGGTCATTTGGGGGGGTTTTGTGCCATCTGGGCATTCCATGGCCTCCGAAACTGTGATAGGCAGTGAGAAGTGAAATCAAAAATTGACACCCTTAGAAAGCCTGAAGGCGGTGCTTGGTTTTTGGGGTCCCGTACGCGGCTAGGCTCCCAAAAAGTCTCACACATGTGGTATCCCCGTACTCAGGAGAAGCAACAGAATGTATTTTGGGGTGTAATTCCACATATGCCCATGGCATGTTTGAGCAATATATCATTTAGTGACAACTTTGTGCAAAAAAAAATAAAAAAAAATTATTTTTTCCGCAACTTGTGTCAACATATAAAATATTCCATGGACTCGACATGCCTCTCAGTATATAGCTTGGGGTGTCTACTTTCCAAAATGGCGTCATTTGGGGGGGTTTTGAACTGTTCTGGCATTTTATACACAACATTAGGAAGCTTACATCCACTCTTCTAACCACTTGAAGACAAAGCCCTTTTTGACACTTTTTGTTTACATGAAAACATATTTTTTTTTGCAAGAAAATTATGTTGAACCCCCAAACATTATATATATTTTTAAAGCAAAGGCCCTACAGAATAAAATGGTGGGTGTTGCATTTTTTTTTCTACACAGTATTTGCGCAGCGATTTTTCAAACGCTTTTTTGGGGAAAAAATACACTTTTTTAAATTTGAATGCACTAAAACACACTATATTGCCCAAATGTTTGATGAAATAAAAAAGATGATCTTAGGCCGAGTACATAGATACCAAACACGACATGCTTTAAAATTTCGCACAAACGCGCATTGGCGACAAACTACATACATTTTTAGAAGCCTTTAAAAGCATTTACAGAGGAGGTCTACTGCTAAAATTACTGCCCTCGATCTGACCTTCGCGGTGATACCTCACATGCATGGTGCAATTGCTGTTTACATATGACGCCAGACCGACGCTTGCGTTCGCCATTGGGCAAGAGCAGGGCAGGACAGGGGTGCTTTTTTTTTTTTTTTTTATTATTATTAATTTTGCTTTTTTATTTTATTTTTAAACTGTTGCTTCCATATTTATTTATTTTTATCACTTTTATTGTTATCTCAGGGAATGTAAATATCCCCTATGATAGCAATAGGTAATGACAGGTACTCTTTTTTTAAAAAACTGGGGTCTATTGGACCCTAGATCTTTCCTCTGCCCTCAAAGCATCTGACCACACCAAGATCGGTGTGATAAAATGCTTTCCCAATTTCCCAATGGCGCTTTTTATATCCGGGGGGGGGACATTCCCTCCCACTGTTTGTAAAAGCAGTCCAGAGGCTAATTAGCCACTAGGATTGCTTTTACATGAAAGCTGGCCGCTGGCTGAAAAGAATGATACCAAGATGATACCTAAACCCGCAGGCATCATTCTGGTATAAACATTCAAAGTCCAGCAACATACCAGTACGTTGCTGGTCCTTGTTGGACATGTATTGTAATCTTTTTTTTCATGCAGCCTGTTGGCTGAACGAAAAAAAAAGATTGATCGGTGGGTATGCCCACCATTAGAATACCGCCCTTCATCCACCCACTTCTAATGATGGGCATACATGCACCATTTATATATGCCGAAGCATGGGGGCATCTTCTCGCAAAAGTTATGCCGCGTACACATGGTCAGACTTTTCCACGGGCAAGCCTCCGTCGGAATTTCGACCGTATATACGCGGCATTAGGAGCAAAATCGCTCCTCCGCTCCTGCTGCCCCAATGCTTCGGCATATATGCTTTTTTTTTATAACTGTGGTGGTGAAATCACCTCCTACAGCACTGGAGTCGCAGGGATCAGGCCTGTCTCTGCGAACGCTGCAGTTATGTGTGTTGTGTTTTGTAAGTGACAGTGATCGATCGATACTGCACTTCGGTGGCCTGGGCTGGACGGAGGGGCAAAACGCAGGTGCTAGCAGGTATCTGGGCTGATCCCACTAACACTGCGTTTTTGGGAACCCTAAACTGCTGGGGACGCTAGTATAGATCTGATCAGATCAGATATTGAGCTGATCAGATACTATACCACTAAGGGGGGTGTATGCTTCACGTGTGGGTGTTAGCGCTACTGGCACTAACCTGACGCTGCCTGGGGTGTGACGCAGACCCTCTCTGACGCTAAAACCTAACTGATATCACCCGCCGGGCGATCAGGGGGTTAAACCTTTATTGGGTTATATACGGCGGGTGCCCTGACACTATAAAAAGCAAACTAACTAACCAGCGTCACCCGTAACACTTATATGATGATCACTGGTGAAAGGGTTAACTAGGGGCAATTAGGGGGTTAAAACCTTTATTAGGTAATATATGGGGGTACCTGACGCTATATAAAAACCTGACGGCGAACCTAAAAAAAAATTACTGGCTACCAATCGGCATCACCGACACTAAGACAACGATCATAAAAACGATTGCTTAGCGACAGTGGTGATAGGGGGTGAAAGGGTTACCTGGGGGGCGATCAGGGGGTTAAACCTTTATTAGATAATATATGGGGGTACCTGACGCTATAAAAACCTGCGGCGAACCTAAAAAAAATTACTGGCTACCGATCAGCATCACCGACGCTAAGACATCGATCAGAAAAATGATCGCATAGTGACGGCGGTGCTAGGGGGTGAAAGGGTTACCTGGGGGGTGATCAAGGGGGTTACACCTTTATTAGGTAATATATGGGGTACTCGACGCTATAAAAACCTGCGGCGAACCTAAAAAAAATTACTGGCTACCGATCAGCATCGCCGACGCTAAGACATCGATCAGAAAAATTATCGCTTAGTGACAGTGGTGATAGGGGGTGAAAGGGTTACCTGGGGGGGCGATCAAGGGGGTTAAACCTTTATTAGGTAATATATGGGGGTACCCGACGCTATAAAAACCTGCGGCGAACCTAAAAAAAATTACTGGCTACCGATCAGCATCACCGACGCTAAGACATCGATCAGAAAAATGATCGCATAGCGACGGCGGTGCTACGGGGTGAAAGGGTTACCTGGGGGGTGATCAAGGGGGTTAAACCTTTATTAGGTAATATATGGGGGTACCCGACGCTATAAAAACCTGCGGCGAACCTAAAAAAAATTACTGGCTACCGATCAGCATCGCTGACGCTAAGACATCGATCAGAAAAATTATAACTTAGTGACAGTGGTGATAGGGGGTGAAAGGGTTACCTGGGGGGCGATCAAGGGGGTTAAACCTTCATTAGGTAATATATGGGGGTACCCGACGCTATAAAAACCTGCGGCGAACCTAAAAAAAATTACTGGCTACCGATCAGCATCACCGACGCTAAGACATCGATCAGAAAAATGATTGCTTAGTGACGGCGGTGCTAGGGGGTGAAAGGGTTATCTGGGGGGTGATCAGGGGGTTAAACCTTTATTAGGGGGGGTTAGGGGGCTACACTGGACCTAAAACTAAATGTAGTGACACTTTTACAGTCACAAATGTCACTGATTGCAGTGATCACTAAATAAATGGTCACTGCAATCAGTGACACTGTGACTGGGGGCTGGGGGGGCTGGGGGGTGATCTGGGGGTGTCTGGGGGGGCCTGGGGGGGCGATTTATGTGCCTATGTGTCCTGGTGTCAGTGTGCTGTTTTGTGTACTAACCTGCATCTTCTCCTGTACGGCGCTCGGTATATGTGAGCGCCCCAGGAGAGATGACATCACTTCCTCCTTCCTGGCAGGCAGGGGAAGCTCTCTCATTCGCCGGGAGCGATCGAGAGGGGGTGGCCGGAATCGAACGGCCGTCCCCTCATGCCGGATCGCTTCCGAAGGTAAAACGACCACCCACTGTAAAGAAGGGGGGTCCGATCGGACCCCCCAACTATACAAAGGCAATCACGTATATGTACGTGATTCTGCCTGTCGGTGCCATTCTGCTGACGTATATTTACAGTGGGCGGTCGTTAAGTGGTTAAGGAGCAACAAGTTCAAAAAACGCTGCAAGTACTCAGCTGTGGTCTCTGCCGATCAGCTGTTTGCGCAGTGACGTCACGTTCGACAGCTCCACCCGACGCTGCGTTTCGGCATACAAGGCGTCCACTGGGAAAGGAGGCTGGAGAACGGACGCCACCCATCACGCTTATGAATGGCAAGGAGAGATGACACCGGAAGTTCAAGGAAAAAACATCCGGCGTCCAGAATGTAAATGTTATGTTCCCTCACCTTTCACAGCTCCGATTAAAGGGACTGTTAGGTGAAACAACATATATTCTCCTAATTGCATACCTCGTACAATGATTTAGTGAATACAATTAGCATAATACAAACGAAATTTAAAATATATAAAACTAAATGAAAATATGTGTATATATGGGGTCAATTAATACCTATTATTTTAATTAAGGGAGCACGAGATTCTCATGCAACCATAATCAAACCCCAAATTACAGAGTAATTACCTACTGTTAATTTAAAAACATACACATTAATTATTATTCTAACATGACCCCCCCCCCCCCTCCCGGAGGTCATTAACTAGACAAGAACTGATTGATACAACAGTCAGTTAAACATAATTAAAAATATTTTACCAAACACACATGATAATACAAAAATATATAAAATTAGTACAAAAACCTATATATCTAAATAACTAAATGCAGACATAAAGGCCTGTAGGCTCAGCACATATAGTGATAGATTCCACTAGGTCAGTAAATACTGCCACCCAGTGGAAAAAAGGAAAAAATTCACTTCTACTCTATCCTCCATTATATATGGAATTAGTATTTACCTATGCATATGATTAGGTATGCATATGGAAAAAACGATGCAAACGACCAGACTTCCCACATAATAGGTTGTCTTACCTGGTTTCCGTCACCAGAGGGAGTAAATTACATACCTGGTGTACCCTTACATGCCATCCAGGGACACGCTCAGTGAAGTCGGTCTGTTTAAAACACCACTCACCTCCTCCGTTGCAGGCTCTGCCACAATACACATAAGAGGGGTCCCACAAAGCCCCCAGTAGTATTTTTCTCTCCCCCTTCACCCCTGGCCGCCACCATGACGGGCGGCGCGCACGTGCATGCGCCGGGAGCGCGCTTTGACTGTCACATGGCGGGGGAAAGAGGGGGAGCGGGTTGCTTGTGCCCGTGCGCTTGCACGGCTCTCTAGTCTGCAGGCGCCAAGAGGCTTGTGTTTAGAAGCCCAGCACACCAGAGCCTTCTGTAAGCGGAGTAGGTACAGAGCTGTGGGCTGTAAGCATCCCAGTGGATCGGACCAGGCAAACCTAAGACACCTACTCTGCATCAGGTTGTGCAGTGAGCTAATATATGTGTATTGTAAGACTATTAGCACGACAGTGATTGCACCTGTACTAGTACCTCTGCTTTGCAGCTTAAGGACTATGTCTCCCAGTAAGAGGGGGTCAGGGGCAAATAAAAGAGGCACTAAGGGATCCACGCCTAGTGCTAAGGGTTCTGAACATGCCTGCAGATTACCATCCCCCCTGACAGACTGGTAGCAGCCTCACAGGATGAACATGTACCCTTGTCAGGCTTTGGAGCCTCTCCTAATATTGCAGCTCCTGTGTATGTCACTGAGGACACTTTGAAAGCTGCTGTGGATGGCTTGGAAAGAAGGATTGCTACTTTAATCGCAACCTCCTCAAATAGTGGCAGAAAACGGGGTAGGTCCCCTTCATCTTCTCTGGCTCTCTCATCAGGTGAGCATTCTGAGGGTGAAAAGTCCCTATCTGGAGATGAGGATCAGGTGCAGCTGAGGATTCAGAGGGTGAGAAGATTCCTTCTACCTCTCAGGTGCTTAAAATGCAGGTGCAATATTATGCAGAGATGGTGCGTACCACATACATATTGCCCCCTGCTGAGGCTGCCATGTCCTCTGTTTCCTCCTTGGGGTCTCGGAAATCCCCACAGGCTGCGTATACCTTCCCAATTCATCCCTTGTTGGAGAAATTGATGTATGATAACTGGGTTCACCCAGATAAACTGTTTTCTCCTCCTAAGAAGTTTTCCCTCCTTTACCCTATGGAGGAAGGTTTCACCAAGAAATGGGGGTGCCAGCTATAAACGCGGCTATTTCTTGTGTAAACAAAAACCTGATCTGTCCTGTAGACAATGCTCAGGGCTTCAAAGAGCCAACTGATAAAAAACTGGAATCGTTGCTTAAAGCCTCCTCCTCTATGGCTGGTGCTGTGGTGCAGCCTGCAGTTTCAGCAATTGGCATGTGCCAGTTCCTCAAGGAACAAATGAAACAGGTGGTTAACCTCCTCCCTGGAGAAGAAATTGAGGTTTATGATGACCTTCCTAAGGCCCTATGTTTTGCAGTTGATGCGATTATGGACTCTGTTCAGCAAGCATCCCGCCAGAATCTCCTGATGGTACACATGCGCAGGTCCCTTTGGCTAAAGCATTGGGAAGCCGAGGTTTCTTGCAAAAGATATTTGGCGCCATTCCCATTTTATGGGGAACGCCTATTTGGGGATGATTTGGACAAAAATATCCAAAAGATTAACCACTTGCCAACCGCCGCACGCCGATGTACGTCGGCAGGATGGCACCGGCAGGCACATTGGTGTACAGGTACGTCCCTTTAAATTTGCCGCCCAGCGGGCGCACTCACCCGCCGCATGCCTCGCGAGTGCAGCCGCGGGTCCCGGGAACTCAATGTTCCTGGGTGTCCCGTGATTGCGGTCGACAAGAGCAGAACAGGGGAATGCCTTTGTAAACAAGGCATTCCCCTATTCTGCCTAGTGACACTGTCCCTGATGACTGTTCCCCGTGATCGGAAACGGTCATCAGTGACGTGTCACGTGTAGCCACGCCCCCAAATAGTAAGAATCACTCCCTAGGAAACACTTAACCCCTGCAGCGCCACCTAGTGGTTAACCCCTTCACTGCCAGTGTCATTTTTACAGTAATCAGTGCATTTTTATAGCACTGATCGCTATAAAAATGACAGTGGTCCCAAAATGGTGTCAAAAGTGTCCGATGTGTCCTCCATAATGTCGCAGTCACGATAAAAATCGCTGATCGCCGCCATAACTAGTAAACATTCCCCTATTTTGTAGAAGCTATAACTTTTGCGCAAACCAATCAATAAACGTTTATTGCAAAAAAATTTTACCAAAAATATGTAGAAGAATACGTATCGGACTAAACTGTGGAAAAAAAAAGTTTTTTTATATATTTTTTGGGGATATTTATTATAGCAAAAAGTAAAAAATATAGATTTTTTTTCAAAATTGTCACAATTTTTTTGTTTATAGCGCAAAAAATAAAAACGCAGAGGTGATCATATACCACCAAAAGAAAGCTCTATTTGTGGGAAAAAAATTACGTCAATTTTGTTTGGGAGCCACGGCGCACGACCGCGCAGTTGTCAAAGTGACGCAGTGCCGAATAGCAAAAAGTGGCTTAAAATGGTCCGGGGCTGAAGCGGTTAAAAAGAACAGTAAACGTCCCTCATTTAAACGTTCTCTTTCCCTGCCCCTGGAACTTCGTCTTCCAGGCAGTGGCGACGGCCTCCCCAGTCTAATACTAGGGGAAAAGCCCAGAGCCAAGCCCAAGGGCAGAAAAGAGCTTGGGGTTCAAGGTCTCCCAAGCGGCAAGAGGTTCAGGTGGGTCTTTTCCAAGGTATCTCTAGGCTACAAGCTGGAATTCCGAGAACTTCCGCCACCCTATTTTCTGAGATCAAGAATACAGAAAAAAGGAGGCCATTACTTTTGGCTCTGGAAGGGGTAATCATAGAGGTAGCCCCAGAAGATCAGGGTTCAGGGTTTTACTCAAACCTCTTTACGGTTCCAAAACCAAACGGGGATGTCAGACCTATCCTAGATCTGAAAGACTTGAATGAGTTTCTGAACATTCGCTCCTTCCGCATGGAGTCTGTCCATTCAGTGGTCTCCACCCTTCAGGGAGGAGAATTCCTGGTGTCAATAGACATCAGAGATGCATATCTTCATGTGCTAATATTTCCCGCTCACCAAATATGTTTAAGGTTTGCGGTAGATCAGCACCACTTCCAGTTTGTGGCCCTTCCATTCGGTCTGGCTACTGCACCTCAGGTATTCACAAAGGTACTAGCCCCACCTCTGGCAAAGCTGAGGGCACGGGGCATAGCAGTAACAGCCAATCTGGACAATCTGTTGCTCATAGATCAGTCCGTAACACGCCTAGACCACAATGTGCACAGCACAGTGGAGTATTTAGAGTACCTAGGCTGGGTCCTCAATCTGGAAAAATCCTCCTTACAGCCTCAAAGAAGGCTGAAATATTTTGGAATGACTATAGACACATCCCAAAGCAGGGTATTCCTACCCAGGCCAAAGGACAAAGCCATAAAAGGTTTGGTCCGAGTGATAAAAGCAAGGAGAAAACCTTCCATCCATCTATGCATGAGGTTATTGGGAAAGATGGTAGCCTCAATCGAGGCTGTTCCTTATGCCCAGTTTCACTCAAGGCCATTGCAGGGCAGCATTCTGTCCGCTTGGAACAAAAGAATTCAGGCCTTGGACCTTCCAATGATCCTGTCTCCACAGGTTCGCCAGAGCCTCAATTGGTGGTTGCTCCCCCAAAATCTGTTAAAGGGAAGATCCTTTATTCCGGTTACTTGGAAAACTGTAACCACAGATGCCAGCCTTATAGACTGGGGAGCAGTTCTGGAAGAGGCATCTGCCCAGGGAAAGTGGTCCAGAGCCGAAAAGCTTTTGCCCATCAACATTCTGGAGATTCGGGCAGTTCATCTGGCCCTCAGAGTCTGGTCTTACAGACTGCAGGGTTGTCCTGTTCAGATACAGTCCGACAACGCCACAGCAGTGGCTTATATCAATCACCAAGGAGGCACCAGGAGTCTGGATGCCCAAATAGAGGTGAATCACATTTTTTCTTGGGCAGAAAGGCATATTCCTTTCCTATCTGCGGTCTTCATTCCAGGGGTAGAAAATTGGCAAGCGGATTTTCTTAGCCACCAGCAACTGAGTCCAGAAGAATGGTCTCTACCATTCAACCCCAACAGATTTCAAGCCATATGTCAGAAATGGGGTACCCCAGATGTAGACCTGTTGGCTTCCAGGTTCAACACAAAACTGGACAACTTTGTGTCAAGGACAAGGGATCCACTGCCTTGACAATTCTGTGGGATCGGTATTCTCTGATTTATGCGTTCCCTCCAGTTCTGCTTCTCCCACGATTCCTTCAGAGATTCAAGAGGGAAGGAAACCCAGTGATTTTAGTCGCCCCGGCATGGCCCAGAAGATTCTGGTATGCGGAAATCGTAAAGATGGGAGAGGGGAGGCCTTGGGTTCTCCCACTATGCTCAGATCTACTCTCACAGGGTCCAATATTCCATCCTGCCTTACAAAGTCTAAATTTGACGGTTTGGCTGTTGAGACCCACATTCTGAAGAGACATGGGCTCTCAGGCCCAGTCCTATCCACTCTGGTTAATGCTAGGAAGCCGGCCTCCAGGCTCATCTACTATAGAATCAGGAAGGCATATGTTTCCTGGTGTGAATCCAGGAGATGGCATCCTAGGAAGTATGCCATTAACAGGATACTTGCCTTTCTTCAGTCGGGCGTAGAGATGAAGTTGGCCTTGAGCACTATCAAGGGCCAGATCTCGGCCTTGTCTGTATTTTTTCAAAAACCACTTGCCTCTTATTCCCTGATTCAGACCTTTATTCAGGGAGTGCTGCACCTGAATCCGCCGGTTAAATCTCCCATGTGCCCATGGGACTTAAATTTGGTTTTGTCTGTTTTACAGAAACAACCTTTTGAACCATTGCACCATGCTTCTTTAGTTCTTTTGACAAAGAAACTAGTTTTTCTTGTAGCCATATCCTCAGCAAGGAGGGTATCGGAGTTGGCAGCTCTTTCATGTAAAGAGCCATATATGATTATTCATGAAGACAGGGTGGTGTTGCGTCCTCCCCCAACTTTTTTACCTAAAGTGGTTTCAGGATTTTATCTGAATCAAGATGTAGTCCTACCGTCCTTTTTTCCAGATCCACAGTCCACGGAGGAAGAGATTCTACATTCTCTAGATGTTGTAAGAGCGGTAAAAATGTATCTGCAAGCTACGGCTCAGATACGAAAGACTGATTGTCTATTTATTCTGACACAGGGCCCAAGGAAGGGCCAGGCAGCGTTGAAGTCCACTATTGCGAGTTGGATTCAACAAGTCATTATTCAGGCCTATGCTTTAGAAAATAAGATTCCTCCTTTTCAGGTTAAAGCGCACTTGACTAGAGCGGTTGATGCTTCATGGGCAGTGCTTCACCAGGCCTCCATGGCTCAGATCTGCAGGGCTGCTACTTGGTCTTCGGTCCATACATTTACTAAGTTTTACCAAATGGATGTGAGTGAGCATGAGGATGCCGCCTTCGGATCGTAGTGTACTGCAGGCAGCAGTATAGATCCTCTGGCCCAATGGCGGTCTATGTTTCTGATCTTTGTTTCCCTCCCCTCAATTTGGGCATTGCTATGGGACATCCCACTAAGTAATTATCTAAGCCTCTGTGTCCTGTGATATATGATCAAGAAAATAGGATTTTTTAAAACAGCTTACCTGTAAAATCCTTTATTGAAATCCATGCGTCCGGCGCCCTGCATGTAGATTAGGGGCCAGACGCATGGATTAGGGGTGGCGGCGCCCCGTGCTACCCTAATGAGCAGCCGCCACTGCTGTTTGTCCTGTTTACCATTAACATTGAATATAAAATTAAAAGAAGGCCCCAAAATTTTGGGCTGTCCCCAGAACAGTAATAAAGGGGAACTCTTCCAATGGGGACACCAGTCCTGGTGACCTGGGGGTCCCCAAGGGATTCCTTTAATTTGCAGGGACTACCTCTCACTTTCTGTTTTAGCTATGGGAAGTGAAGGTAAAGATCCACAATGGGACACAGATGGACACATATGAACCAACATATTGTTTTTAAAAAAAATAATAAGTATGTTATACTTACCTAAATAGCTCTGATCCTCTTCTTTTTGGGTCCCCCGCTGGCACTCCTGGCCCCTCTCCCTCGAGCAGTGCGCCCAGAGAAAGCCGCTAGCCCTGGGGGTACTGCTGCGTGCTTGCTCCCGAGTCCATAAGACATATAGACCAGTTGCTCGGCCCAGCCCCTGCTCTTTTCTCATTGGCTCACTGGCTGTGATTGACAGCAGTGGGAACCAATGGGCTCCCACTGCTGTCTTAGCCAATGAGGAGGGAGAGTCCCCATACAGCTGAATATCACTAGGTTGGATGGGGCTCAGGTAGGGATTTGGGAGGCTGGGGGAATCCTCTGCACGCATACGTTTTTTTTTTTTTAAACCTTCAGCCAGCCTATACAACCACTTCAATGTAAATGCCTATAGCATGAATCAACCAGCCAATTACCAAAGTGCATTTATCCAGATAACAAAGTACAAGTATAGTGTACGTTGAATGTAGAGTAAAGGAAGGGAAATATTTCTCTGTACATTACAGTAACATTTAGATTTCAGCAGCAAACCCCACTTTATATTCTAAAAGTGAATATATTTTGGGTTAATACTTCTGTTCCTTTCCTGCACATACTGGCCAAATGATGCCACAACAAAGGAACCATTTTATAATTTAATATTGGTTAGTAGCCATGAACTAGGCTACAGATACATTAAAAAACCTCTTTGTTACAACATAAGAGACGTAGACAATATACAACAGAGGAACATTATCCGATGGTGTAATGACAGATCAATGCTGCCACATTGTGGACTAAAAAGAGAACAACATGCTGAGAGAAAAGGATGCATGTTTTCCCATCCTAATCCCTATTCATTTCAAAAACACGTCTCATGCCATGTAAAGTCAAAGCTTTTCTTTGTTTTAGATAGATTTTGTAATGGTTAGAACCTTTTTTAGGATTTGTATTTGATCTTGCAGGCCCTTATTATATAGTTGGTAGATCTGAAGAAGATTGTACACTGAGATCGTATAGTGTATGGTCAGCTTTTAAAAAATATACTTGTCCCCAATGAAATGCTTGACACTTCTTATTATTTGTAACTACATACCCTTTTCTTTTCTTTTTACATCAATACACAGTTACACACCGTTCGGCCATAACTTTGTGACCACTGACTGGTTAAAGTGGTTCTAAAGGCAGGAAGTTATTTTTTATTTTTACCTTAATGTATTCTCTGCATTAAGGTAGAAAATCTTCTTCAAGCAGCTTCCCCCTCAGCCACCTCTTATACTTACTATTGGCTCCCACTGCTGTCAATTAATTTGTCTTATGGACACACAGATTAAATACAAATCCTAAAAAAGGTTCTAACCATTACAAAATCTATCCAAAACAAAGAAAAGCTTTGACTTTACATGGCGTGAGACGGAGGGAGCGGGGGAGGGCAAAGCTGTGTCTTATGGATACACAGAGGCAGCTCGGGAGTGAGCAAACATGAGTGCCCCCCTAGTAAGCAGCTTGCTATGGGGCACTTGGGGGGGTTGAGCCAGGAATATTATCCTTTACAATCACTTTATGTGAATAACATTAATTATCTTGTTACAATGGCATCTGAAAGATATATTGGGCAGCTATTAAACATGTTTTCCATCAAGTTGATGTGTTGAAAGCAGAAAAAATGGGCATTACAAATTGTTGCGTAAGGGGCTGCGTAGCCACAGACCAGTCAGAGTGCCCATGCTGACCCATGTCCACAGCCAACAGCATCTACAATGGACAATGGACTTGAGCATCAGCATGGGCTCACTTGGGGGGGAGGACCCCTTAATTACAGGAGGTCGTCAAACGCAAGGGACCCCCAAATGGTTAATATTCCTCCACTGCTCCCCCCCCCCCCCCATTAACAGCTCTATCACTTTGGCAGCACTGAGAACTTAAAGGGTTAACACTCCTCCTTCCACTTCACCACTAAGGGAAAACTCATAGTGCTTATCGAAACTTCTTGTTTATTAAAAGATAAAAGAAATTGCACATGCATAATACATCAGAGTAGATCGCTGAAAATACACAGATGGATCATGTACACATGGAGGCCCTCCACACTGCCCATGCTCCTGCAGAGAGCTGACAGGGACAGAACCCCCCCCCCATTACACATAGTTCCCAACTCTCTCTGATTTTGAGGGACTGTCCCTGATTTGGAACAATGTCCCTCTGTCCCTCTTTCCTCCTTATTTGTCCCTCATTTTGGTCTGATCTATATAGTTTTATATAAAATGCACTTTTTATCTATCAAAAAGCGTTTCCCAGTGCTAAACCTTTCATCAGATTTCTAAATTGCTGCATTTGTAAATTCCAAAAGCCAATATAAAGGAATAGTAGTGATAAAAATGCACTTGTGGGTTTAATCATTCTTGTTTTTGTACAATTCTCCTTTTGGGGGGCGTGGCAAGGGGTGTGTCCTATGCCTGCTTACTTTTGCGGATAGGTGTCCCTCATTGCCACCTCAAAAAGTTGGGAGGTACGCTTTAAGCATGATCACTGCAGAAACTGCACCTTAGGTCTGTAAAGATCTCATCAAATGACTCTGATTGCAATTTTCCTTGCTGGTGTGCACCTTTACATCAGACTACCACTCTGTCCCGTGGTGGAAAGTCAAGGTCTGACATTTCCAACTCTACTTCCTATACCCACGACTGGTGTTGGATTTCATACAACTATTGTTTCCATTTCCAAATCCAAGAAGTCAGAGTGTGTTCATGTTCTTATGTGGGCTCTGTGGCTCACAGGTCTGTAAGCACCCCCTCAAGAGTTTAACATAGTAGGGTGAGTGGCCTGTTAAGGACTGTATTATATGGTTGTATTTCCAGATCACTCTTGCTAAGCAACGGGTCAATTTTTTTAGTTTCTCAACAGCTAAGGGTCTCAGAAGTTGTAGTGGGCACTATTCTTGGAATGTAATAGATTGCCTCTGGTCCAATACCAGTATACTATTCGCTATTCTGCCACTGATCCAAATTTATGGTGTGAATATACATGCAGGCCTGCTTGAAGAATTGCACACTGAGAACAGACATGTCTGTATTGGTTCTTCCTCATCTGTGGCTCAACAGAAAGTTCCTTTATTCAGTTGAAGCTTATATAGACAAAGTGACATAAGCAATCGTCATCACAATTGTGCACTTATGATTGGCTGATTCCTTATATGGTGCTTCTCTTGTGACGTCTGTTTCTTCCACGTGTCTTCCTTCCAGAAGAACTCAGCACCATATTGCTTTACACAATGGGTTGGGCCGGAAGGAGGGAGTTGAAGAAGTGGGGGAGTGGAAGAGACATCTGTTCCTCATTTCTCATTTATCTGTTTGGTCATTTTATGTAAGGGGAAATACTACTGTCTGGTTATAAGATTACTATAACACATACATACATGATGATACTCTTGATTATATTCTTAGCTAGCATACATAAACTTTCTGGCTCCCAATATGAACATCAATAAGTTTCTTATTGTATAAATATATCTCAGTGTGTGTGTGCGTGTGTGTATTTTTCCTTTCAGACACATTTCTCAAAAGGGTGGCTAATTACTCTAGAATTCCTAAGGAGGGGGCTGTGAACCATGTGTCCAGCTGAAACAAAAGACACCCAACTTGCACCAAATTTCTAAACCAATATACCAAAGCATAATGAAAGAAAGAAATAATAAAAATAATAAAGAATAAAATGAAGTACCAATATTTGAGTGGATATTAGAGAGATTAATCTTAGACATAAAATAATCATTTTATCAACTCCATCACAGGAAGTGCTCACTTTGAAACAGTTTCCCTAGTTGATTGTATCTTCTGCAGATGGCCATAAGGCAAAAGTGCTTTGCAAACCACCTGGGTGGTGATCTGGTCGCAGGTCAGTGGTCCACCATGACATGTCGAGTGGAAGAAAGTCAAATAGGCAGTTGCACTGCAAGTACAGTTGCTTCAGAGCTTAGTAAATGAGCTTCACTTTGCAAAGAATAGCCAATCACATGCAAGGGGAAAAAAAAAAAGCATTTTTGTTTGAACATGATTGGATGATGGAAGCCAGTAGAGCTCCCCTCATTTACTAAGCTTTGGCGCAACTGAACTTGCTGAATGCAACTGCACTTGCAAAGTGCACAGTCTATTTGCCTTTAGTAGATCAACCCCTTAGTGATAGGCTACGTGACTATTTATGGGATATCAGAGTGGATAAAAGGACAAATCTGACAAAGGATTTTGCTGATATGTATGGAAAAAATACTAGTTCTTTGAAATTACAGATTATGGAACGTATAGACCTGCTCATAAGAATTGGAGATACATTTTCAAGATTTTGCAGTTGCACAGCATTTTGGAATTTTACCTAAATACCCATTTACTAGATAAACTCAATTTTTAAATATTTCCCTCTATTGAGGAGAGATGCTCAAGTGCTAGCCTTCTGGCTATTGCAGTTTTTTCTTTACATTGTACATATGCGTATAAGAAATATGCTATCTGTATATAGTAAGACCTTCTCAAACACTTACTAAAGTTGTAAGGGACAGAAAAAGTGTAATAAAAATTAGTATAGAATATTCCACTCTATTAAAATGGTCATTTAGCTTTTTAGATTTCAGGCTGTGCATGTTTATAGTAGTATGTTTATAGTGCATGTTCAAATATTTAATGTGATGTTTACTGCTATTAACTTCTATAGCCCCCCCCCCCTGGCTGCTTGTAGGGCAGGTGGTTGGGTTGAGCCAGGCCTATAGGGGTAGATAGGTGGTTTGTCACGTCCTCCATGTTTTCCCATTAACTCATTGGGCGGCAACTACTGGATCACATACAGTAGAAGGCCTAACCCGCTTGGTTCTTCTGGGCTACGTTAGGCACTCTGTTACAGAGTTATTTTACTACACACACAGGGTACCTTTTACTTGTGTCTTTTTCTCGATACCTTGTGACAAGACTAAGGCTGCCGTGGAGGACAATTCAACTTTAAAGAGGGCCTCCACTCTTAGAGATAAACGTACGCCACTTACACTGCACTGCAACTGTTCTCCAGTTACTCTTGGTTCCCTGTGACAATGTACACTTTCTGTAAAATGTACAGTAACTTGCATTTTGGAGGGACACGCTGAGCCAATGTCCATAACCACCTGTCCAGCGTTTTCCACCACAACCCCAGTAGTGGAATGGTCCCCACCATGCACTCTGCTTGAGCTCCACGCATTGACACTTGACTTGATTTTTGAACTTCCGTACAGGATGGGAAACGTCTGCGCTACAATCCACTCCCGTTGCTATGGGAGACAGACCACAAGTGAAGGGAGTGCCGACAACATCTAAATTGCTACTAGAAGCTGTGCCACCTATAACAGGTACACGTTACTGACAGGCTGCTTGCTACACTTCCATTACTACTTATGTCTTCACATTACTCTACTCCATGCTGTAATCTTCATACTCCAATTTGTTAGGACCCACTGGTTAACTGTGTGTGTGTGCCGATTACTTACATTACACATCTTTGAAACTTTGTCCATACCTGGTTTGAAGTTACTAAACGCAAAGTAGATATTTCAGATCAACAGGCAAGACTTGATACTTCACTAGTTCCTCAACTATGACGACAGACTGATATGCTGTCCCAGGCAGAATACCTGCGAACGTGCATTTCAGTGTCCATAGTCCTTTTCAGGCTCTCTCACACAAGTGTAGATCCTTTAGAGGCACACTCCAGTTCTGGCGTCCATATGGGAAACCCCAAGCAAAAAGTCTCTGTTGCGCGCCATGGCAAATGACTCTCTTCTACTGCAATGGGTCTCTTCTTTTCCGAATCCATCCCCTGTGGGACTCTTGCTCAAGGCTAAAGAGTGCTCCTAAGTGTCTCCCAAAGAACCACTGTCAGCCCCCCAGCCTCCTGCAGGGGACTCCTTGGACCGGATCACTGTCTCGATTTATATCACACAGGCAAGTGGGCCAGATCCAGACAAGAAAACCTGCCAAAAACATAAGGAGAGCGGGCAAAGCATTAACCCCAACTCTCCCAATCGGGACAGCAACCACTAACCGTTCCAAACTGTTTACATGCTGGTATGCAAGTGTTATACTATGTTGCTTCAACAGCAGCACAGTATGCACCTAGTAAGCCGTTCTTTATGGAAGATTTTAATATGGTACCATATTCTGAGAATAATAGACTGCTGCCCTCTTCCAGAGATGCCTCAGATCTGGCAGATTAGTCAATGACGTATAAGCCGACCCGAATATAAGCTGAGGCACCTAATTTTACCACAAAAAACTGGGAAAACGTATTGACTCGAGTATAAGCCTAGGGTGTCCATCTGCATGCCTCACTGTGCCTCACTGTGTCCAAGTGCCCATGCCTCACTGTGCCCATGCCTCATTGTGCCCATGCCTTACTGTGTCCATGACTAGACTGATGTTTAACATGGGAGTCTATGGAAGGGGTGCCCGGCTTTGAAAAATCGGTGCTCCCCGGCCGTAGGCCCCCCAGACAACAAACTTTGCACACTTGTATAGGAGAAATGGGGCTACATGTGTGGCCAAGGTTCGGGTTCAAGGGACCTACGACCGGCCAGTACCAGGGCCCCAAAGTCACCAGAGAAATTACCATTTAACATGGGAGTCTATGGAAGGGGTGCCCGGCTTTGAAAAATAGGTGCTACCCGGCCGTAGGTCCCCCGGACAACAAACTTTGCACACTTGTAGAGGAAGAGTGGGGCTACATGTGTGGCTGGTACCGGGTCCCCAAAGTCCGGGAGATCAGGCGCAAAAAGGTGACTCGTGTATAAGCCGAGGGGGGCATTTTCAGCACAAAAAAAGTGCTGAAAAACTTGGCTTATACTCGAGTATATACGGTATATAAAAAGTTATATCTATCATGTGGGTACATCACGTTACACTTGTACAGTTATAAAAAGCATTGCAGGCTTGTTAGAGAAATAATATGTATGTAAATTGTAGGTCTGTGCTGGAAAAATAGAAGTCTATTTACAGGCAGTAGATGTGGCGTGTGGGTTGGGAACTTGGTGCCTCAGGGAGGATTGGAGTTGTAGCTATGACCCAGTTACAGATAAATGTTTAATAGCAGAAATGTTCCTGGCCAAAAAAAATAAAAAATCACATTTAAGGGGCTATTTACAAAATTGAAAATTCAAAACAATAATGCTGCTATTTCCCATAGTGATCAGATTATTTTATATTTTATGTGTTATTTTCAATAAAAGGATAAAGTATGATTAGTAACTATCGGCAATAAGTGAACCTTCCCATTTTCTTTTAATGAGCATAATGAAACTGGATACTAGTTTTTACATGATGTAATGATAATAAAAGTAAAATTCAGCCCATTATTTTTCTTATTTCATTGGGGATGATTTACTAAAGTAGTAGAGCATGTTCACTTTCCTTAGAAAAAAGCTGAAGCTGTGTTTGCCAATTACCCAATCACGTGTAGGTGGAATTAAATAAACTGGATGGCAGATTGGAGAGAATACAGCCTTACCTTGTTCACTCAGCCAAGTGAACACACACTTTAAAAAGTGAACATCGTTTCTTAAGAGTCTCTATTGCTTTAGAAAATCTTTAAATACCTTGCAAAGCCTTTTTTTGTAGAGTGATTGGGAGCGTTTTCACAGCATGTAAGATCATAAATGACGCAGTGGCATTAGCAGAGCCCTCACCGACGCGTTTCGAATGATGCCTTATTAGGACGAAACACGCCGGGAAGGGCTCTGCTGATGCCACTGCGTCATTTATGAGCTTACATGCTTTTACTTGTCTCTTCAAATGTGAGTGACCATTTTATATTATGTTAAATAAATGTTCACCTTTTTATATTGAATTACACTATGTGGCCCCTTTCTTTTCCTTACAACACCATATACATCTCGGGATGAGGTTTTGTGTGAAGTACTGCTGACGATCTCCATGGTGGATTTTTACTCCTTGTTGTGATTTTCTGGCTCCCATTGGAAGCTGTGCCTGCTGCATCTCCCTTTTGGTGTGCTACACCACCAAACTTGTCTGACCCACTGGGCGTACGCTCCGTTGGGTCCATCCCATCTGGTAAGCCTTAGACTTATAAGGTTGTGGATAGTCTGCAGACAACATATACATTTACCCGATTCATTTTGGAATATTTGGATTTATATGTATCACTGTACCGGACTCTTTATATAACGTGCACCAATATCACTATTGTGTTCACCCACTCCACAGATGGCTTATTTGGACTTTATTTGTTGTTTTGATTTCAATTAATTTTTCTGTTGAATTTTTGATATCACATGCCGATCATTGCTTACCGGCCTCCAAGCATATTTGTTGCACTATACAAGTATGCTAGTTTTTATTCACCAATCGTTACCACTGTGATATGTATTGCATTGTATAACATTTGCTTTTTCACTGAGGTTTTTATGTATATATATCTCACGATTATATTTTCAATTTGAGCGCCGCACTTTCCCCAAATATTCACTTAGTTTAACATACAGTATATCTGTTGTGCAGGCAGCCATCTTTCACTCTATTGGCCGCACAGTTTTACATTGTTGTTTTTTTCCACTAGTGTGCAAGGAGCCTAATTCCCTGTACACACGATCGGATTTCCGATGGAATAAAATCCGATGGATTTTTCCGTCGGAATTCCGATGAAGCTGTACTTTCATCAGTCTTGCCTACACACCATCAGACCAAATAAAGACCGTGCAAAACGGTGTGACGTAAAACACTCCGACGAGCCGAGAAAAATGAAGTTCAATGCTTCTGAGCATGCGTCGACTTGATTCTGAGCATGCGTGGGTTTCTTCACCCATGGAGTTCCCCACAGACGACCGGAATTTGCTATCGTTTTTTTTTCCATCGGTAAAATTTAAAACATGTTCTATTTTTTTACACCGATGGAAAAAAGACCGATGGGGCCCCCACACGATCGGTTTTTCCGATAAAAAAAGTTAATCGGTTTTCAGAGGAAAAACCGATCGTGTGTATGCGGCATAAGGGTCTGTTGCAGCTAATCCGTGCCCTACTCAATAGCAAGTACAATGGAGAAAGCATAATGCCACAGCATCTACTGATCTTTGCGTAACTGGCAACTTAACTTGTACAGAAACTCTAATACAGAATACTCTATTTCAAATGGGATGACTTCTATGGCCTGTTTTACTTACATTGTGATCCCCAGCTAGTCTCTGTGTTGTTATAGTGTCTTATAGAGCAGTTTTTCTCAAATCCAGTCCTCAAGGCGCCCCAACAGGTCATGTTTTCTGGATTTCCCTTAGATGAAACGGCTGTGGTAATTACTAATGCCTTGTACACACGATCGGAATTTCCGATGGAAAAAGTCAGACGGACTTTTTCCATCGGAAATTCCTACCGTGTGTGTGCCCCATCGGAGAAATTCCGATGAATTCCATCGGAGTTTAAGTATAGAACATGTTCTATTTTACTCCGATGGAATGCCGTCAGAATTCTGATGTGAGTTTGGTCGGACAAAGGTCCGATCGTTTGTACGGGGCATAAGGCAGTGAAACTGATCAAATCACCTGTGCTAAATAATGGAAAGCCTGAAAACATGACCTGTTGGGGTGCCTTGAGGACTGGAGCTGAGAAACACTGTTATAGAGAATATGTTATGCAGTCACATGTTACACTAGTTGAGTCACAGGGATAATGCTGTGAATAGTGCATGTCTGTTAATCTTTTATAATTTGTTGTGTATTATCCTTCAGTGTATGCATTCCTACTGCCATTCCAACTCTAAAGCCTCATACACACGATCGGATTTTCTGCAGAAAAATCGTCAGACTTTTGTCAGAAGGGCGTTGGCCAAAAACTTGTCTTGCATACAAACGGCACACAATTGTCGGCCAACAAACATGAACGTAATGACGTACTAAGTAAAATTTCAGCTCTTGAGCGCCACCCTTTGGGCACCTTCTGCTAATGTCATGTTTGGTGAGCATTGATTCCGAGCATGCGTGCTTGTACTTTGGACTTTTGTCTGACGGACTTGTGTACACACGATCGGAAAATCCGACAACAGACTGTTGTCCGTGGAAAATTTTAAAGCTTGCCATCCAACATTTGTTCGCGGAAAATCCGACAACAATTGTCTGATGGAGCGTACAAACGATCAGATTTTCGGCCAACAGGCTGTCAACACACAATTCCCATCAGAAAATCCGATAGTGTGTACGAGGCTTAAGATGCATTTTTGCATCTAATTTTGTAAATGAGTAAATTGCAAGTTACAGCTACTCTGTGCTGCGATGCCACGTACACACGATAATTTTTCCCGTCGGGAAAAATTTCATTTTTTTTTTTAACAAGAAAAACGTCCGTGTGTGGGCTTTTTGTCATTTTTCCCGACGGGAAAAAAACGACATTAATCACGATGAGAAAAATTAGAACATGCTCTAATTTTTCTCATCGTGATTCCCGTCGTTTTTTTCCGCGGCAGTTTTCTTATAGGGAAACACTGCTACGGAGCCCACACATGGTCGTTTTTCTCGACCAAGAAAAAAAATGTCGGGAAAAATGGCCATGTGTAGGGAACCAAGCCGTTCCCTCGTTTTTCCTGTCGATTTTCTCGACGGTGTTTTCACCGTCGAGAAAATCGATCGTGTGTACGTGGCATTACACTTGTATGTAAGAAATAATATAATGCATAGTTATGGTAATGTTTATATAATTGGTTAATATACTGCCATCTTGTGGTTATTTTGGTTATAGCACCGTCCTGTTCTGATTTATTATCTGTGTCTCCTCCCACTTTATGATGCATATCCTGTTCCCGCTTCACTGTCTTGATGGGATAAGAGATGGCCACTTCTGTATAGGCCTTATGCAATCTACGCGCATCCAGCAACACATTACCATGTTTTGACCTGCAAATACCGTCTTTTGATTCATCTGCTACATCTTGTTGTCTGCTATACCTGCTGCTTGCAATAAAGACCCACACTGATGAAACAGTGTTTAGTGAGTTCAGCTATCTGATAACAGCTGTCCGCGGTGATTATATCTGCTTATACAACCAAGGCATAGGTCTTAGCAAGGGATTTAGTCACGATTACAACAGTTGGAGTCAGAATTTACTCTCTGATTATCCAGGCAATTACCCATCATGTTACATACAGTATATAACAGAGTGGACAGGCTCACCTGGTATATATACTCACACACCCACGTAAAGTCATGGTGGACTTTGCCAGGCTAAGATGATGAATCTTGGATCTTATGATGAATATAGTAGCCTTTCTGGCAGCCTATGTGTGGTAAAAAGTCACTTCTTTGCTGCTCCCCACTTGCTGCATGTATTCCACATATCGGGTATGTAGAACAACCACTCCCCTGCCACATTCTGCAGTTCCTCCCATTAGCTTTTATGTCCCTACAGAATGTATGAACTGGTGGGAGGAACCACTGTTTACGGGAGGGGTAACAGGTATTTGGGTGGAACTACTGCTGTGAATGAGAAGCAAAGTGGCAGCAAAAAAGGTAAGTATATCTGATCCTTTTTCACAGGTTTCCTGATGTTTAGAATTGACAGGGTCACTTTATTCTGTCTGCTATCAAACTTTATCTTAGGGCACACTATATGCAGTCAGGGCTGGTGCAAGGATTTTTAAAACCCTAGGCGAAACCTAATTTTCCACCCCCTGGCTCCACCCCTGACTCCACCCACTTCACCCTGCCCATATATACCCCACCTTTTTAATGAAGCGCCCATCAAATGCAGCCTCACAAGCGCCCATCAAATGCAGCCTCACAAGCGCCCATCAAATGCAGCCTCACAAGCGCCCATCAAATGCAGCCTCACCAGCGCCCATCAAATGCAGCCTCACCAGCGCCCATTAATGCAGCATTAACAGCACCCATCAATGCAGCCTCACCAGCGCCCATCAAATGCAGCCTCACCAGCGCCCATTAATGCAGCATTAACAGCACCCATCAATGCAGCCTCACCAGCGCCCATCAAATGCAGCCTCACCAGCGCCCATTAATGCAGCATTAACAGCACCCATCAATGCAGCCTCACCAGCGCCCATCAAATGCAGCCTCACCAGCGCCCATTAATGCAGCATTAACAGCACCCATCAAATGCAGCCTCACCAGCGCCCATCAAATGCAGCCTCACCAGCGCCCATTAATGCAGCATTAACAGCACCCATCAATGCAGCCTCACCAGCGCCCATCAAATGCAGCCTCACCAGCGCCCATCAATGAATGTTTGCTTGCTTCCATTCATTCAGGAGTCGGGACGCAGTCCTCCGCCGCCGCTGTGCCTCTGACACTATGTGCGAACGGAGTGGCGGCTGCCTGCTGATGCTGAGAATTAGTTGCTTGCTGCAGAGAGAAGAGAGTAGGAACACCAGTGTCCGGGTGCTCTAGGCAGCAGTGCGCCCTAGGCAGCTGCCTAGTTTGCCTAGTGGTAACACTGGCCCTGTATGCAGTGCATTGTACACTGCCTGCTCATTTCTCGCATCTATAAGATGCCAATAATGGAGTCCGGTGCTGGGACTATGTAATCCCAGCACATGTGCAGGAGTTAATTCATTCATAGTTGCCTAGTGCTCAAAGAGAGAATGAGAGATGTCAACTGCTGTGGAATGATAGACCAGTGGGAGTGTGGATCATGATTTACACAAGAAGCAGTGGTATATTTTGGTTTTGTACTGTCCTAGGCAAGACTAAAATAGGGCACCCTCCCCATCAAAATTTTTTGAGTGGCTATTCAGGGTCTGTGGTTGCTATGCGGGGTCTCTGGTTGCTACGTGGGGTCTCAATGATAATAAAAGGGATGTGATGTGAAAACACAGTCATATATGACACGTGATGAGCTGTGCGGGTGGATTTTGGAGTTGATAAAATTTGGACTTGGTAAGGATTGCTGATGATGTCTGGCAGAAATAATAATAAAAAAGTGTGAGTGTGGTGCTGCAGGAGATGCAGTGAAGCCTATAGAAGAGACAGCCCTGTCTGAGTGGAATGGGGAGGTGGGTGCACCTCACACACACAGGTAGGTGACCATAGGCGTGCGCACAGGGTGTGCCAGGTGTGCCTGGGCACACCCTAATCACCCTTTGCTGGGCAGATTCCCTCTGCTGCTTGGTTGCGAGAAAGAGACTGGGGAATCTCTGTCCCCAGTCCCTTTCTTTGTCTCAAAATGAAGACATCAGGGTCTGTTTAGACCCCTGATATTTCACCAAAGCCCCCAATGGGGCACCTAAAAAAATTGTAAAAAACAATAATAAAAAATTATTGTATACAAATATTACAATAAAGAATGCAATTATAAAAATGTAATAATATAAAAAAATAAACTACTGACATCGTCCACTGCTCTACTGACACTGTCCATTGCCCTATATATTTATAGGACATGTGTGTTTGAGCTTTTGGATGCACACCCTAATGCAATAGGCTGCGCTGTCCTATGTAGGTGACACACTCTGCATGGGGTAGGCACAGATGACAGTTAACCCTTCAGGTGCGGGGAGGTATAGAGGAGAGCCCAGTCTCAGGAGGAGGGTGATGATGATGTCTGGTGTCCAGGCGCACACAGTGTGGACTTGGCTCGGTGTCCATGCCTCACTTACCTTCTAGGACATGGTAGTCCGCTAACCCAGATACAGGTGTTTGGGCACAGCCTCCGTGAAGAGTGGCGGGAGGTCCAAGCCCGCACTCTTCTTTCAGTGCCCTGAGCGACTCTAGTGGAGTTGGAATATTTCCCTGGCTTGGTGCTGGCAGCAGTCAGGCTTGTCCTTCCATTACCTGTGTGCGCAGTCCTGAAGGACTGGCTGATGGAGAGGCGGCCGGGCTTTGAGACCTGTGTTCCTGGAGAACACACAGCTGTCCGGAGTCTGGCTAGGGCATCAGATGCAACACACTCGGGACAGCGCAAGACTAATTTCTGCGCCCGCCCCATACTACGCCAGTGGCTGCTTCGGGATGTCAGTGTGCTGTGGAGAGGATAGGGAATCCCCCTCTGCCGCTGTGCACTCAGTGAGGGAGGAACAGAGTCGTAGTGACCCTTCTGCCCCCTAAAAAAGGCCGCCCAAGGCAAATGCCTTGTTTGGTTTGCGGTAGATACGCCCTTGACTAGAAGGTTAGGAGGACAGAATGTGCAAGCATGCTATGCATACGTGCACATTATGATATAGGTCCACTTAAACACTGAAATACAAGCAGAGCCAGAAAAGGGATCTAGCACAAATCTTTAAAACCCACCCACTCTCATTATTGCTGTGCTTTAAATCTTCTTTAATAGTTATAACACAACCACCCCATAGCACATTTAGTGTAAATATTTGTGATCCTGCACTACCTGGTATCGGGTGTGAGCTGCCGGTGGCTCGCTCCCACTGTGATTCTACACAGTGGAAGCTGATTAGCGGGTCTGTCGGCACCCACTGATCCTTCTGTACACAGACAGAATGGCAGTCTGCCTATGTAAACAAGGCAGATTTCTGTTCTGTCAGTACAGAATGCATGGGTCCTGTGTTCCTGTAAAGCAGGAACACAGATCCATGCCTTCTGCAAGTAAAAGAACCTCCACCACAGTTAAAAAAACACATTTTAGGCACACAGTTAACCCTTTGATTGCCCTTGATGTTAACCCCTTCCCAGCCAGTGTTATTAGTACAGTGCATATTTTTAAAAGCGATCACTGTATTAGTTCCAACGGTTTCCCAAAAAAGTGTCAGTTAGGTTTCTGATTTGTCCGTCGCAATATCGCAGTCCTGCTATAAGTCGCTGATCGCCGCCATTACTAGTAAAAAAAACAAATAAAAATTCCATAAATATATCCCATAGTTTGTAGGCGCTATATCTTTTGTGCAAACCAATCAATATATGCTTATTGGGATTTTTCTTACTAAAAATATGTAGCAGAATACATATTGGCCTAAATTGATGGTTAGTTTCTTTTACATTTTTTATTGGATACGTTTTAAAAGCAGAAAGTAAAATATATATATATATACCAGTATATATATATATATTTTTTTCAAAATTGTCTACCTTTTTTTGTCTATAGCGCAAAAAATTAAAAACGCAGTGGTGATCAAATTCCACCAAAAGAAAGCTTTATTTGTGGGGGAAAAAAAGGACACACTTTGTTTGGGTACAGCATTGCACTACATTCAGTTAAAGTAACACAGTGCTGTATCGCAAAAATTGGCCTGGTCAGGAAGGGGGGTAAAATCTTCTGGAGGTGAAGTGGTTAAACAGGGAGACATTACTAATTAGCCTGCCATTGATGTGGGTTATCAGTCTACTCTTTGCTGCTAGTTAGTTCTGCCACCCAATTTCACCCTGTACAAAACACCAGGGGAGCAAAGATTTCTTAGCTTTGGAGAGATAAGTAACAAAAAACAAAAACAGAGACCATATACAGCAGTGGTTCTCAACTCCAGTCCTCAGGGCCCACCAACAGGCCAGGTTTGCAAGATAACTGAAATGCATCACAGGTGATATAATTTGCTGCTCAGGGATTGCAGTATTCTAGTCTGCATCTCACCAAGGTAATACTTAAAATCTGGCCTGTTAGTGGGTCCTGAGGACAGGAGTTGAGAACCCCTGATATACAGGGAGAAGAGGAGCATGTTAGGCAAACAAAGTCTGTCTATAGGAGTTCTGACTATGTAACACTGTGATGCTTACGGGAGGAGAGAACATACTGTAGGGATAACTTGTCCAGTGTGCTCTTGTTTCTACATTGTCCACTCGCAGCTTGGGGCAGATCCTTGGACAAGCAATTCTGTTTGAATCACTGTTCTGTCTGACAGGGGTGCCTGGATCTCAATACTTACAATAGACGTATACCGCGTACACACGCTTGGAATTTCCGACAACAAATGTTCGATAGGCCCCATTGGACATTTTCTGTCGGAATTTCCGACAACAAAAATTTGAGAGCTGGGAAAAAAATCCACGTTTTTTTTTGTCGGAATGCAAGTCATATGTCTGCAATTCAACTATTTAATTTTTAACACTGTTGTAATGTTTACTGGATAGCAGACTGATATTTCTTGTAGCCTGGAGAAACTGGTTTATCCTAATGTTATCACATCCCGATTCCTTTATACGAGTGATTGTTCACTTCTAGCAGTATGTTGATGCGCGTAAAGAAACATATGACCAACTGCCTCCTTACAAACTTCTCCTATGTACGAAACCAAAGAAAGGTTTCCTGGTTTACATATTATTAAATCATTAGTTCAAGTTTTTTTAGCACAGCTCAAGGCCAGCTTTGTATGTGAATGTGGTTCATATGAAGCTGATATTTTATTTCCCGAATTATGGTTACCTGACATTAATTATAATTGAAATAATCTTCACTGTGCGAGATACACCTTGTGCAATATATCTATTCTGGAGGAAAGCAGAATATAATGAAATCTGCAGTATGTATTCAGTGTTTTAAATATTAGAATAATGGCAGGGATAATATTTGAAAGGCAGTAAGCTTGCTTTCTCTTGAAGTCAATCAAAGCTAATGGGCATTTCTGGTAGCCTGTCAAAGTAATTCAATAATTAAGACAGATTACATAAATATTATAATTATAAAAAAACTATCTATTTTAGTCACATAATTGAAGCAAGACATTGACACAGCGGGTTGATAGACTTTAGGCCTCATACACACTATTAGATTTTCTGCAGATTTTTGTCTTCAGATTTACCAAAACCATATGCTGCAATATAAGGTTAAACCTTAACCTCCCTGGGGGTATGATTCTGTCTGGAAATATGTACCAAAAGCGGTACAATTATTTTGCATGGAAATTTGGTGTTATGTATTCTAGGCCTGCAATTTTTAGTAATTACTCACTTAAACCTGACCAAACAAGAGTCTAGTAGACATCCCGGGTATGATAAAGTTTGAAACACAAAATCATAAATTATAATATAATAAATAACTATAAATAATTATAACAAATAGTAATGTAATTATAATAAAAATTATTCAATAATTTAATCACATCAAAAACACTGAAATTTGCTCAGTTGCAGAATTGTCGCTGTCATTAGATTCAGTGTTTGATGACGAATTTCCCCACAAATCGCTATCGCTCAATTCTGCGAGTGATTCTAATTTATTATCGCTGTTTTCTAGCTGGTCTAAAACCACTTTTGACATAAAAGGGACACTTTTTGGTTGCTATGGACAATCTCCAGTTTCCAGGCAGAAAGAACTGTATTTATAATATAAAACTGCATGCAGGGCACTGGACAGACCACTAGGGACAACGGGTAATGTGTAATTATTTGATACAGTACTGTAATCAGTAAGATTACAGTATACTGTATCTATACTGCGTTTTTCACTTTTTGAAATTGGCGCCCAACTCCATCCCCGTGCGCCGCAACGACGCAGGGAATGGAGCTCGGCACTCGGCAGTGTGGATCGAGTGAGGAGACAGCTCGCACACACTGCGGGGAGACATCGCAGGATCCAGGGAACAAGGTAAGTAACTTCCCTGTATGCTGCAATGCAATCCCGAGTCTGGCTCGGGGTTACCGCTCTTAGCATGAAAAACTCACCCTGAGCCAGACTCGGGATTACCGCCAGGGAGGTTAAGAGTTTCAATTTGTCAGGCCCTTGCACTACATGGTTTTGGTAAATCTGAAGAAAAAAAATCTGCAGAAAATCTGATAGTGTGTATGGGGTCTAAAGTCTATCAACCCCACTGTGTCAATGTCTTGCTTCAATTATGTGAGTAAATTAGATTGTTTTTTTATTCATATGTAATATGTCTTAATTATTTAATTACTTTGACAGGCTACCAGAAATGCCCATTAGCTTTGATTGCCTTCAAGAGATAGCAAGCTTACTGCCTTTGAAATATTAAGCCTCGTGCACACGATCCGATTGTTGGCAGAGGGATTGTCTGTTGACAGACTGTTGTCCTAAAATCGTACCGTTAGCACGCTCCTTTTGACAATTGTTGTCCAACTTTCGGCCAACAAATGTTGGATGACAGGCTAGTAAATTTTCGGTGGACAACGGTTTGACGTCTGATTTTCGTATGGTCAGTACACAAATCGATCACACAAAAGTCGAAAGTACAAACACCCATGCTCAGAATCAATGCTCACCAAACACAAAATTAGCAGAAGCGTCCCAAATGGTGGCATTAAGAGTTGAAATTCCTCGTAGTACGTCACCACGTTCGTGTTTGTGGCACGACAATTGTGTACCGTTAGTATGCAAGACAAGATCCAGTCACACGCTCTTGACAAAAATTAGATCGGTTGACCAACAATCGTATTGTGTGTACGAGGCTTAAGACTTGAAAGTGCAAAATCCAGTGCAGCTGTGCATGGTAACCAAACAGCTTCTAGCTTCAGTTTGTTCAGTTAAGCTTTGACAAAAAAATGATTGGAATTGCTTAAAGCAGTGCTGGGGTTTATTTACTAAAACTGGAAAATGCTAAATTTGGTGCAGCTCTGCAAAGAAACCAATCAACTTCCAGGTTATTTTTGTCAACAGTGTGCAGTGTGGCAGGAGATGTTGGACTTTTTTGTGTTTCCTGTGATTTACAGTATACTTAACGGGGTTGTAAACCTTTGTGTTGCATTAAGGTGAAAAAACACCTTGCAGTGTCCGGCCCCCCAGCACCCCCGTTTTACTTACCTGAGCCCCAAATATTCGTGGGCGCGTCCCTGCTGTCGCTCTCTCCACAGGTTCCCAGTTCTTGATTGGATAGATTGATAGCAATGCAGCCATTGGCTCCTGCTGCTGTCAATCGAATCCAATGACGCGGGTGCTGGGGGGGGCGGGACCGAGTCATACATTCGGCGGCTATGGACTCCGAATGAATGACTCGGGAGCACGCCCGCAAGTTAACCCCCTCGGGAGAGTGCTTCCCAGAGGGGGTTATCTAATGCGGGGAGGAGCCGCGAGAGCCGCTGTGGGACCCCAGAACAGGTGGATCAGGGCCACGCAGTGCAAAACAAACTGCACAGTGGAGGGAAGTATGACATGTTTGTTATTTAACCACTTACCGACCACACCATAGCCAAATGACGGCTACAGCGCGGCTCCATAACTCTGGGAGGGTGTACATTGACGTCCTCCCAGAATCGTGCTCCCCCTGCGCCACGGACACAGGAGTATCCTTAACCGCCGGGTCATCACGGATCACGGTAAATGGCCGCTGACAGCGGCCGTTTACCATGTGATCGCTCTGTCATGCCGGTTTCTCTCTCCCCTCTCTGTACCGATCGGTACAGTGTGAGCAGAGAGGAGAGAGAATGGTTGCAGTAGCGCTGTGGGCACTACACATCCAGCCCACAGCGCTACTGCAACCATTCTCTCTCCTCTCTGCTCACACTGTACCGATCGGTGACAATTGCAGCCTCTGCCATCCCTCCACCATACTCTGCCATCCCTCCACCCCTCCACCATACTCTGCCATCCCTCCACCATACTCTGCCATCATACTCTGCCATCCTTCCACCATACTCTGCCATCCCTCCACCATACTCTGCCACCCGTCCACCATACTCTGCCATGCTCAGTCATCCATCCCATCCACCCCCAGCCATACTAAACCATACCCAGCCATACTCGGTGATGCCCAGCCATACTCGGTGATACCCAGCCATACTCAGGCGCTCCCAGCCATACCCAGCCGTACTCTGCAGTACCCCTGCCGTACCCAGCCATACCCAACCGTACTCAGCAGTACCCAGCCAAACTCCGCAGTACCCAGCCTCTGTATGTGGCCAGGCTGTGGAAGTCTCCCACATGTGTTATCACCGTACTCAGGAGGAGTAGGAGGATCTATTTTGGGGTGTCATTTTTGGTATGTACATGCTATGTGTTAGAAATATTGTCTAAATTGTGAAAAAAAAAAGAAATATTGTCTAAATGGACAACTTTGTGTAAATAAAAATGTGTTTTAATTTTCTTTCCACATTTTCCAAAAACTTTTAGAAAAAAAAAATGACATGTCAAAAGACTCATTATTCCTCATAGATTATACGTTGGGCTGTTTTCTTTCCAAAATGTTGTCACTTTTGGGGCGTTTCCATTGTCCTGGTGCTCCAGGGCTAAACTTCTAATAGGTAGTCAGGAAATTGGATGTGTAATTTATGCTCGTAGAACGCATGAAGGTGCTCCCTGCATGTTGGGCCTGTGTATGTGGCCACGCTGTGTAAAAGTCTCATACATGTGGTATCGCCATACTCAGGAGTAATAGCAGAATGTGTTTTGGGGTGTAATTTGTGGTATGCATTTGTTGTGTGTAAGAAAAAACCTGATAATATGACAATTTTTAGAAAAAAAAATATTTGATTTTGCAAAGAATTGTGGGAAAAAAATTACTTCAAAATTTACCATGCCTCTTACTAAATACCTTGGAATGTCTACTTTCTAAAAAGGGGTCATTTGGGGGATATTTTTACTTTCCTGGCATGTTAGGGTCGTTAAGGTTAAGGTCGTCAATACTTCAGGTGTGATCAATTTTCAGAGATTGACACCATAGCTTGTGGACTCTATAATTTTCACAAAGACCAAATAATAGACCACCGATTTGGGTTATTTTTACCAAAGATTTGTAGCAGTATAAATTTTGGCCAAAATTTATGAAGAAAAATTACTAATTTGCAAAATGTTATAACAGAAACAAAGAAAAATGCATTTGTTTACAGAATTTTCTGTCTTTTTTCTCTTATAGCGCAAAAAATAGTGGTGATTAAAAACCACCAAAAGAAAGCTCTATTTGCGGGAAAAAAAGACAAAAAAATTCATATGGGTACAGTGTTGAATGACTGAGTAATTGTCATTCAAATTGTGAGAGCACCGAAAGCTGAAAATTGGTCTTGTTAGGAATAGGGTTTAAGTGCCCAATGGTCAACTGGTTAAAAAAACAAAAACAAACATTTAGTGTCACTTTAAGCTGAATGCAGGGCTGTACTTTGCCTAACAAGCTCCCCTTTTTCATGTAAATGTAAATGAATACCCACTCAATCCAGCATTTTTCCTACCCATACTAACCCTCATAAAAGGGGATCAGTCAAGCCCCCAAAACACACTGGTTGTTTTTACTCATGATGAAAAAAAGTTGAACTGGACTCCCTACCAATGTTAATACTGGCAATTCAATGATATTCTCTCAGATTTTGGAGAGCAGCCTTTTAAATAAATATCAGATCTAATTTACCCACCAAAATCGAGCGCTCCATACTGTATCTTCGTTTAAGGTGCTTGAAGTTTTTTGGCAGTTTCAAGGGTATGGTTTATTTTTTAACACCCCAGCCCCTTTCCTTAAAACCTTTGACTAGAGTTCCATTTAAACAAAAGTAGAAAAAAACCATGACACATTTTTTTTTATTAGACTAGGAAATATAATTTATTGCATAAAAATTAATTTGTTACAATAGGAATGCTAAACTTTATTTACAATTTTTAGTTTACAGAATTAACAGACTGGTGTTTGAAAGGTTTGGGTGAAAATGAATTAACAGGTGAGGCAGAGTCCACAACATTTGTCCAAAGTCCACTATTACGCAGAAATGTCAATGAGAATGGATTAACCAGAAAGTGAAACAAAGTCTCCACAGAGACAAAAAAATAAATTTTGGTTCATTTTAAAAGGCAAAAATTGCTATTTAGGTATGAAAAAATGCATGTCTGCTTATTGCATACCTTTAAGTAAAGCAGAAAGAGGATTTCCAAAATGCTCCATTTATGCTTTAATAATAAAAATTGGTTCCAGTGCCACTCACACTTATCCACTGGCCCACAGCAGATGTTGAAGATAGTCACACTGATTCCTCTAAAGTCACCATAAAACACTGATAAAAGTAAAGTAGCAACAAGAATGCCATACCAGTATAAAAAAAATAATAAGAGAAAAACAAAGTAGCCATAGAAAACCCAATATGTAGCAAAACTATACACAAACCCGACGAAGGGTTTCCACTTTTATGCAATTAGCGCTGCTAATATGTTGCATGATAGCGGCATACATATGCAAGAAGCTAGAGCTAGCTTGGTATGGCAATAAATTGCACACAGGCAAACTAACTTTTCTTTTCAAAGCTTACTGGCAAAAATTATACGTATTTAGCTTCAACAACCTCAGGAAAAGTGCACTGTATTAGGCTGACTGTTTACCAAGATTATTTCTCGGTAAACCATAAAAACAGTACGATTTTATATACTGTAGCCCCTGTATAAGTACGGTATAAGTCAGGTAAAAAAATTAATTAAAAAAGGGGGTGGACTATTTAACAATTTTATTCATGACAACTAGAGTGCATATTCACTTATACTGCAGTAGAGTAACCATGCAACTTCACCTAATTAATCTTTAATGAGAGCAGTCTAATCTGTATACAGATCAATAAAAAACAGACCACAACATAGACATCATTGCCTATTTTTGTTTTTTTTTATAAGTTTCTAAATCCATAAAATCTCATGCCCATGGTAAAATATGTTAGCCTTCACAGCCAATTTTGATGTTGGTGGCAGGATGTTTTGGCACATGCAATCGGTGGTGAATGCAGACTATATGTATGTAAAGTATGGGTCAGTTATGTTTATTAGCAGGGATGCAGAATTATATGCCTGGGGGAGAAGTGCTGTATATTGCAGACCTGTGTTGGGTGTATATTTAAGCCCGCATTAACCGCAAAGGATGCATAAAGAGGATGATGAAAGGGAAATCAAGAATTACTTCTAAATCTGAAAGAAGGTATGCAAAACATGCAATCACCAAATAAACTAAATTGCAGTTCAAAATGCAATCATCACATGGAGGACATACCACCGCGGTTACCTTACTGCTGCATTAGTGTCTACTCATGTCATGTCTTGGATGTTTAAAAGCCTAAAGTAATCCTACAAGTTAGCTGTACTCTAAATCGTAAAGATAACATGCCTAACTAGGATTTATTTATATGATCACACTGTGGTACTCATATCATAGTGTTCTTACCAAATTGTTTCATTTTTACTGTACATTTTAGAAATTTGCCATGCTATTACCAAAATATATTAAAAAAACATACTGATTTTGGTGAACATATAGACCATTTGTCAGCAAATAATTTAAAAAACTTTATTTAAAAATGTAAAATAAAAATATTAAGGACAGGTAATTTGCTATAACAATTACTGTATGTCTTCCCTCTTGCATAGTACAAGAATGATTCTTACCACTGCTACATTGGAATAAAATATATTAAGAAGTCGGGCAACTACATAAGAGAAAATGAATTCAATATATAGGATATTAGGTTTCTGATCCTCCCTGTAAAATTCAGTTGCATTTTTTCAAATTTACTATTTGCTTTTGACATGTACAGCCATAGCATCATTATTAAGCTTTATCCTTGTGGTTTATAAAAAAAATGTTCTGAATAAAAAAATAGTCAAATGCATATTTAATCATTTTCACAATACATTACAACTAGAGATCACATCTTAGAGCCTTGATATTTTTCAGTTATCATCTAATGTAATTTATCACTTCAAAATAGACATGAATGCAGAAAATGATGATGATGCTGATACTCAAAAATAGATATAATAGCCAATATATTTTTAATTGATGGTGTGTTGTATCAATAAATACCAATAGTTATTATGCATGTATGTTAGATGGTAATCAATATACTTTTAGCAAAATAAGGTTTTTGAACACCATTGTTTTATTTCAAATTTTAGTTCCAGGTCAAATTATATAACATTAATAAATGAATCATCCTATTTTAGTGTTTCATAATCAACTATACTCTTTATTCAGTAATACTATTTATGAATAATAAAAAAGAATTTCCATTCAATTGTTTGATTCAAATGAAATCAAATTGAATTTAGTCATTCATTTTCTACACACTGAAAACAACTCCAAGAATGGATTTAATACTGACTTCAAAATTGAATATATTTTGCAAGACTAGGCTAAATAAAAAGTATCAAATCTTTAAGTCAAAATTAAGACACTTTTTATCACAGAGCAATAAACTGTCCAACAAGTTGACAATGTGCTTCATTTATTAAAGGTTATATTGCTTTTTATTTATTTTTTGTATTGTGATTATATTATCAGCTGTAAAGTCACAGCTTCCAAAACTTCTACACAGATATTGAGTTTTAGTTTGTAAAAAAAGTTTAGTAAAGGAAACCTGTGCCGAGTGAAATATTGTAGCTGCCATTGCTGACCTACAGTTCTGTTATCTGGCTGTGTCTGGTTTCAAAGTTCTCTAAATCTATGCAGAAAAAGTCAGAAATCTTGACCTGCATTCATGTTCCAAGTCAATAGCATAGAGCAGTGGTCTCCAAACTCTCTAAACAACAGGGCCAGTTTACTGTTCTTCAGACTTTGAGGGGACTGGACTGTGGCTAGTGTGACTAGAAAAATGCTGTGGGATGAATAATACCCCATTGTTGGTATCAGGGGAAGGAATACTGCCCCATCATTGGTGTCGTTGAAAGGAATAGTGCCCCATCATTGGTGTCAAAGGGAGGAATAGTGCTCCATCATTTGTGTCAGTGGTAGGTATAATCCCCCATCACTGGGGTCACTACAAGGAATAGTACCCCGTCATTGGTGTCAGTGTCAGGAATAGTGCCCCATTGTTGCTGTCAGTAGGTGGAATAGTGCTTTGTGTCAGTGGGAGAAATAGTGCCGCAGGGGGCAGATAAAAGCAAGCAAAGAGCCACATCCGGCCCCCAGGCCATAGTTTGGAGACAACTTGTATACGGTATTAAAGTCACTGGACCGACCAATAGTATGCCAGTAAGCTAGCTTGCATACCAATTTTTTTAAATTGCCATACAGTCAACAAATTTCAAGACTGTTGAGCAATGGCAGCCTACATGCACCACTGTGCACATGTTTTCTTTACCAATTTCAGGCTAGTACATTCTCCAGGATGATAATATGTTTAAAGTGTCAATTTGCACTGCAAATGTGCAATTTCATTTACGTTTAAATTCTATTCAAGAAATGGTTTGACTGCACATGAAATTTAGGTATGCCAATCCATAAAAACAAAGGAAAAAAAAACTGAAACAGTGTAGCATTGTCTATGTGTTAATTACTGTATTTATTGGCGTATAACACTCACTTTCTTACCCTGAAAATAGAGGGTAAACTGTGCCTGCGCGTTATACGCAGGGGGCTGTGGAAAGTTTTTTTCCTGAAACTTCCCTCTTAAAGTTAGGGTGCGTGAATTACGCCTGTGCGTGTTATACGCCTATTATTGTGGTTTTATTCAAACTGATAATAGGAAATAGTTTCAGTCCAGTAGTTAAAGCCAAAAGGAAGTTATTCTGTAATACTTAACTAACCACAAAATGCAAAGATTTATTTTCTACATCATTTTTGAAATAATAAAAAGACATGGTTTAGAATTCTACCATGAAGTTTGAATCGTGTTCGCCATATGTTGATCAGTAAAACTATATGAAAGTCTAACAGCAAATCTGCATGTAAACGCCTCCTCCATAAATAAAAAGCTTAAATTCAGTGGTAGACATACAATTTATACTAGCCGAATACTAGCCAATAAAATATTTTGGTAAATGAGCTGTCAGAGAAAATAAAGGTTGCAAGTGATGAAAATAAAAATATAACATCTGCCTCTTTATACATTTCAGTTCTACTCAATAAGAACTTTCCAAACAAATAAAGATTGTTTTAAATATTAAGTATTAACAAATTTAAGTTCAAAGTAAAAACTAACAAAAGTAACAGAAATAGGAAGAATGACGAACCGCATAACTGAAAAAAAAAAGTATATACGGCCTAAAAAACTTGCATTCAGTCATAAAGGCACATATTAATTTATTTTAAGGATCAGGACATTTTACACAAAATCTAAAGTTAATACCAGTTGCGTTGTGTTTGAAATCTATAAAGCAAGCAAGGCAATACCCTTTCATCACAATAAATATGACCAACATGTATTTCCTATTTGTATTCTGTGACCATGAATTAAAAAATTGGTTGAATATCCCAGTGATCTGATAATGTAACTTCCAAAGCACAGATTGGGCTTAATTTGAGGAAGGAACATGCATAAATTAGCTGCATTCTAAATCGACTGAAATTACTGTATGTTTTCAGGGGCCATTGTGAAGGCACATCGGTGTTAAGGCCTCTTATACTAATTATAACCTCCTCAGACTACTTCAGATATGGGGCTTGGCTGTAAAAACATCAATAAAGGAAAAAGTAGAAATAAAAGCAAGAAAATATTTTTTTTATCCAATCAATTCTTTTTTTGACTGACCATTTAATAGATCTCAGCACGATGTTGTCTACACTCTGCTCCAAATACTATGGTGTATATATTGCCTTGAAACTACCCCCTCTCAATTGTGTTGCATTCTTTACCTACTTTATTTTTAAAGGAAAGACATTTATGTTCAGTATCCATTTTTAAAGGTCGTAGTTTGTTGACAAACTGCTGATCAATTCTGACCTGGGCACTGTTAGGGTACTAAGTGTATAATGCATGGCACACTAGGGACGTGCTAGCTTTCTTAAAAATATATAATGAACTTAGGTTTGGTGGTTATCTGAGATGGTTAAGATGGTCTGAGATGGTTAAAGTTTATTCCGCTACCTAGGGACAAATCTCTTATTCAATAGACTGATGTTGATTTGTTAAAGGCAAATAGACTGTTCACTTTGCAATGGGATTTTCACTAGAACTTAGCGAATTGAGGAAATTGCAGTTTGCGAAGAATACCCAATAACCTACAAGGAAAAGTAAAAAAAAAATCGCAGTTTTGCTTGCACAGGATTGGATGATGAAGCTCCACCTCATTCTAGGGAAAATTCATTTGCAAAGTGAACAGCCTATTTACCTTTACTAAATCAACCTCATTGATTCAGCTACTTTATTAAAATCCTGGTCCTGGTCAGCACAGTAAAAAGCACAGCTTTAGCTGATGACCATCTACAGCAGTGGTTCTCAACTCCGGTCCTCAGGGCCCACTAACAGGCCAGGTTTGCAAGATAACTGAAATACATCACAGGTGATATCCTTTGCTGCTCAGTGATTGCGGTATTCTAGCCTGCATCTCCCCAAGGTAATACTTAAAATCTGGCCTGTTAGTGGGTCCCGAGGACAGGAGTTGAGAACCACTGATCTACAGAGTAGGTTAAAAATTAACACATCATAAGAAGTATCATTTATGGGCCGTTTAAACCTTTTAAACTTGTTATCTATATGCACAAATCATGACCAAAAATCTAACAGCTGACTGAAAATCAAATCAACATTCTTTAGTTTGCTCTTTAGTTAAAAAACTTGCACAGGTTATAAAAATAAAAACAAATAGTATGGTGCACATATGACATGCATTACCTCATAGTAACCAGTGACAAACTATCTTTCAGTGGCCTGACTACTTAAACCACTTGTCTGGGGTAAAACAAAAATGCACATACCCCTGAGAGAAATAAAACCTGAAATAACTTATTTCAATTTCCTCCAGCAGAAGAGTACACCCAAAAGACCCTGAGAAAAGATGAATCTAACTGATACAGAGCTTTGTATTTTCTTTTTGTACACAACAGAACAGAATTAAACAATTTTTGTTATAGCCAAAAAAAACAAAAAAACCCTTGGAACATTTTTGGGGAAATTACACTTGTTTAACACAATTGTTACAAGTCATATACACATGTAACATATATAAAGCCATCTACACTATTCTCTTTGACTACATGAAACTGGAGGCAAATTAAATATAAAAGTACAAAGTTAAATCTCACAATACTGCCCATACCTTGCCAGTTTATAATGTTGAATCATTTGTATCCATTACAAAAAGTATCCAAGAACAGTTTTCGGGTTTCCCATAAAGGCTCTTAATATGTGTACAGAAAATAACTACGAATTTGATGTCTCATCACAAAGCTTTATCCTTCTTCCCAGGTTTTGCGCTATCATGTGAATACAGCATTAGATGCCTCTATGTACCTAGCACTTTCAAGCATTGTGAAGGATGACAATGCAATAATGACAAAAAATAAAATTTTGGCTCCAGTTACAAAAGAGTATGTGCATAACCTCACTTCTTTTATAGAATTTCTAGAATGCAGTTAAGTTTTCGATGCAGCAATGTGTTGTCAGTTTTGGGTTAAAATAGTTACCACATACTTCCCCCTTCCATATCCAGAAGGATATTTGTTTTTCTTTATCACAAATATAGTCTTTTATAATAGGCTGCTAACATTTGTAGCTATACACAACCCTGCTGCAGGGTGTTGAGTCAACACAAAACACATTAAAGAATGTTACGTCACGTTAACGTGTGTTGTGGTAGGGTAGCCTATTAATTTGAATGGACTCTCTATCATACTAAAAATGCACTACCTGTAAAATTTGAGTGTACGTTATTTTTTTTGAAAGGCAGTGCCCCACAACATATGGTAATGTGTTACTACGTGTTAAGATATGCTAAAACGCACACGCCTTGACAAGGTGTGTTGGGATGCCACTGCAGCACCACAATGTGCAGCATGCCTTTTTTGTGTTTTGTGCCAACTTCGACTCCCTATAATGCAAAGTTGTGAACAAAGCCTAATGCCCTGTACACATGATCTGTTTTTCCGATGAAAAAAGTCCGATGGACTTTTTTCATCGGAAAAAACGATCATGTGTGGGCCCCATCTGACTGAAAAAAAAACGATAGGAAATTCCGATCTTCTGTGTGGAACTCCATCGGGGGAAAAAACCCTACGCATGCTCAGAATCAAGTCGACGCATGCTCAGAAGCATTGAACTTCGTTTTTCTCGGCTTGTCTGGGTGTTTTACGTCACCGCATTTTGGACGGTCGAAATTTTGTCTAATGTTGTGTAGGCAAGACTGATGAAAGTCAGCTTCATCGGAATTCCGACGGAAAATTCCATCGGATTTTATTCGGAAATCCGATCGTGTGTACAGGGCATAAGAGTTATTATTCCATGATAAAGTCATTTCCAGAGGCTGCAATTCAAGGAAGTATAGAAAATTAAGAAATGCCTTACATTTCAAAGCTTTCTTCAAAGTACCATTTCTTGTCCACAAAGGGGATTTGTTTATAAATTGGACCTCAAGTTATAAATAAAAAAAATAAAAATGGAAGGGGATATTATAAAAAAAAATTATATATTTGTTTTTCCTTTTGCACTACGATTTTGCTTTGTAGCCTCCATTGCATTCAAAGAAAACTTATATAAGGAACAAAATGCATATGCTACATCATGGTCATAGCTGTTTGAAACACAGCATCTAAATTTTAAATAGTAATATTCCATGGGCAGGTTTGTTAGAGTGGCTTGTATAAGACCAGCTTCACACTGGGGTGGTTTTCAGGCACTTTAGCGCTAGAAATAGCCTCTGCTAAGTGCCTGAAAACCGCCTCCCATTCATTCTAGTGTGTCTTTTCCCATGGGGCGGTGCGCTTGTGGGACATTCCAAAAAGTTGTGCAAGCAGCACCTTTGGGGTGGGTTGGGAGCGTTGTATTTAGCGCTCCCAAAACGCCCTGCCTATTGGAATAAATAGGCAGCGCTTTCAAAGTGCCTGAAAAGCGTTTTGCTAGCGCCGGAAAGGGGACTTTTTACCCTTTTTTGGGGTAAAAAGCGCCACACTATCTGCCAAAATCGGCACAAATGCGCTGCTTAAACAGCGCTGACGCACCATTAAAACCAAATAATAATAAGCATAAGCCACAATACAGATGCTGTGGTATCTAAATATGAGCATTTAGGAGGCTGGTGTAGATTCCTTAAAAACCAAGGTGACACCAGAAGGTTGTATTGCTGCCATCCAGCGGGCATATTACTATCAATAATATGCTTTAAGGAGGTGACACTATATCCAAAATAATCTTTACAATTTCTTTTGTTTTGGTTGCTCTGTTCTTAATGACTGGTTCAAATAGCTGATATATGATAATCTTTGCTTTAACTCCAGACATTACAGTACCAAGACCAAAAATGTGTAAAATGCCAAAAAAGATAAGCTGTACCTTCAAGTATAATGACTAGCCAGGAATTAGGAGGGAAAGAGATGAATGGAGGCAAGTAGTAGTAATTTGTATCTTTATCTTTGGCACATTGTGACAACTGTGTACAATAAAGAACTTTACCAAACACTACTTATTTAGCGATGAGAGAGAAGTAATTTGGCTATTTAATGTTTGGATTAAATGTGCTGAGTTTGCTGATCAGTTTGAGATGCTTCTGATATTTTCCATTGGCGGGTGCATTTTGACCCGTTGTTTACCTCCTTTGCATTTGACCTCTTAAGCTGTACCAACCTGTTTTAATGCTGTTTTTGCATTTGCAATGACTTGTATGGGCAGAGAAGCAATTCTGACACAAGCAAAAGCCCATCACAAGTCTTAAAAGGTGTCAAAAATTATTCACCATAAAGCTAAACATTTAGGGGTAGAGTTCTTAAGTAAATTAAGTATTTATTCATTACTAGGGCTTTGATTTTCCTTTAAATGGGCATCATAAAACATATAGAAAATTATGTAGGGAGACACAAAAGTAGACTATGATTCGGCTGTCAATACAAATCCTGGAGGTTCTTTCTTTGGAGTCCAGCAAACAGTAATAAAGATTGATTGAAATAGATGTACATCACACTATGTGGTGTCATAATTTAACACCACATTCCTAGTTATTTACACACCTTCAAGCAGAGCAGTATGGAAAGATTAGTACAAAGTGCTATATATTCAATCAAACTTGAAATAGAAAAATAACACTTTTAATCCAGTTTTCTTTACACATTTGCAGTGATACATAAATGAGCGTGTTACTGAAAAATAAATTTTAATTTCTACAATGGCATGGGAGGATTCACTGGTGAAAATAAAAATCTGTGTGAATCTGTGAAGACACTGTTCAATTTTGTGAAACAAAAGTTCTCGGGACAGTTTTTCTAAGGAGTCATGGTCGGAGTGTTAGATTTCCTTAGGTCAGAACACAATACAACACAAATGCATTTTTAATGTTTTCATATTATACTAAGATGTTTGCAATTACATATGCAGTAAAGTAGAAAAGGACTCTAAAGTCCTTATTTAATAGGGCAATAAAAAATTTCTCACAGTGCAGTAACCCACAGCAACCAATCAGTATCTTTCATTACTGGCTGCAATAATGGGATCAAAAACAAAAATTAGACTGGCTGCTTGCTATAGACTACTGCACGTCATTGACCTTTTTCTACTACACAAATCAGCTTACTACTTCTTTAGCCTTGCTGAACATCACAGCTAACCATATTTATACGATCTTGTTTAAAAAAAGGCAGCTCTCTGTACGCATGTATAAAAGCAAACACGACAAGGCAATTTTATTCCATGTCATGGATCCATGTATGCCAAGAAGCACTCTTACAGATCTAGAAATTCTACTTAGCTAGTGAAGCTAGATTGTTATGAAAGCATGGATAGTAATATTAATTGGATGTTTACTGGTTGTTACTGTAAAGAAAATATAATCATTCCACTATACATGAATTCCAACAAGGGCTCTTTGAAAACAACATGTTAATGGTCATTTGTATTAAAAAAAAAAAAAATTGGCAAAAAACTGCCAACTAGATTGTGTTCTGTATGGACTACAGCACACAGGGCCACATGTAGTATTCCTACATGTGGCCCTGTAACTTTATTGATTTGACTTGATTCATGGTTCTCTAACTGGCCACTAATTTTCCACGTTCCAGTGGCAGGATTATTAAACATAAGCACAATTTTCCCTGAGCTTGTGTAGGGTTTCCATTCATGTGATATAATGAATCTGTTACAGAAAATCAAACAACAAGGAAACTGACAATAAATACACCCCAATGCAGTCTGTGTACAGTCACAAACTGAACATCATTATACTGACAGCAGGCTCAACAAGTGTAAGTAAGCCTATTGAAATTTGTCTGCATTAAGAAACTTCTACTGGAGCAAGATGGGAGGGGAAGATAGATGGCAAAGCCGACCTCAAACATACACATGGGTGCATACACTCAGAAATCTCAATCATTAACATATAAAACAAAGACTCATCCAAAGATCTGGATAATAAATAAACTTGCGTTTCCTAAGAAACCTCTTGCCTTATTAGATAGGCTGTTCCAAGCTTGGACAGGATAAAAGCAGTTTGATCAGACTGTTCAAAGAATAGATATCATTTCTAAAGATGGAGGAAATGAAAGAGCATAAAACTACAAAGTTGTTATTTTTTTTTTTCTTTTAGAATGGCGATGTGATGTCTATCAGCAGCTGTCATGGTACCGATGATGCTTCTCTTCCTGCACCTGGCATTATGTGGAGTGGAGTGTAAGGGTATTCCATTAGACACTTGAATGGCTTGTAAACAGAGTATGTAAGGAATTCTAAGGCTGGTTGTGTTTAGACTGTAAGGAGTACTCGCCTCCCCAATAAGCTGCAGCTCTGTGAGTCATCCAGCACAAACAAGGACCGAAAATGTCTCTTGTTTTAGGGACCAAAGTCCTTTCTTCCCTCAAACGTTATTCCACTTTCCACAAATTCACTAACTCAAGTCAACTGAGATTAGGTCATCAACAATCTCCATCTGTTGTCATGACTAGCATCATCTCGCTCTTGCCCATCTCTTCCAAGGCACTGGCAAGAGTGTTGAGATCACCGTCATCTTGTTGTAAGGCTTCCCATAAGTCCAAGATAACCCCCGTTGGACTGGCTTTGGTGGCAAAATAGTTTAGATATCTAGGAATGGAAAAAAAAATAACAAAAATCGTAACTTTTTTTTTAAGGCCATTTACATAATTTTTGCATATATTTTATTATTGATTTAGAACATTAAAGAATAAAAAAACATATTTTAAAATATTATTTTATTTCTTTTTAACCAGGTATATATGAAATAATTCATATGAATATTTTATTTTTACCACTTACAGTCAGAAGGTGGTGAGTGAGGAAGCTCCCTAATCACCCAGCTGACTTGCTACTATGTTGTAAATAGCATGAGCTGTAAATAGACCTATACAGTATACAAGTATCAGATTACACAGACATTGTCAAATGGACCCCTTAAAGCAGGGGTAGGCAACCTCGGCCCTCCAGCTGTGGTGAAACTACAACTCCCATGACACATTGCAAGACCCTGACAAACACAGGCATGACTCCTAGAGGCAGAGGCATGATGGGATTTGTAGTTTCACCACAACTGGAGTGCCATGTTGCTTACCCCTGCCTTAAAGCCTAATACACATGTGTGTAGTGCAGCTGGTTGGACAGAAGCCGGCCATTCAACAGGCTTCTGTCAATGGGGCATGACCCAAAAAATTCTCCAGATCGGCTCCTGATCACTGCTCTCAATGGCTGAGAGCACTGACCGGAGTGTTCTGGTGGGGTGCGTCCCCCTGTCAGAACACAATAGCACAGCAGGGGAGATCACTGTACTAACACTGTGATCATTGCATGGTTAGTACAGCAGCTCCTCCTGAGCTGTCAGTTTTTTTTTTGTTGAGCCCTGCTGGGTTGAACAACAAAAAAAAAACGATTAGCGTGTACTAGGCTTAAGGGACGCACTTGCAGACATCTAGGGGCATACATGTCCAATAGTCAAGAGCAGAGCTAGTGCTGGGGGTTCTTAATAGAACACAAATGTCTTAGAAGCACTAATACAGGAAAAACAGTGCTTTGAAAAAGTATTCATACCCCTTGAAATTTTCCACATTTAGCCATGTTACAACCAAAAACGGAAATGTTATTTTTATAGGGATTTTATCTGATAGACCAGCATAAAGCAGCCCGTCTCCCGAAAATGGGGAAGTGGACCTGTCATAAATGGGTCTCCGTTCCCCCTCCCCCTTAAAGGTGCCAAATGTGACACCGGAGGGGGGGACGAAGCATAAAAGCAGAAGTTCCACTTTTGGGTGGAACTCCGCTTTAAGTAAAACAACTGCCATTCAAAATACACTTATAATTCCAAAGCAGTTCACGAATGAATTTTTCGAAATAAAAATTTTTCATTTGTATTTTAATGGTCAAATCTATAGACTACAATATAAATTCCCATTTATGATAAAAAAATTATGTGAAAAGGAAAATAACAGACTTACCGATCCATGCTGAGCTTTTGTGCTAGAAGCCTCCAGTCATTTCCTCTAGTATTTGGGGCATCCAAGCTATTGCAAATTTTCTGCCGGATGGTTAAGGGAATCTTAAAGGCATATGGTCCTAACTGGGTTGTCACATTACTTCCGGGATGTGAACAGAAAGGATCAAATGATTTGGCATTCTGTTAAAACACAATAAAAATGACAATGTTAGATGACATTTTGTGACAAATTGTATATGTATACACAATAACATTCAGCTCCCTTGTGCCATATGAAAAATTAAATACCCTAAACTTTGGTAAGCCTCATCCTTCTCACTCACACCTGTTTCTATAACTATAACTATTGAAATTGGAGGAAGAGTGCGGGAAGCCACATTTTATACCCTTGTTCTATTTTCCCAGTGTTCAAAGTAAAGAAAGACAGCTATAAGGCAGGAAGCTGAACTGAGAAACTGCCTCTTTGTTAAATTAACATAACAAATGATTCTGTGTACACAGGCAATTTTTTTCATGTTGTTGGCAGAGCATTGAGTGTTCTTTAAAGCGGAGTTCCACCCACTTTTACAACTTGGTCTTAAAGGAAAGACCACCCCTCCACCCCTCGTTTTTGGCTAACGTTTTTTTTTCTTTCCCACCTTTTCTGAAGTACATAATGTCCCTCCATCCTAGCCGCTGCCCATTGCGTCATTTCCTTCTGCCCCCCGCTGCCTTCTGGGACCTGTGTGTTCAGAAAGCGCCGCACGACTCGCACATGCGCAGTAGGAAACCGTCTGTAAAGCTCCACTGCTGGATTCCCTTAGTTATAATGGTGTCGTCTGCACCCGATCCGATGGACGGATCGGCCTCGGGGGGGGCCGACATTGCGGGCTCCCTGGACTGTTAAGTGTCCTTATTAAAAGTCGGCAACTACAGTGTTTGTAGCTGCTGACTTTAAAAATAAAATTGTGGCTGGAACTCCGCTTTAATGTATACTGACAGAGTACCAGCAATAAACATATAACAGTTGTCCTCTACTTTTGTCTATAATATTTTTCTACTGTACAATATTTGACATCAAACAGTTAGTCCACTGAAAACCCTTCATTGACTTTTCCATAGATGCTCAAGGTGAATTACCCATTAGCCTACAATATCTCTCAGGAAAATTTGCGCTGGGGTCTCCCATAATATTTTCTGTGTCTACCTCACCCATCTCAAAGACACACACAAACCCTATAATAAAAATTCAACAGGGAAAGCATGATTTTACCACAATTGATGTGACACTGGTCTTCATCAATTGGACTAGTATGGCCTATATCAGGGGTGTCAAACCTATATTCATCACGGGCACTATGGTCGCCCCTAAAAGGGCCGGTTGTATCTGTAAGACTATATAAAAGTCTATTATCCGAGGGTTTGTTTGAATAGGTGCAGGAACTCAACCACGCCTCCACGCTGAACTACATTAAATGGTGGGTGCCCTGAAAGCAAATTTTAAATTTAGATGGACCTCGACGGCTCTTAAATATTTGGGCACGTATATGTCACCTAAATTGGACCAAATCTTTACGTTGAATTTTCTACCATTATTAAGCAGAGTAAAAAATCTACTGGCTAAATGGGACAAGGGTACCCTCTTCTCGTGGTTTGGTAGATATAACATAATAAAAATGTCAATTTTGCCTAAACTTTCCTATTTATTTCTTTTTTTTTATCAATAACTGTTTTATTTGAAGCCACATCAGTTACAATTATAATGCATTGGTCTTACAACAAACAGAGTAATTGCTTTTTCTTCTTGGTTACATGTTTGTAATAGTTCCTGAGCGTGCCAGCACCGCACATCTAGCATCTATGCAGATTACTGATCTCATCAGATTAACTTAACATTTACGTACCGTGCTGTCAACCAAACCTTTAAACCGATAAGGCTATTAGATATTCAAGTATATGGGTCCCCTAGGGACTCCCAGATAAACGGAAAGAGTAGAGAGGAAAAAGAAGAGAGAAGAGAAAGAAAAAAAAAAAAGGGAAAAATGCAAGAGAAAGAAGAGAGGGAAGCGGGAGAGAGAAGATGGGGGAGAGAGGGGGGGGGGGAATGTCATCAAAGTATACCTGGCTCTGAGTCACCGTGGTCCTCCCGGCGGCGCCACAGCTCCCAGACCATGTTGTGTGCGTCAAGGTGATCATGAATCCTCGCCGTCATCCTCTCCATTGATTCTACATCCCTAATCCTGGCGTACAGCTCTCCCTCTGAAGGGGGGGAGCTGCGCTTCCAGTTCAGTGCCACCAAGCAACGAGCCGCCGTAAGGACATGTCTGGCTAGTTTCTTGTATGGGCGAGGGGCCGTCAGAGACATCAGTCCCAGCAGGAAAAATTTGGGGGTGAATGGTACTTCCGTTTCTAGGAGGTGAGTTAGAAGTTGGTGAACTGAGTTCCAATAGGGGGTTATCAGCGGGCACTCCCAATAGATATGATATAGTGTTCCCTTTGCTCCCTGGCATCTCCAGCAGCGGTCTGAACTGGCCGGGTGGATGGCATGGAGGACATCAGGAGTCAAGTACCAGAAGTACAGTATCTTGTATATATTCTCCTTGTATAGCGTGCATATCGATGTTTTGGACGCTTGGTTCCATATGGCCCTCCATTGTTCCAGGGGTATCTCCTCTCCCAGTGCCTTTTCCCACTTGATCATGTAATTGTGTTTGCCCATTGAGGCAAAGGGCCTCTCATTCAATATTTTGTAAATATTTGAGATCAGACCTCTCTGTGCAAAGCCTGCCAGAATGAGGCTCTCAAAAGGGGTAGGGGGGGAAAATTGCAGAGCTGGTGCGAAGGACATGGCATAGTGGCGGATTTGGAGATACCCGTAGAAAGCCTGCTTAGGGAGGCCATATTGGGACTGTAGATCGGCGAAGGGACGCAGTGTACGGGTGCGAGGATCCACCAAATTTCCAAAGTGGAAGAGGTTTCTCATAGTCCAGGGGGAGGACATTTGGGAGGTTAAGCTATCTGGCATTTTGGGGTTACAAGCAAATGAGGTCAGGAGCGAGCTGTCAGAGACCAGTCTATGTTGTTGTGTCAGTTTGCGCCACATCTTTCTAAGCTGCGCCATCGGGCCTAGCAATCGTGCTGGCTCTACCTCTGCGTTTGCATTCCACAGAAGGTTGTTTGGGTGTATCGGAGCTAACCACAGTTTCTCTATCTCGGTCCATTTGTTATAGGAACGGAGTGTGAACCAAGAAGTTATTGCCCTCAGTTGTGCCGCCTGGTAGTATTTAGTGAGGGTGGGGAAAGCCAGGCCCCCATCCGACCTGGCCGCCTGCAATACCGACCGTGGGATTCTATGCCTCCCGTAGTTCCAGGTGAATTGTAGTAGGTCGGCTTGTAAGTGTTTCAGTTGGCCATAGGGGACGGGGATGGGCAAGGTCTGAAAGAGATACAACAGTTTCGGGAGGATCGTCATCTTCACCGATGCTATCCTTCCGAGTAGGGAGATGTGGTGCTTTTTCCATTGCTGGAGGAGGGTCCTGATGTTGTGGAAGAGAGGGGGGAAGTTTGCTTGGTAAAGAGTAGAGTATTGCGGGGTAATATTGATTCCCAAGTATTTTAGGGCGGTATTTTTCCAGCTATAGGGGAAATTGGCTTTCAAATGTTCTACCTCACCTACTGGTATATTGATTGGGAGTGCCTCCGACTTTGATGCATTGATTTTGTATCCCGATAGAGCCCCATAGCGGTCTAGTTCCGCGTGAAGGATTGGAAGGGAAGTCCTGGGTTGAACTAAGGAGAGAATGATGTCGTCTGCGAACAGGGAGATTTTAAACTCCCTGCCTCGAACCCCTATGCCCTTAATGTCCGGGTTGCCACGGATTGTCGCTGCTAGGGGTTCGACACATAGTGCAAAGAGCAGGGGTGAGAGTGGACACCCCTGTCTGGTGCCATTCTGTATTGGCAACGGGGCGGACATGGCGAAGGGGGTCCTAACTTGGGAAGATGGGTGTGAATATAGGTGTTGTATGGCTTTATAGAAGGGTCCCCTAAATCCCACATGGCGGAGCGTGGCGAACAGGAAGGGCCACCCGAGGCGGTCAAATGCTTTTTCTGCGTCCAAGCTCAACAACAGGGCCTGTGCGCCCTCCCTGTTCACCACCTCAACCAGGTCTATTATCTTCCTAGTATTGTCACCCGCCTGGCGGAAAGGGACGAATCCCACCTGATCTTTATGGATCAGGGGAGGGTAAGACCGTATTCAGGCGCATAGATAGGAGTTTAGTGAATATTTTAAGGTCCGAATTCAGCAGGGCAATTGGTCTGTAGTTAGCGCAGAGGGAAGGATCCTTCCCGGGTTTGGGGATCACTGTGATAAAGGAGCTTTGCATATCTCTCGGGATCGGGGTGTCATGGAGGAAGGCATTGAAGAGCCTGCACATGTAGGGGAGGAGGGGAGGGAGAAATTCCTTGTAGTACTCGTAAGGAAAGCCGTCCGGGCCTGGGGCTTTGCGATTGGGTAGGGATTTGATGGTCTGCTCTATTTCCTCTTGCGTGATCGGAGCATTCAAAGCTTCCAGATCCGTGGACTGGAGCCGTGATACACCGCTAAGATCTAGGTACTGCTGAATACGGTTAGTCAGGTCAGGCGTGGGGGGGTTTGCGGGGATATCAGGGTTATTATACAGGGCCTTGTAGAATACTTCAAAGGAATGGGCTACGTCAGTGGGGTGGGAGACCAGGCGGCCTGAGCTATTTTGGATCTGATGCGGGGTCGACACTTGAGCGTTGTCCCGGAGCTTCCGAGCTAGAAGCGTATGGGCCTTATTCCCTTTGTCATAGAACATCTGTTTCAGTTTGAGTAAGGCTTTTTCTACCCTGCCCAGGGCTAGGTCTCCTAACGTTGCCCTGAGGGCCGTAATTTTTTTCAGGAGAACCAGAGTGGGGTTGGACTGAAGCTGGTTTTCTAGATTTCTAAGCTCCCATTCTGTGTGCTTCTGGAGGGCCTGTGAGTCCCTTTTCATAGTTGAGGAGAGGGCTATGCATCTGCCCCTCATCACCGCCTTATGGGCTTCCCAAAATGTGGATATAGATACATCCCCCGTGTCATTGTCTGCCATATAGTGTTGTAGCGTGGTATTTAGTTCAGTTTTTGAGGGGAGGTGTTGCAGTAGGAACGTATTTAAACGCCAGGTGCACGGTCTACGTGTTGGGGCATCTAAGTCCAGGGTTATCTCTACCGGAGCGTGGTCCGACCACGAGATCGGCAGGATCCTCGCAGTTCGAGTCATACGTAGGGTTGCATTGTTAACAAAGATGTAATCTATGCGGGAGTGCGTGCGGTGGGGGGCCGAATAAAAGGTGTACTGTCGGTCTCCAGGATGGAGATTCCGCCAGGCATCAAAGAGGGCATACCTTCTGGTAATTTGGCGGAAAAGCTGCGACTCTCTAAGTGCCCTCGGCGTGGGCACCCTGGGGCCCACCCCCCGGCGATCCGCCATCTCCGATTGGGTTAGGTTAAAGTCCCCCCCCCCACCACCAACACCCCATGGTCCGAGCGGAATAGGCGAGCTAGCATTTTATTTAGGAATCCTGTCTGCCTGACATTGGGGACATAGACCACACAAAATGTGATCTCCTTGTCCAGCCACAGGCCTCTGAGTATGAGAAAGTGGCCTTGGGGATCGCTGTAGTGGGATGAGTATGTGAAGGGGGACCCCTGTTTTTCCTATTTATTTCAAACACTACCTATCCATATTCCTCCAGAATTTTTTTATCGGACTAATGCATTGATAGCTGACTTTGTCTGGGCACATAAGAGGCCAAGATTACAACGCCGAATAATGACCATGCCTAAACAGTATGGGGGGGTAGCAGTTCCAGACATTCAGAAATATTATCAAGCGGCTCATATGGTGAGACTAATAGACTGGTGCAGGCATACAGGCCTCAAAATATGGCCAAAGATCGAGCAATCACAGTAAAGGGTCCCATTGCGTCGGGCGGTTTGGTGCTTTAGAGACCTTAGTTCTGACCTCAAAAAGCACCCAACCTTGGGCCCTACCCTGCGGATCTGTTCTCGGATATGATCCACTACCATACTATCATCAGCTAACTCCCCCCTGTAACCCATTGTGGGGAACCCACGCTTTCCCCCGGGACTACAAGAGGGCCCATTGAGAAGACTCTTAAGCCCTGTACACACAATCGGATTTCCTACGGTTTTTTAACCGATGGATTTTTCCATCGGAAAACCGATGAAGCTGACTTTTATCAGTCTTGCCTACACACCATCAGTCAAAAAACCGACCGTTCCAAACGCGGTGACGTAAAACACTCCGATGAGCCGAGAAAAAATAGGATTTTTATAACAGCTTACCTGTAAAATCCTTTTCTTGGAGTACATCACGGGACACAGAGCGACATAGTCATTACTAATGGGTTATATAGATACCGTCAGGTGCTGGCACTGGCAACTTCCAAAACCGGAAGTACCCTCCCCTATATAAGCCCCTCCCATCCGGGAGCACCTCAGTTTTGTAGCAAAGCAATAAGTGTCCCCAAAGAGGGGCGGGAGCTCTGTGTCCCGTGATGTACTCCAAGAAAAGGATTTTACAGGTAAGCTGTTATAAAAATCCTATTTTCTTTCTCGTACATCACGGGACACAGAGCGACATAGTCATTACTAATGGGATGTCCTAAAGCAATGCCCAATGAGGGGGGGGATACACCATACATAAGCTGAGCGCTATCAGACATGAGGATCTTTTGCGGCCTGCAACACACTGCGCCCAAAGGCGACATCCTCCTGACTTCTAACGTCCACCTGGTAGAACCTAGTAAACGTGTGTACTGAAGACCATGTTGCGGCCTTACAGATTTGAGCCAGGGAGGCCTGGTGATGCACTGCCCATGAAGTTCCAACTGCTCTTGTGGAGTGCGCTCTAACTTTGAACGGAGGTGGTCTCCTTCTCAAGCCATAGGCTTGTATTATGACCTGTCGAATCCACTTGGCTAAAGTAGATTTTGACGCTGCCTGACCCTTTCTGGGGCCTTCCGGCAGAATAAACAAAGTATCCGTTCTGCGAATCTGAGCAGTGGCTTTTAGATAAGCTTTAACTGCTCTTACTACATCCAAAGAATGCAATAACTTTTCCTCTACCGAAGTAGGTTTGGGGAAAAAAGAAGGAAGAACCACATCTTGGTTCAAATGAAACCTCGATACCACCTTAGGAAGAAAGGCTGGATGAGGACGTAACACTACTCTATCCTTATGGATAACCAGATATGGCTCCTTACAGGACATAGCTGCTAATTCCGACACTCTTTTAGCCGAACAAATGGCTACTAGAAAAATCAATTTCCTGGTGAGAAGCACCAAAGAAATATGCTGTAATGGTTCAAATGGTTGTTTCTGTAGAACCGACAGAACCAAGTTTAGATCCCATGGACATATGGGAATATTAACCGGAGGACTAATACACATCACCCCTTGTATAAAGGCTTTGACTAGTGAATGCGAAGCCAAGGGCCTTTGAAAAAATATTGACAAGGCCGAAATCTGACCCTTGATAGTACTCAAGGCAAGCTTCCTATCTACAGCCCATTGTAGGAAGTCCAGAATCCTACCTATTACGTATTTACGTGGATGCCATTTCTTGGCCTCACACCAGGCGATGTACGCCTTCCAGATTCTATAGTAGATCTGCCTGGATACCGGCTTCCTGGCATTGATCATGGTAGATACCACAGCATTAGAGAGCCCTCTCTTTTTTAGAATGTGGGCTTCAATAGCCAGGCCGTCAAACCTAGGGCTGGTAAGGAAGGGTGGTATATCGGTCCTTGCGAAAGCAGGTCCGGACGATGTGGGAGGGTCCAAGGACTCCCCACAGACATTTTTACAATCTCCGCGTACCATGCTCTTCGGGCCCACGCTGGAGCCACCAGAATCACTGGTTTCTTTTCTACCCTGATTCTGCGGAGTAATCGAGGTAACAATTGTGGCGGTGGGAATGCATATATCAGCTTGAACTGATCCCAAGGGAACACTAGGGCATCCGAGCCGCAAGCTAGGGGATCCCTTGCCCAAGAGACAAACCTGTCCACTTTTGTGTTGAATCTGGATGCTAGCAGATCTACATCCGGTGTTCCCCACCGCTGACATATTGTCCGGAAAACCTCGGGATGAAGGGACCATTCCCTTGGGCATAATTGTTGGCGACTTAGAAAGTCCGCCTTCCAATTCTCCACTCCTGGAATGAATACCGCAGATATGGCTGGGACATATCTTTCTGCCCATCTCAGGATGTAATTTACTTCCCTTTGGGCTGCACGACTCCTGGTGCCCCCCTGACGATTGATATATGCCACTGCTGTGAATTGTCTGATTGAATTCTGACAGGGGACCCTTGGAGTTTGGATGTCCATGCTACTAGGGCATACCGGGCTGCTCGTATCTCTAAGAGATTGATGGGCAGGGCCTTTTCCGCATCCGACCATCTGCCCTGGAGAGACCATTGCTCCAGTACTGCTCCCCAGCCTATAAGGCTGGCATCTGTGGTGACCACCTTCCAGGAAATCGGACTGAAGGATTTCCCTCTTTCCAGATTCTGGGGAACCAACCACCAGCGGAGGCTCTTGCGAACGGAAGGGGACAAGGACATTGGTAAGTCCAGAGCCTGAACTTTTTTGTTCCAGGCTGACAGTATGGCCCTTTGCAAATTCCTTGAATGGAATTGACCGTAGGGTACTGCTTCGAATGATGCCACCATTTTTCCCAGCAGCCTCATGCACAGGCGTATGGATGGCTGTCTTTTTGAACCCACTAAGTGGATCAAATCTCTCAAAGACGACCCCTTTTCTTGAGGCAAGAAAATTTTTCTCTGGTCTGAATCCAGCCTTAGCCCCAAGTATTCCAGACTTTTGACTGGTTTTAGGGCTGACTTGTCTCGGTTGATAATCCAACCGTGATATTCCAGATACTTGATTGTCTCGTGAACAACCACTTCTAGTTTTTCCACTGAGTGGTCTATCAGCAACAAGTCGTCTAGATATGCCATTATCGTTACACCTCGTGTTCTTAGATTGGCCAATAATGGGGCCAGAATTTTTGTGAACACTCGTGGTGCTGTGGCCAGACCGAAGGGTAAGGCTCTGAACTGAAAATGGCGCCCTTCTACCGCAAAGCGTAGAAATTTTTGGTGGGCTGGAAAGATGGGAATGTGCAAATAAGCATCTTTGATGTCGATCAAGGCTAACCATTCCTCCCCTTGTAGGGCAGTGGCCACCGACTGGATCGACTCCATCCGGAAAGTCCTGATATGTAGGAATTTGTTTAGCCCTTTTAGATTTAATATGGGCCTCACGTCCCCGTTTGGCTTCGGGACTGTAAAGAGGTTTGAGTAAAACCCGAACCCCCATTCTTCCAGGGGAACCTCTATAATTACTGCTTGGAGCAATAATTGTTCTAGTGCCAACAGGAGGGATCCTCTCTTCTGGGGATCCCTTGGCACATTTGACCTTATAAAGCGGGAAGGAGGGGAGTTTTTTAACTCCAATTTGTATCCCAGATTTACTGCGGAGAGCACCCATCTGTCTCTGATCGTGTCCCGCCAGGTCTCTGTGAACAACTGAAGTCTTCCCCCCACCCGATTGAGTGGGGGCAACCCTTCATGCATTTGACTTTGGGGGAGGTTTTGTACCTCTCCTGCTCCAGGGCTTCTTGTTACCCTGCAATTGTCCCTGATTTTTACCTCCGGGATTTGACCGAGGAGGCCGTCGGAACTGTTTCACAGCCGATGTCCTAGGGACTGGAGAAGCAGGCCTCTTAAAAGAGGGACCTCTAACTCTATTTTTAACCGGCAAAAGTGTACTTTTACCGCTGGAAATTCTCTGGATATATTTGTCCAGGTCTTCCCCAAATAAGCGTTCACCATGAAATGGGAAGCTGACCAGCAATTTTTTACAGGGAGCTTCAGCAGACCAGTTTTTGAGCCATAGAAGCCTGCGCATATGTACTACAGACAGCGTAAGGCGGGAGGCCTGATGGATTGAATCCTTTATAGCGTCCACCACAAAGCATAAGGCTCTAGGTAGATCGGCTAGGGCAAGAGCCTGCTGATCTGGCAAGTCCCTTAAGACCTGCTTTAACTGATCCTTCACTGCTTGGCAGACCCCAATAGCTGCCACTGCTGGTTGTGTCACCAATCCTGCTGTAGAAAAAGCAGATTTTAATAAGGACTCCAATTTTTTATCTATTGGGTCCTTGAACATTTGGACATTATCCACTGGACATGTCAGTGATTTATTCACACAAGAGATGGCTGCGTCCACTGTAGGGACCCTCCATTTTCTGATGAACTTATCCTCCATGGGATAGACCACCGGAAATCTCTTGGGGGGAGTAAATATTTTATCAGGATGCTCCCAATCCTGGTAAATGAGCCCTTCCAGTAAAGGATGGATCGGAAAGGAACAAACAGTCTGGGGAGCTTTTAGAGACCCCAACGAGGAGACAGAAGTGGATGATGGCTCCGCAAGGGGCATTTTAAATGCTGATCGAACCATATTAGTCAGGGACTGAACCCATAACCTTTCAGCATGTGATGCTGAGAATGGCTCTTCCACTGTTGATTCCTCTACAACAGAATCGACCTCATCCTGATCCCCTTCAGGTAGGTCGATCCCTGTATGGGACTGTTGCTCTGTTAACAGGCACTCTGAGGGAGGAGACGGAGATCGGGCGCTTTTTTCCTGTGACAGGGAAGCAGCGATCAATGCTGACAATCTCTCTTCCAGCCCTCCCAGAGCTGAGGAAAAAACCTCCTCTGTTACATACACAGGAGCAGGTGAACTGAGGACAGCCACAGTACCAGGTACTCCTGAGGGTGCTCTACGGTCACTAACCTCTGATTCTTCAGGGGAGACTGGTGCAGCCGAAGCATGCCCAAGATCCTCAGAGCCCGATGGAGACCCCCTATGCTTCCTGGAATTTCTAGTCCCGGAGTTTTTAGACGGCATTATTCCTAAGCCCAAAGCTGAGGTATTCCAGCCGAAATACACCACTTACTGACAATAGTCTAGCATAAATGCTGCTATAAGAAACAGTTGGTGTCTACTAATGTGCCTTTCTAGGGGATGCCTGCATCAACCGCTTGCTGTATGCCTTTTTTAAATGTTGCCAGCTCTGTCTCTGCACTCCATAGCCAGCTCACAACACAACTTTGTGGTTTTTAACATGCTGGGACGCCCGCACATGCGCAGAAGCGCTGCGGCGCGCACAGAGCGTCATCCCCCAGGCTCCGCCCCCTTTCCCGGCTCACCTCTATATATAGAGGCGCGTGCACGCGCACGCACGCGGCCACGTGCGCCTTCGGCGCTAATTTCGAAAATGGAAACTAGGGACAAGAGCCAGGGCCCCTCTTTGCCGCAGGCCGGGGGATGGACGAGCATTGCAACATGGCAGAGGAAGCAGTTTCCCATAAGAGAACTCACCATCTGCCTGGACTTGCTCTGATGAAAAGAAACTAGTCCACATGACAAGAAACGTTCCACAGCGGCCTCTAGTGGACAAACACAGGTACCGCAGTCTAATATATTAAATATATATATATAAAAAAAAATTATTTTTTTTTCTTGACCACTATTAAAATTATTACATTTTTTTAGTAGTTACAGGCATGCACAGATATTAGCGGGAATACCGTTAGGTAACAGACAGAAAGACAAATTAGGCTTGGGGGTCCCCCAATAGAACCAAGTTCCTGGGGGCCCCCACTTACCTGTTCCCCGCCGCAGGACTTTGTTTGGTCCACAAAAGCCCAAACTTCACCTATCACGGCAGGCATTGTAATCAAACCTTCAGGGACCGGGTTCCCAAGGATTCCACTCCCCTGGACCTGTATAGCACCCTGCACAGAAAACATCTTGGTCGTGGGTATGACCAGAGCTCTGGATCCCAGGGTCCAGCTCTCCTAAGAGAAGCATTACAGGCAAAACCTTGCTCTTCTCTGCAAGGCCCGGGTACCGACCGTTTAGCTATGAAGCTTTTTTGGTCGGATCCGGAATAGCTTACTGAGGCCCAAAAGAACCTGTACGCAAGCCCAGTGAAAACACATGTTACTCTTTGGCCAACACCTTAGACACTGGCAAAAAACTGAGGTGCTCCCGGATGGGAGGGGCTTATATAGGGGAGGGTACTTCCGGTTTTGGAAGTTGCCAGTGCCAGCACCTGACGGTATCTATATAACCCATTAGTAATGACTATGTCGCTCTGTGTCCCGTGATGTACGAGAAAGAAATTAAGTTCAATGTTTCTGAGCATGCGTCGACTTGATGCTGAGCATGCGTGGGTTTTTTATCCGATGGAGTTCCCCACAGACGATAGTAATTTGCTATCGTTTATTTAACCATTGGATAAATTTAAAACATGTTCTATTTTTAAACACCGATGGAAAAAAGACCGATGGGGCCCATACACGATCGGTTTGTCCGATGAAAAAAGTCCATCCGACTGTTTTCATCGGTAAAACCTATCGTGTGTACAGGGCTTTAGGCTCACAGATCTTTCAGGCTTCGCACTTTGTGCAAGTAACAACGGGTAATTGGCCCTCAATGATGGAATTAACCTCATCTAATGACCGTTTCCGACGATTTTTGGAGTGGAGCACAATTGAGACATTTTTTTAAAATATTCTTTAATCTCCGGAGGGATTTTTAAGACCATTGACCCCTTTAGAAAAGCTGTGTGAGGAGACGGGCCCTTGTTACCATACACTCTCGAAAATATATGGATTATTGATTGCTCCTTCAGAGGACTATGTCCCTCCATATATAAGGAAGTGGGAAATGACATTGGACAGGACATTTACTCAGGCACAACATAGGCAGATTATAAATCTTGCGTTAAAATCTTCTATATGTACTAGGGCCCAAGAAACTAATTTTAAAATCATGACAAAATGGTATTGAACACCCTCATTGCTCAATAAATATTTGCCGGAGATTCCGGACAAATGTTGGAGATGCCAGGAAGGTCGTGCTCAAAGCTATTGCATTTCTGGAGGGAGGTACGTCAGATAGCACAGAAATTCACTGATTATAACCTTCCAGAAGATCCGGCTTTATTTTTGCTACACGTATCCGAAATACCAGGGAAAACATACAGTAAATGCCATTTTATCAATGGGGCAAGAGCGTGCATTGCTCGGCAGTGGAGAGACACGAAACCTCTAACAATCTTCTCATGGTTCATACGAATCGAAGAAGTAAATAGGATGGAGGATTTGACATTATCATGTCAAAACCAACATGAGATCTACTCTGAAACCTGGGCACAATGGAACATATTTAAATACTCGGAAGAAGGGAAGTCCCTTTTTGTAACTTGAGAGGAGGCAAAAGTGGGGGTTGAGGGGAGGGCTCTGGTTCCTCTACCTCCCCTGCCGACTGGGTACTCATTGGTTTGAACAGAGTCAGTAAACATGTTATTTGTCATTCCTCTTGTATGCTGGATAAACAAAGAAATTTAAAAAAAAAATGGTGGGTGTGGCCAAATTGCAGCCGGAGGGTCTTAAAGGGGAAATAAATACCAGGAGTGTGTTATGTGTGGAGTTCAGGGAAGTTCTATGTACAGAGTGAAATTTCAGGGGTGCCCTATGCACGCACAGCTTTGACCTCTGCACCACTCTCCCTCATTCCCCACCTCTGCACACATCTCCCTCCACAGCAATCACCTTACCCCCCTCTCCCTCCCAGAAAAAACTTCCTTTAATCTCACCCACCTAAGGCCTGGCTCTAGGACCTCCCAACAGTGTAGGCATCTCCGTCTCTCTCACTTGCATGTAGATCATTGGACAGCATCTATGCACCTGACAGAATCTCCCTTGTCCCTGCTGTGAGTGCAGGGCAGGCAGGGATTTGTGAGAGCCGCCGAGAGTCCTTGTAAACACAGAAGGCTTCTCTGTTTACAAGTGACAATGGAGAGCAAAGGGCGCGAGCCAAAAGTGGTTGAAAGGAGTATTGCCACATTTGGGCTAAAAAAAAGCACTGGATGCAAAGGCCACATGAAATGTCCTGGCGGGCCACAGTCGGCCCACAGGCCGTGTGTTTGAGACATGTGGCCTATAATAATAATTAGAGACCACGAGATGGTAGAGATCTATCACAAGGTTTTGAAGTGTGAGGAATATAAATATTTCACCTTGAGTGGATTTTCCCAATAAATCTGGGTTTCACTTTAACATAAGAACAGAGAAGACCCAATCAAAATCACTATTAGGAGTTTACAGTTTTCAATGTACTTATTCTTTAAATCAGTTCCTACATGCTATGCTGGCTAAAACTGGTTGATTGTTACGGGAAATATGAGGATCAGTAATAGCACATTTACAAATCTCTACATTAAGGAAGGAGTATGTTTTATAGCACAATGAGTGGTTGCACTCTTTACGTCATGTTTTATGGAGATGTTGGTTTTAAAAAAGCCAATGTTTTGTTCTTCTGCAATGCTTACAGTTTCATAATAGGCATTTGATGTTCACACACTAGAGAACGGCCAGCCACTTAAATATTTCCACAGCTAGGCAAATCCTGAATAAATAATATTTTCTGCTCATTACTCTATCCAAATATCATTAAACATCTATAGATAGAATTGTCATTAAAGAAACATCAACACTCAAACTCTATCAAAATATAATAAAAGCTAAAAAAATAAAAAGCTCAACACCAAATGTCTGTTTCAAATCTTTACCACAGAATGTCTATAAATGGAGTTTATGAAAGTTTAAAATGTCTTTCTTTGACTTCTCCTTTTTTTTTTTTATAAAAATATATTTGGAAATAAACTGCAAAATAAATGTTGTTAAATTACAATCTTTAAATAACATGGTACGGAGATATAATACAAGTTACAAATATAACAAAGCAAAAACATACAAAAGAGGAAAACACAAGGAAATTTTTTGGAGCTTGCACTGGCAAGCAATATATAATTAAGCCCTGGCTGAAAAAAGAAATGACTAGTGTATTTAAAATGTTTAAAAAATTAGGCAAGCTAGGTTTTTAAAAAAACAGTAATGCCGCGTACACACGAACGGAATTTCCGACAGCAAAACCGTGTTTTTTTTCCGATGGATTTTCGCTCAAACTTCTCTGCATACACACGGTCACACAAATGTTGTCGGAAATTCTGATCGCCAAGAACGTGGTGACGTACAACACTACAACGAGCTGAGAAAAATTAAGTTCAATAATTCTGAGCATGCGTCAAATTGATTCCGAGCATGCGTAGGATTTTTGTGCGTCGGAATCGGATACACACGGTCAGAATTTCCGACAAAAACTTTTGTTGTCGGAAAAATTGAGAACCAGCTCTCAATCATTTGTTGTCGGAAATTCCGACTACAAATGTCCGATGGAGCCTACACATGGTCAGATTATCCGACCAAAAGCTCACATTGAACATTGTTGTCGGAAATTCTGATCGTGTGTATGCGGCATTACTTGTAGCAACTAATCAGAACTAATCAGAATGCATCTTTCATTGCTCATTCTATTACATGTTGCAGTAAACTTGAATTAGGTTGGGGCTTACAGCACATCAATAAAGGGACTCTGTCGCTAGATTAGCATTTTGGGCCTTGCTTAAAAAAAAATGGTCCCTGCAAAGATGATATCAAATGCTCACTCTCTGCTCCTCAGGCCACGGGTTTCTTCTTTATTTATAAGAAAACTTCCATTTAAGACTCCTCTGAATTCAAATTCAACACTTATGAAAGTGTTAAATTCCTGGTCACCCATTAGCCACTGCGGTTCCTCCCACTAACCACTATGTCACTACTGTGGCCTGTAGTGACGTAAGGGTTGGCCATAAGGAACTACAGCATGTGACAGAGCCACGCCCTCAATTCCTGTCCTAGTGACAATGGTCACAAACTATTTTTTTATCATGTTGTCTATTTTTTTATTGCACTTTGCATTCCTGTTTGATGACTGGAATCATGGGGATGTGAGATAAAATCTTCCTAATAGAGTCCCATAAAACAGAAAAAAAACCAACAGCCATTTTAAGTGTTCCTCAGTTTATTCACAATTTTAGAAGTTGGTGCATGGTTGGTACCATTTTCTGCTGTTCTTTAAGGCCCTCAGAAAAAACGAGGTCCACTTGACCAGCAGCAAATGTCACTAAAATGTCCAAAAACATTGTTACAACTGGGGAGATTTCTCTGAATCATCTGACCATCAGAATGAGACTACCAAATTTAATAATGCTACCAGGATGGGGCTGTGATTCCTTCATTTAAGTACATGGCATTCATGCATGAAGTTTTACAAGGAAAAAGTACCCCTAAGAATTACACAATTATGGTTATTCAGACAGGTAAATCCTTAAAGTGGACCTGAACTCGTGCTATAGGGGGGGATATAGGACTATTACTTTTGTCTAAGCAGCACCAAACAAAAATCTAACTTTTTGTTTAGAATTACTCATGAATTACCGTATTTATCGGCGTATAACACGCACAGGCGTATAACACGCACCCTAACTTTAAGAGGGCAGTTTCAGGAAAAAAACTTTACACTGCTCATAACCCCCTGCTTATAACACGCAAGCACAGTTTACCCTCTATTTTCAGGGTAAAAAAGTGAGTGTTATACGCCAATAAATACAGTATATCACTTCCTAGGCACATCTGTCCCTACAGCTTCATATATGTGTCTCTGCAGAGTGAGATCTATGGCACTGCTGCATCTGATTGCTAGTCTCAGGAGATATGGAGTGAGATTTGGTCACTATTGTGCTCCTCACTGTTCTGCTTGCTAGAGGCTCTGACATGAAGAAACAAAGCCCTGGCTCTGCCAAGATGGCCGCCACCACACGGAGACACAGTACTGAACAGGGTATGGAAAGTCAGCATCAGGGAAAAGATCAGCTGCAGGAAGACCACAAACAATACTTGGGACAAATTATTTTCCCTCTGCCAGCTTTTTCTGGGCACAACTCCCAGGTTTCTGTTCCTCTTTAAAGCCCTGTTCCAAATAATACACCAATTATTTGTGTCCATGCTTCAATACTAGTTTACAGACTGATAAGGGGAGAAAACAGAAGAAAACTTTTAAGATTAAAGAAAGAATGGGGTGCAGGAAAGATAGTCTGAAGAAATGAAACATAAAGAACACATTTCAATCCTCAACAGTAACTCCATACCTCTTCCAGCATTGTGTGCAACTGGAAAATCTGTCCTTCTCCTTCCACCTGCCTTACGCAGATTTTGCATGTTAGTTCTGTTGAAGCTAGACTGTACCGCTCCAGAGTGAATGTACAATGCAGCGCCCTCTGGCTTCCACTCCAGATGTGATAAAAAGGAATCTCCTGAAAGGAACAACACATACACTTTTAGACAATAATAAAATGTCCCCTTGCAGTGAGTGGCACACAGCAGTACCCAGGCATGTCAGAAATAGCAGTTTAAATATGTTTGCAAAGTATAGCCAAAACATGCAAAACCACAACCATCAGGGTTGTGGCATCAGGGGAAAAGGGTACAGACAAGCTTGACATAATTGTATATAGCCAAAACATGTTTTCCATAAAATGGGTAAGAGTCAGAACATCTTTCAATTTTATTGTTGTCTTTATCACCACTGGGAAAAAAATGTCCTTACTTCCTGTTTCTGTGGTACATTCTCAAGGAATGGGATGTGCGTATGACACTGGGACAGGAAGGCACAGACAGCAATAAAAAACAGTGTTAGCAGTTCTACCCTTATCTCACTCACTAAAAATGTGTTTCTGTTTTGTGTCTCCATTTAAGAGATATACTATATTGTAGCTTCCAGTTCTGACAGGAATTGAAGGGAAACCTCTCTAATAGGGAAACAAATGGCAGAGGCTCTGACCCTCCCCAGCTCAGCCCAAAACAAACTAAAAGGTTTTGGCTGGAGTTGGATTAATAAATGAATACTCCAGCAAACATGACAGGAAATGACAGTGGAAGTCTGCCTAAAGGGAAGAGAAGTCCAAATCTTAAGCAGGTCTCTGTATCGCCACATTTCTGCCTCTAAAACTAGAATTTTATGTCAGATTAAACCTACTGACCTGAAATTTGGCGAGTAATTTGCTCCTCCACAGCGAATGAGGAATATCATGGATAGACAGACGCAGGTTGTGATAGCTGTCTTTAAACATCAGTGGCTTTGGTTCCTCTATGAGATAGCCTCCTAACGTCTTCTCCAGTTCCAGAACTTCCTGAATACAAGACAAAGCAAACAAGATTTAGGTTATGTCTTCATTATGAAAAGGACTTGTTAACTTGATACAGTGCATAATTGTTGACATGGTTTTACAGCTTAATGAAAATGTATTTTTATCAAAATCATTGGATTTTCATATACCTCTAAAGTATTTCAAAGTTACTAAAATATATTAAAAGGACATTTTTGGTAAACGTAATACACAGGAAACATCAGTCCAAACTTTGACTACAATTTTCATATTGTAAGTGTCAAACTTGTCCTTACAGCTTTGTAATTGGTTGTCTCTACTGTCTGTCAGCCGAGCCCATTCAAGCATAAGGATGGAGAAAAACCCCCCAAAAAAATACAACTGCGCAGATGGCTCGATGCACTTTGCTTATTACATAAGTCAACATAAACTTAACTTTAACTCAAACTTTGTTTTTTTCTTCCCCTCCCCTCCCTTGCATGATTTTCCTCGTTATTCCTTCCCTCCTTTTTCATTTTAAGAGAGAAAGGAGAGGAAAAAAGAAAAGCAAAAAAAAAAAAAGAAAGAGAAATGTTTGCGCTTTATGTAGATGATAATGTATGTTATATGCATGTTTGATACATGACCATACCTTAGACCATAACTAAATGTTGTTTTTGTGAGCTACATGTTTAAGAGAGGTGCGATTTACTATGGTGATATTTAATGTTTATTTTGTACGGTTTTCTATTTGAATCCGTAAAAAATATATATTAAAAAAACAAAAAAAAAGAACCATAAACTTAATAGTCAACAAACCAAGACAGTTAACATATCAGTTTGCATAAGATAAACTTTATTTAGTACAATTATACTGGATTGGACTATTACCATCGTTAATTGCAACTACTTAGAAGGAGATGAGCCTGTTGAGAGGTTCTAGAGTATCTAAAGCACAGGAAGCTACAAACACAGCCTGAATTTTGAACTAATTATTATGTAACGTCCCAGTTAGTTTGTTTTCTGAAATTATCTGTTGAGATAATGAGGTTATTAGGAAGACATTCGCTCACTTGCGTGCAAAACTGAGAAAAAGTAAAAATAATTACTTTATTTTGCCCTTTAAACACTGAGGAAGCTCTTTGAGTACATTAATTACCTGAGTACTATAAGGATAGACAAGTATATGTTGCCTTAATGTGAGCCATTTGAATATTTAAAACGGTAAAATAGGAAACAGTTTTCTACTTTTAATTAGCTTGCTCTTTTTAAGACTGAAACACTGTTTCAGCTTCTGCATTAAAGAAAGGTCTGCTAATTAATGTTCCAGAATAAACCCAATTTTGAGACTGATTTATCCAGTTAATAGCTAGATTTCCAGGTTACACAGGTTTAGGCTAACAGCTGCAAAAACACTTTTATTTTATTAACCAGAAGTGCCACAAAATCGTCTCAAGTTAATGTAATATGCAGATAATGTAAAGTCCATCATCAACAAGCATTATAAAAGTTTAGTCTGTACAGAACAAGTCTGCTTTAAAAAGTAATTTGAGATTTGGGTTAAAACAGAACCCTAGCCAAAAATATCAAGATAAATATGAATACTTCATTAAAATATAAAATAACAAAACCAGCTTTTGCTGTAATATTTAGTAATATGAGATGCCCTCAGTCTGATGGGCAGTATCGGTAAAGTGGATGTAAACCCAAATTTTTTATTTTTTTTTGCTGTCACAATGTAGTGTATAAGATTTCCCATCATTTGTGCCCAGTCTTGCCACAAAGAGTTAATCCAGCTCTGAGCAATCCTCTTTTATTTTTTCAGTAAGATAAAGGGACAAACAGGAGAACTTTTGTCCGTTCCGCCCCCTTGCTTTGAGTGACAGGTTATTTACATATCTCGTGCACCAAGCCTGAGACAGGCATTATTTTTTTTAATTCCCACCCCCACTCCTTTTCTGAAGTCATGTGGTTACTTTTCAGGATTTTGACTGGATGTTCGTGATCATAGCAGAAGTTCAGTGTAAGGAATACACATGAGAAAATGCATGTTGACAAGTGAAGTGTAGAGGAGGGCAGGGAGTCTACTGACATCACAACTCCACCCACCGAGCTCCAGACAACAGATCCACCCACAGAATCTGCAGTTTTTCAGTTCTTATAACAGAGGGGAGACATTTGACAGATAAGGATACATGCAGGAGGCATCTATATCCTTATGGATCAGCACTATGGCAGTAGTTTAGAAAGGATGAGAGTGGGTTTACATCCACTTTAAGCCTACTTCCTCTAAGCTCAGGTTGTCCTGAACACACCCCAAAATTGTGACTGGGCAGTGAAGGAAGAAGCAGCACAGTGATGAGTTAATCTCTCTGTCACTCAGTTTTTTCTCCCTATTAGCGTGCTTTTTGTCAGAACATGAACATATTGTGTTTTTGAACTGCTTCTTCCTCTAAAAGGCCTGTACACACGATCGGATATTCTGACAACAATTGTCTGATGGACGTGTTTTGTCGCATAATCTGACCGTCTGTATGCTCCATCGGACAATTGTTGTCGGAATTTCCGACAACAAATGTTGGATGTTCATGCTCTCAAATTGTCCGACAACAAATGTTGGATGTTCATGCTCTCAAATTGTCCGACAACAAATGTGTTCAGTCGGATTATCCGATCGTGTGTACACAAATCCGTCAAACTAAAATCCAAAGTACAAACACGCATGCTCCAAACCAATGCTAACCATAAGACAACATTAGCAGAAGTTGCCCAAAGGGTGGCGCTAAAGAGCAGAAAAACCACATCGTTTTGTGAATGTTGGCTGAAAAGGTTCTGCCGTCTGTATGCAGAACAAGTTCACGGACAACGCCCTATGGACAAAAATCCACAGATTTCTCCAATGGAAGTCTGATCGTGTGTATGAGGCTTTAATCTCCCTGCCCTGTTGTACAGGGACTGCAAAGGCTTATATTAGGTTAAATTTGTGTAACTACAATCCTTGAATTTAAAAATACATTTATTGATGTACAGTATTATTAATGATTATAGAGCTGCATTCATTTATGTATTTTATATTTGCCTAAAGTTCAGCTTTAATCCCATTTAATGCTCCCTCTAAATATCTCTTGAGTGGTTTTATTTTGCTAACGACAGTTAACGAACTAGGGAAGGGCTGGCAGCTAGCATAAAAAAACATTTGGAAAATGCTTCCAAATTAAACATAGTTTTACCAGACAGTACTAAGAATAAGAAATGCTTCTTCACAGCTACCTATCCTTAAAAACTGTCCATCAGGGTCATTTACAGGATGGTCTCCCAGGAGGTCCCTTTGGGGCTATTTTGACCTAAGAAAACATCCAATTAATCTACTCCCATATGCTTACTTAGGCCCGGTTCACACTTGTACGATTTCATACCGAATGCGATGCGTCAAAAACACTTTGAATTCGCATGTCATCCCTGAAGTCATTGTTTTCAATGACGGTCATTCACATACATGCGTTGCAATTCCTCAACGAATGCGATGCGATAAAAAAAAGGGTCTTGTCCGGTTTTACTGCGTTGCGAATTTAGTCTCCACAGACATGAGTGTAAATCGTTCTGGGATCGCAATGATGGTTCACATATGTGCAAATTTCACCACGCGATTCTCCACAAAAACCATGAAGTTAACTCCTTTTTTTTTTTTTTACACTATGATTCCATTGGCTAGAACTTTAATCGCAGCTATGTCCCACTCCTGAAATTCGCGTTAAAATCGTGGTAAATTCGCAGTAAAATTCGCACCTCAGAATAGACAAAAAACTGACCAAATTCACAGCGCATCAGTGTGAACCGGGCCTTACTGCAAATTAACATACAAACTATCCACAATTGATTGAATATATCCACACGTGGTGGGGCTTTGGACTGTATAGACCAGATGATTTTATCCTGTTGTACAAATGCATGTTCTATTTTTAAATAAAAAAAAACATTATTTGCTGGAATCTTAAATCGCTGCAACAAAGTTCCATGGGAGATACTTCTTTGTCTGTGGATAAGCTATCCCTTCAAAAATTGTACCAGGGAGATCTATACATTTCCTCTATAGATCCAAGACCCACCAAAAATTGCTGTGAAACTAAGGCAGGCCATGTAAGTAACGAATTCCTTTCCTACTCGATTTCCCCATTAACACAGTGTTAACAGGGAAATCCCTCTCGCCGAGCCATTGTATTTTCACAGCGGGGGAACAGGGGAAGCCGTCCCTCCCGGAAGTAGACAGTGATTATTGCGAGCAGCAATAGCAGCCGCTAGCAATAATTGTATGTAAAACCTAGCAGGCTGGTTGTACCCAAGTTGATCGATCAACTTTGGTACATTCAGCCTGTCCATACATACTTCAAATCTTGGACGATTCCTGCTGAACTGGCCAAGAACCATCTATGGCCAGCCTAAGCTGATAGGGTCAATATAGAGCAATACGTTTTTTTTTTTTGCTGGAAATATTAATGTGATTTGGTTATTCTAATAAACTCTCTATTGATTCATAGGAAGTTGAAATTTTATTGATTTGAACCTACACTGAAGCCCCATACACACTATCAGTTTTCTTGCAGGTTTTTCTCTTCAGGTTTACCAAAACCATCTAATATGAGGTCAAACCTTAAGAGTTTCAATTCGTATGCAATCAGGCAGGCCCTTGCACTACATGGTTTTGGTAAACCTGAAGAGAAAAACCTGCAAGAAAACTGATAGTGTGTATGGGGCTTTACACTTGAACCTAGCTCTTAAAGTGGAGCTCCACCCTAAATAGCAACTTTTGCTATTTGGAACCCTCCCCCCCTCCGGTGTCACAATTGACACCTTTCAGGGGGGAGGGGGGTGAAGATACCTGTCTTAGACAGGTATTTTCACCCACATCCGGGAGTCCTCTCTCCAGGAATCTGCGGGAGTTACGTCACTTCCCGCAGACTTCCCTTGGTGTTCTGGGAGGCACTCGGCTCCCAGAACACAGGAGCACCAATCAGAACGGCGCAGCGCGACTCGCGCATGCGCCGTAGGGAACCGGGCATGAAGCCGCAGGGCTTCACTTCCTGGTTCCCTCAGCGAGGATGGCGGAGGGAGCAGCAGAGCGACGAGCGGTCGCTTGTCCTCTGCTGCGGACGTCGCTGGACTCCAGGACAGGTAAGTGTCCAAATATTAAAAGCCAGCAGCTGCTGTAGCTGCTGGCTTTTAATATTTTTTTTCCCGGCGGAGCTCCGCTTTAACAAACAAATGTGCCTTGTGATGTTGTTATGGTTAGCAAATCAGAACAAAGAAAAGGCCAAAAAAACAAAACCAATTTTTAGCCTTCTACCTTTAATGCTTCTGGTGTATCCTCTAAGCAGTAAACTTTGAGGTTGTATTCCAGCGAAGTGCAAAGAATAGGTGCAAATATTGCCAGCTGTAGCCGCTTTATAGCAGATCTGGAGTAAGACTCCCCGACAAAGGCATAGGTACCCAGCTGGTCAAGTAAAATATGGCAGGTCTGACTTTCCAGCTGACAATAACATGGTGTGTTAAGAGTCTCTTCATTTATTGTCACAACTTCCTGAAAAACAATTAAAAAAAACAATAGTTTAGCAAACAATTAGGCTAATAATCTGATATTTACATGTGAGATTTATCATTATCGTGATTGTGAAGTCTCAAGGTTTTTCACCTTAATGAATTTTATGCTGCAGCTGCCCCCAGACCCCCTCCCTTTTTCTTACCTGAGGCCGATTCAATCCAGTGACAGGCACGTGTCCAGCAGCTCCAGCTCTCTCTCCTCATTGGACAGATTGATAGCAGCAGGAGCAATCGGCTCCCACTGCTGTCAATCAAATCTAGTGATACGGGCACAGGGGGCTGGGCCGAGTCCCGCTGTCTGTGTCAATGGACTCAGGAGCGAGCCCCAATTGGCATCCGATGAAGGGGAGGTGCCAGCGGGGACCCCAGAAGAGGTGGATCGGGGCTTCTCTGTGAAAAACCCTTGCACAGAGCAGGTAAGTATAACATGTTATTTTTATAAAAAAATAAAAAATAACCTTTACAACCCCTTTAAATAGAGGAATTGCCAGTCCACACACCAGAGTGTTTTAGGGCTTCCTGTCCATTGTTATTAATAAAACAGTGTAGCAAAACACACAATGTTTTCTCTTAAAGAGGTCTGTTCTACCTTCATTCATCAACAAAACCACATTAAGCCTTTGGCACTGATAACAGTTTCTTACCCCTCTCAGGTTCCACATGCAAATGGACCAGGGTGTCTCTGTCTAGGCCAGCAGACCTGGACCCACACATCCTCTGTGCCCTACTGATAAACCGCTCTGGTCCATCTCGTGGGGTTGACCCAACAGCCTTGGCCTGGACACCCACCCACAGCATATCCATTCACTACCCGAACAACACTGGTTACTCACACTGCTAAAAAAACAGCCTGCATCCTCCTCGATTCCCTGCAATCAACCAGGTGTCAAAGCCCTGAAGTCCACTCTTGCTCCATTGTAATCCACCATACAAATAACGGGCCACACACCAAAGACGTTCTGCTCCAGTTGTGTGAAAAACATGTTGGGGGCATGGCTTTTGTTGGCAGTGTGCGGTCATTGCATTACACCTTGGCTGGAGCTGACCATCTTTGGTGAGGGGCCTGTTATATGGATGGTGGACTACAAATGACGTAAGAGTTCAAAATCACTTTCATTGTTAATAAAACTATCATAAACAGCCAACATGTTTCGGGGACACACACCCGCTTGAGAACTTTGATAGTGCTTAAATAGACTCAATATATATATATATATATATATATATATATATGTAGCGGGGTCTCCTTTAAGGCCCTATGGACTACGTTACCCAGAACCCCGTTTGGCACCCAGGGTGCATTTGGCCACCGCAGAGACTCATGGGTGGGGCTATAAAGGGAAGGGGAGAGGCTAAGCTCGGCCTCTTTGGACACCGCACTGCAATTAATAGGACTCCCTGTGCGGATCTGCTGCAGTGCAAGGCCTGAGGCCTGGGCCTTGCGCACCTTCCAAAGAGCCTTTCACCCCACTGCTGAGCCTGGGTGGCACCTGATTTCTTTCGAGTTTGCTGACATCAGTTGGATCGGGGACCCGGCCATTGCAGACCCTGTGTGCGGAGACACAGTGGTGGAAGTCCCGGACTGGGATCGCGTCCGGAGGGGTGAGCGAGCATCTGCTCACGTCATTAACTTGTACTTTGATTAGGCCTAGTGACTGCCTTGGCCCACCATGCTATATTTACTGTCCCGCCGGAGACTAGTGGCGGAACTGAGTTTTATAGTCTCCGGTGAAGTGTTCTTTATTTATTAACCATAATTGGATTACAAATACTGTTCCTGAATGTGCACCACCATTCATCTTGCATGTGGAGAATTGTTCTCACAGAGACTGAGTTTATCTGAGTCAGGCCTGACCAGGGATTAGGATTTTGTTGATGCGCCACATTGCGCATGGAGAAGATAGCTGCATGTGGCGTGTGATCACTCTGCACTATCGCTGATTAGTATGTTTATTACTGCAGGGCTCTGCATGTATGTTATGTGACAAGTTTATCATTTACCTTTATACCAAAGTAAATCATTTACGGTTTATCACTCCGGTATCAGTGTTCATTATTGCATATATTAACTGCTCATATTACTGTTAGATTGTGCATAACCAAATATAGAAAGTTATATTACTAAAACATCCCCTAGACTAACTGTGCCAAAGGAGGGTCGAGTAGATTGCCGGGGGTTGGCGGGCCCGAAACAGAACCAGCGGCTCTTTTAACTGGGGGTTAAGGAAGGAAAGAGGGGGTATATAATAGAAAACATTTGAAGCAAACATTGCCTTTGGATTTTGAACTAGAGAAAACATGGTGTCTGAAAGTAATGTTCAGTATTTATTATTTTCCCAAAAAAAAAAAAAAAAAGAGTTTTTAAGTATAATAATAGTAATCAAGGTGTTGTGCACTCCAAGAGCTGCAGGAAAGTTACAACTGAACATTTTTTTGCCATTATCTTACCTCCCAGCTTCCTTGATGAGACTGAGTCTTCAACTGTAAAATCCAGTCGGATGTGGTGACATCAGCACAATGAGGAATAGTCAGAATGACTGGTCGACACAACAGAAGTCCAGTGGGGCCACAAGTTACAATGGGACTTAAAATAGTCTGTGTACCTTCCGAAGGTAATCTACAAGAGAAGTTGCAAGAATATGACTTTTAAGTTTGTTAAGGCATAATTAATTCCAGCAGTGTATAACTATTAGATGTACAATCATTGGCTTTTCATAGCAAGTAAAGCCATTATAGACCCAATCGACCACTACTGATTAAACATTCAGCATTAAATTAAAATGAAATGCTCATGAAGTCATGCATTTGTAAGTGTGTGTGTGCACACAACCATCGCATGGCCACTTTCCACAAATTAATCTCGGTGTGCAGCTTTAATCCTGAACATCTAACTCCTTCAGATTTAAACTGCTATAATGCATTGGCTTTAGCACCTAAAAGAATAATGGTTATGTATCGGAAATCTGATTTATTATTATTTATTTCTTCAAAATATCCTTTTCAAAGCAAAAATACATAATCAACTAAATATAGGCCATACGCAAATATTTGAGTAATGCTTGAAAACATGGACACAACAGAAAAAAGTAACATATCTACAAATGCCACTAATATTACTAAGCCACTGTTAGTCCACAGGAGGGATTGTTTACTTACACAGAGTTTTCTCTTTTGTTTATCATCAAATACATTTCATAGTATTTTCCCTGTGGAATGGCTCCATGCGGTATCAGTAAACTCACCCCTGAAAAATTAAATATATATCAGTATCAAGTTTCAAGCATGTAACATTGCAGACATTTTGAACTGTATAACACTTAAAGTAGAACTATAGGCAAATATTTTGTTTTTCCATTTTGGATAGAGTAAGGGAAGGTTATAACACGTCAGTTTATTTTTTGCCATCTATGTCCCATTGGGGAGATTTCCCTTCACTTCCTGTTCCATAGCCAAACAGGAAGTTAGAGGAAATCCCTAAAACTAAGGGAAATCCCTCGGGCTAGTGTCCCCATTGGAATATTTCCCCTATATTCCTTTTCTGGGGACAACAATTTGTGATTTTACTTTACTTTCACTTTCAATGATAATGGTAAAGAGAACAAATATTGAGGGTGAATCTCCCTAACAGGGGCACAGACAGCAATAAAAACTGACAGGTGTTCTAATCCATCTCCACTCTATCCAAAACTAAAAATAAGTTTTGCCTTTAGCTGTACTTTAAAGACTTTTAGGATGATCATAAAATGTAACATATTCAGGGTGTTATGGCATCAGTTTTCGAAACTGAAATGAAACCTCTTAGAGCCGGTTCACACACAGGCGGCACGACTTTGGGGGGGCGACTTGGCAAGGCGATCTGAAGACGACTTCAGAGGCGACTTGCAAAATGAGTTCTGCATTGAAGTCAATGCAAGTCGCCCCCAAAGTCGTATAAGAACCTTCTTTCTAAGTCGGGGCGACTTGCGCCTCTCCTATTAGAACGGGTCCATTGAAGAGAGCGGAGCGCGACTTCTCAGGCGGCTGAGTCGCCTGACGAGTCGCCCCCGTGTGAACCGGCTCTTATAAATGTGATGATTCAAACTAAGCAAACAATAAAAAAAAAAAAGCACAAGCATAGTTTTTCCATGGTGAAAACTATACAAGAAGATCCAGACATACAGGTATGACCTCTCCCCTCCTACTGGTCCTATTGGTTGTTTAATAAGATGGATGGCCTCACTGATCAATCAGGAGGCTTAGGAGGTGGGACCAAATTAAACCTTTAAAGGTAAAGTCAAGATTTGTATTAATGTGGTTGTAAAAGCAGAAGGATTTTTTTTTACATTAATGCATTCTCAGCTCCCTGTCCTTCAGCACTCCCTAAAATACTTACCTAAGCGCAATTGCAATACCTTGCTGTGTCTGAGAGCACCGGCTCTCTCTCTCCTAACTGGACACACAGACAGCAGCGGGAGCTATTGGCTCCTGCTGCTGTCAATCACAGCCTGTGAGGAGAGAGTGGGGGCAGGGCCAAGCCAGACAGTGGGTGTCAATGGACACACAGAGCCTGGCTTGGGATCAAGCATGCACAAGTGCCCTCATAGGAAGCGGCAGGTAAATAGAAAATGTTTTTTTAATTTAAAAAAATGTAAAATACCTTTACAATCACTTTAAGCTGTTCATATCTCTGGATCTACTGATATTTTGGCTGTGTGGTTTTTACAAAAAGGTTATCCGTTTTATAATTTACTTATATCGTCTTAGTTTGTACTTTTGTGATAGGTTTACTTTAAAGAGCCACTGAATGCAATTTATGTTATTTTTATAAAATTTTCTATTCAAAAAAGATTTTAATAATTTTCATGGATTAGTATGTGATCTTCAGAACGGAGCTTAAAGTGATATTAAAAGGCAAAAATTAAAAAAAAAAAAAACAACATGTTATAATTACCTGCTCTGTACAATTGTTTTGCACAAAGCAGCCCCGATCCTCCTTTTCTTGGGTCCCTTTGCTGGCACTCCTGGCCCTACCTCCTTTTGAGTGCCCCCAGAGCAAGCAGCTTGCAATGGGGGTACCCAAGCAAGCTCGCTCCTGAGCTGCTGCTCTGCATGTCTATTCAGACATAGAGCCGTGGCTTGGCCGCGCCCCCTTTCTCTCCTCATTGGCTGTCTTGGCCAATGAGGAGGGAATGGCCCCGGAGAGCCGATGCCCTTGTGCACATCACTGAATCGAGATGGAGCTCAGATAAGTATAAAGGGGGGCGGACTGCTGCACTCAGCCTCTACAACCACTTTAAACCCATGTTCTATATAGGCTGCCTCCTCTCTACTAATACTCACCTTCTCTGTGCTCCACAGCTACCCTTATCACTGCAGCCCCATGTAGAATGTCCTGTATAAGCCTCATATCAGAGAGCATTAGCTAGTGGCGATTGGCCACTTAGACACTGTGCGGCAGGAAGGTAAGAAATTCATATGTCCCTCCCTTCCCCCGTCTGGAAATACTTTGTATTTGAAAGGGTTTGGGTTGGTAAAGAGGGTGAATAGGAAGTGCATGTTAATAGTAGTTCACATAATAGAACACATTCATGTTAGCTTTCTTCCGATTCCAGAAAAAAATGTGCAAAATTGTAGTAGAATATAATTTTTCCATGATGTTAGACCACTATCGTTTGAGCTGTTTTTTTGTTGTGGTTGGGGCTATTGGTATAATTTACCAACAGTTACTATATCACCACACGTAGCTGTTGAACTCTAAAGCCCCATACATACTATCAGATTTTCTGCTGATTTTTGTCATCAGATTTACCAAAACCATGTAGTAAAAGGGCCTGCCTGATTGCATACAAATTGAAACTCTTAAGGTTTGACCTCATATTAGATGGTTTTGGTAAATCTGATGACAAAAATCAGCAGAAAATCTGATAGTGTGTATGGGGCTTAAGGCCTCATGCCCACGGACGTTTTTAAAGCTGCGTTTTTTACAGCTTAAAAACGCCTGTCCATGTTATTGTATAATTTTTATTTTTTTCGACGCGTTTTTTTATGCCTAACGCCGAGGAACGCACTGGTCCTTTTTTTTTTTTTACAGCTTAAAAACGTCGATGCTATTTGCAGCTCAAAAACGTCTAGGTGGGCATGAAGCTATAGACTAACATGGACAGGCGTTTTTAAGCTGTAAAAAACGCTCAAAAACGCGGCTGTAAAAACGTCCGTGGGCATGAGGCCTAAATGTGCAAGAGAAGACTAAAATTATGACTGCATGCAATTAACCAACATTCCGGGTTATTAGGAGCCATAATTGAAGTTTCTAGTCAATGCACGTTATTTTCAGTCCTAATTGTGTTGAAGTGCATAATATCAAATCGACAATATTGCTGCAGCATTTAATACAATTTCATGCACAAATATGCACCCGAATCATATTTTAGATATGAATGAAATTCATTTGAAAGGCTTTTGTCTGGGAAACAAACATCCGCTCTCTAGATATACAACAAGGAAAAGAGCACAACAGTAATTACAATGTTTGTTTTAAAATAATAACTTTAATTAGATATTGATGTAACCTGGAAAATGTAAGCTTAGGCAACATATAAATGTTTTTTGTCTATTGCACATTATTTCAGTAGTGGCTTGCATCATAATAATTTAATTATTTGTTGCATTACACGGATTCAAGTTTTACTTCAGCTGTCCAGGGGTTGTGTAAAAAAAATTGATTGACTCAACTCAACAGCCTGGATTGACTCAACAGCCACTGTGGGGTAAGGAAGATCTTTTGTCCCTAAAATGTTCAGGGATACCTGGATGCGAGTCCTTCTGGTCCTGAATGGTCTCGGAATATGTAGTTGAAGTGCACAACAATCATACAATACTCAATATTGATGACCTACCTGTTATTTTTTTATGGATATATTGTTTTAATAAAATTTCCTAATAAATGTTGTAATTCTAATGAACTTTGCAATTTTTTATGATGCACCCTTTAAGTACCATGAAATCCCCTTTTTCATTTTCTGTTGTGCAAAGCTTTTGGAAAGCTGCTCTCTGGTATAAAATAGAAAAAGCTCCGGGGCAAATTCCCTTGCAAAACAAACAGCCTATCTGCCTTTATTAAATCACCCCAGTGTGTTTCAGGCTTTCTGATGCCTTGTACAAACGACTCGTTTTCCCCGTCGGAAAAACTGCGATGAGCGCTCTTGGCCAGGAATCCCGGCCGTGTGTATGCTCCATCTGAGTTTTTCCGACGGGAAAACTGCCGAAAAAAAAAAAAAAAAAGAGAGCAGGATCTCTTTTTTCCCCGTCAGGAAAAAATTTGAGCGGGAAAAACGTTCGCCTGTATGCTTTTCCGATGGGAAAAACAACGCGCATGCTTGGAAACAATTTGACGCATGCTCGGAAGCGTATAACTTAATTTTATCGGCTCGTCGTAGTCTTTTACGTCACCGCGTTCTTGGCAGTCAAAAGTTCACTGGACTTTTGTGTGACCGTGTGTATGCAAGGCAGGCTTGAGAGGAATTACGTCTGGAAAACCATCGGTTTTTTTATCCGATGGGAAAACCGGTCGTGTGTACGAGGCATAAGGCTAGAAAATTACAGTTTTCACCCATACCCGAGTAGAGGAAAGAATCTCCTACTGTCAACTGTCAAATATCAATTTCTCCTTGATTTGGGGATATTTATTTTCAATTCTTCTGCTATGCTAGCACAGAAAAAAGGAGGGAAACTCCCTATAGAAGACTTAGGCAGCAATACAAATCCTTCACCTTTAATCATATGGCGTTACTTAAAGCGGAGCTCCACCCTAAAGTGGAACTTCCGCTTATCGGATTCCTCCCCCCCTCTGGTGCCACAATTGGCACCTTTCGGGGGGGAGGGGGGACAGGATACCTGTCAAAGACAGGTATCCTTACCCACTTACTGGAGTCCAGCCGCGGCAGTGAAGTCGCGCGAGGCTTCCTCCTCCTCCTCCTCCTCCTCCTCCCCTGGCCGATGGGCTAATAGGAGAGAGGAGCGGGCCTCGCGCATGCGCAGTAGGGTTCCCGGCGTGAAGCCGAAAGTCTTCACTGCCGGGTTCCCTTACCCGCAATGGCGACAGAAGCACCGACAGCTGATGTGAAACATCAGCTGCGGTGCCGACATCGAGGGACACCAGGACAGGTAAGTCTCCATTTATTAAAAGCCAGCAGCTGCAGTATGTGTAGCTGCTGGCTTTTAATTATTATTTTTTTGCACGGGGTTGCCTGGAACACCCCTTTAAATAACAGAAATAATTAAGCAACTTAGAAATTAGGAAATCACCGGTGTTTGGGAATGTTAGTCTTCCACCTAGAGCTCCGAAGGTGCCCGTCACACTGTTACTGGAGTCTCGGGGTAAAGTCAGCAAGTGTTGGCTACTCATGGTTTTATTCCTTGCATTAATGAGGTTAGTGTCTGAAGGATAAGATACTACAGACTTTGGACCAAGCAGGTCGTCTTGTATTCCAGGAGATGATCCCACCGGAGATGAATTGTAGACTTTAATCTTTAAGTTTGGAAGGGGATCCAGCAATGGAGAATTGGTCATGGGGATTTTGTCAGCAGAGTCTTGCAAGGCGTACATGTGCCCTCGATATATGCCAGCGTTGGCTGTAAGATCTGGCTGCATCGATGGATGTAGTAAATGAGAATTGTCTGAAAAAAAAGGCATGTTTTGATTAATTTCCATTAAAGTATGAGGCTTGCCTAAAAATTTTTAATGAGGCATGATCCTTTTTTTTTGGTGTTTATATTGGATAGTGTATATTTTCTCCAGAGCAGAGAGGTAACAATAATTACACAAAATGAGCATGTCTGGAGATAAAAAGACCATAATGTTCAGTCAGTAGTAATTTACAGCACTGAACATTCTATAAAAATTTCAGATGATTCTTGCTTTTTGCCTGGGTGCATAGGTGGCTAACACATTACATATGTTACATTTCATTCTTCTACAGAGGGAGAATATCTATCCTAACATTACGTTTTTTCTTTCTTTTTACATGTATGTCATAGATCTGTATACTGTAATTACAAAAATATAAAAGGTGTAATTACAACTCCCCAAATGGAATACTGTCGTTATAAGCCTCATCTGTTTTGCTATTGTGACCATCTGTCAGCACCTCAGAAGACAACAGTTAATGAGCGTGCACGGTAATGCATAGGTGAGGGTGTCAAGCACATTAGCCATACCGTGCCTGGAAGTCTTAAAGTTCACCGGATGAAAGCCTCCTGTAAGGGCTGCCGAGGAATCTGTGATGTCAGTGTCGAAATCTCGGCAGTTGCGTCTGTACACAACTATACCAACAGCCATGAGTATAACAATGATGATGAAAATGGCAACAACCAGTCCAGCATAGAGAGCAATGTCTCCTGTTGAGTCCAACACTAATTAAGAGAAAAACAGAAATTACTCAACAATCAAATGATCATCAACTAGAAAGGTTTGTCAATAAAAATAATTTGTGAGCAACTGGACATGCGGACAAAATCGTACCTTGCCAGCTAATAGAGCTAAGCATAAATATGGGTCCTCCAAGCATTCAGGTTAAAGATATGGGGCAAGAGGTAAAGAAACATGCAAGCATAGTTGGTGTAGGCCTACATCACAGCAAGCTATCAGACAAGTTTCTCCAAACAGTCCCATCACTAATTTCCTGAAGACTTCTTGGCCAGCAGTGTACACAGTTTGCTATAAGCCTTGGATCATTGTACTGGCCAATTTGATCTGATCAGTTGATAACCAACAGAGGGGTTTCCATTGGCATACAATTACATTTCATTAGTCTCTGTCCTAGATTTGGTTAGGCTCCCACCCGAATATTAGCATAAGGTAACATTCATTTTCCTAAATCAATAATAATTAAAAAAAAACAGCTGCATAAAAAAGAACACTAGATGGTGTTTGTGACAGAACCCACTGTCCCTGTGTGTTTTGGAAGGGACTGTGGGCTGGCCTTCTACCCACAGACTATGGCCCAGAAGAGACTGAGAGACTTGCGGACAAGCTGGCATTGAGATAATGTAATGCTACGTCCCTTCTCCCCCATCCCCCCCCTTGTTGCTGTGTTTAATTGTGTTGGGTCTGGACTGGAGACATCTCTCCGCATGGGGATGTGTTTTGAGGGGCTGCCTGCTTACCATAATCCCTTTATGTTTCAATGTACAAGTGTTGAGTTCCCATTGGTTCTTCCTTGTCCCCTACCCGCCTCTATGACAAGGCTAAGGGGAGTGTCCCTAACAGTGTGTAAAAGTGTATGTTTTGTATTTAATAAACAGTTGATGCTCTGCATGTTTAACCCTCAACACCTGTGTGGATTGTCTCGTGATTGAGGGGTTAAGGGCTGGTTATGGCGAATCTGCAGGCTGCGGGTGCGTTTGGAGGACAGGAGACACAGGTCTGGCGGATGTGCCCACCTGGGGTATCCGAGATCCGTCACAGTGTTCTTTGTTAAACAACAAACAGCGCATACACAGAAATAAAAAAGTAACAGTGGCCAAGGCAGAATGTGCCGATATGGTAGACCTCATATAAAAAATAACTGGATCAACACAACAGTGCTTAGAATTAGAACAATCAAATTGGATCCTTTCTTTGATACCAAACACAGTGTTAATTAAGACCAGAACTTCAATGCAAATCTTCTATAGGCTAAATACAGTACATACAGTATGTTTATATTACAAAGATCATCAATTTATTTTAGGACTCTGTTCTGACATTATGCAATAAGTGCTTAATCTGTTTCTATATATATATATATATATATATATATATATATACACACACACCGGTATATATATTACCCATTCTATCAGTGTACAATTTTCATATTCTACAACACAAAATTCCCACATCTGTCATTCACAAATCATCCTTCTTTATTGTACTACCTTGAATCCTCTGTCTATAGCATTCCCTATGGTCAGGTTCAAGAACTTAGCAAAAGGCATCTGCTTGATCAACATATGGCTACTTCCCTTTCTAGAAGAAGCTTCAAGGACAATTGTTCCCACAGTAAAATGAGGCATGGATTTATTTTGTGTACAATTTTGTAAATGTTTATCGTAATTGGAATATGCAACTATATACTATTTTTTTGGTTATATGGAAGTGATTAGTTGTACTTTTTTTTTTTTGTACTTCTATAGAACATTGCTTGTCGTTTACAGAACGCTATAAAATTTAAATATGGGATCTGCTATGGCACAACTTATTTTAAAACCTTTAGACTCCTACGTTGTCCTGTTTATCCTTCTTGAATTAGGTACAGAGCCACTGAAGTTGTAAGGTTACTCTATATAATTAAAAAAAAATAAACAGTATGCAGTACATATTCTATTTCCCCAAATGTGTCCTACAGGTACAATTTCATCATTTATTCATAAATCTAGTTATTCTAGCCCTTTACTTTCCAAATCCTACACCACAGAAAACAATTTATATAACTTGCACTAGAGATAACCAGAAAGTTTGAAACAACTGTATCCAAGATGTTAGACTGCATCTTTGTTATAAAATCATGAATCCAGATGTGTGTTTGTCATTCATTTGTTTTTTAGCACAGATAATTTATTGCAGGGGTTCATTTTCTGTTAAAGTGGATGTAAACCCTCCATACACCCAGTGAAGTGAACAGCCTCAGATGATACACAGGGATGAACCAAATCTCCCTACATAGGTTATCCATGTATATCTGCTGTCTTCACATTTATATACTGTTTAGAAAGTTCAGATCGTGTTAGGAGATTTTTTCTTCCTGTTTAACACAGAGTGTGATGTCTGGGCATACAGCCAAGATAGCCAACATTGCTGATTCAAGGAAAGGCACACACCCCCTCTCATCATAGGCAGAGACTCTCAGAGGTGTTTTGTAACAGGGCCAACTCCCTGTTAATCTACTTTAGCAAACTCCCCTGACAGAAATTTCAGACTGCTTTTGTCTAAAGTGTCAGAGAAGGTCAGAGAGAGCTATGGGACTTAGCTCTTTGAAGAGAGATAACAAAATACTGCAGATATACAGTATGTGCCCAGCTCAAATTTCATGAATTGGGTTTACATCCACTTTAAGTTTAGGCATTAAGGTGCAAGTTATGTAAAATTATTAAATTTAGGATTAAGCTACTAGCATAAGTATTAAATGTTAGAGCTCTTGCACATGGGTGTTTGCAGGTGCAAATGTCCTCTAGCGTTTTATCCGCTCATGCGGGTATGATGTATTCCCCAGATGCAAAACTTCCCAGTATTTTCCCGTGCCCAGGAAGTTGCATTTGGAATGTATAGCTGGCTTGTACTTGTGTAAACACAGATGTTTTGCACTTGGGGAATACTTCATACCAATATGCATGAGTAAACGTTGATGAAAAAGAGCATTAATGCATGAGCCCTTAGGGTTTACATAGAGGGAGGGTTACTTGTTAGGGTTTGAGAAGTGAAGTGGTTAACTACTAGGATTGGAGTTGAGGGAGGCTTAAAAGCTAGGGTTTGAGTAGAGGGAGATTAGAGGGAGAGATAAGTGTCAAGCCCTGTACACACGGCCGAGATTCTCATCAGGTAAAAACCGTTGTTTTTCCTGACGAGAATCTTGACAAGAAACTTGTCCCAGCCGAGTGTACACACGTACGATTCAAAAGAACTGCCGTTCTTTTGAATGGCACGAACGCGGTGACGTCATCGACTACGACGAGCGTGCACTCGTCACATTCGATGCCATCGCCGCCATCTTGCTACACCCTATGCCTAGGAAACTACCGCGCATGCGTCAAAGTAATTTCGAGCATGCGCGGGTTTCCACAGCGACAGGTAAGTGTACACACGCTCGGGTTTCTCGTCGAGAAACAGGCCGACGAGATTCTCGACAAGAAAAAAGACCGCAGGTCGTCTTTTTTCTCGTCGGGGAATCTGGCCAGTTTTCTTGGCGAGAAAACTGAAACCCGCGTACACACAGCCGATTTTCTCGGCAAGAAAGCTCTCCCGGCAGTTTTCTTGTAGTTTTTTGCTGAGAAAACCGGTCGTGTGTACGCGGCCTTACAGTTTGACTAAAGCAAGGGTTAAGGGTTAGGTACAAATGCGCCAAATGTCGGGTGTCATCAGCCAGTTCAATAGAAACCGGCCGACATTGTGCCCATGTGTACTGCAGCTGGTCTGACAGAAGCCGTCCATTCAGATGGCTTCTGTCGCAGGGGCGTGACCAAAAATGTCTGCCAATTGGCACCCGATCAGCACTCTCAGCCAATGGCTGGGAGTGCTGACCAGTGTGTTCTGGCGGGGGGAGCCATGCAACACACTGATCAGCCCACATTGCTCAAAAAGAAAGTAAAAAACCTTGTGTAAAGGGAACAACATACATAAAAAAAAATGCCCATTTAGAATACTGATAATTCTGCTTGCCTTTGAATATATCAGTAGTTATGCCCACAACGATGATTTAAACAATTGCTGATTACAGGTGTCCGAGCAGTAACAAAAGCCAGTGCAATAGCTGCAAGTATAAAGATAGGCTTCCTTATTTTTACAGGAGTTATTTTTATACTAGTGAAGGTCACAGATGATTGGTCATGCAAAATATGATAACAGAACTCAGAAGATGAAATAAAATGAAAGTGATGAAATGAAACTTACAATGGCTTTTTGGTTCACCTAAAACTCTTTTGTCTGTTAGAAACAAAAACCAAAATGAAATTAGTTACTCTGGTAAAAAATGGTAATAAATACAATGGATGACAATGAAAAAAATAATTAAAAGCAAATGCGTTGATTACATGGTAATGGATTGTGATTGAAACTGTCATGGAATGAGACCGTGAAAATCTGTCAGCTGGCATTCACTACAAAAAATATAACCAACAATCTCTTCTCTGGCATCATTCATAATATTAACTTTGTATTTTGTCGACATCTCATCAGCATGCAAATGAAAATATGACTGTAGTTCATGTGCAAAATTTATGTTTGGAATAACATAAGAATAATGTCATACCAGCCAAAATTCACAGAACGGTTGTGGGGAACAAGTGGAATCAATCATGGAACTGCACATGCTCTTTAGGAATTCTTGTAACTGCTGTAAATGCTAATCGTCCACTGAATTTACCAAATCCACTGAAACCATATTTTAGCTTTGCACCGATACCTGTATTGGTATCAGTGCCGATACTAAGCATTTGCACGAGTACAAGTACTCACGCAAATGCTCCGATTCTAAAATTGATACCTTTAAGTCCCCAGACTGTAACCGTTGCATTTAAAATGGGTTCACATATATGTGGTGCCAGTTTTAGTGCGATTTGTAAAGAGTCCTGGTGTGATTTAGTTCAGCGGTTCAGGTGCAAAGTTTTAAAATGTATGACACTTAAAATCGTACCAGACTCTTTTTAAAATCACACTGTGGCCGGCCCACACATATGTAAGCCAGCTCCATAGAAAGCCGGTTTGGTTCACAGGTCATGCGAATAGGATGCGGTTTAAAACGCAATATATAATAATAATTTAATTAGGGCTGCAACTAACGATTATTTTCATAATCGATTAGTTGGCCGATTATTGTTTCGATTAATCGATTAATCTGTTAATAGCCTTAAAAACAAAAAAGTGATTTTGCCGTGATTTGCATTTTGACATTTTTTTTTTTTGCCAATTTGTTGTTGGGCAGATTAAAAAATACAAATTGCCGCAAAAACGCATTACATGCTTTTCTGCAGATTCTCAATTGAAGTATATTGAATCAAAATAGCACCGTTTTGCATAAAAAAAAAGTCCTTGCTCTTTCCAAATACGCAGCAGCTGAAAAAAGCATGGATGTGAACGTGTCCCATAGGAAACCATGTAAATGAACTGTAGTGCGTTTCTGCAAAAAGCACCAAAAAACAGAGGTGTGACCCAGGCCTGAGATGTTTAGTAACATAATGGGGTTAAAAAAAAACGAAAATTAGTACAAAAAGAGCAAATAATCTCTACTGTAAGGGGTTAATTTTTTACTGTGGGACAGTTAAAGTAATATTTACAGTAGCGACTTGCTCTTTTTGTACTATAAAGGGCTAATTTTAGTTTTTTTTAACCCCAATATGTTACTGGGCGATTAATCGATTATGAAAATAGTAATCGATTAATTTCATAATCGATTAGTTGTCGATTAATCGATTAGTTGTTTCAGCCCTAAATTTAATAATAAAATAAACAGAACCACATACCGTATTTGCCGGCGTATAAGGCGACCCCCTACCTTTCCAGCTAAAATTTTGGTTTTGGAATATTCTCGCCGTATAAGACGGTCGACCTCCTTCCGCCTAGCCATGCCTCACCTCACCTCACTGTGCCATTACATGCCTCACTGTGCCATTGCATACCTCACTGTGCCATTGCATGCCTCGACGATCCCATACCTTATCCCTGACATGTAGAATCTCAGTCAGACCGCGGCCGTCCATTTTTCAAAAGCCGCGCCTCTTCGTGCTGTTCTGTGATAGGCGGAACACTCAGCTTCCCAGCAGACACTGTGTTCAGTGTTCCGCCTATCGAGAGGGCATCCGTAATAGGCGGAACACTGAACAGAGGCTCTGCTGGGAAGCTGAGTGTTTCGCCTATCACGGAACAGCACAAGGAGGCGGCGCGGCTTTTGATAAATGGACGGCCGCAGACTGACTGAGATTCTACATGTCAGGTACCGGCGTATAAGACGACCCCCGACTTTTGAGAAGATTTTCATGGGTTAAAAAGTCGTCTTATACGCCGGAAAATACGGTAAAATGTATTTAGTATTACATTAATATATTAGCTCATTTAATGTGTCACATGACATTAAAAATAGGTATCAGTAATTGGTATCGGCGAGTAATTGAGAAAAAGTATCAGTACTCGTACTTAAAAAAATAGGATTTTTATAACAGCTTACCTGTAAAATCCTTTTCTTGGAGTACATCACGGGACACAGAGCGACATAGTCATTACTAATGGGTTATATAGATACCGTCAGGTGCTGGCACTGGCAACTTCCAAAACCGGAAGTACCCTCCCCTATATAAGCCCCTCCCATCCGGGAGCACCTCAGTTTTGTAGCAAAGCAATAAGTGTCCCCAAAGAGGGGCGGGAGCTCTGTGTCCCGTGATGTACTCCAAGAAAAGGATTTTACAGGTTAGCTGTTATAAAAATCCTATTTTCTTTCTCGTACATCACGGGACACAGAGCGACATAGTCATTACTAATGGGATGTCCTAAAGCAATGCCAAATGAGGGGGGGGATACACCATATATAAGCTGAGCGCTATCAGACATGAGGATCTTTTGCGGCCTGCAACACACTGCGCCCAAAGGAGACATCCTCCTGACTTCTAACGTCCACCTGGTAGAACCTAGTAAACGTGTGAACTGAAGACCATGTTGCGGCCTTACAGATTTGAGCCAGGGAGGCCTGGTGATGCACTGCCCATGAAGTTCCAACTGCTCTCGTGGAGTGCGCTCTAACTTTGAACGGAGGCGGTCTCCTTCTCAAGCCATAAGCTTGCATAATGACCTGTCGAATCCACTTGGCTAAAGTAGATTTTGACACTGCCTGACCCTTTCTGGGGCCTTCCGGCAGAATAAACAAAGTATCCGTTCTGCGAATCTGAGCAGTGGCTTTTAGATAAGCTTTAACTGCTCTTACTACATCCAAAGAATGCAATAACTTTTCCTCTACCGAAGTAGGTTTGGGGAAAAAAGAAGGAAGAACCACATCTTGGTTCAAATGAAACCTCGATACCACCTTAGGAAGAAAGGCTGGATGAGGACGTAACACTACTCTGTCCTTATGGATAACCAGATATGGCTCCTTACAGGACATAGCTGCTAATTCCGATACTCTTTTAGCCGAACAAATGGCTACTAGAAAAATCAATTTCCTGGTGAGAAGCACCAAGGAAATATGCTGTAATGGTTCAAATGGTTGTTTCTGTAGAACCGACAGAACCAAGTTTAGATCCCATGGACATATGGGAATATTAACCGGAGGACTAATACGCATCACTCCTTGTATAAAGGCTTTGACTAGTGAATGCGAAGCCAAGGGCCTTTGAAAAAATATTGACAAGGCCGAAATCTGACCCTTGATAGTACTCAAGGCAAGCTTCCTATCTACAGCCCACTGTAGGAAGTCCAGAATCCTACCTATTACGTACTTATGTGGATGCCATTTCTTGGCCTCACACCACGCGATGTACGCCTTCCAGATTCTATAGTAGATCTGCCTGGATACCGGCTTCCTGGCATTGATCATGGTAGATACCACAGCATTAGAGAGCCCTCTCTTTTTTAGAATGTGGGCTTCAATAGCCAGGCCGTCAAACCTAGGGCTGGTAAGGAAGGGTGGTATATCGGTCCCTGCGAAAGCAGGTCCGGACGACGTGGGAGAGTCCAAGGACTCCCCACTGAAATTTTACAATCTCCGCGTACCACGCTCTTCGGGGCCACGCTGGAGCCACCGGAATCACTGGTTTCTTTTCTACCCTGATTCTGCGGAGTAATCGAGGTAACCATTGTGGCGGTGGGAATGCATATATCAGCTTGAACTGATCCCAAGGGAACACTAGGGCATCCGAGCCGCAAGCTAGGGGATCCCTTGTCCGAGAGACAAACCTGTCCCCCTTTGCGTTGAATCTGGATGCTAGAAGATCTACATCCGATGTTCCCCACCACTGACATATTGTCCAGAAAACCTCGGGGTGAAGGGACCCTTCCTCTGGGCCTAATTGCTGGCGACTTAGAAAGTCCGCCTTCCAATTCTCCACTCCTGGAATGAATACCGCAGATATGGCTGGGACATATTTTTCTGCCCATTTCAGGATGTAATTTACTTCCCTCTGGGCTGCACGACTCCTGGTGCCCCCCTGATGATTGAATTCTGACAGGGGACCCTTGGAGTTTGGATGTCCATGCTACTAGGGCATACCGGGCTGCTCGTATCTCTAAGAGATTGATGGGCAGGGCCTTTTCTGCATCCGACCATCTGCCCTGGAGAGACCATTGCTCCAGTACTGCTCCCCAGCCTATAAGGCTGGCATCTGTAGTGACCACCTTCCAAGAAATCGGACTGAAGGATCTCCTTTTTTCCAGATTCTGGGGAACCAACCACCAACGGAGGCTCTTGCGAACGGAAAGGGACAAGGACATTGTAAGTCTAGGGCCTGAACTTTTTTGTTCCAGGCTGACAGTATGGCCCCTTGCAAATTCCTTGAATGGAATTGACCGTAGGGTACTGCTTCGAATGATGCCACCATCTTTCCCAGCAGCCTCATATACAGGCGTATGGACGGCTGTCTTTTTTGTACCCACTAAGTGGATCAAATCTTTCAAAGACAACACCTTTCCTCGAGGCAAGAATATTTTTCTCTGGCCTGAATCCAACCTTAGCCCCAAGTATTCCAGACTTTTGACTGGTTTTTAGGGGTGACTTGTCTCGGTTGATAATCCAACCGTGAGATTCCAGATACTTGATTGTCTTGTGAACGACCACGTCTAGTTTTTTCACTGAGTGGTCTATCAGCAACAAGTCATCTAGATATGCCATTATCATTACACCTTGTGTTCTTAGATTGGCCAATAAAGGGCCAGAATTTTTGTAAACACTCGTGGTGCTGTGGCCGAACCGAAGGGTAAGGCTCTGAACTGAAAATGGCGCCCTTCTACTGCAAAGCGTAGAAATTTTTGGTGGACTGGAAAGATGGGAATGCGCAAATAAGCATCTTTGATGTCGATCGCAGCTAACCAATCCTCCCCTTGTAGGGCAGTGGCCACCGATCGGATTGACTCTATTGGAAAGTCCTGATATACAGGAATTTGTATAGCCCTTTTAGAATTAATATGGGCCTCCCGTCCGCGTTTGCTTCGGGACTGTAAAGAGGTTTGAGTAAAACCCGAACCCTCATTCTTCCAGGGGAACCTCCATAATTACTCCTTGGAGCAATAGTTGTTCTAGTGCCAACAGGAGGGACTCTCTCTTCCGGGGATCCCTTGGCACGTTTGACCTCAAAAATGGGAAGGAGGAGAGTCTTTTAACTCCAAACTGTATCCCAAACATACTGCGGAGAGCACCTATCTGTCTTGATCGTGTCCCGCCAGGTCTCTTGCGAACAACTGGAGTCCTCCCCCCCACCCGACTGAGTGGGGGCTTCAATGAATTTAACTTTGGGGGAGGTTTTGTACCTCCCCTGACCCAGGGTTTCTCATTACCCTGCTATTGTCCCTGTTTCTTACCCCCGGGAATTGACAGAGGAGGCCGTCGGAACTGTTACACAGCCGATGCCCCAGGGACTGGAGAAGCAGGCCTCTTAAAGAGGGACCTCTAACTCTGTTTTTAACCGGCAAGAGCGTATTTTTACCGCTGGAAATTTTCTGGATATATTTGTCCAGGTTTTCCCTGAATAAGCGTTCACCATGAAATGGGACGCTAACCAGCCATTCTTTACAGGGAGCTTCAGCAGACCAGTTTTTGAGCCATAGGAGCCTACGCATATGTACTATAGACAGCGTAAGGCGGGAGGCCTGATGGACTGAATCCTTTATGGCGTCAACCGCAAAGCCTAAGGCTCAAGGCAGATCAGCTAGGGCAAAGCCTGCTGATCTGTCAAGTCCCTCAAGACCTGTTTCAACTGATCCTTCACTGCTTAGCAGACCCCAATAGCTGCTACTGCTGGTTGTGTCACCAAGCTTGCTGTAGAAAGAAGCAGATTTTCATAAGGACTCCAATCTTTTATCTATTGGGTTCTTGAACATTTGGACATTATCCACTGGACATGTCAGTGATTTATACATACAAGAGATGGCTGCGTCCACTGTAGGGACCTTCCATTTTTTTTTTTTTTATGAACTTATCCTCCATGGGATAGACCACCGGAAATCTCTTGGGGGAATAAATATTTTCTCAGGACGTTCCCAATCCTGGTAAATGAGCCCTTTCAGTAAAGGGTGAAGTGGAAAAGAACAGACAGTCTGGGGGCTTCTAGCGACCCCAACGAGGATACAGTAGTGGTTGATGGTTCCGCAAGGTGCATTTTTAAATGCTGATCGGACCATGTTAGTCAGAGACTGAACCCATAATCTTTCAGCTTGAGATGCTGAGAAAAGGTTCCCCCACTGTTGATTCCTCTATAACAAAATCAACCTCATCCTGATCCCCTTCAGGCAGGTCGATCCCTGTATGGGACTGTTGCTCTGCTAACAGGCACTCTGAAGGAGGAGACGGAGATCGGGCGTGCTTTCCCTGACAGGGAGGCAGCGATAAATGTTGACAATCTCTCTCTAATCCTCCCAGAGCTGAGGAAAAAACCTCCTCTGTTACATACACAGGAGCAGGTGAACTGAGGACAGCCACAGTACCAAGTACCCCTGCGGGGTCTCTACGGTCACTTACCTCTGAACTTCAGGGGAGACTGGTGCAGCAGAAGTATGCCCAAGATCCTCCGAGCCCGATGAGACCCCCTTCGCTTCCTGGAAGATTCAGTTCCGGAGCTTCTGGACGGCATATTCCTAAGCCTAAAGCTGAGGTATTCCAGCCGTAATACACCACTTTTACTGAGAATAGTCTAGCACAATTGCTGCTATATCACAGTTGGTGTCTACTAATGTGCCTTTCTAGGGGATGCCTGTATCAACCGCTTGCTGTATGCCCTTTTTTAAATGTTGCCAGCTCTGTCTCTGTACTTCATAGCCAGCTCACCACACAAAACTGTGGTTTTTACATGCTGGGACGCCCGCACATGCGCAGAAGCGCTGCGGCGCACACAGAGCGTCATCCCCCAGGCTCCGCCCCCTTTCCTGGCTCACCTCTATATATAGAGGCGCGTGCACGCGCACGGCCACGTGCGCCTTCGGCGCTAATTTTGAAAAATGGAGACTAGGGACAAGAGCCAGGGCCCCTCTTTGCCGCAGGCCGGGGGATGGACGAGCATTGCAACATGGCAGAGGAAGCAGTTTCCCATAAGAGAACTCACCATCTGCCTGGACTTGCTCTGCTGAGAAGAAACTAGTCCACATGACAAGAAAACATTCCACAGCGGCCTCTAGTGGACAAACACAGGTACCGCAGTCTAATATCTTAAATATATATAAAAAAATATATTTTTTTTTTTTTCTTGACCACCATTAAAAATTATTACATTTTTTTAGTAGTTACAGGCATGCACAGAATTTTGCGGGAATACCATTAGGTAACAGACAGAAAGACAAATTAGGCTTGGGGGTCCCCCAATAGAACCAAGTTCCTGGGGGCCCCCACTTACCTGTTCCCCGCCGCAGGACTTTGTTTGGTCCACAAAAGCCCAAACTTCACCTATCACGGCAGGCATTGTAATCAAACCTTCAGGGACCGGGTTCCCAAGGATTCCACTCCCCTGGACCTGTATAGCACCCTGCACAGAAAACATCTTGGTCGTGGGTATGACCAGAGCTCTGGATCCCAGGGTCCAGCTCTCCTAAGAGAAGCATTACAGGCAAAACCTTGCTCTTCTCTGCAAGGCCTGGGTACCGACCGTTTAGCTATGAAGCTTTTTTGGTCGGATCCGGAATAGCTTACTGAGGCCCAAAAGAACCTGTACGCAAGCTCAGTGAAAAACACATGTTTCTTCTTGGCCAACACCTTAGACACTGGCAAAAAACTGAGGTGCTCCCGGATGGGAGGGGCTTATATAGGGGAGGGTACTTCCGGTTTTGGAAGTTGCCAGTGCCAGCACCTGACGGTATCTATATAACCCATTAGTAATGACTATGTCGCTCTGTGTCCCGTGATGTACGAGAAAGAAATTGGTGCATCTGTTTCGTATGAAACATGTCAGGTGTGTGGGTCCCCTTCCTGCATCTTTACTGTGAAACTCTCTCTACTTTAATGCCTCATGCACACAGGACATTTAAAAAATGGCAGCGCTGCTGCCAGGAAAAAGCATCATTAAAAATGCGCTGTTTGCAGCGTTTTTGAATAGTGTTTATGGGCTTTTGTTTTGTTTTGTATTTTTGGCGGCGTTTTTCAGTAAAAACACTCCCTATAATGTAAAAAAGCCTAAAACTGCGGCTAACAGTTTGTTACAGCGTTCAGATGCATTTTTTGGGCGTTTTTCGTTTTTACAGCTCAACAGCCTCTGCTCCTGGACGCACAGGCTGTCGTTCTTTTCTACTACCCCTAAATGCTTATGCTTCCAAACACCTCTGACAGTTTTGTGTGCATGTACACATAGGGGGTTATTTACGAAAGGCAAATCCACTTTGCACTACAAGTGCAACTACAAGTGCAAAGTGCACTTGAAATTGCACTGAAAGTGCACTCGCTGTAGATCTGAGGGGGACATGCAAGGAAAATAAAAAACAGCATTTTAGCTTGCACATGATTGGATAATAAAAATCAGCAGAGCTTCCCCTCATTTCAGATCTACACCTCAGGTTTACAGCGACTGCACTTCAAAGTGCACTTTGTAGTGCAAAGTGGATTTGCCTTTAGTAAATAACCCCCATAGGCTAACATGGAGGGGTGTTTAGAGGCAGTTAAAAAAAACACGTCAGACGCCCCTAACAACAGCTGTAAAAATGTTCTGTGTTCTAGAGCCCTAAGTGTCACCAATAAGAATTAGACATCTGTTAAAATGAAAACCTAATTGGAAATGATATAACATTTCTTATAATGAATGAGTTTGGAAATATGACTCCTACATTCAAAATAGGTGTTCCCAGATCACCTACAAAACACTGGGTGGACTGGTGCACTACTACAATGCCTGAATGATAACTAGAAGCCCATAGCAAGCATACAGCGTTCTCTGAAAGCAGATCAAGGCTACAATTATCAGTGTGACTTGAGAAAAATCAACAGAAAAGCTAGAATCACAAAAGGAATTAATAAGATTAATCCTTAATCCTAATATAAAAATAGGATTTTTATAACAGCTTACCTGTAAAATCCTTTTCTTGGAGTACATCACGGGACACAGAGCGACATAGTCATTACTAATGGGTTATATAGATACCGTCAGGTGCTGGCACTGGCAACTTCCAAAACCGGAAGTACCCTCCCCTATATAAGCCCCTCCCATCCGGGAGCACCTCAGTTTTGTAGCAAAGCAATAAGTGTCCCTAAAGAGGGGTGGGAGCTCTGTGTCCCATGATGTACTCCAAGAAAAGGATTTTACAGGTAAGCTGTTATAAAAATCCTATTTTCTTTCTCGTACATCACGGGACACAGAGCGACATAGTCATTACTAATGGGATGTCCTAAAGCAATGCCAAATGAGGGGGGGGGATACACCATATATAAGCTGAGCGCTATCAGACATGAGGATCTTTTGCGGCCTGCAACACACTGCGCCCAAAGGAGACATCCTCCTGACTTCTAACGTCCACCTGGTAGGACCTAGTAAACGTGTGTACCGAAGACCATGTTGCGGCCTTACAGATTTGAGCCAGGGAGGCCTGGTGATGCACTGCCCATGAAGTTCCAACTGCTCTCGTGGAGTGCGCTCTAACTTTGAACGGAGGCGGTCTCCTTCTCAAGCCATAAGCTTGCATAATGACCTGTCGAATCCACTTGGCTAAAGTAGATTTTGACGCTGCCTGACCCTTTCTGGGGCCTTCCGGCAGAATAAACAAAGTATCCGTTCTGCGAATCTGAGCAGTGGCTTTTAGATAAGCTTTAACTGCTCTTACTACATCCAAAGAATGCAATAACTTTTCCTCTACCGAAGTAGGTTTGGGGAAAAAAGAAGGAAGAACCACATCTTGGTTCAAATGAAACCTCGATACCACCTTAGGAAGAAAGGCTGGATGAGGACGTAACACTACTCTGTCCTTATGGATAACCAGATATGGCTCCTTACAGGACATAGCTGCTAATTCCGATACTCTTTTAGCCGAACAAATGGCTACTAGAAAAATCAATTTCCTGGTGAGAAGCACCAAGGAAATATGCTGTAATGGTTCAAATGGTTGTTTCTGTAGAACCGACAGAACCAAGTTTAGATCCCATGGACATATGGGAATATTAACCGGAGGACTAATACGCATCACTCCTTGTATAAAGGCTTTGACTAGTGAATGCGAAGCCAAGGGCCTTTGAAAAAATATTGACAAGGCCGAAATCTGACCCTTGATAGTACTCAAGGCAAGCTTCCTATCTACAGCCCACTGTAGGAAGTCCAGAATCCTACCTATTACGTACTTATGTGGATGCCATTTCTTGGCCTCACACCACGCGATGTACGCCTTCCAGATTCTATAGTAGATCTGCCTGGATACCGGCTTCCTGGCATTGATCATGGTAGATACCACCGCATTAGAGAGCCCTCTCTTTTTTAGAATGTGGGCTTCAATAGCCAGGCCGTCAAACCTAGGGCTGGTAAGGAAGGGTGGTATATCGGTCCTTGCGAAAGCCGGACGACGTGGGAGAGTCCAAGGACTCCCCACTGAAATTTTACAATCTCCGCGTACCACGCTCTTCGGGGCCACGCTGGAGCCACCGGAATCACTGGTTTCTTTTCTACCCTGATTCTGCGGAGTAATCGAGGTAACCATTGTGGCGGTGTGAATGCATATATCAGCTTGAACTGATCCCAAGGGAACACTAGGGCATCCGAGCCGCAAGCTAGGGGATCCCTTGTCCGAGAGACAAACCTGTCCCCCTTTGCGTTGAATCTGGATGCTAGAAGATCTACATCCGATGTTCCCCACCGCTGACATATTGTCCAGAAAACCTCGGGGTGAAGGGACCCTTCCTCTGGGCCTAATTGCTGGCGACTTAGAAAGTCCGCCTTCCAATTCTCCACTCCTGGAATGAATACCGCAGATATGGCTGGGACATATTTTTCTGCCCATTTCAGGATGTAATTTACTTCCCTCTGGGCTGCACGACTCCTGGTGCCCCCCTGATGATTGATATATGCCACTGCTGTGGCATTGTCTGATTGCATTCTGACAGGGGACCCTTGGAGTTTGGATGTCCATGCTACTAGGGCATACCGGGCTGCTCGTATCTCTAAGAGATTGATGGGCAGGGCCTTTTCTGCATCCGACCATCTGCCCTGGAGAGACTATTGCTCCAGTACTGCTCCCCAGCCTATAAGGCTGGCATCTGTAGTGACCACCTTCCAAGAAATCGGACTGAAGGATTTCCTTTTTTCCAGATTCTGGGGAACCAACCACCAACGGAGGCTCTTGCGAACGGAAGGGGACAAGGACATTGTAAGTCTAGGGCCTGAACTTTTTTGTTCCAGGCTGACAGTATGGCCCCTTGCAAATTCCTTGAATGGAATTGACCGTAGGGTACTGCTTCGAATGATGCCACCATTTTTCCCAGCAGCCTCATATACAGGCGTATGGACGGCTGTCTTTTTTGTACCCACTAAGTGGATCAAATCTTTCAAAGACAACACCTTTCCTCGAGGCAAGAATATTTTTCTCTGGCCTGAATCCAACCTTAGCCCCAAGTATTCCAGACTTTTGACTGGTTTTTAGGGCTGACTTGTCTCGGTTGATAATCCAACCGTGAGATTCCAGATACTTGATCGTCTTGTGAACGACCACGTCTAGTTTTTTCACTGAGTGGTCTATCAGCAACAAGTCATCCAGATATGCCATTATCATTACACCTTGTGTTCTTAGATTGGCCAATAAAGGGCCAGAATTTTTGTAAACACTCGTGGTGCTGTGGCCAAACCGAAGGGTAAGGCTCTGAACTGAAAATGGCGCCCTTCTACTGCAAAGCGTAGAAATTTTTGGTGGACTGGAAAGATGGGAATGTGCAAATAAGCATCTTTGATGTCGATCGTGGCTAACCAATCCTCCCCTTGTAGGGCAGTGGCCACCGATCGGATCGACTCCATCGGAAAGTCCTGATATACAGGAATTTGTATAGCCCTTTTAGAATTAATATGGGCCTCCCGTCCGCGTTTGCTTCGGGACTGTAAAGAGGTTTGAGTAAAACCCGAACCCTCATTCTTCCAGGGGAACCTCCATAATTACTCCTTGGAGCAATAGTTGTTCTAGTGCCAACAGGAGGGACTCTCTCTTCCGGGGATCCCTTGGCACGTTTGACCTCAAAAATGGGAAGGAGGAGAGTCTTTTAACTCCAAACTGTATCCCAAACCTACTGCGGAGAGCACCTATCTGTCTTGATCGTGTCCCGCCAGGTCTCTTGCGAACAACTGGAGTCCTCCCCCCACCCGACTGAGTGGGGGCTTCATGAATTTAACTTTGGGGGAGGTTTTGTACCTCCCCTGACCCAGGGTTTCTCATTACCCTGCTACTGTCCCTGTTTTTTACCCCCGGGATTTGACCGAGGAGGCCGTCGGAACTGTTACACAGCCGATGCCCCAGGGACTGGAGAAGCAGGCCTCTTAAAGAGGGACCTCTAACTCTGCTTTTAACCGGCAAGAGCGTATTTTTACCGCTGGAAATTTTCTGGATATATTTGTCCAGGTTTTCCCTGAATAAGCGTTCACCATGAAATGGGACGCTAACCAGCCATTCTTTACAGGGAGCTTCAGCAGACCAGTTTTTGAGCCATAGGAGCCTACGCATATGTACTATAGACAGCGTAAGGCGGGAGGCCTGATGGACTGAATCCTCTATGGCGTCAACCGCAAAGCCTAAGGCTCTAGGTAGATCAGCTAGGGCAAAGCCTGCTGATCTGTCAAGTCCCTCAAGACCTGTTTCAACTGATCCTTCACTGCTTAGCAGACCCCAATAGCTGCTACTGCTGGTTGTATCACCAAGCAGATTTTCATAAGGACTCCAATCTTTTATCTATTGGGTTCTTGAACATTTGGACATTATCCACTGGACATGTCAGTGATTTATACATACAAGAGATGGCTGCGTCCATTGTAGGGACCTTCCATTTTTTTTTTTTATGAACTTATCCTCCATGGGATAGACCACCGGAAATCTCTTGGGGGAATAAATATTTTCTCAGGACGTTCCCAATCCTGGTAAATGAGCCCTTTCAGTAAAGGGTGAAGTGGAAAAGAACAAACAGTCTGGGGGCTTCTAGCGACCCCAACGAGGATACAGTAGTGGTTGATGGTTCCGCAAGGTGCATTTTTAAATGCTGATCGGACCATGTTAGTCAGAGACTGAACCCATAATCTTTCAGCTTGAGATGCTGAGAAAAGGTTCCCCCACTGTTGATTCCTCTATAACAGAATCAACCTTATCCTGATCCCCTTCAGGCAGGTCGATCCCTGTATGGGACTGTTGCTCTGCTAACAGGCACTCTGAAGGAGGAGACGGAGATCGGGCGTGCTTTCCCTGACAGGGATGCAGCGATAAATGTTGACAATCTCTCTCTAATCCTCCCAGAGCTGAGGAAAAAACCTCCTCTGTTACATACACAGGAGCAGGTGACTGAGGACAGCCACAGTACCAAGTACCCCTGCGGGGTCTCTACGGTCACTTACCTCTGAACTTCAGGGGAGACTGGTGCAGCAGGAGTATGCCCAAGATCCTCCGAGCCCGATGAGACCCCCTTCGCTTCCTGGAAGATTCAGTTCCGGAGCTTCTGGACGGCATATTCCTAAGCCTAAAGCTGAGGTATTCCAGCCGTAATACACCACTTTTACTGAGAATAGTCTAGCACAATTGCTGCTATATCACAGTTGGTGTCTACTAATGTGCCTTTCTAGGGGATGCCTGTATCAACCGCTTGCTGTATGCCTTTAAATGTTGCCAGCTCTGTCTCTGTACTTCATAGCCAGCTCACTACAATATTGTGTTTTTTTTAAACTGCTGGGACGCCCGCACATGCGCAGAAGCGCTGCGGCGCGCACAGAGCGTCATCCCCCAGGCTCCGCCCCCTTTCCCGGCTCACCTCTATATATAGAGGCGCGTGCACGCGCACGCGCGCGGGCACGTGCGCCTTCGGCGCTAATTTTAAATATGGTAACAAGGGACAGGAGCCAGGGCCCCTCTTTGCCGCAGGCCGGGGGATGGACGAGCACTGCAACATGGCAGAGGAAGCAGTTTCCTATAAGAGAACTCACCATCTGCCTGGACTTTGCTCTGCTGAGAAGAAGCTAGTCCACATGACAAGAAAACATTCCACAGCGGCCTCTAGTGGACAAACACAGGTACCGCAGTCTAATATATTAAATATATATAAAAAAAAATATTTTTTTTTTTTTCTTGACCACCATTAAAAATTATTACATTTTTTTAGTAGTTACAGGCATGCACAGAATTTTGCGGGAATACCATTAGGTAACAGACAGAAAGACAAATTAGGCTTGGGGGTCCCCCAATAGAACCAAGTTCCTGAGGGCCCCCACTTACCTGTTCCCCGCCGCAGGACTTTGTTTGGTCCACAAAAGCCCAAACTTCACCTATCACGGCAGGCATTGTAATCAAACCTTCAGGGACCGGGTTCCCAAGGATTCCACTCCCCTGGACCTGTATAGCACCCTGCACAGAAAACATCTTGGTCGTGGGTATGACCAGAGCTCTGGATCCCAGGGTCCAGCTCTCCTAAGAGAAGCATTACAGGCAAAACCTTGCTCTTCTCTGCAAGGCCCGGGTACCGACCGTTTAGCTATGAAGCTTTTTTGGTCGGATCCGGAATAGCTTACTGAGGCCCAAAAGAACCTGTACGCAAGCTCAGTGAAAAACACATGTTTCTTCTTGGCCAACACCTTAGACACTGGCAAAAAACTGAGGTGCTCCCGGATGGGAGGGGCTTATATAGGGGAGGGTACTTCCGGTTTTGGAAGTTGCCAGTGCCAGCACCTGACGGTATCTATATAACCCATTAGTAATGACTATGTCGCTCTGTGTCCCGTGATGTACGAGAAAGAAAGCTAATTTGTCAGAGCTAATAAATCCAAAAACTAAGAAGGTCTATTTTAGGAGGCTGCTGACACATAAAATAATGACATTTCTTTCCGGTCCACCCTATCAATCCTCCTGAAACACACTAGTGACAGCATCTGCTTGGTTCAAATGACTGGTAATTTAAGTCAATATGCTGGTATGACTGGTAATCTAAGTCAATTTAAGAAATGGAAGCTTTTATATACTGTACATTACTACAACTTAAGACATGGCAGCTTGTTTTATTTAATGTATGTTAAAAACTGTATATTAGAGTGCTGCCAATTATCATTATCTATTATTATTGTACTGTAATGTTGGTTATACTATATGTGGAACTTTAAAGTACAGGTGTATTTTATGTAAACTTTGCCTCCCAGGCTAAACTCCACTAACTCTCCTCCACCACTGCTTACTTACCATAGTCCAAGAATTGTGGCCTCCACCATTGTTTACAGCCCAATTAACAGAAATCTCTTTAGCACTGTCCCTATCTACCCACTAAGTCCCAATAGGCTTGAATGGAACCATATATCAAGTCTTGACATAAAGGCCATTCAACTGAAGTCATTCAGAAGTGAGCAGACACGGACACAGTTGAACAGACTTTCTCTGAATAAGCGGTAATCAATCAAGGAGGCCACTGCTTTGGAAAATAAGGAATCATACGCATGTGGGAAAGAGAGGTTAGTGTAGTTTAGATGCAGGAGAGGGTGGCTAGGTAAACATTTAGGGGGGCTTAGTAAAAGTTTAGAAACACATACAGATGTCCTTTAATGGCTCAAAGGAAAGATTCTAATGCTTTTTGTCTTAATTAGAATAATAGGGTACAAGCAGTGGCAGGCAGCCCTCCGGCTAATGTTAAACACCAATAATTTAAATAGTCTTTATGGTTTAAAATTTCATTCAACTCCTGAAATAGCCAACACTTACTCTGCATACACAAGCCATCCGTGCAGTTTTTGGAATCTAAGGGCACACCATTGCAATCTTTGCCACCATTTTTAGGACTGGGCGCGTTACATTCCCTGCTTCGCCAATGCGTGCATTCAGTGCTGCAAGCTGACCACTTGCTCCACTCAGTCCATCCACCGTCAGCTAAATCCCAAAATATAGCAAAGCAGAAGATTAATACAATAAAGCGAAGTCAAGAAGCCGGTTATGTAAATAGTCTTTACAAAGCAAATAACAAAAACTGTGTACACTGCCTCATAAGTACCGTTCTGACTTGCAATATTAAACCTGTAGTGGAAAACGACAGCTAAAATATGACTGGGCTCTTAAGCAGCAACACAGACAGTAAGGCAGGCCACAGATTATGCAATTTTGTTTCATTCTACTATGGTGAAGGGAAAAAACAACTGCTCATTTCTACCATTAACATAGCCAGTGTTGATAGAGGAATCCCTCCCCTCCTGCAGTGCTATTGTGTGAAGGCTTCCCGCTGGCAGAACACAATCGTTTGAGAAACACCCGACAGGTTGGTTAGGATAGATTAACTTGTGCACAGCCAGGGTGCCCTAATGCTTAGTACACATGGGCAGAATGTCAGGAGACATCGGCTGGTTCAATAAAAACCGCCCGACATTGGGCCCGTGTGCATGGCCATTTGGCTGGCTTCCGTTGGACGAGCATGCTAAAAAACCAGCAGCAGACCGGCTCCCAATTAGCGCTCTCAGCCAATGGACTGTTAGTACAGCGGCTCCTACCAGAGCTGTCAGTTCTTTTTTGTTTCAACCCGTTGGGTTGAACAAAAGAAAAAAAGATTATTAGTGTGTATCAGGCTATATAGGGATTGAAATTTGTCTGGGTCATGCTGAACCAGCAGAATTTCAATCCATGTATGATGGGCTTAAAGTGGTTCTAAAGTCAGAAAGTTTTTTATCTTAATGCATTCTATGCACTAGGATAAAAAACCTTCTGTGTGCAGCAGCCCCCCCCCCTCCCTTAGCCCCCCTAATACCTGAGCCCCATCTTGATCTAGCAATGTTGCACAAGAGTCTTGGCTGTCCGGGACTCTCCCTCCTCATTAGCTGAGACAACAGCGGGCTACCACTTGCTCCCGCTGCTGTCAAAGTCAATGAGCCAATGAGGAGAGAGATGGCGGGGCTGAGCCATTACTATCTGTCTGAATGGACACACTTGGGTTCCACCATAGCACGCTGTTTGCTGTGGGGGCAGGCGGTAGGGGCCAGGAGCACCAGCGAGGGACCCGAGAAGAGAAGGATCTGGGCTGCTCTGTGCCAAATCATTTCATGGAGCAGGCAAGTATAACATGTTTGTTTTTTTTTTAAACAAAAAAAAAAGACTTTAGTGTCACTTTAAGCTCATTTATCAGCAAAAACTGTTTGCATTACCCCATAATGACTAATCAATTCAAACAGATTCCCCTTGTCATTTTCAGTGCAGGTCTTGATTTGATTAGCGGATATAGGTCAACACACAGCCAGTATTTCAGATGTTTTAATAAAAGGGACCTAATGATTGCATATTTGTCACTAAAATATGTTCTGTTGTAGCTAAGGAGGATAAAATATTACACAAAAAAAATGAAAAAAATAATATTTATCAAATAAGCTATTGACTAAGTACATTAAAGTAGACCTAAACCCCAACTGGAAGACATATAGTATTTATTCTAAAGCCCTGTGTTTCATAAAAATGTGCCATTGTCTTTTATTTTTATACTTTCACCTATTTCTGTTTTCTTTTTTTTTTTTTTACATTTCAGTGCTGCTGATCTCCTCCAGCCAATTGCTGTCTACATGCACTTGAGGCTGTGGCAGCTGCACATCATTTCTCAGGTAAGCTTTCTAATCATGATAATGGTGTTAAAACCTGTACCAATGAGCGCTGACATGGCCCCTAGTAGTCCTTACCTAAAGTGCATGTGACAGGGTGACAACGCAGGAGAGCAATTGGGAGATGGATAAAGAGTTGCCAATCCTAATAGAAGCTGCCTGACCAGGATTTTCATGACAAGATTATCAAGTATTATTTTAATGAAAGCCGTAGATTTAAAAGGAATGAAAATAACCTTTGAAATTACATTTACATATTAAAGCTTATCTGAGATGTTAGTGATTAGGTTGGATCTACTTTAATTACTGTAAGATCATTTGCAACAGACTTGCAAAGTACACAAGACAATACTCCAAGAACATTACATATTACAAATGACAGGTCAGTAAATTAATAGACTGCTCAGAAACTATAATGCTTTCATACTGCCCAGAATAATGTGAGGCAAGCAAAATCTCTACATGGCTCAGTTCAGAATAATAGGATTTTTTTGTACTCACCGTAAAATTATTTTCTCTGAAGTCCATGGACAGACACAGCTCCTTTAGTCTTGACGAGAGGGTTATGTTCCGTCTATTAGGAAATAGACAGAACATAACCCACTTGTCAAGACTAAAGGAGCTGTGTCCGTCCATGGACGAAAGAGAAATTGTATTTTAACAGCATACAAAGTATGAGCTGCAAGTATTATTATGAGAGGCCAACCTGGGAAAAAAAATCCATACCTGGGCACATAGTTGTGCAAGCGAGTTTCTGAAGTGGTTGACCATCGCAAAAGGCCCCACCATTGAGTGGCGTTGGATTAGTACACATTCGTGTCCTCTTTTGAATACCCCGACCACAAGGGTTGTTACACGATGACCATTCTGACCAAGATGACCAGCCTCCATTGACTACAATAGAAAATTTAAATGCAGTTTACCATAACAAAGAGGCCATTTTGTCTTCCAGTTTCATTAGGAAAAAATGGATGTGGCATGGACTAATGACTTATGAAACATATCAGAGCTAATAGCATGCAGAGAAGAAAAATCAGCCGCGAAAAATAACAATTGTCTTAACTAATGACTTGAAAATATTTATAACCATCTGGTAAGCCACTGTCCAGCCTGGAAAAATCTATGCCACCCACTGTCGGCTGGGTAGAGTTGGCACACAAACCCCATTAACAGGTGCTATGGTTATTATAAGCAGATGTAATTAATTTAGTATGTTGAGAGTTGCTAAGCGGTACTTAGTTTTATTTTCCAGACATCTGCTACTTGAATTGCAAGCTTTGCTGTGCAGAAAAACATTAAACCTCATCAGTCAATGTACTGTAATTACTTTGGCTCTATGACTGGTAATAACTTAGCCCAGATATATTGACTTTTAAGCGGGTTTTTGTTCCAAACTAGCTGTCAAGTGTCATGGTTAATCAACAGGGACCAATTGGACAACAGAAGAGTACAACATTAGGAAGGAAAATGCAAAACAAAGGAATAGAATTGTTAACCAAACTCATGCATTCTTTAATATACAAGAGGGCTGTTAATATAATTTCTTTGCTCAAGGGGGATTATTAGTCTTCTTTAACAGGTAGGTGCAAAGGGAAACAATTAAGTGCAGTAACCAATAGTACACAGTCAAGCCAGAATTGAGTTATTCGCTTAAAGTGTTACTAAACCCACAACAGTAAAATCAGTCTGTAATTGCAGTAAAGCATGCTTATTATTCTCACTGTAGAACCTAAGGGGTTAATCATCTGCCTAAAAAGGTGTTTTGATCCTGTCTTCTCTGATCCTCCTCTCCTTCCACTGTCCCCAAACCATCTCCTGATACAATAGACGCTAGGGGACAAGCTGCACATGCTCAGTTTCGTGTGTATTGCTAGAGAGAGTAGTTTTTTTTTCTTAGGAGAGTGCATGTAATCAGCACTGTCCAGACAGAGGGTCAGGGGTCCTGCAGCCTCATAGGACAGTCAAATGAGAATGAAAGCTCCTCCTACAAGCTTTAACCAGACACTGATAGAAGTCACAAGACTGCTATATACTGCTGATGAGAAAAGGGTATTTAGCAGTTTATGTTTACTAAAACAATTGCATTTCCATGTTCTGTGTAATGTGAGAGACCAGATATAGTGGATGCAGGGTCCTGGGTTTAGTAACACTCTAAAACAGAAATATGTTTTACTGTTCTGGATTCTTGTGCTTTATAGATTGCTTTTTGTACTGCCTTAAGCCTCTTACACACGGTCGGACTTCAAACATACTTTTCCGTGGATTCTTGTCCGTAGGGAGTTGGCCGGGCACACCCATAGCATACACACGACAGGACTTTTCTGTAAACTTTCCCAAAACGTTCCCAACGTCACGTGGTTTTTCTGCTCTTCTGCTCTTTACCTCCACCCTTTGGTCAACTTCTGCTATTGTTGGTCGATTTTAACATTGGTTCTGGGCAAGCGTATTTGTACTTCGGACAAAAGTCTGATGGATTTCTGTACACACGGTCGGACTTTTGTTGCCGAAAAGTTTGTCCGTTTGCAGAGCGAACTTTTGTCCGATGAAAACAGGAAAAGTTTGTCCGATGGAGCGTACACACGCTCTGATTTTTTTTAAAACGTGCTCATTTTGAAGTTTGTTGGCAAAAAGTCCGACCGTGTGTACGGGGCTTTACTGAACCTGCCTATTTAACTCACATAAGAAAAGCGCAACAGAGTATTACACAGCTCTGTTGTGTTTTTTCCGATATGTACCTGTGAGTAAAACAAATATATCTACTTCCATTCTTATCATATGGCTCGAACACAACATAACTAGATTATGCTGGAGTTCCTGTTTCTACTTTTTACTCTTTTGTTCCAGAACAATCACATCTCAGGAAAGCTGTACAACAGTCTGTATAAACTCTTCATGCTGTTCACTTATCTTGGCTAAATGGATATACCTTTTCCTTTTCTCAAATGTTCTGAGATTTGGAGATTGCTGAAAATAGGCATGACTTAAAAAAATATTGTGTATTTCAGCAGTTACGGATTAGTAAATTCTCATTTTCTAACAATTCAAAATAAGGTAAAACGAACCACATATTTCACTTTGTATTGTGGCATCGCTTTGAATTAAACTGATATTCCTGCATTCAATTTTTATATTAATGTATTTAATGGGGATTGCGAGGTGATTGTGTCTAATTATTAAAACAGACAAAGGAAAATATTCAGAAAGTCATAATCCTAAAAGCTGACCTCAAATGTTTCCAAACTTATCCTATCACACAGTAATAAAAGTCCCTAGTGCAGATATGACGTATTTTTAGCTCAATACCCAGGAAAGCTTATTTTAGAGAAATAGAATTGCTTTGGCAGCTTGTTTTGGGTAATTGCAACACAGAATGAAACTGACTGCAGATTTTATACATGACAGCTATGGGTTTGAGATTACAGACAAGATATATTTCTGTGCTAGACATTCACAGTTATTTCCCAGGACACAGACGTGGGGCCATCATATTTATGAGAAATTGGTTACCTAAATGTGGCTGTCTTTCTCGGAAAACATTGCATGTGGAAGCTCAAGGAAATTCCTTAACTGCCTTCCATTGTCTTCACACAGCTAAATCAAACCGACTCACCTTTACAGACAGATGGTTCACTTATACTGCACTGAAATACCATTAATATTTAAGGGAATGAGTATTGGGTTTACACATATTTGCTGTATTTGCACACTGCATGTCTCTTCTGCAATAAAAACCCCGCCTGTTCATAATTTTTTAGTTTTTACCTTAAAATGGTTGTAAAGGCACAAGGTAAAAATCTTCTGTGTGGATCAGTCCCCCCAGCCTCTGCTAATACCTACGAGAGCCCCCTCTCGATCAAGTGTTGTCCTTGGCTCTCTGGAGACTCGTACTCCCGATTGGCTTTTGGCAGCAGCGGGAGCCATTGGCTATGAATAACAGCCAGTGAGCCAATCAGGAGATGGAGGGGGCGGGGCCGAGCCGCGGCTTCTTGTGCGAACGGACACACAGAGCCACTGCTCGGGAACGCACCAGTTTAGGTGACCCCATAGCAAGCTGCTTGCTGTGGGGGCAGGAGGGAGGGGCCACAAGCGCATGCGTGGGACCCCAGAAGAGGAGGATCCAGGCTAATCTGTGCAAAACCATTGCACAAAGCAGGCAAGAATAACATGTTTGTTATAAAAAACAACAAAAAAAACAACAAGACTTTAACCACTTGCCGACCAGCCTCCGCATTTTTTCTGCGGCAGCATGGCTCGGCTGGGCGAAACGACATTATGTTACGTCGCTTCGCTCTGTGGCCACTAGGGGGGCGGGCGCCTGCTGCGCGCACCCGGAACCCATGCGAATGCTCGGCGGGCGCGATGACCGCCGAGCACCTGCGATCGCTCTTGACACAGCGAGAACCAGGATCTGTGTGTTCTTTCAGGGGAGAAATTACAGATCGTGTGTTCATACAATGTATGAACAGCGATCTGTCATTTCCCCTAGTAAGTCCCATCCCCCCTTCAGTTAGAACACAGAGAGGGAACACAATTAACTCCTTGATCACTCCCTAGTGTTAACCCCTTCCCTGCTAGTGACATTTTTACAGTAATCAGTACATTTTTATAGCACTGATCACTGTAAAATTGTTAATGGTCCCAAAAATGTGTCAAAAGTGTGATATGTCCGCCATAATGGCGCAGTCCCGATAAAAATCGCAGATCGCCGCCATTACTAGTAAAAAAAAATATATATAATAAAAATTCCATAATTCTATCCCCTTTTTTGTAGACGCTATAACTTTTACGCAAACCAATCAAAAATATGTAGAAGAATACATATCGGCCTAAACTGAGGAAAAAATATGTTTTTTTTTTTTTTTTATTGGGATAGTTATTATAGCAAAAAGTAAAAGATAATGTTTTTTTTTTAAATTGTCGCTGTTCTTTTGTTTATAGCGCAAAAAATAAAAACCGCGGAGGTGATCAAATACCACCAAAAGAAAGCTGTATTTGTGGGAAAAAAAGGACGCAAATTTTGTTTGGGTATAGCGTTGCACGACCGCGCAAATATCAGTTAAAGCAACGCAGTGCCAAATTGTAAAAAGTGCTCTGGTCAGGAAGAGGGTAAAATCTTCCGGGCTGAAGCGGTTAAAGCGGTTGTAAAGTCACAAACTTTTTTTTTTTTTTTCTAGTCACCTGCAAGGGAAAGGCATAATGAGCCAGTATGCACCGCATACTAGCTCATTATGAAATACTTACCTTAGAACGAGGCCTCGTTAACTCACCTGGTCCACGCCGAGGGAGATGACATTTTGCCTCGGCGTGTCTTCCGGTATCGCGGCTCCAGCGCTGTGAGGGGCTGGAGCCGCGATGTCTCCCTCCCGCGCATGCGCGTGGGAGACTTTGTTCTGGCGAGGTCCGGCGTCTGCCGAGCCTTCAGCCTGAGAATCCCCTGTGCGCATGCGCCGCTGCTGTCAGCGACGCCTTGCGAGGGGAATATCTCCTAAACCGTAAAGGTTTAGGAGATATTTTTTTTTACCTACAGGTGAGCCTTATTATAGGCTTACCTGTAGGTAAAAGTACCAAAATTGACTTTACAACCGCTTTAATATCACTTTAAAGTGTTATTAAACCCACAACAGTAAAATCATTCTGTATATGCAGTAAAGCATGCTTGTTATACTCACTGTGGAACCTAAGGGGTTAATCCGCTGTATTGTGTAAAAAGTCTGTTTGATCCTGTCTTCTCTGATCCTCCCCTTCTTCCACAGTCCCCAAATTCATCTCCTGATAGAACAGAGCCTTGGGGGGCACTCTATACATGGCTTGTATTGCTAGAGAGTTTTTCTTGGAAGGGTGCATGTGATCGGCACAGGGCCAATCAGCACTGTCCAGGAAGAGGGTCAGAGGTCCTGCAGCCTCAGAGGACAGTCAGAGTAGAATGAAAACTCCTCCTAAAAGCTTCAACCAAACACTCATAGAAGTCACAAGACTGCTATATACTGCTGATGAGAAAAGGTATTTAGCAGTTTATATTTACTAACATAATTGCATGTCCATGTTCTGTGTACTGTGAGAGACCAGATATAGTGAATGCAGGGTCCTGGGTTTAGTAACACTTTAAGTTCCGCTTTAAAGGCCATTTAAATAAATGTTGTAAAGGGTGACCAACCACTGAAGCATTGTGCTTCTGTAATGTTATTTAACAGATAAACACATCTTTAAATGTATTTAAGAAGTCAAAGATCATTGTAGCGCATAGCAAGAAATCAGAAGTCATCTTTCACAGATGTGACTCCAGGTAAATTAAATCCGACTGGTATTTATGGGTTACTGGAATTTGCACTGCCATATTAAATACAGCAAACTGTATGTAATCAGCCTGTTCACTAAACTGTATGGTGAAATAGTTCAGGTAAAAAGAAATGCCTACAGAAACTATTTGCAAAATGAGAAAGCATTTATCACAGTTCCGTTTCAAAGCATAGATTGCAAATTCCATATAAAAACACGAATAACGATAGCAAAAATAAGAGCCAAAGTAATTGTAGTAATAAACCTAGTAATAATAATAAAAAAAAAAAACAAGAATGTCTTGCAAGTAGCCTTTTATATGAACGCCCGACAGAAATAAAAACTCACCATAAACAATAACCGTCGCTGTTGTACTTCTGCGCCTAGCAACAATATTCTTAGCGACGCAGGTGTAGTTGGCTGTGTCCGAGAGCCGGGCCTGCTTAATGATGAGATTGTGGTCAATTGTTATGAGGTAATTGGTGTCTTGTGTGGGGTCAATGATGTCTTCATTTTTTAACCATTCCACCTATTGAGTAAGGAGGGGGGAAGAAGAAAAAAGACGGACGTTTAAATGACAAATAATTAAAACGAGAACACATCACTGGCTGAAATATCAACAGCAATTAGTCATCTTTGAACTGCAGAAGCTTGGGGATTATTGCAAATGATTGAAAAGGTTAAACATGTCGCAAAGTAATCCACATTAATTTTCCATTAAGAGCAGCTTTCAATACAGAAGACAAATATGCATATATTGTGTGCAATAACCCTTAAAATAGGAAACTAATGGCTTCTCTAATTCAGTTTTAACAGTTACACACAGGGTTTGGAATCTCTTAAGCAGTTTCAGAGTTTAACATGAAAAGAGAGATACACCATCATCAAAATATACAGCATAAGATAGGCCAGAGAGGAAGGAAGTTACTGTAGTTATGTGATGCAAGTGGACTGAATCAGAAATCACCTTCCTGTATGACTTAGGAAGGTCACAAAACGTGGATTTCAAGGTCTTCCCAACTAAAGTTGCTTTTACTAAGAGGTCTAATTCTACCTTTTACATTTTTGCCTTGATTTACCTTAAAATAATGCAGTAATAGGAGTGAAGCCTAGTACACACGACCGAGAATCTAGTCAGGAAAAAACCCGTCGTTTTTCCTGACGAGATTCTTGACAAGAATCTTGTCCCGGCCGAGTGTACACACGTACGATTCAAAAGAACCGTTGTTCTTTTGAATGGCACGAACGCGGTGACGTCGACTACGACGAGCATGCGCTCGTCACATTCGATGCCGTTGCCGCCATCTTGCTACACCCTACCTATGCCTAGGAAGCTACCGCGCATGCGTCAAAGTCATTTTGAGCATGCGCGGGCTTACCGGAGGACAGGTACGTTTGTTGCCGCATACACACACAGTTTTCTCGTCGGGAAACAGGCCGACGTGAATCCCGACGAGAAAATAGAGAGCAGGTTCTCTATTTTTCTCGTTGAGATTCTGGCCAGTTTTCTTGACTAGAAACCTGAAAGCCTCGTACACACGCACGTTTTACTCGGCAAAAAAGCTCTGCCAGCAATTTTCTTGCTGGTTCTTGCCGAGAAAACCGGTCGTGTGTACGAGGCCTGAGACTCCATGCAGGGTGGACCTTACCACTAGGTACTCATTTTTACTATATGTGGATTGGGTAGGTGCTGGTACCCTTCTTGTTCTGGAGACTGCTTACTTCTAGGACTGGTGTGAAGCAGAACTTTTGCTAATGATACACTAACTGTGCACTGTATAATATCTAGGTGGATTTCCTGCCTCACGGACTGGTCTTCCATTTTCTCTATAACCAATAATTGAATCAGCTCTCAACTGTGCCAAATTCCTATTATTAGATCTATATGAGCAAACATTTTTAAGAGGCAGGACTTTTGAGGCACCACAAAATTATAATTCTGTTTACATAAAAAACAATAAAGCTTTATTTCTAAAAAATATAAAAGAACAATAACATAAAAATCTCTAAGATAAAATAACAAGAGCAGTATAGATATAAAGACCCCTAACCTAATGTAACGCTTTCATCCATTTAACTGGAGTGCATATTCTTATTACCGTATATACTCGAGTATAAGCCGAGTTTTTCAGCACATTTTTTTGTGCTGAAAATGTCCCCCTCGGCTTATACTCGAGTCTGTTTCCGACTTCAACTTTGTGCGCCTGATTCCGGCCATCCGTCTTGGCACACATGTAGCCCAACTACTCCTCTACAAGTGTGCAAAGTTTGGTGTCTGGGGGACCTATGGACGGGGAGCACCGATTTTTCAAACCCGGGCACACTTTCCATAGACTCCCATGTTAAACGTCAGTCTAGTGACAGTGAGGCATGGGCACAGTGAGGCATGGACACAGTGAGGCATGCAGATGGACACCCTAGGCTTATACTCGAGTCAATAAGTTTTCCAATTTTTTGTGGTAAAATTAGGTGCCTCGGCTTATATTCGAGTCGGCTTATACTCGAGTATATACGGTATGTTTCCATAAAAAACAATAAAGCTTTATTTATACAAAATATAAAACAACAATAACATAAAAAGCTCTAAGATAAAATAACAAGATCAGTATAGATATAAAGACCCCAAACTTAAAGCGGAGGTGCAGCCAAAAAAAAAAAGTCAGCAGCTACTAACAGTGTAGCTGCTGACTTTTAATAAGGACACTTACCTGTCCTACTCACCCGCGATGTCGGTCCCACCACGGCGATCGATCGCTGCTGGCAGCTCCCGGCTCCTCCATCCTGACTAAGGGAAACAGGCAGTGAAGACTTACGGCTTCACTGCCTGTTTCCTACTGCGCATGCGCCACTCGCACGACGCTTTGTGAATGGGCGGCTTGCCTCCTGAGATACACACAGTTCCCAGAAGGCAGCATGCCCCATTCACAAGAAGAGGAAGCAGAAGGAGACCCACCGCGGACGAGAAGAGGCACATTAGAGGCAGATTAGGGGACTTCCGCATAGCAACAGGCATTTAGGGTGAGTATAAAATTATTTTTTTCTATTATTTTTTTTTAGGATTTTTAAATGCAAACATTTTTTCAGCGTGGACCTCCGCTTTAATGTTACTCCTTCATCAATTTAACTGGAGGACATATAGAGTAAGTAACCTGGGGGAAAAACCCCTCATTTTTAAAAATTATTTACTCTTATAGTGGTTGTGATAGACGATTCAGCTCAATGTGTTTCCCAGATTCAAAACAGTCCCCTTCTTCAGGAGTTAAAGGGTCTTAAAAAGGTGAAAACCAAGGGTTTCAGTACCCCATGGAGACACAGAAGTTTGGGGTTTTTATATCTATACTGCTCTTGTTATTTTATCTTAGAGCTATTTTATGTAATTTTTTTTGTATAAATAAAGCTATATTGATTTTATGGAAACAGAATTCTAATTGTGGTGCCGCAAAAGTCTTGCCTCTTAAGCCTATTGCTCATATAGATCTTCCATTTTCTCTAAACATCATCTGGACTGGAAGTGAAAGGAGAGTTCAAGTTATCACAAAGGCAACTGACTACGGTATCCATCTACCGTATCTATCTACCGTATCTACCTTATCTATGTATCTATCTTATCTATCTATGTATTGATCGTATCGATTGTATCCATCTATTTAGTGCTGGTGCTCTCTGATGACTGAAGGGACATCATGTTGGAGGGTAGTAAAGCTAGAAAAGTGGCCAAAAAAAAGTTAGCTACAACGGTCAGTAGAAGGTAATGCATCCCACAAGGAACCACTAACAAGCAAGTTGTCACTTTTGGGTGGACCAAATCCTTAAATGATGGCATTCCCCACACATGTTAGTAGAATAGCGCAGTCTTACATTAAACTCAACGCTAATCTAAAAGGCCATAACCAGAAGATCTATTCTCCTGATGGTGTAAGAATGGATATCTGTCGGTCTTGGCCATACTCTAATTGCATCAAGTTTTAAAGATCCAGCTGGGCAAGATCAGCATTCAAAAAATACAGCTGTCCGCTTTAAAAAAGGACAAGGCTACATAGAAAGCTACTTTATATAAGTTTGTGTATTTTTTCAGCCTACAAGTTGCCCCACAACAATGCATCAATTTATATCAGGGTAATTTGAAACATTCACTATGGAAGATTTCACCAGACTTGGTAAAAAAAAACTATTCGGAATGACTGTTCCTACATCAGAGACCATTCCATATATAAAAAAAAAAAAAAAAAGTATTCTTAGAAATTTTTGTTGAAATATCTCTGACCTTCTGAAAACACTGGTTTCTGTCTGTAAACCCTTGTTTAAAAAAAAAAAATAACTTATCATACTTACCTCCACTGTGCAGTTAATTTTGCACAGTGTGGCCCCCGATACTCCTCTTCTGGGGTCCCCAAACTGTGCTCGTTGCTCCTCCCTGCATCGGTAAACCCCCTAGGAGAAGTGCTCTCCCAGGGGGTTACCTTGCGGGCGCGCTCTTGAGTCCAGCATTTGCATTCATAGACACAGAATGCCGGACTCGGCCCCGCCCCCCGCATCATTGGATTTGATTGACGGCAGTGGGAGCCAATGGCTGCACTGCTATCAATCTATCCAATCAAGAGCCGAGAACCCTGGGCAGAGAGGTACAGCACGTCTCCTCCGAGGGAACAAAGGGATAGGGGGCCGGTCACTGTCAGAAGTTTTTTTCACCTTAAGGTCAAAAGACACGAGGGTTTACAACCCCTTCAAAGTGTAACTAAAGGCAAAACTTTTTTTTTTGTTAGGATTAGAACACCTGTCAGGTTTTTACTGCTGTCTGTGCCTCCATTCTGGCGACTCACCCTCTTTATTAGTCCTGTTTACCATTATTATTGAAAGTGAAAGTAAAAGAAAGTCCCAAACTTTGGGTTGTCCCCAGAAAAGGGAAGTCTTCCAATGAAGACACTAGTTCTGGTGACCTGGGGGGGGGGGGGGGGGGGGGCCCAATGGATTCCCTGAATTTGCATGTATATTCTCTTACTTCCTATTTTGGCTATGCGACAGGAAGTGATGTTAAATCTCCCCAAAGAGACAGATGGCAAAAAAATAAAAAAATCTGGCACGGGTTATAACACTCCCTTACTCTATCCAAAATGAAAAAAAAAAAGTTTTACCTGTAGTTCTACTTTAACGTGCAAGTAAACCCCCCTAGCATTTTCAGCCAAGGAAGCTGCTATCTTTGCCTCTGTTTAATCTACAACTGCCATGATGCTGCACATGGGATCAGTTATGACACCAGCCATGTGGCGTAAATAAAAATGTTTTAGGGATGGGTTTACTTCCGCTTTAAGTAATTCAAAGTCATAGACCTGTACCAAGCATGCTGTATTCTATCAATATGTGTTTGGGGTCTGTGACTTAGACAGCATTGAAGGCATCGTGTCACCCAGGAAACTAGGATAATGTAAAGAAAAGTTCAGCAATTGCAATCTCCCTTATTCTCTCACGACATCTTCTCTTTATTTATCTTCCGTTTGCAGTCCTGACACTGCTCCACATCCAGAGGCAATGAGGAATATATTTTATCTTTTTTTCTCTTGGTATTAGGGGGGGGGGGCATGAAATTCTTCCTCTGGGGTGACAGCCCTTATGCTTGGTAACTGGCAGGAGAAAGCTCTCAGCCCTGTGTAAGCTCCAAGCACAGGTTCACTTTAAAGGCAATTTAGCAGCAAAATGTCTATTGGCTGTTTTTTTTTAGAACACTGGAGAACAATGTGTAAACGTGTTCTGTCAAACTCTTATTAAATGAATAGCTGTGAAAAGTAGCAGTGCAATTAGATAATAGAATAACTCATTAGTGGCTGCATACAAATAATTCAACTGAGCATTAAAAAAAATGGGCTAGCATTGTGAATTGATTCATCAAAACTAAAGTAGCTGCTCACCTGGATGTGGCTCACTTATCTTTCTTATATTTACTGTTATTTACAGTGGGTCAAAAAAGTATTTAGTCAGCCACCAATTGTGGAAGTTCTCCCACTTAAAAAGATAAGAGAGGCCTGTAATTGTCATCATAGGTAAACCTCAACTATGAGAGACAAAATGTGGAAACAAATCCTGACAATCACATTGTCTGATTTGGAAAGAATTTATTTGCAAATTATGGTGGAAAATAAGTATTTGGTCAATAGCAAAAGTTCATCTCATTACTTTGTTATATAGCCTTTGTTGGCAATGACAGAGGTCAAACGTTTTCTGTAATGCCGTGTACACACGATCGATTTTTTCGACGGTGAAAACACAGTCGAGAAAATCGACGTGAAAAACGAGGAACAGCTTGTTCCCCTACACACGGCCGTTTTAAATGACATTTTTTTTCTTGGTCGAAAAAAACGACTGTGTGTAGGCTCCCCGACAGTGTTTCCCTATGGGAAAACTGCAGCGGAAAAAAATGACAGGAATCACGACGAGAAAAATTAGAGCATGTTCTCATTTTTCTCGTCGTGATTAATGCCGTTTTTCCCGTCGGGAAAAATGACAAAAAGCCCACACACGGTCGTTTTTCTCGTCCAAAAGAAAAAATGTCATTTTTCCTGACGGAAAAAATGATCGTGTGTACGCGGCATAAGTCTTCAGAAGGTTGTCAAACACTGTTACTGGTATGTTGGCCCATTCCTCCATGCAGATCTTCTCTAGAGTAGTGATGTTTTGGGGCTGTCGCTGGGCAACACAGACTTTCAACTCCCTCCAAAGGTTTTCTATGAGGTTGAGATCTGGAGACTGGCTAGGCCACTCCAGGACCTTGAAATGCTTCTTACGAAGCCACTCCTTAGTTGCCCGGGCGGTGTGTTTGGGATCATTGTCATGCTGAAAGACCCAGCCACGTTTCATCTTCAATGCCCTTGCTGATGGGATGGGAGCAGCCCCAAAGCATGATGTTGCCACCCCCATGCTTCACAGTAGGTATGGTGTTCTTTGGTTGCAACTCAGCATTCTCTCTCCTCCAAACACGACTAGTTGTGTTTCTACCAAACAGTTCTTCTTTCGGTTTCATCTGACGATATGACATTCTCCCAATCCTCTTCTGGATCATCCAAATGCTCTCTAGCAAACCTCAGACGGGCCCAGACATGTGCTGGCTTAAGCAGGGGGACACGTCTGGCACTGCAGGATCTGAGTCCCTGGCGGTGTAGTGTGTTACTGATGGTAGTCTTTGTTACGTTGGTCCCAGCTCTCTGCAGGTCATTCACTAGGTCCCCCCGTGTGGTTCTGGGATTTTTGCTCACCGTTCTTGTGCTCATTTTGACCCCACGGGGTGAGATCTTGTGTGGAGCCCCAGATCGAGGGAGATTATCAGTGGTCTTGTATGTCTTCCATTTTCTAATTATTGCTCCCACAGTTGATTTCTTCACACCATGCTGCTTGCCTATTGCAGATTCAGTCTTCCCAGCCTGGTGCAGGTTACAATTTTGTTTCTGGTGTCCTTCGACAGCTCTTTGGTCTTCACCATAGTGGAGTTTGGAGTGTGACTGTTTGAGGTTGTGGACAGGTGTCTTTTATACTGATAACAAGTTCAAACTGGTGCCATTAATACAGGTAATGAGTGGAGGACAGAGGAGCCTCTTAAAGAAGAAGATACAGGTCTGTGAGAGCCAGAAATCTTGCTTGTTTGTAGGTGACCAAATACTTATTTTCCACCATAATTTGCAAATAAATTCTTTTCAAATCAGACAATGTGTCTGTCTGGATTTGTTTCCACATTTTGTCTCTTCATAGTTCAGGTATACCTATGATGACAATTACAGGCCTCTCTCATCTTTTTAAGTGGGAGAACTTGAACAATTGGTGGCTGACTAAATACTTTTTTGCCCCACTGTATCTACCAAGGCTTTGCAGGTGGTAGCTTCTATAGCAGTGTTTCTCAACTCCAGTCCTCAAGACGCCCCAACAGGTCATGTTTTCAGGGTTTCCATTATTTTGCACAGGTGATTTGATCAGTTTCACTGCCTTAATGTAATTACCACAGCCGTTTCATCTGAGGGAAATCCTGAAAACATGACCTGTTGGGGCGCCTTGGGGACTGGAGTTGAGAAACACTGTTCTATAGGATAGCAAAATTATTTTCATCATTTCTGGGCTATCTGCTTTTAAAATGGGAGTAAACTCCCCATGCATAATTGTTACCTACAGGTAAGCCTATAATAAGGCTTACCTATAGGTAGTGTAAATATCTCCTAAACGAGCACCGTTTAGGAGATATTTACTGTACATGCAGCCAGTGATGTCAGCGGCACATGTGAACTGAAGGAACGGCCATCCAGGCCTTTATTTCAAAGTCCTGTGCCATAATAGGTAGCTCATCGCGGTTCCAGCACTCACACACAGCTGGAGTGCGTGAACCCGGAAGGAAGACCGGGTGAAGATGGAAGCCTTGTCAGCGTGCCGCTGGAAGGCTTCGTTCTAAGGTAGGTTTTACATAATGTGCTAGTATGCTGTGCATACTAGCACATTATGACTTTACCTTGCAGGCTGCAAAAAAACACAACAGCTTACTACCGCTTTAATATAAACAGCAAAACTTTCCCATTTGAGAAGCAACATAGCCAAAATTGCAGCCATTTTTTTTTTAGCTAGCTATATGCTCAAATTTGATATGTTAAAAACATTACCTTCTGACAAGCTAACTTCTTTTTAGAATTGAAAAGGTCAGCAATTATAATTTACAAAAAAAATAATACTGCTGGGAGGTCAGCAGAGAAGAAGTTCATGAACAAAGCAAACCATTGTTATATCAGAGCTAAATAAATCTAAAAACACAACAAAACAGACATCGTACCTCAGCAGGCGGAATGCCTTCAGGTGGACGACACTGAAGTAATACTTCTTGTTCAAGAGGTACTTCTTTACCCAACGGTTCCTGGTCGAAGTTCTTTCTCAGATCTGTGAATATATAAAAAAAATATATATAAATGAATTTATAGGTAATACCACCTGCTATATAAACCAAGAGTAGAATATTTGTAGATAAAAACAGGAATATTTTCTATAATCAACCTGTATGACTGAGATGTCATTATATATTTAAACAATATGCAAATATTGTGTAAATATAAGCGATCAATGCGATCCTTGGTTATCAGAACTCTTGCATTTATAGCTTCACTACTGATTTAGAAATGAATCAGCTGCAAGGCTGAACTTTGCAAATATCACCACAAGATGGCAATGTTGTCAACATAGCTGACAACCGGCATTACAAATAAAGCCTCGAACACACGACCAGTTTTCTCGGCAAGAAACAACAAGAAAACTGCTGGCAGATTTTTTTGCAAATGTAGCGGCCTCACCCCGACCTCTTTAGCTAGGGGTATGTCGAGCGACAGAGTGAGGTGCGCCACGGCCCATGTCCTCCCCATGGCTGTGGGTGAGGTGAAGGCCAGTATTAATCTTTTTCCTCGGGCCAAATGTGCGCTGGTTATGAGGGTCAGTCCTTCCGTGCCGGAATCTCCCTTTGTTCCCATCAACAGAGTCCATACACCCATCAAAGTCCAAACTCAGGTTTATTGCGTATCTCCACATACAGTCAAATGCAACGGCATGATACGATGGGGAAGCAGGTCGAGGCACTGTACAGGTTCCTAGTCCCTACACTCCCTGTGCTATGACCAGGGATTGCAGGAATCTTGATGAAAGCTCCTCCGCTGCGCTGTAGCCCATATCAGGGGAAGATGTCCTCCGAGGGAGTTACCGAAGGCCCATCCGTCACCGGGTTGACACTGCACCGGGTCTTCGGATGGGTGACCTCCCCAGCCTCCTCACCTCAGATGCGGGTCCCCTCGCAAGGGGCGCCCTGGAGCAACTCCACCCTCGCGGGACCCAGCCGGAGTCACCGGGTCCCAGGCCTCCTTAATAGTACCTCACCCCAGGCTGAAGGTGCCCGGGATGGACTCCATCTTCGTTCCGGCCAGGCCTTGGGCGCCTAGGCCGGAACCTTGAACCGCCCGCACCCAGGCCTAAGGTGCCTGGGTGCGTGAAGACACGACCTCCTCCCTCCGGACAGCCCCGTGGCGAGGGCGTCTCCCCCTTTTATATCCCCCCCCATCGACACCACGGCGGGTTCCCCGCCCCGGCCGCACCATCTCCAGGAAGGGACAAAGAAGGGTAGCCCTCTGGCAGTGAATCTACCTCGAGCCAGTAGGTATACTGACACCCACTGGTCAAAGAGAATATTACACCACCCAATCCTCCACGAATAAAAATAAAAGGGGTCTGAACCCTGACATAATTACACACCTGGGTCTCTCTACCCCCAGGTGTATCCCACTAACTTTGAAGACCCCGCTACACAAAGAAAACCGTTTGTGTGTATGGTTTCTCGTCGAGAAAGCTGCCGGGAATCTCAACAAGAAAAATAGAGAACCTGCTCTCTATTTTCTCGTCAGGATTCTCGTTTTTCTCGTCTGGATTCTCGTCGGCCTGTTTCCCGACGAGAAAACCGGTCGTGTGTATGCCGAGTCTTAAAAAACCGCGCATGCTCAGAATCCAGAATGAGACGGGAGCGCTCCTTCTGGTAAAACTAGCGTTCGTAATGGAGATAGCACATTCGTCACGCTGTAACAAACTGAAAAGCACGAAGACTGAAAAGCGCCAATCGTCTCTCACCAAACTTTTACTAAACACGCGGTAACATGAGATCAGCAAAAGCAGCCCAAGGGGTGGCGCCATTGGAATCGAACTTCCCCTTTATACTGCCGTCGTACGTGTTGTACGTGACCGCGCTTTAGACTGACGAGATTTTGGATTGACAGTGTGTATGCAAGGAAAGCTTGGCAAGAATCTCGTCGAGAAAACCAACATTTTTTTTTTTACGACAGGATTCTCGGTCGTGTGTACGAGGCTTAACAGTGATTGTCCTAGACCTAGACAAACCGTTCTCCAGTAGAACTACATAGATTAAACTTACAGGCTATTCGGACATAGGACCGACGGCTCTTGGTGGTTCCAGCTGAGCTCCATGCCACGCACTGACACCAGTAATCCTCCAAACCAAACAGTTCTTCTACCTGCTGCCTGGACACTTCAATTTGGACCTCCCGAACCACAAGACCTGGAAGAGGATCTAGAATGTTAACACTTAAACTGCTTCCTAATGAGCAGTCAACAAAACACCATGCATGTGACAATATGTCAAATGGCAGGAAATAACACTGATATGTGGGCTGACATATAGTAAATATAAAAACATCTACTAACTCAGTTTTAATGGGTAATGAAAAACAATATATTTCACAAACAGCTTTCCCTAATAAAATAAAGAGAGGGTTCGGTATAAGGTATTAGGTGTCTCAAAGAAAGAGCTGCAGCCCACAGTTATGTTTGGTGATTGATGTCAGATGGAAACAAAAAGGGAAATATTTACTTGATAGGGACACAGATCCCATTTAATAACCTGGCAGAGGTTCTAACCCTTCCTCACACTATCCAAGTTATTTTGATAGTACATTTGTACTTTAACATTTAGGGTACATTCACACTAGACTGCGCAGTAAAATACAGCATTTTACATTCAAGCAAACGCAGTGTCAGCTCTGGCAGAGAGAAGTGTGATGCGTGTTTCAGCTTGTTTTCTTTTCTCAACTTTATCTCAAGTGTCACACAGTGACACTTCATTTGTGTCACTGCACAGGAGTACAGTATGTTGTGCTGCTGTGCGGTGATATGGTGCCATCCACTGCGATGCAAGAAAAATTAAGACATGTATCTTTAGACTGGTTTTCTACTTTCAAGAAAGAAAAAAAAAAAACTCAACATGCTCCCTGCTGCTGGCTGGTGGGGGTCTACCTGCACATAACTGGAAAGCATCACTACTGCACAGCTCCGATACCAAAGCCTTCATCTGCCTGGCTTTCTCCAACACAATGCAGCCCTGCTTTCCAAGGCTGGATTGCCAAGGTGGTAGCTTCCGCAGTGGTGAGCAGGTGGGCCTCCACCGATCGGCATCGGCAGGTAGGTGTAGGTCAATGGGATTTCTACCTTTTTGACTCAAAGTTGGAAAAGATTTTGTTATCTAAGTTTTTGTCAGATGTAATTATGGGGTCTAAATTATGATATGTATGGTTTTGTCTAAAAGTTTCATTAACATGTTGACGAGCGAAGGAAGAAGGAACCAACTTTAAGTGGCGAACATTTTATTTGCAGGTGACTTTTTGGATAGAAACAAAACTCGCTAGACATAGCAGTCACAAGTGGGACTACATACCCCATACCACCAGTTAGCACTGCTTTAGCATTTGGCACTTTTTCTTTACAACTGCATGTTTTACTAAACGTTTAGCCACATTAATTAAAGCCATGCACAACTATTCCCTTGAAAGATGTAGATACCTTGGAGACTTGTTTCCTGACATGGACTTTTGTTGCTGTGGATTTTCCCTTTAATCCCAGTGCGCGTTTGTTAGATTATATTAACTCTTTGCTTGTTTCCTTTAGACAACAATTCTGCTTTTTTTTCCTTTTCAAAGGCAGCGTACAATAACAGAAGTACATTTATATCAAGTTAAAGTTACAGCAATTTGGTAGATGAATGAATGCCACAGATTGGACTTATGCCCCCCCCCCCATAATTTTTGTATTAGATTAATTTCGGATAGTAAACTTCATCTAATGGTCAAAATCTGGTATTCTTTTCTGAAATACATTAATAGGAAAATAGAATGCATGGATAGGCCACCGGATGGAGCTGATGATCATAAGAATTAATCTAGTACAGAAAATATTGGGGAAACTCATTCAGCCTTCACAAAGGTGTGACATTCGTCCAATGAATGTTTTCGTAGATAGACCCCTATGAGTGTGACAGAGTCTAAATCATTGTTAATATATTTGTTGCTGTACTGAGGCTGAAGAATGTACCCTATGAGATAATGACCAACTTTTAAAGCAGGCAAGTAGGGGCATGGGCATTTTAGGGAGTACAGAGGGGGTCAGGAAAATAAAGAGCCTGGACCTGCAGTAAAAAGGAGTGCTTGATTAACAATTCTGTTTTTTAGAATGTTTACTTGGGAAAACATACCTGTTAGATCATCCACCCTCTCCTTAGTAATGTGATCATTCTGATTGACCCACTCCCCATTGCACTTAAAGTAGATCTGTATGGCTGGGTTAGCTTTGCACAAAAGCTCTACTGGTTTGTTCTTTACTATGTAGGCATCTTCTGGTTCCAAGAGGAAATGCGGAAGAGATTCTGCTGGAGCTGAAGGGAAGGAGTCCGGTAGAACATCACTGTACTCCACTCCTGGAAAGAAAAGGAAACACAAAGTAAGAACAAAATATGAAAATGTCAAGATTTATCATTACTACTACAAACTATTAATGGTTGTCACCGGGGTGCTAACTGTAAAAAGGGCTACATCATAACAACCAGTTTTATGGGACATAAACAGATTCCGTTACAAACGTAAAAAGTGCAAACAGTGTGGGGAGGAAATTGAACTTCACAGCACTTCACATTAAAGTGGCTGTAAACCTCAGACATGAAATATGAACAAAGTCTTAGTTAAGAGCACTAAGTGTTATTTCTTTCTTCTGCTTTATTCCTCTGCTTTCAGCATGAATCACTTCTGACAAGTTTTCCTGACACCAAGAGAAAAATAGTGACGGGGAGGGATCTCTAGCTGATTGACAGCCTGTGAGCTGTGGGAATGGGGATGTGTTCCTTCCCTCCAATCAGCTCTCAGAGCTCTCCTCACGGAGTTCTGCAATATGTAATTTCAGCTGGAAAAAAACGAAAGCAAAAGCTGCGCTGTCTACACCAATAAAATGACAGCAGCACCTGTGATTATGTGATAACATAAAAAAGACAAAAAATATAGAGAAACAAATGCGCTACAATGTGAGTAATTAACCGATAATAAAGCAAGTTAAGTGAAATCCACAAACACACTGATGAATCAAAAAGTCCATAATATGATGACAGGTGAACAAAGTGAAATGTGACGTGTGTCAGTGAATAAAAAGTTCCATCAGGGCCAAAGATGAAGAGAGACCGTGGGGGAATAGGCAGTTGTAAACTTGATGAATGGTGCATGCAACACCCGTGTCCACCACCAACGATATAAACTGCTTACCAGAAGTAAGAAACATATGAGCCCATAATTAGAATGTAGTAAATAGACAAATCGACCGGCCGGTCCGCCGTAACCTGTCCCGTAGTGATGACGTCAGCACGCACACCTCCCGACGTACGTTTCGTGTTCCTTTGACGACGTGTTGCATGCACCATTCATCAAGTTTACAACTGCCTATTCCCCCACGGTCTCTCTTCATCTTTGGCCCTGATGGAACTTTTTATTCACTGACACACGTCACATTTCACTTTGTTCACCTGTCATCATATTATGGACTTTTTGATTCATCAGTGTGTTTGTGGATTTCACTTAACTGGCTTTATTATCGGTTAATTACTCACATTGTAGCGCATTTGTTTGTCTATATTTTATGTAATTTCAGCTGTCTGTCCCCTTTTTCACTGACAGCTCAGACATGCTTTATAATTCTAGACTTTTAAAGCATGTAGAAAAAAATAAGACTGAATAAGGCTGAATGTAGGAGGATTTGCTTCATCTCTGTGTATCACCGAATGCCAGTCACTTCACTGGGTATATGGAAGGTTTTACAAACATTTATTGTTACAGTAGGGAGATACTATTTTACACTACCAGTCTGAAACTCTAAAGCCCTGTACACACGGGTGGGAATCCCATCGGAAAAAAAACGTTGTTTTTCTTGACGGGATTCCTGGCAAGCTTGTCTTGCCAAGCCCTGTGTACACACACAACCATTCAAAAGAACTGCCGTTCTTTTGAATGGCAAGAACGCGGTGACGTCATTGATTACGACGAGCCGGCGCTCGTCACATTCGATGCCGTAGCCGCCATCTTGCTACACCCCACACTAACCTTGTATGCTACCGCGCATGTATCGAAGTCTTTTCGAGCATGCGCGGGTTTACGTGGACAGGTAAGCATACAGACGACCGGTTTTCTCGGCAGGAAACACTCTGCCGAGAATCACAACGAGAAAAATAGAGGGCAGGTTCTCTATTTTTCTCGTCAAGATTCCTGGCAGTTTTCCTGTCGAGAAACCATATGCTCGAACAGGTTTCTCAGCAAAAAGCTCTCCCAGCAGTTTTCTTGCCGAGAAAAACGGTCGTGTGTACAAGGCTTAACTCCATCAAAACCACCATGATTATGGATGAGGATTCTCTTCAATATTGTTTGTGACCACGGAGATTCCCAATTCTGTGCCTATCACTGAACAAGACCATATCTTAATCATTCACTGCAAAAAGCTGTTAATATCACCAGTTCCAGTATTTTCATACAATGGCCAGTCAATACTGGGCACACGCAAGGTTTAATGAAAGAAAAACAACAGAAATAAGCCAAAGCAACCAGAAAACGACTTACAAAAGTTTTTTCTAAACTATCCATAGATTTGAGTTGATAAGATGACAATCTCATGTTTAAGGGTGGCCCAAGACCTTGCCAAATGACCACTATCTGGGATTCTCACAGACCTGAAATATCAGCTCTATAGAACTTTATGCAAAGGTCTGGCCTGACGGAAAAGGTGTCATGCCCACATGGTTGACCACCATTTGAAGCCTAGAGGCAGCTTCAACCCTACCACCAATTCCAGAATGATTGGCTCTTAGAAAGCTTAAAGACGAACTCCAAGAAGAAGAAGAAGTTGCTTTGTAAAAGTAAAATACCTATAATTGTTTTCCATATCTGTCTGTGTTAACTCTTATAGTCATAAATCCCATATACCACTGTAAGTTCTGAATGTTCAGTGCAGAAACTTAGGCTGGTCAGTGGTCACACATGGACTGAAATTCGGCTGGTTCAGCAGGCACCAGCCGAGTTTCGATCCATGTGTGGCCACTGTGGTTGAACAGAAGTCGATCTACCAATCGACTTCTGTTCAATCCCCCTGTTAGTATATTCTTGCTTGATCAGCACCACAGGCAATAGGCTGTAGCACTGATCAGTGTATACTGGTGGTGAGGGAGTCTCCCTGCTGTCAGAATACAATGACACAGAGAGGATATTCCTCCATCCACATCAAATGTGTAAATGGGGGAACTGGGTCAGTTTTTTTGTTCAACCCGCTGGTTGAACAAATAAAAAACTGAGCCATGTATAGCCAGCTTTACAGTCCTGGCTTTAGACAAGTTCTCTGAGTAGGTTGATTGCTCAATGACCTTGGCCACTGATTACAATGCCATAAGATGCTCAAGCACCTCCACAGTGGATCACTTTTTAGAGGGGTGAACTCGTGCCAGTGTGAATTTACATTAAAATGGTTCGTTTTTGAGGTGTTCGTTGCATACCTTTGCAAATATATGTAAAAACCATGCTGCTTTGACAGGGCCCCTTTGTGAAGTGTGGTACCTAACTCTATTCTGACAGAGGACTCCCAACTTAGCACATATATAGCAATTATTAAATTGAGGACAGGTATGCCTGGAGGTTGGAGGTAGCCCATTTGTTCTTAAAGCTGAACTCCGGAGAAAACAAAAATCCTCCCTTGCAGTGGGGCTGTTCTTGAATGGCAAGGGTTAATGATTATTTAATTCTAAGGTACCGCAGGCTCTTTTCCCGTATGTTCTGGTGGTTGCAGGTTCTCTGATGTCATCAAGTACAACAGGGGACAGACTGCCCCCCAGAGTGTAGGGGAGAAGACAAGATTGCTGGGGAAAAGGAGAATTGGGTAAACATTACTGCCTAAATAAGCATCTAATCCTGGAGGGTGCGGATTTTTTTCTTTCCCTAGTTTCCCTAGAGATGGCCTTTAAAAGAAGCAGACCCAAAAGAGGCCAGTGCAGCACATTGGCAGCGGATGATTTCCAGTGTGTCTCTGCACCAAATCCAGAAAGTAAAACAAACATTCTAAAGTTTATAAGGAACTGATTTAAAAAAGAAGTGTGGGATTTTAATAAAATAAACCTACATATTCGCCTAGGTCGATTGGATGTTGCATGCGTTTCCCAGCTGGCTCTACACCAAGGACTGAGCGATCAAAGACCACTGACTGCTCAGTTCTCGGGTCTGCTCTGAGTACAGATTGGTGATTGTCAGTCACTGCTCTCTGCTCTGCCCCTCCAGTGCTCACTGGAACACCAAACTGAGCATGGGGCGGGATCAGCTGGCTCAGGTTTTTAGCGGCAATATTGTGGAATGCCTGCAGAGCCTGGACCGGCTCTGGATGTCAGCTGACAGCGGGCTAATCTGAATCTGGGTCATAGGAGTGCAGAACTAAGTGCCCATAAGAGAAGTATGGCCAAAAGAGCTTTGTCCATACTTCTCCTTTAAGCTGTTGCCATTTTCTATTTACATTTAGTAGCACCTCATTACCCTCAACCCCTTACAAAATTATTTGATTGTATTTCAGTTCATGTTTGGTCACTCACTGCAAAAAAAATAGTAATAAAATAAAATCAGTTCCACTAAAAATACAGCTGAAATAAAACATAGTTCTCATAAATAAAGGATTTTTTTTTTTTTTGTTTCATTGAGGGAGAAAATTGAGGCAACATTACACCATCTAAATCACATAAAATTGAAAATAATAATGGTACTTGTGCATTGTTTGTTCCTGTTTACAAAGAACAGGAAAAAAAAAAAAGGAAAATTTTGACTTTAGAATCAAAAAGGATGAGAGCAGAGACGCTTGCTGGCTCGTTTAAAATCCATTTAGGGAAAATTGACTTTTCATTTCCAGTTTTTACACGGCACTAAGAGAAAGCGGCAGGACATTTGTCATAATCCATTAACTGCTCTTTTGGAAATGATGAATTAAACTCCAGGCTAATTTCTTCATCTATCTATGTCTTTCTTTCACTTGTTGTCACCATATCACCCTACCATTGACTGCCAGAGAATATTCAACCTGACTTCATTTTAGGACTGTAATTTTCCCAGCATCCTCTCAATTGTACGCAAATCCTAAAGTAACAAGTGAGTGCAGAGTATCCCACTGTCCCTGACATGTACGTGGGCGAGTTTGGAATAGAAGGTTACCCACAGTGGGACATTTTATTCAAGGTAGCTTCAACACAGGTACCCATTTCTGAAACTTTAAATGACAAATGTGCCAAGCTTTTCTCAATACCTGGCAATAAAATTGCAACAATTTAATTACTGCACTCTGTAAACTGTGATTATATAAAAAAAAAAAAAAAATCTGGTTTCAAAAATTACTCTATTCTTTTCAAAGTTAAAGACTAAATAAGAGACCATTATACAAATTAAAATAATATTATTTTCAAGGTTTAAAGTCAAATTCCAGTAGCCTTTTATTTTATAGTAAGTTATTAAAATTAAATCCTTTAAAGCTAAAAGCGGCATTTATCTTTTGAAAGATGCAGTCTAACGTTTATCCAGTTTTCCCATCACAGAGTCAACCGCAATATGCACTCTGCTGGGGCAAGGGGTAGGAAGACCCACAAAAGGCATTTATTTCTGCTGAAAAGAATGTCAAAATTGAATGATATACCTGTAGATTGCGAGTGTGTATATCCTCAATGCCATCCGCCCGAAGTAGCTTACAGATAAATAAAGATGTAGACCAGAAACACAGGAATTCCTGACAAGGATGCAGCACTTAAGCCTCGTACACACGGGCGGGAATCCTGTCGGAAAAAAAACGTTGGTTTTCTCGACGGGATTCCTGGCAAGCTTGTCTTGCCAAGCCCTGTGTACACACGAGCCATTCAAAAGAACCACCGTTCTTTTGAATGGCAAGAACGCGGTGACGTCATCGACTACAACGAGCCGGCGCTCGTCACATTCGATGCCGTAGCCGCCATCTTGCTACACCCTACACTACCCTTGTATGCTACCGCACATGCGTCAAAGTCTCGCCGAGCATGCACGGGTTTCCCTGTACAGGTAAGCATAGAGACGACCGGGTTTTTCAGCAGGAAACACTCTGCTGAGAATCCCGACAAGAAAAATAGAGAGCAGGTTCTCTATTTTTCTCATCAAGATTCCTGGCAGTTTTCCTGTCGAGAAACCATACACACGAACGGTTTTCTCGGCAAAAAGCTCTCCCAGCAGTTTTCTTGCCGAAAAAAACGAACGTGTGTATGAGGCTTAAGGCTGAGTTCACACTGGCATCAAGAGCAGGCGTTTGAGAGGCGTTAAAAAGGCCCCTCAAATGCCTACGCACAAGATACACTAGACAGTACATAGTGCTGGTCACACTAAGCTTTAGTGGCACGTCAAAATTATAGCCACGTGTCAAGTCAGGAGGCGCTTGAAGCTTTTCAACACCTCCCATTCAAGTTTATGGTAATGCCTCGCAAATGCTCTGGCATGCAGTTGCGTGTCGTTAGGATTAGTTTATTTACTGTAATGGAATAGGCTTTTGTGGAGCAGTTTTATCGCTTGTCAAACGCTTCAAAACCACCCATAGGGCGTTTGGGGAGCATTTTTAACTCCTCATTAATGCTTGTAAAACGCCTGTCTAATGCCCATACTAAAGCTCATTGACGCTCATTCTAACGCCAATAAAAACGCTATAGGAGCATTTGTTGAGCGTTAGAAATGTAGTTAAATGTAAACAAGCCCTAAGGCTGGGTTTACACATATGCAAATTGGAAGTGGGTTTCCTCGCATCCAATTCTCATGACTGGCTCGCAATGGAACCGGTTTACACATGTCCGGGGTGACATGGTCCAGATTGAAAAAGGGTCCTGTGCGTGCTTGGGTTCGATTTAGGTGTGAATTCAGGCCAAAATTTGGACCCGATTTGCACCTGAACAGACACTCACCGGACCCCGGGAACGAACCCGCGGCCGCGCATATGTGAACCCGGCCTAAGACTTGTCGCTCGGGGGTTTCCTTTTAGCTTACAGATCTTTCTTAAAGTCTTCCACATTTTTTTGCTAAGTCAGGCACCTCATACATCTGAGCCATGCACATTCCTACCACATTCCCTAAGGCAAACCCCAACAAGAACTGAAACTTGTTGCTCCTTCACCCTGCACAAGTTTCCACAGCAAATGTTTTTTCTTTCTTTTGGACAGAACAGGAAGGGGTTAGGACCCCTGATGGGGTTTTTACTGCTGTCTGTGACTACATTGGGAAGATATAACCTTACTCCCTGTCCACGTGACACTAGGTCAAGGAGCCTGGATAATTTGGTTGACAAGGATTGAGCTCATGAATTGCCAATTCAAGGAATTAGTCCAGTCACCAGCTTTGTTTACCATTTTCTGCCCATTTTATTAAAAATTCAAACTCTCTATACATCAGGGTGTCTCCTGTAGGGGTTTCAGCATCACACCAACCAGAAACCCTTTCAGCCTCCTGACTGTCTGGGTATATTCATGCTGTGTGTCTGTTTCCATGCCAAACAAAACTCAGATGTCGGCCTGGTCAATACACAGGCAAATGCACCTCTATTGTGTATACACATTTGCTGCTTCCTTGTAGCCAGAAAGATTCTTGGGGGGGGGAAGCCTTGAACAGTAGTCAGTACCCATACTAACCAGATAGCATGGATAACTTGGCACAAATTTGTGGCAGTGTGGAATTGTAATTCTGTAAACTTGCTGCACATTTTCACTGACAAGTTGTACACTTGCAGAGCACTTTAAAGCGGAGTTCCACCCAAATTTGGAACTTCCGCTTTATCCACTCCTCGCCCCCTTACATGCCACATTTGGCATGTAATTTTTTTGGGAGGGAGTGGGGGCTTCAGTAGGAGTGGGACTTCCTGTCCCACTTCCTCCCTCCGCCCTGGGCTCGCCTAGGCGATACGTCATATCACCTTGTGGCGGCCCCTCCCTGTAGGCGATCACCTGGGACGTGACAGGTCCCAGGTGATCGCCTGTCCACTCAGAGAGCGCTGCGCCGTTCGCGCATGTGCAGTGAGTGCCCGGCCGTGAAGCCGAAAGCTGTCACGGCCAGGTGCCCACACAATGAATGGAGGCGCCAGCGGAGAAGCGGGGGAGAGGAGCGGAGCTCCAGGCGGCGCAGCGCTAGACAGTGGAACAGGTAAGTGTATGTTTATTAAAAGCCAGCAGCTACACTTTTTGTAGATGCTGACTTTTAATATACATAAAAAAAAAGGCTGGAACTCCCCTTTAAGCACAAGTTCTACTTCACACTTTTCTAATTTGTAGCAAATTTGATTGGAATGTCTCTAGCAAGTGCAAAGTTGCAGTGGTGAGTCTACAGCAAGAGCTCTGCAAGTCTTCAGCATGAAAATTCAGCCACAGTGACCACTGTGGCGGGATGACTATTGCACAACATAACTGACCCAGAATTTGCAAAAGACTTGCAGAATGTTTGCTAAGCAAGTTGACATGGAGTCATGCAATGCAGACTTGCTGCATTTGTGCAACAAATTTGTGAAGCCTGGCAAGTCTAGCAATAGCTTAGCAAGTCATTTTCAAACTTGCAGCACTATTGCTTACTATCTGGGAAAAGGGCCCTGCACACCTGCAGCACCAGAATATTGGTTGTGGGCAAAATGTGGATACAAAGTAGGAGGCTTCATCCCACCCAACACTCTACAAAGCCTCCAGGCTCCAGGACCAAACACAAGGCTTCCTAATCCTGAAGAAAACAGACAATCCAATCTCCTCTATATAAGACAAGCACCTCAGTCTGCCTAGGTCAGAATTCTCTGTGCCAACTATCCCTTCCCAAACCACAACAGGGAGCAACACTGTTCCGACAGACAGTTTTTAAAAACCTGATAAAAATATGAACTTGTTTGCAGCATGGCATCAGCTCTGAGATGATTATTCCTCCTAAACATAAAACAGGTTCCTGTCCCATTGTTTAATTTGGATTTACCACTGATGCCTGATGTTGTCATCCAAAATGAGAAATCAACTTCTATATGCCCTGTCTTTGCTACCAGTATCTGTGGTTCTCCTATTTAGCCTAAAGGAATACACCGAGAATAAACAGTTGTTAGCCAATGGACATTTAAGTATGTTTTTCCCTCTCATACGCAGGTAATTTGTTTCCCTGATTTAAGTACCCAGGGACTTCTAAACAGATGGTAGCAATGCATATGAAAACCTATTTAGGCCCTGTGAAGGGGCTGCATTGCCTTTGAGACACTGTGGGGTTTATTTAAACATTGTTTTTGTAGTCACCATGCAAAACACTGTCAAAACGATTAGATTGTAATTGTAGGTCTTTAATTAGCACTAATGAAAATGGCATACACTCCAGTAAGTTAATGGATAAATCAATAGAGACAGATATGTATAGATATCATTTTTCATTTGAAGAACTATCAGCGAGGATAAGTACTTTAAAGCAAACTTCTCACATGAAAAAAAATACTATTGAAGCTGACCAAATGCAAGCACAAGAGCGGACTGCACATAATTTATCTTTCAGTGTGCCCCCGAAGTCCCATAACGCATGGCACGCAATATACCGCTGCTGATTTCCATCTAAGAAATAGGAGTACCGGCACACACTGTCTGCAGTGCTGGATGGCGAGGCTGACTGCAAATATTTTAAAGAATATAGGGGAGGATGTGCCATTAGGGTGACCACATTTCCAAACTGCTATTCAGGGACCCCCCCCACCTTTCCAAAAATCAGCTTGTGCTGTACCAAATCATGGCACAGCGGGTGCGGCGGGTGCGTAATGTACCCAGAAGCACTGTTAAAGCCCCTGAAAAAGGCCGCCGCATCCCCACCTCACTCACTGACAGTACTTGTCCTGGCCAGCTGAGACACGTGGAGGCCTTTTTTGGGGGCATCAGATCGGCCCGTGGGTGGCTGTGTCAGTTTCATTTTGGGACACTGTATTGTCCTGGAATGAAGGTGCCCGGGACAGACCTGCAAAATGTGGGCAATCCAGGACACGTGGTCACCCTATGTGCCAACTGCAAAGGAGAGCACCTTGAGTTTTGAGGCTCTCCGAGTGTTCATGCAGATTAAGTTCAGGTACTTCTTTTAAGTTTTGCTTTCAGCTTAAATTATTTTATGTGACAGGCTTGCTTTAAATGTAAGTTTTAGTTTTACCCATGTAAATCCAAGGCACAATTTTAAAACAGTGGCGTCATTACAACAGTTTTTTGTGGTGGCGTTTTAAACAGTGCTCAGTGAAAGTGGATCTTCTTTTATTTCTGGCAACTACACCTAAACTTTGTTTTTTTAATTGAGGAGTTGGTAATGGCTAAAACCATTTTTTTGCTGTATTTCCCATCTGGGAGACTTTCCTTAATATCCTATGGAGAATTTTTTTTTATCAATAATTATTTGAATAGCTCTAAAAGGGCTCATGTACATAGCCACAAGGGGGTACAGCATGCATGAGCATCCAGAACCCCCATAAAAAGGACCTGGGACCCACAGCTGCTGCAGACAGCAATTACATGATGTGGCTCTATGCGCCCGTGGCTCTTGCCCCATACAAAGACAGTCTGTGTTTAGGTCATACAATACTTTATGAAAATACCGCCACATACCCATGTACAGCCACATCTTTTAATTGCTGTCTAGGTATGCAAGTTGTATGTAGCAGCTGCAGGTCCTGGAGAAGTTTTTACGGAGGTTCTGGATGCTCATACAAACTGTACGGCCCCTTGAGGTCATGTGCATGAGCCCTTATGTTATACCATTTCTGACACTGTATGCCTGACTTTCTTGGTTAAAAAGTGATGCCCCCCACGTAAAGTGTTGCCCAAACCTTAAGATGGGGTTCATTCTCTGGAATGTTTGCTTGTGTGCTGCAAGTAGGTCTGATAAGATGTAATAAAAGACTAAAGCAGGCCATAGATGGTGCAATTTTCTTCAGCTTGATTCCCCCATCAACACAGTCAGCGTTGATAAGGGAAACCCTCCCGCAGGGCTATTGTTTATGATGGGGAGGGGGGGGGGTGAGAACTCAAGTGGGTTACATATCTTTCAATGTATTTCCAAGAGCTCCCTGCTATAGCAAGTAAAATAAAAAAAATATACAAATTGGAACAGTGTTTCTCCAAAGTGAGTAGTTATCTCCCTTCGTGTCTGCTTCTTATGACAACTCCAGATTTTTGAATTTCCCCTCACTTTTTTATTACCCAATGGCCATCAGGACAAATAGTGAGGATTAGGCCAGCCATACGCGATTCCAACTATTAATAGGCAGGCTGGAGGGCTTCCCCTGTCAGCACTGTCTGTGTTGATGAGGGAATCGTGCAAATGTCTTTCCTGTAACCCGTGGTTGCGGGAACGAAATTTGCACCATGTATGGCCGGCCTAAATCTATCCAGCAGGCAAAGAGAGCAATAAGAATAAAAATCAGCAATAAAAATCAGATAGACAGTCTAACCCTTCTTTATTATATTCAGTAAAAAGAGCGTTTTGACTTTACAAACACTTTCACATGTAATGTGGCGTACACACGATCGTTTTTCATGCCATTATTTTTCCCGACGTTTTTTTCATATTTCTTCTCAAGCCTGTCTTGCGTACACACGATCATTTAAAAAAAACGTTCAAAGCAAAGCGCAGTGACGTACACCACGTACGACGGCACTATAAAGGGGAAGTTCCGTTCTAATGACGCCACCCTTTGGGACGCTTTTGCTAATTCCGTGTTACTGCGTGTTAGTAAAAGTTTGGTGAGAGACGATTCGCGCTTTTCAGCCTCGTGCTTTTCAGTCCGTTACAGCGTGTTGAATGTGCTATCTCCATTACGAACGCTAGTTTTACCAAAACGAGCGCTCCCGTCTCATACTTGATTCTGAGCATGCGCGGTTTTTTTTCACGTCGTTAAAGCATACACACTATCGTTTTTCACGTCGTTAAAAAAAACGACATGAAAAACGACGTGAAAAAAGAGAGCATGTTCAAAATTTTTAATGCCCGTTATTCACGCCGTTAAAAATGCTCTGGAGCATACACACGATCATTTTTAATGGCCATTTTTTAAAATGGCACTTTTAACGGCATGAAAAACGATCGTGTGTATGGGGCATTAGAATACGGTTTTAACACAATGTCATTAATTTGTATATTTACAAGCAAGCTGGCGACATCCAAAATTTGCATAAATTGAAGCCGAGGTACAAAAGGTTATTGCTGCCCACCCAACAGAAAAATGCCTTCTAGAAGAGATGCACAATGCAAAGCTTTGTCCCTTTAAAAAATAACAATTGAGTCAGTATATACCACCCGTTTCCATCAGACACTGTACCTTTCTCATCACAGATCAGTAGTAGGTATCAAAATTAGTACACAACATCGGCTGCCTGGACCAGGTCATAGTGAAGTCTTGATGTGGGCAAGGTGAGGGCTTATAATGCATTGAGCATGCCAGTGTTTGTTCTAAGCCCTCCTTAGCCCTGAACCCTATGAACACTGAGTGGGCTAGTATGGCAGTAGTTCCACCACTGATGGATTGTTGGCAACTGGCAGAGCTGAACTTGAATGCACTCATCGCCTGGCTGTCCACAGCCCAACAGATTAATTAGGGCTGGCAGCAAGGAGACGCTGTCCAGAGTGCAAACAGGATAACTTGAAGAGGGACTCAATATCACACTGGATAAAAAGACAAACACAAATCTGCGCTCCTTGTGACAATAAAGTAGGAGGCTCATCAAACTCTAGATAAAACAGAGCTCTTGCTGGTACCTCGCTGAAAAACAAGCACAGATCCCATAGTAAAACAGCTCTTGCAGGGTCATCAAGCACAGTGTGTTTTATCTATTTTTTCTTTCTATTTTACTTTAATTAATTCCATCTGTTGGGAAAACTTGAGAGTCACAAGAATGCAAATTTCTGAAATCATCTTTATAATAAAGTCAGGCAAAAAAACTGCTTATCTGCACTTGAAAAGATCTCAGGCAATAAATTTGCTTACAGGACGCTCGACAGGAAAAACAATGCCTTTACTCTGAATAAAATCCAAACTGGCAATGATTCTGTCCCTTTCCACTTCAAGTATAAATCATTTTTATCCTTTTATTTACCATGATATGGGGCTAAGCTAAATCTATTCCTAAGCATTTACTATTTTGAAGATATGCCATAAAAGTGGAGGATAAGAGAAATCCTGTTGAAAACAAGTGCCAATCTGCCAAGAAAAATTGACAGCTAGAATTTTCTGGTTACTGGGCGTAACATCACCATTGAAAATATTGTAGTACTTAGCACTACTGCCTTATATTGGAACACATGAGTGCTGGATACCATTAGTTATTATTGGCCAACCACATGTATGTATATACTGAGCAATAGAGGTGTTCACAATTTCACGGAGGTAGCTCAGAGGAGTACTTTAACATGGTCATATAAGTGCACTTTTTTAGGGCACTTTTTAGGGTCTAGTATGCAAGGTCTTAAACCTCAAACCCATCGACTTCTGTACTGCATAGGTATACATAACAGTCTTGTACTTTATTTACGTAGTTGCTGGACAGTATTAATATACAGTATGTAGCGATACCCCCGTAGGAGCTGCTGGTTTAGTTTTGGGTCTGCATGTTACCTTACTGTTCCAAATGTTTGGCTCAGGGGTTCTCCTAGAAGAGTTTATCCGGAAGAAATGTCTGCACCAACACAAAGTCTCTTTCAAGGGTTTTATTGAATAAACTTTCCAACAGAAGGGATAGAGGAACGGGGAGGACTCAGGTATCTTACTTGTCGATCACGGAATTTCCTAGGTCCAGAGGAGCAACTGTCTCCACGCTGGACTCAGCAACCACCGGGTAGGCCCACTCTCACTGACCTAGCAACCGGTGTGAAGCTCGGTCAAAGATAGTCTCTGCCACAGACTCGGTTTTGAAATTTGTTCAATAGTCTCTGCCATAGACTCGTATAACCCCTCACTGGGCTAGCTCCCTCAGAAAGAACACAGCTCTCAGTGCCAGGATCTTTCAGCCACTCCGCCAGCACTGTGAGGTACATTTTTGGGATCCGGGTACATCCTCCAATTGAGTCCTCAATTGCTCGGTCCCTTCCATCAGGCAAGGCAACACAGGATCGTCCCTGGATCAGCAGGCCCCAGTAACTCCTGGGCCTACATCTCAGTTGCAAGGCCTCGGGCCAACGTGGCCCCGAGGCGGGAACTGCCAACACATCCCTGAGGCCAGCATGGCAAGAATGAACCCCAAAAAATGGCGTCCGTCCCTTAAGTACCCTCTCCCAGCATGCACAGCGGGTTCTCCATGCCCCCTGGGCTGCTGCTGGGAAGGAGGTACCCAATATGTCCAGTCTGTTGCCTCTCCAACCCTGACCAGCGGTGACAGCGACACCCACCGCTGGGGGGGAAAATCATGCAACCAGCTGAACTGAAACAGCGCCACAATTTGAATAAAATCTCTCTGAGCCAAACTAATGCCCAGACAACTATAATTTCAACATATAGCGCCCACTCATTGGGAGCAGGGCGCTACAAGTACATAGATTTGCATCTCCAGGCTTAGCTGTACTAAAGATGATCTGATGGGGACATGCCCCTCCTCCACTTAAAAAAGTTCCTTTACTGATTACACTGCCTGTAACACATTCTGTATATGGAGGAGAGAATCATATGACTGGTCTGATTCTCCTCCATTCACAGATCGTGTTGCATGAATTGTAATCCATAAAGGAGGAGAGGGCAGGAGGTTGTGTGTCTCCATCGGATCATCGATAGTGCAGCTGGGGCCAGAAACCCAAAGCTGTTAACCCCCAGAGTGCTTGAGGTTCAGTAGCCAGAAGAGGATTGCCCAGCCCTCCAGTGAAGATTTCAGAATCCAGCAGCCTGCAGACTGTGCTTCAAAATAGTAAGTAGTGTAACTTATGCTATAGAGAACTTTTATTTATTTTTCTAAACTTTAGCTTTAATACTTTAACAAGCCTGCATTTCTAGGAAGAAAATATATCCATGACCACCATCACGTTTGACATCTGAATGTCCTGTGATATTACATGTAATGATTATATATAACTATAGCTTTTTTCCCCCCATTTTGGATAGGGGAAGAAAAATTCAGAGCCCTTAATTAAAACCCTGTGAAGTTTTTATTGCTGTCTGTCCCCACTAGCTAGATTTGCTTTCTCTATGATCACTTGTCATTGAGACAAAATTGTGAAAGGCAATCTAAAACTTTATAGAGTTGTCTGCGGAACAAGGTTTGAGGGAAAATCTTCTAATGGGACACCTACTCCAAAGACTGTTGGTTATTAGGAAAATTATGCTCACCTAGAGATTTCCTCTTACTTCTTGTTGGTGTTTCAGGGACAAGAAGTGAAGGTAGATCTCCCCAATGTGACACAGACAGCAAAAATAAATGATGCACTGTATATAAAACCCAAAAGGAGCACCAACACACGTTTTGGGGGCAAAAGAACACTTGTGTAATAGAGATCTCCCGCTCTGTACTAGCTTGCACTAAATTTAGACATTTAGACAGTTGGGACTGTCATACCTCCCAACGGTCCCTCATTTGGAGGGACTGTCCCTCTTTTGGAACCAAATCCGTCTGTCCCTCTTTCCTTCTCAGCTGTCCCTCTTTTTGGACAGATGTGTAGGCCTCTATAATAAATGTAGTACTTAAAGCAGAACTGAAGGCATTTAACAAAAGAAGATCAGCTTACATTGCCGGTGTTCTGCCGAATAAGTTCCCCCCGGCGGATAAGGAGCCCCCCTGTACTGCGCAGGCATGGCGCTTGCGCAGTACGAACCTCAACTGAGCCTCAGAAAATAGCCGAAGATGTAGAGCCGAGAGTCAGCTCTACACGGCGCCTGCGCACTGACTATGACACATGCCGCACGCTCCCGATGCTAGTGGTACCCTGCAGGGGGCGGGGGTGATTTTAGCAATAAAGTACGCTTCTTGGCGGGGCGTGTTAAAACAAATGCTTTGCAGTGTTGATGGGCGGGTTTTGCAATGTGCCCCGCTAAGACGTGTACTTTATTGCTAAAATCACCCCCGCCCCTTGCAGAGTAGCACTAGCATCGGGAGTGTGTGGCATGTGTCATAGTCATTGCGCAGGCGCCGTGCAGAGCTGACTCTCAGCCCTACATCTTTAGCTGTTTTCGGGGGCTCAGTTGAGGTTTTGTATTGCGCAAGCGCCGCGCCTGCGCAGTACAGGGGGGTTTTTATCCGCCGGGGGAACTTTTTCGGCAGGACACGGGCACAGATGACTGACATCATCCTACACAGGCCAATGGAGATGCCTGAAGATTGGAACCTAGGGAGAAGACGCCGACGCTGGCAAAGGGACATGGACCGTTAGAGAGGAGGTAATTTTAATGCATTTAGTTCTGCTCTAACCATCAAAATTTTTTACATACACTAAACCTTTAACACAAACCTTTTTATTATCTCACTGTTAAAAAGCCAGTGTAAAGGAACCAATGATTGAAATAAAAAAAAGTTTAGTCAATTATTTTTTGCTGATTAATTCTTTATGGTCCCCATATCTAAAAGCATGGCAGGGATGTGTCCTTTAACTACACACTTTGTACTAAAGAGTGTCCCTCTTTCCCATCTCAGAAAGTTGGGAGGTACGTGCACTGCTGTAACACAAAAGTAGAATTAAGATTACAGAAATGGATAAGGTCCATCATGAATGCTTCTGCCAGACTCTTCCACCTTACCAGCAGTTCAGTGTCTGCTACCCGTCTCTGACAATCCCTCCATATGCTGCCACTCACCCAACTAATTAAATTTTAAATACTAACAACTTACAAAGCCATCCACAACTCTGCCCCCAGCTACATCACTAACCTGGTCTCAAAATATCATCCAAACTGCTTTCTTTTGTCTTCCTGCCACCTCCTCCCATGCTCGCCTCCATGACTTCTCTTGAGCTTCTCCCATCCTTTGGCACTCCCTACCCCAATCTGTCTGACTATCTCCTAATCTATCCATCTTTAGATGATTCCTGAAACCCTTATGTTTAAAGAAGGCTATCCTCCTAACTAATAGACTGTGTTTTTATCTTCTCCATCAGCTCATCCCTTGCGGTTGCTACCTTTTGTATCACTTGACCTTCCCTCTTTGATTGTAAGCTCTAACAAGCAGGGCCTTTAGATTCCTCATGTACCAAATTGTATTGCAACTGTAATGTCTGCCTTCATTTTGTAAAGCGCTAAACAAACTGTTGGCGCTATATAAATCCTGTATAACAACAATAATAATGTGAGTACAATGTCTATTTGAATATCTATTTCAGTGATAAGGTGGTGTTCCAATTAAAAAAACAACATTTGTAAAAAAAAAATAAGTGCCAACGTTAGCTATGCAAGTACACGGACAATCTGTCTACTGTGATTTGTCCTACCTGAAATCAAACTGCAGTACAAGAGGCCAACATATGATATGCCTAAAGTACACCAATACAACTGGAAGCATACAATAAGATAATGAGACCATTAGTTTAAAAAAGGAAATCTGTATGCTAAATGGGGCCCCACCACTTTCTGAAATGTTACAGCGTTCTGCAGAAAATGATTCCCTCAACACTGCTTCGCTTTAGGAACTTGATAAATAAGCCCTGCTGTCTACAGAAATGAGCCATTTTTCATCCCCCGCTCTTAATAAATAAAAATAAGCAGTGAAAAATCGACCTCCCTGAATTACACCTAACTTTGCTCGGCAATAAAGAACTGTTTAGATAAAATAGTGTGAGAGTTGCTATTTTTTCAGTATGGATTTTTATTCCACTTCTGCAGAAAATGACAGAGCAGCCTAGTTAGAAAAGCTTGATAATGATTTTCCCTAGAAACTGGGCCGAGGACGAATGTTTCACCAAATTGGTGTCAAGGTGAGCCGGCTGCAGCAGTTCCTGTGTGCTGGGAACCAGTCTTGCTTCAAATGAAGGCCTGCCTGTTATATGACAAAATGCAGAGCACTTACGGCACATTTTTCCTAACCCCCAATTAAAAAAGGCAAAACAGAAACCATAGGCTCCTATTTGAGAGATTTTTTGGAAAATATTAATTGTGGAACAAAACTTTAGAGTATATTGTGATATTGCTCTGCCACATGCATGTATCTGCAACTGCCATTTTGGAAAATGCTGGTCTTTTCTATAGGGCAAAGCTTTTGGAACTTCCTGTTAGTGTTGGGACTTGTTTGCCACCTCTCACACAATTTTTTGGCCATTGTGTCGGAGAGTGCTGTGCCCTTGAGAACAGCCCAGCATTTGAGGGTAATGGTGGTGCTTACATGTTACTGCAGACATGTGCAAGAATTTCGAGTTGCCTTCACTTTATACCTAACAGCAGTTTAGGTTTTATACTAACAGCAGCATTATAAAAAAAGTTTTAAAAAGTAGAAATATTGCTTAGGTCAGAGCAAGATGTAGAGATGTCACTTTGATGCTTGATCTCATAGTGCTGTTGTGCACACATGAATTGTGAGTTTGTTTCTACCTATCCTGTTTTATAAACAACATTTGTGGTTTTACATTATGGTATATGCATTTTTTTTTTCTGATCCCATTTTGTACTTGCTATTCGGTACCGGATTTGTGAGGAGGTTCTATCAGAGAAGAAAACTTCCCCACTGAAAGGAGGTTGCCACGAGAAGTAAGAAAGTGGCTTTCTAGGTTTAGGTGGAGGGTGGTAGACATTTTCACAAACAAGAAAACAAATTGAAGATTTTTTTTTTCCACTACTCAAGATCCACTATATCAAAGATATTTTATCATTTTGGACAAGGCCATTTGGTTTATTTATATCAGGACATTTTGTATATCTATTGTTATCTGTGTTTCATTTAGAGGTTACAGTTAGGCCCCTTTCACACGGAGGTCCGTTCAGGTCCGCCTGTCAGTTTTTTAGGCGGACCTGAAACAGATCCTCCATGTACCCCTATGGAGGCACGGATGTCAGCGGAGACATGTCCGCTGACATCCGCTCCGCCAAAGTGTGACGGAGGAAAACCCTATTTTTCCTTCCGTCGGCGGAGCGGATCGGATGACAACGGACTCTACGGTCCGTCATCATCCGATTCCCCATAGGGGAGAGCGGCGCTCTGACAGGGCGGTCCCTGCACAGTGTGCGGGGACCGCCCAGTCATCCGTCGGCTCAGCGGGGATCAACGGAGCGATCCCCGCTGAGCAAGCGGAGCTTCACGGGGCGGATCTGCACGGATCCGCCCCGTGTGAAAGAGGCGATATAGTTGTAGTTTTTTATTATAGTTCTGCAATACTTTCTATGTATTATGGCATTAATGTTTTAAAGAGCCCTGAACATTTTTGGTATAGCAGCTAGGGGAATTTTTATTTGTTTTTGTATTTTTTTTCTACTGTTTATTTATTTATTTTCCTCAGAGCCGGTTCACACAGGGGCGTCCTGGGATCCGACTTCAAGTCGCCCCAAGTCACGTGGTTTAGAAAAGTAATGGAAGTGAATGGAGCCGTCTTAATGTACACTACTGCAGTCGCTCCGACTTCAGAAAAGGTTCCTGTACGACTTCAATCCGATTTCTAGGCGACTTGTACCCATTGATGTCAATGGAAGTCGCCTCCAAGTCGGAACCCCTGTCTTAACTGAAGCAACTTTCCAGGAAGTAAAAATAGTTTTCCAGGCTAACCCCTCCCTCCCCCAGAGCTGATTATTGTTTGATTGGCCACTGGAAAGTCGCCTGTCCTGGAGGCAAGTTGTAAGTTGCCTGGAGTCGCGCTGTGATTCATGCTCAAGTCGTGTCCAAGTTGCCTCCCAAAGTCACGCTGGAAGTCATGTTGCCCCTGTGTGAACCGGCTCTAAGACAAGTCATAAACAACATACAGAGAAAATAAAATCATAGCAACACAAACTAGGGTCCAATAAAAGCATAACATGTTGTACTAGAGTAATACAAATAATTAACAGAAAAAAAAAATGAACATCCAAGCAAGCCATATTCACGTTGCCAACATCCCGGATATGAATATGAAGAAAAAAGTACCCCCCCGGTACTATTGGGACTTTAACGGCAACAATCTAAACAATGTTAACATTTTGTATAAATTTTATTTAGGACATATATACACATATACACACACACACGCATCGAGACATGGGTATGTAAGGCATCAAACCAATGATCCAGAAGGCCCGACGTGTATCAGGACAGAGCGCGTCCCTTCGTCAGTGGCACTTATCACAGAAGGATCACACTATTCTATAAGAAATCAGCTTATCAGTCAGAAACATGCAATGAAGAATACATTATAAGTCATTACAACATTTTTAATATCTAAAATATATTGAGTATATACAGCTTCATTGATGCTTGTTTTATGCCTGTACATGCTGGGTATTATCGATGTCTGCATTATGTCTACATATTTCCCTGTTTATATGTATGCACATTTTATTTCCTTATTGTATATGTGTATCCACTGGCCCAGCAACTTTCAAGTTTTAGGCCTCATGCCCACGGGCGTTTTTTCAGCCGCGTTTTTGAGCGTTTTTTACAGCTTAAAAACGCCTGTCCATGTTAGTCTATAGCTTCATGTCCACCTAGGCGTTTTTGAGCTGCAAAGAGCATAGGCGTTTGTAAGCTGTAAAAAAAACCCAGGGCCAGTGCGTTCCTCAGCGTCAGAATTAGGCAGAAAAAAACGCGAGCGTCAAAAAACGCGCAAAAATGCGCACTAACGCGCAAAAAACGCGCACTAACGCGCGGTCGCGTTTTTAGCTCCGACGTTTTTTTTTTTTTTTTTTTTTTTTAATTATTTACAATAACATGGACAGGCGTTTTTAAGCTGCAAAAAACGCAGCTGTAAAAACGCCAGTGGGCATGAGGCCTTACTGTTGCCCATTGATGTATAACATTTGTAATAAATCTTTATATATTTACTTTCATCTGTGATGTGTACATTGGCTATTATGCTGGGTAACTCACAATCATTGTTGTTGCCGATTCGTTACATAACACTTTGAAACAAATAAATTGATTTTGTCTCATTGTTCGCTGTGAACATTGCCTAAAACAATCTCATCTCATTCAAAGTCCCAGGGCAACCTCTTTTGTCTTTTTGTGTACCATTAGGGATGGAGGTGTCAGAGGGGTCACACCAGACCTTTATTTTCTTTTTCTGAGTATATACAGCACAGCATAGCATACCAAGAGCGACAGTCATCATAGGGGTTCGCTGTTAAACCAATGGCAGCAGTCACGTCATGGAGGGACACCCCGTGTTCCTCATTCATTCTGTTTTTATTGGTTTGATGACTTACATACCCATGTCTCGTTGTATATATATGTCTTAAATAAAATGTATTAAAAATGTTAACATTGTTTGTATTGTTCTTGTTAAAATCCCAATGGTACCGGGGGGTACTTTTTTCTTTATATACAAATCGTTAACATCACAAAATAAAAGTAAATAGATAAAACCTATTAAATTGCTCTCAAAAGGGGGTATGTTTCTCGCTCCAAGGATGCCTCCATACCAAGCAAGCACTGGTGGCAATCCATGATATCATAGAAGCGTGGATGAAAACAATAAAATGGAATCATCAAAAACATATCATGCACATGATAGCTAGTGGGCCCAGTGATTCCCAGAAGCATATAGCGCATTTTGAAAGCAAGTACCGTATTTAACGGCGTATAACACACACTTTTTTCCCCTTAAAATCAGGGGAAAATCGTGGGTGCGTGTTATACGCCGATACTCCGTCGAATTCCCCTGCTGAAAACGAGCGAGAGGAGCCGAAGCCGAAGTACAATCGGCTTTACTCGGCTCCTCTCGCAGTCCCGCCCATCTCTGACTGCGCCGCTGACATAGAGAAAGCCGAGTGTACTTCGGCTAGTCTCGGCTCCTCTCGCAGTCCTGCCTGTGACTGTGAGCAGAGCCGAGTCTAGCCGAAGTACACTCGGCTTTCTCCGTCAGCGGCGCAGTCAGTGGAGATGGGCGGAACTGCGAGAGGAGCCGAGTCTAGCCGAAGTACACTCGGCCCCGCTCGCTCCTCTCCACAGAAATCGGCGCCAAATTTTAAAAACCGCCGGGACTGACACGATCGCAAAGGCACTGGGCAAGGCTGCAGATGGACAGATGGACACTGGGCACGGCTGCAGATGGACAGATGGACACTGGGCACGGCTGCAGATGGACAGATGGACACTGGGCAAGGCTGCAGATGGACAGATGGACACTGGGCAAGGCTGCAGATGGACAGATGGACACTGGGCAAGGCTGCAGATGGACAGATGGACACTGGGCACGGCTGCAGATGGACAGATGGACACTGGGCAAGGCTGCAGATGGACACTGGGCAAGGCTGCATGCTGCATTTAAATGTAAGTTTTTTTTCCTTGAATTTCCCTCCTAAAAGTTTTTTTCCTTAAAATTCCCTCCTAAACTTGGGGTGCGTGTTATACGCCGGTGCGTGTTATACGCCGATAAATACGGTAATAGAGTTGGCTCTGACTGGGAAAAAAAAAAAGAGACCCAGCATCTAATTATAAGCAGGAATGGTAAGCTTGCCTAAAGAATTATTTAAAGCAGACTTGGGGTACTAATTAGTGAATTTGAAGTGTTTCATAAGCAGGACAATTTCAGAAGGCGTAAAAGCATGTTCTTTAAATTGTCTCCACCTGGCAAAGAAACGTTTGACTGGCCCAAAACTTTGAGTAATGGTGTCCAGTCTTTTATGATATAGAAGTGATTTCAGTTCCTTTTTGATAGCTGAAATTGTGGGGGTAGAAGAGGAAGACTTTTGAAAACTATCCACTGGGCCGTGAGCAGGCAACGATGTATCCATTGCGGTAGCCATTTGGTTGAGGAGGAGGACGGTGTAGAAGACTGAGCATCATAACTGAACAGACAAAATCAGGGATCTTAAGAAAGTTGTATGGAAGTAATGTTTTTGCGTTTTTTTGGATATTTGCTTTTTTTTTTTTTTTTTCCTTTACTAAACCCTCTACCCCCCTGTGTAAACTGTCATTTCACCTAGGAAAGAATGACATGTCACTGGTCCTGCAGGATCAGGCACACAGAGCGGTCAAAGGGCAGGTCCAGCGCATCATCGGGATTTGGCTGCCTGAACCTGAAAGACAGTTAGCTGTTAAGGACCAAGATGGTGGAGCGGGACCAGAGCTATGTCACCCAAAAAGTGCATCACAGAAGGCAAACACCAGATTCACTGTGCAAGTGAGTATGTATTTTGAAGATGATCCAGCACAATACGGGTAAAGGGGAAAGAAAAACATGAGAAGTGTTAGGTTCCACTTTAAGGTTAGCTGAAGAGTGATAATAGGTAAGCAAGCATCAGAAGGGCTTGTTAGTGCACACAGATTTGGAAAAACACGGTAATGTTTCGGTGTCACTAAATGTTGAGATCTCTCTTTTCCAAGAAGAGAAAAGACAAGACTATTATCACACATGCACTTTATGCACACACAGGCTGAGCTGGGGAGAAAATCACAGCTTTTCCAAAAAAAGCATCAAAAGATATCTCACCCTGCCTTAGTTTTAGAAAAACAACTCTCCAGATTTAGAAGACAGGCAACGCTTCACTTACTGTGACATTCAATTCCAAGCAGTTAGCTGGTGCCACAGGTTACCTGGTATACTTCTTCACTAAGCCATAATTTTGCACCGCGGCTTAACAGACAATGGCGATTCATACCCTTCATTTTTCCCATCCCCGGATACTCCTTGAAACATTCCACGGCCTCTGCAGTATGTCATTATCAGTATAACAAGAACTGACAGACAATCATGCATTTTTAACATATTTATGTCCCATCCCATAAAATTCCTAGACAATGTGAATTCTAGTTATCTGTGTGAAGAGTAAAGTGGCTTTTACATGAAAAGCTTCTACAGTCTTGCCAAGCTTTAGAAAATACAGATTTAGCTTTACTATCTCCTCAACTTAATTGACCAAGTCCCTCCTCTTTGGCAACTACAGGGTTAAGCATTAGCTCCATTACTGGATGGAAAAATGGCCTTTCTGGCAGACTGTCCACAGATTTTATATGATACTCTCTAGCTTACAGTGCATAGTCACTACTTCTAGCAACATTGGCTATTCCAAATATATTACCCACTTACTGCTGTATGATTCAGTACAATTGGTTATATCATAACAAATAAAAATCTCAAAAAAGCAGGGTTGTATTTTGGATAAAACAAATGGGTGCTTTGTCATAGCTCCAAAATGTTGAATTATCCTCTCTGCTCATCATCCAAGAAAACAAGATACTGCGGGCTGGCATATTTAGATTATCAGAGCAGTGTTGATATTCTTGCTAATAACTGTTGTGGTATAGGTTAGAGCAGTGTTCTTTGTTCCTTGCTTTTATCTGGCCTTTGGGGCACTGTTTCATCTATTTATTCCAACAATAGGACATAATTCCCCCCACTGACACCAAAGAAGGGACACAATTCCGCCAAATTACACCAACGATGGGGCACTATTCCTCCCAATGACACCAACAATGGGGCACAATTTCTACCAAGGACACCAACAATGGGGCAAAGTGACAACAATTCCTCCCAGTGACACTAACAATGAGGCACAATTACTCCCACTGATAAAGATGGGGCACAATTACTCCTACTGAAACAAACGGTGGGGCATTATTTTTTCCCACTGACGTCAGGACCTTTTCTACTCCCAATGCCCACAGTCCGGCCCCCAGTAAAGTCTGAAGAACAGTAAACTAGGCCTTTGTTTAGAAAGTTTGAAGCCTCCTGGGTTAGAGAATGAAATAATGGCCAGATTTACTGTACAGTAAACTATAGCAAACATCTAGATATGAAGCTCCAGCAGTTTATTATAGTCACACAGGATTATTTTTGAAGCAATACTACAGGCCTATTAGTATATTGTTTTTACAATAATTAACACCAAAACACTTTTTTTTCGTGACACCTTCAGGTGTTCTCTTCCATTTTTTAGGGTAAAACTAGTAACAGATGTTGTCCTTTGAGATACACTGGTCCTGTTAGAGTCATTTTATATAAGAGAAGAAACTTTGCAAGACAGCATCAGCAGCAGGATATCATATTAGTAAAGCCTACAATGGATGACAAGTGGGACACTCAGCTCGGATTCATACAACCTAAAGAACTTAACAACCTTAAAGTGCACTTAAGTCACTTAAAGCTTTGACATCTTAGCACACCTTTAGTGTCATTGCAACTTGATGAATCACGGCCGAGTTGTATTACGCTTTTTCAAAACCATTTTAAAAAATAATGGCTGGTTGGGCCCTAATTAAAATGGAAATGCAAAAAGTAATACTATTGTGTAAAGGTAGTAAAACCACAACAAGTAGATTTTATAGTGGCCATACATCAGTAGGACAAAGCATCAGTCTTAGGCTGGGTTCACACTAATACTACACGACAGTCATACGACTTTCATCCTACTTTGCTTTGCGACATCAGTCCTACATCGGTCCTACATCCATCCAACTTGAATGAATAGGATACTACTTTGATCCAACTTGTGATAGTCTGACTTGTCCTTTGACCAATCAAAACAATCCCAGTGTGAGATAAATTCCTTTTACTGATGCTGTAATCACCATGTCGGATGTCAAAAGTTGGATGGTAAGGACAAGTATCCTACTTTGATCCGACTTCAATGATATTCAATGGGCTGAAGTAGGATCAAAGTCGGACCAAAGTAGTGCAGGGAGTATTTTCAAAGTCGGACCGACTTGTGTCGGACCAGTTAAGACGGCTCCCATAGGAAAACATTGATTTTCACACGTCATGCGACATGAGCTCCTAATGTCGGAGTGTTTGTCATACCAGTGTGAACCTAGCCTGAGTCTTGATTAACTAATGTGTGAAGTGAGGTTCTATACAAAGTATATGTGAATAAACAACAATGAATGTCTCTTATTAACTTTTTGATAAGTGCAAACAAAAACCTGCTAATCTTGTCGGAATTTCAGAGCAATTTTTTCAAAGAGCCCTCCTTCTTATTTTGGACTCCAAAATGATTATCCTTTATATTATGAATATTTGAGAGTGGGAGTATTTGGGTGGTTTAGCAAAAAACACTAGGCAAGGCTAACACCACTTAGTCCACAAAAATGCTGTGTGTTGTCTGCCCACCACAGGACAGCTGAGAGTATTTTTGGTAGGTCAATGGGTATTGTCCTGTACCTGCAGATTCTTTAAAGGTATAAAGCACAAGGAAATGTACATGCATTGCATACATGTACTGTATATGTTTTCCTTTTGACTTGACATAAACTTTCAAGCAACTTTCATCTCTCGCTGCTCAGGTGAAGAGAAACTGTACCCCGAAAGCTTCTACAAAAAAACAGAAACTTCAAGGAGTGCCCATCTTCAGGTACCGCTTGACTTGACAATTCTTCCATGTTACTACTGTGTCCTGTAGTGAGATGGAGGTCAGCAGAAGGAACCACTTATGCCGCGTACACACGATCGGAAATTCCGACAACAAAACTGTGGATTTTTTTCCGACGGAATGTTGGCTCAAATTTGTGTTGCATACACACGGTCACACAAATCTTGCCGGAAATTCAGAACGTCAAGAACGCGGTGATGTACAAGACGTACGACGAGCCGAGATCAATGAAGTTCAATAGGCTAGTTCGGCTCTTCTGCTTGATTCTGAGCATGCGTGTTTTTTTTTGTGCGTCGGAATTGCATACAGAATGTCCGATAGGAACTTTTTCCATTGGAAAAATAGAGAACCTGCTCTCAATCTTTTGTTGGCGGAAATTCTGACAGCAAATGTCCGATGGAGCCTACACACGGTCGGAATTTCCGACCAAAAGCTCACATCGAACATTTGTTGTCGGAATTTCCGATCGTGTGTACGTGGCATTAGTGTGCCGGAGGGCCTGCCTGGCCTTCAGGACCTGGCAGAAACCTTTGGCACATCTTCAAAATGCACCAAGTTTTCCCATGCATGCACAGGCAGCCTGAGATCCAGGACCTCTACAACTTTAGTGTTAAAGACACTGCAAAACCCTAGTGCTTGTGCAGATGTGACAAAGGCTGGATAGAGCTCTTTTGCACATCTGCACATTCATGGAATCCACCATAAAGCACCAGAAGCAGAATGTCATTCTCACCTTGGCTATGCCTAAGCACAAAAACACCAAAAACATTACAATAACTAATTGTGGGAGAGAAGAGGGCTAGAACCAGGTGCAAATAGCTTGTTTTTGGAGGTGAAGGTCCGCTTACTGATAAAGAGCACAAGGCTGGCATTTTTTCCCAGAAAAGGTGAAAACCTTAGTTGCCATAGTAAAACAGACCTATTAAATGGACAGCTAATCTGAAACCCTCTTTCAAAAATACAAAACCTAAATGCACATATATTCTGGGCTGCCAGTTAGCAGGGCAATGGGCAGATACAGAGTCGTAGTAAATTCTAGTTCATTGAGTTCGGTTGTGTGAAACATGTACAACGTAAATGGCAAGGCCATGCTAGATAAATGTCTGAGGTAGTAATTTATGTTTTGAGACAAGATCTCTTCACAAAACTGTTATTTTCTTTTTCTTCATGCTGCAGCAAAGTAATTATAGTGTTTTCATTAGTCATTACCGTACATGATAAGTATTACAATTTTTCTCATAGACTCGAGAATTTCCCACTAATTACCGGGTGTCTGGAAACACAGCCAAATCATGTTAGTGCTGAGTGTTCTGCCATACCTTGCCCACGCTGAGAAAAACTACATCCCCCCTTCCACAAGGACAGTCTATAATAAAGGAAAACTCTAATTACAAAGCAATTACATTTAAACTTAAAAGCCCTTAAAACACAACCTATCAACACTTACAGTGGAAGAGCATGCTACAAGGAATTGAAAAGCTTTCTGATAACTATACTCAGCACCTAAAAGCTGATTTTACACGCATTTGAGCTTTTATTTCAGCTTGAAGAAGCTTGTGCTTTTTGTGCTCTTGTGCATGTTTTTATTGAGCTTCTTCAAGCTCCTTTGAGCTTTTTGGAGTATAAGCGTTTTTTTTTTTTTTCACAAACCCTCCTAGATAGTATTTTCTTAACCACTGTATAAACAAAACAAAAAGCTGGAACAAACGTTGTTGCACATTTTCGAGCTTTGTTGAGCTCTTTGGGGCACTAGCTCCTCTCAAAAGAGTTTTGCAGGTTTTTTTTAAGCCTGTACGAGCATATGCCTGACAACGCCTGAAAAAGCCATAGTGTGCATGGACACATTGGCTAACATGGAGGGAAGTTTCCAGGCAGAAAAAATAAGAGCTCTAAGAGCTAAAAAGCCTGTAAGAGCCGCATCTTTGAGCTCCTTTGAGCTGCAGTGTGCATACCTTCACTACATGGGGCCAAGTTACAGCAGAGCTCTGCAAAAAGCACAGTGAATAAAAATTCTCAAGATACGCTTAACACCAGTAGCCACACAGGGAAAACTAAAATAAAATTTCTGTGCATGGGACTCAAAGGAGAACCCATAGCCCCGGTTCACACTGGGCTGCGAGAGTGAAGCCGTGCGAGTTCAGCTGAACTTGCACAATTTCACTCCCGCTTGTCAGTCCTGATTTTGGTCGCGATTACAGAGACATCTGTGCAGGTTTCTGCACAGATGTCAATGTAAATCGCGGGCCAAAATCGCAAATAGTACAGAAACTACTTTTTGAAATCGGTGCAGCGTCGCAGATGCAGCGTCGCACCGATTAGGACGGTGCCATTGCCAGCAATTTGCGGCAAAAAACGCCGTTTTGACATGCGATTTGACATGCCAAACCGCATGTCAAAACGCACCAGTGTGAACCAGGGCTTATACTGTTTTCACCAAAGAGAATTGGAAAAATCTGTACATCACTAGGGATGAGTAGAATGATGTAGGGGGAAACTGATTTTGCTGTGAACATTTGCCCCCACAGAAAATCACTGAGATTTGCTTGAAAAAAAAAATTATACTCTTTTTCTTTACATGGAGGGGTGCATTTAGAGTAGGTTCGTTGTTTCTTTAACTTAATGTTTTCTCTTTTGAATTTTTTTTTTATTCCTCTTTCTTGTAATTATTTATTTTTGTACTGTTCCTTTTATTTATTTTATTTTACTTTTTTTTAATTGTCTGTTTTTACTTCTTTTGAAATAAAGAACCCTTCCATATAACCAGTGCAGTGACTAGCCTCAGGTCCTACATTTTAAAGCCTGTCTGAGAGTTTAAAAAAAAAGGGGCGGAGAGCTGAAGTTACACTCTGCAGAGCTCAGTAAGAGCTGACTGGAGGGAAGGGACACACCCCCCTTCACACAGCACCCAGGAACAGAGCTGAGGCTGTCAATCACAGACTGTGTGCTGGAGATCCTCCCTCTTCACCATTTTACTCTTGGTTTCAGGAAAACTTGTCAGTAGTCATTATTACTGATAGCAGAGGAAGGAGGCAGCAGACAGAAATAACACTAATGCCGCGTACACACGATCGTTTTTAATGTCATTTTCAAAAACGACGTTTTTCTCGACGTGATTTTTCTTGTTTCCTCTCAAGCCTGTCTTGCATACACACGTTCATTAAAAAAACCGCTCGAGCAAAGCGCAGTGACGTACAACACGTACGACGACACTATAAAGGGGAAGTTCCGCTCGAATGGCGCCACCCTTCATGTTAGTAAAGTTTGTTGAGCGACGATTCGCGCTTTTCAGCCTCGTGCTTTTCAGTCCGTTACAGCGTGACGAATGTGCTATCTCCAATACGAACGCTAGTTTTACCAGAACGAGCGCTCCCGTCTCAAACTTGATTCTGAGCATGCGTGTTTTTTTCCCCTCGTAAAAGCATACACACTACCGTTTTTCATGATGGGAAAAAAAAAACGACATGAAAAACGGCGTGAAAAAATAGAGCAGGTTTTTAAAAATTTTAGGCCGTTTTTCACGTCGTTAAAAATGCTCTAGAGCCTACACACGATCGTTTTTAATGCCCAAGTTAAAAAATGGCATTTTTAACGACGTGAAAAACGATCGTGAGTACGCGGCATTAGGGGGTGATTTACTAAAGGTAAATAGACTGTGCACTTTGCAAAGTGCAATTGCACTCTGCAAGTGCATTTGCTCCAGGGCTTAGTAAATGAGATGAAGGTTCACATTGCAAAGAATACCCAATCGCATGCAAGGCAAAAAAAGAAAAAACAGCATTTTTGCTTGCACGATTGGATGATGGAAATCTGCAGCGCTCCCTATCATTTACTAAGCCCAGAGTGGGGATATGCAATTGGCGGACCTCCAACTGTTGCAGAACTACAAGTCCTATGAGGCATAGCAAGACTCTGACAGCCACAAGCATGACACCCAGAGGCAAAGTGTCAGGTCACCTGAGGCCAAATGCACACCGTTGGGGTCAGGAGTGCACCACAAGGTAGTGGACCCTATGGCTGACTGCTGCGGATGGAACACTGGGTGGTTAAGGAAGGCAGCTGGAGAACAAACAGGGATCCCACAGGGAGCTAGAGCCCAAGATCCCCAGGGCGCGGAGTCTAAGATCCAGCAGGTGTTCACCAGAGCCTCTAATGGTGAGGATGGACTGGGCTGCAACTGGGTCCAGGTCGCGGCCCCCCAGAGTCCCTTAGCTCACGCTCCGTAGGGTATAGAGCAGGGGTCTCCAAACTGTGGCCCTGGGGCCAAATGCGGCCCTTTGCTTGCCTTTCTCCGGCCCTTGGGGAACTTTTCCTTCTACTGATACAAGAAAGTATTCCTACCTCCTATACAAATAATGGGGCATTATTTCTTCCATTGACCGCAACGATGGGGCATTATTCCTCCTATTGACACCAATGATATGGCTCTATTCCTCAAACTGACACCAACAATTGGGCACTATTAATCCCACTGACACCAGCAATAGGATGCTATTTCACCCCTAATATCAAAGATGCATTGTTTACACCCACTGATGCCAAGATCATTTTTACTCCTGATGACCACAGTTCGGCCCTCCTAAAGTCTGGAAGATATTAAACTGGCCATTTGTTTAGAAAGTTTGGAGACCCCTGGTATAGAGGATAGAGGGGAAGCAGCAGCTCAGGATACAAGAGATAGTGAGGAGATAAGCCAAGGTCAGGGCGACAAGCAGACAAGGATAAACAAAGGACACGCCAAAGGTCAAGGTCACAAGCAGACAGGGATAGTCGAGAACAAGCCAAGATCGGTAACACAGAGACAGACGTAGCACACAGCAAGCAGGAACCCAAACACACAATAGCTTAACAAACAACGTTGATCAGCACGGCAGACTTGCAGTGCACAGGTTAATATAGAGTTCTCTGATAGGGCCTGGGGTGGAGCCATGCTAGGAGAAGAGATTATTTAAACAGCCAGGTGAGAGAGTCTGGCCTCTAAGGTAAACACATGGAGAGGAAGGTAAGCTGACAGACAAACATTACTGCATATCCATGACACAGAGGCATGATGGGACTTGTAGTTTTGCAACAGCTGGAGGTCAGTTAATTGCATATCCCTGCCCTAGAGCAACTGCACTTGTAGAGCGCAACTGCACTTTGCAAAGTGCACAGTCTATTTTCCTTTAGTAAATCAACCCCCTAGTGTTCTGGATTAAGACAAGTACACACTATAAAAGGGATATGCTTTGTTCATATATCATGTCAGAGGTTTACAACCACTTTTCCTTTCACCCTCACTTCAATGCAAGTCCCTAAAATGGTGACATTTCCCAACTGTTTCAGGGAAATAAAAAGAAAGAAAAGAAAATAAACAAAATTTCATTCCTCCGCCACACACTTTAGAATTCAATCAGGTATTCAGAAAATTGGCAACCTGCCTGATCCCCATTTGTTTCAATTTGACCTAAAAATAAATAAGGAAAACTGAATAGAACTTTCACACTTTTATTTTTCTTCAAAGACGACCGTAATATGGAACAACAGGATGGATTAAACTATCAGACTGTACCACGCCTGTGTACCCTCATGTCTGGTGCACCGTTCCCCTGGAGGTGACTAAACTTTCTAATAATTACATACACTGGTGTGGATAAAGATCTATTGCTGTGCTGAAGCTTGTCATAACATTCACCCGAGGTGAGTTTTCAAACTTCTCTTTCTTGTGCAATCATATATTTTTTACAATAATTATTTTTGTAATCCATGTTTAGCTGGAGGGTTCTACAACAGTTACTAAGCTCTGCACTTCTGACCTTGTTTAGAAATAGCTATTGGGGTGAGGCCTGTTTCTACTAAAGCCTCTGCAATCCAAAACTTTTGGGGGAAACAACGTCCATACTGTTAAAGCTTCTAGATAAATTTAGTAAGCCTAGAGAGTGTTCATTTTTAAAATTCCTCCAAGAAGTTACAGAGGCAAAAAAAAGGAGCACAGAAAAATGCTAATCCAACAAGGAAAGTTTTACGAAATCACATCCAAGTGTAAGGTTTGGTAGAATCAATAAGGCTCCTTCTGTGTGAAAGGCATTTTTTTTTTTTTTAGAAAACTGCTGATATATGTACGCCATTTGCTTTTACTAAACCCTCAAATGCTTGGATGTGACCAACCGTGCAGACCTTCTTTGCTTAAACTGTGTATTTTTCAGCTGAGCAGAGGTCCTGCAGCACACATCATTAGACATCATCCTATTCCTTTGTGGCTGCAGTTTATTATTTGTATGTACAAAGCTACCCCATCATCATTATTAACACATCTACTTCCTACCCCTTAAAACGGTCATATACTTGGCAACTTTTCAGCACTTTCAGACACTTTTAAATTACGGTAACTGGTATCTTAATCTCCAGAATTTCAAACAAGAAATTTGTGACTTATTGATGAGGAGATGGGATTGACACTGGAAAAATCAAATCCCGTTTGACAAAATTGGCAGTTCTTTCTAGTATTTGTCTTTTTTTTTAACCACTTCCTTACTGGGCACTTAAACCCCCTTCGTACCCAGACCAATTTTCAGCTTTCAACGCTGATGCACTTTGAATGACAATTGCGCGGTCATACAACGCTGTACCCAAATGATATTTTTTATAATTTTTTTCCCACAAATAGAGCTTTCTTTTGGTGGTATTTGATCACCTCTGCGGTTTTTATTTTTTGCGCTATAAACAAAAAAAGACAGAAAATTTTGAAAAAAAACTATTTTTTACTTTTTGTTATAATAATATCCCAGTTTAGGCCGATACGTATTCTTCTACATTATTTTTGTAAAAAAAATAGCAATAAGCGTATAGTGATTGGTTTGCGCAAAAGTTATAGCGCCTACAAAATAGGGGATAGAATTATGACATTTTTATTATATTTTTTTTTTTACTAATAATGGCGGCGATCTGCGATTTTTGTCAGGCCTGCGATATTGCGGCGGACACATCGGACACTTTTGACACTATTTTGGGACCATTCACATTTATACAGTGAACAGTGCTATAAAAATGCACTGATTACTGTATAAATGTGACTGGCAGGGAAGGGGTTAACACTAGGGGGCGATCAAGGGGTTAAATATGTTCCCTATTAGTGTTTCTTACTGTGTGGGGAAGGGGACTGACTGGGGGAGGTGACCGATCTGTGTCCCTATGTATAAGGGACACAGCATCGGTCTCCTCTCTCCCTGACAGGACACACAGAGATCCACGTCCTGCCTCTGTAAAAGCCGATCGCATGTACCTGGTGGACATCGCGGCCGCCAGGCATGCGCATCGGCATCACGTGATGCGGTGCGCACAGCTGTTCCCCGCCGCGCGCCCTCGGAGGCGCACGGCGGGATGTAAACAGCAGGACGTCCTGGGGACGTCCACCCGGCACTTGAGAGCCGCTCTGCAGCCGTCTTTCGGCTATAGCGCGGGTCTCAAGTGGTTAATCAATGTTCTGCATTAAAGATGGAAAATTATAGCCCAGTTACTATGTCCAGGTGCTGGATCACACATGTGAGTTTTAGATTTCTTGGTTTCAGGCTATTACTTTCAATGGTATTCTTGATTAATTAACAGTGGCTGAAACAACCATAAAGTTGCCAGGGCTATGGCTAGAATTAGGACAAAAGGAAACTTCTGGACAGCCGCACTCCGAAAAATATTTGCCTTTACAGTAAACCCCCCTCTATCACAGGGGTTACGTTCCGGACCCACCGGCGAAAAGTAAAAAAACCATGAAATAGAAAGACCCCATTTAAATACACCCTAGGCATGTTTTTTTACTTTTTAATAGCATTTAAAGGTCTTTAAAACACACTTTTAAGCAATAGAAGCTAGAGAGAGAGCAAGAGCATTGTAAAACGCAAAAATATTGTGCTAACAGTATACTGTACAGTACTGATTCACCGCTACATAACCGTGAAAAATGGCAAAATATTACCGCAATATCATAATTAATAGGTCCTAATTAAAATAGCGCGATATACCGGGACCGCAAAAACTGAACCGCGATAGAGTGGGGGTTTACAAAAAGAGCTGACGCGTTTCACACTATCATTTAGTGGTATGAGTAAGCACTGAATGATAGTGTGAAACGTGTCAGCTCTTTTTGTCCGTTCTGCTGTGGCATGTATTTTTTGATCCTATTTTACTATTAAAGGCAAATATTTTTCGGAGTGCGGCTGTCCAGAAGTTTCCTTTTATCCTCATTGCTATACGCATTGTCAGCACCTACCTCTGATTCGGAGAAGAGGGTAATTACAAACTGGATCTACCAAGAGCGGTGGACTCCCTTTCCCTATGGCTAGATTTAAAACACCCACAGACATGAGCTGATGGTTATCCAATATAATTATTTTCTGTTGTAGCACTAGATGATCTCATGTCTGTGGGTGACCCTACAGAAAGCTGCCATGGAAAAACCTCATTACCAGCAAGAAATGGAGGACTCCAAAGCCCATGAGGTATTCGCGAAAGACAGTTTTTTTTGCCTCCCTATATCGCTATGTGGCTAACAAAAAACATAAAAAATCAGACAAAAATGCATAAGTGCCAATATTTTGGGCTATGACTGTATATTGAGCATTATGTGCTGCCCTTTGGTGATGTCAGGGGCCACATTTGAGGCGCCCTTTGGTTCATAAGTTGAAAAACACTGGTTTAAACTGGGAAAATGTGGCATTTAATAAGGTAATTTTTAAATTGATGGCAGCAACAGGTCTCAAAAAAGTTGGGACAGAGCAACAAAACGCTTGCAAAATAACTGGTACTAATAAGGAAGAGCTGGAAGAACATTATGCAACTAATTAGGTTAACTGGCAACAAGTCAGTAACATGACTAGGTATAAATAGAGAGTCATATGCCTCGAGCGGATCGGTTCGGTACGGTTCGGTACGGTATGCTATTTTGGGTGTTTCCATTATGAAAGTGTGCCATAAAACCGAACCATACCGCACCATTCTGGGTCCTGCTTTAGATGTGGGGCCATAGAAAATGGAACGGTTAGTTTAGGGCGGAGCTACAATACATTCCACTGATTGGCGGACACGCTAGGCATTTTTTCTAAACCCTGAATGGCCCCCGACGGTCCGACTTGCAGTGGAAACGCTCACCAGAATAGACCGGACCATTCAAATCGTTCCAAATTGTACCGAACCGTTCCGCTCAGTGGAAACGAGGCAATATTGTCTCAGAAGTAAAGATGAGCAGAGGCTCACCAATCTGTGAAAAGCCAAGTCTAAAAATTTTACAAAAATTTTAGAATAATGTTTCTCAACGTAAAATTGCAAACACTTTAAATATATCATCATCTACAGTACATAATGTCAAAATATTCAGAGAATCTGAAGAAATGTCTGTGCACAAGGGACAAGGCCGAAACGCAATATTGGATGCCTGTGATCTTCGTGCCCTCAGACAGAAATGCACTAAAAACAGTCATGATTCTGTGATGGACATCACTGCATGGGCTCAGGAATACTTCCACAAATCAAGGTCTCTGGACACAGTTCACCGTACCATCCATAAATGCAAGTTAAAGCTCTATCATGCAAAGAAGAAGCCATATCTGAAGCTGTCTTTTTTAGGCCAAAGCTCATTTAAAATGGTCTGTTGCAAAGTGGAAAACTGTTCTGTGGCCAGACAAATTAAAAATGTAAATTGTTTTTGGCAACCATGAACAGCACATCCTCCAAACTAAAGAGGAGAGGGACCTTCTAGCTTGTTATCAGCACACCGTTCAAAAGCCTACATCTCTGATGGTGCATTAGCGCATATAGAATGGGCAGCTTGCACATCATTCTTCTGCTACTCCTTCCTCCCACACTTGAGCCATGCTATACAGGGACTGCAAGGCTGATAACAGGTTAAATTCAGGAATTTACACAATTTAATTATGTATTGATGACTACAGATCTGCATAATTTGTGCCTTTTAAATAATTGGTTCAAAGTTCAGCTTTAAGAAGTTTGCCAAAAATGATAATTTTGGAAAAATAGAAACTTAGACTGGGTTCACACTTGTGCTCTGCATTTTGGCGGCAGTACGGGTGTATGCGTTGTTTACATGCGCTTTTAGTCACGGCCCCATTCTATTAGGTTGCACATTTTTGGCGCATTTCTGAAAGTGAATCGATATTCCTGCATGCTACATCTGTGGTGTGCTTTCAGAAAATGGGTCAAAAACACCCGACCGAATAGAAGTCAATGGGACTGTAGCTTAAAACATGTGTAAAATGCATATAAACCACGCTGACACCCATGCTACAGGCAAAACGCAGCACACAAGTGTTAATCTAGTCTTAAGCCTCGTACACACAACCGAGTTTTTCGGCAAGAAACGACAAGAAAACTGCTGGGAGAGCTTTCTTGTCGAGAAAATCGTTCGTGTGTATGGTTTCTCGTCGAGAAAACTGACCAGAATCTCGACGAGAAAAATAGAGAACCTGCTCTCTATTTTCTCGTCGAGATTCTCGTCGGCATGTTTCTCGACAAGAAAAGTGTGTGTACACTTACCTGTCGCCGTGGAAACCCGCGCATGCTCGAAATGACTTTGACGCATGCGCGGTAGCTCCCTAGGCATAGGTAGGGTGTAGTAAGATGGCGGCGACGGCATCGAATGTGACGAGCGCACGCTCGTCGTAGTCGAAGACGTGACCGCGTTCGCTCCATTCAAAGAACCGCTGGTTTTTTGAATCGAGCGTGTGTACACTCGGCCGGGACAAGTTTCTTGTCCAAAAATCTCGTCAAGAAAAACAACGTTTTTTTTTCCTGACGAGATTCTCGGCCGTGTGTACGAGGCTTCAAACAAATGTACAAAAAAGATAAGATTTACTTGTTACAAGAATATTGACCATACTTAGACAAAAGTTTTTTGTTTGTTTTTAATTCTCGAAATGAAGCTTAATATACACCAATAATTACTCCTATAGCCAGAAATTGAAGATCCTTTCTTATTTCTCAATTATGTTTAAGAAGGGGAACAGAAAGAATAAGAAATAACAGCTAGCAATCTTGGTTAGCATCACAGTCAGAAGCTTCCATGTCCCTCCGGCTGTTGAAGGAATAAATGAGCACCATTAACCTATGCTCTTGGACTTTCACAGCTGTAAATCTATTCAGGCTCTGTCTTGGCCTATGGCAGGCACAAAGCTTCTCCATCCCCTACGTCTCATTACAAAACAAATAAATGACAACTCTCAAAAACAAGACGACAGTTTGGGAATCATGATTGCCAAAGCTAAAAGTAACCAAAAGAAACATTTCATACGAGATGCTGTACAAGCTATACGCCAAGTAAAACTGAAGCAAGAACCAACAAATCCAATGCAAACAGGCAACAACCTGACTTGTAGGACTTAAAGTAGTATTTTTAGTTTAACACATTGAGCACAATAAAATAGATATGCCTCAGTAAACTGGTATTTGTTCAAATTCCTATGCCAGCATAGGCCACATAATGTAAAAGGGCACTTTAATATAAAGGGGACTGCAATGTAAAGGGGCACTGTAATAATTACAGTGTCCCTTTACCTTGCTGTCCTCTTTATAACGCAGTGCCCCTTTACATTACAGTGCAGGGGACAGACTCCATGAATATCCCGTCACCAACTGCCCCTGCGAACATCCGTCCCCCCCCCCGGTCCCTGGAAAAATTGGCTACTCTGTCCAAAATATGCCTGGGCCTGTCCGCCACCCATGTAACTTCTCTGTGCCCATCACCTGAATGCGGAGATGAGAGCCTTTACAGAAGAAGTATCATTAGGGTTGAATATATTTTTATTGGTAGCATAGACAGAACATTTAGAAACACGATTGACACATTGTTCACAGAAAAATGGCATTGAGCGTGCCAAGTGGCTATCGCCTACAGCTGCGCTCGCGCCTAGGATGTTGCATACAATCACATAGTCAATTTGTTGTTTAACAGTAAAAGAACATAAGGGAGAGAAAAAAGTAGGAAAGAAGAGAGAGAAAAGAAGGGATCAGAGGAGGGGGAAACGGGGAAGGGGGAGGGTCTGCTGGGAGAGACAGGGCAGGAGAGGCGTGTACTTGGCGAATGAGGAATCACCAATGAGTTGAGGTAGAGATCAGGGTCTGGGTGAGGACGAGCTCGGGGAGAAGAAGTATCATTTATCCCTTCAATTATTTGATGTTTGTGCCTCCAGTACCGAAAACAGGTGACATTAAAGGAGACCCAACAAAAATGTTTGCACCAGGGCTTCATGCTTTTCAATGACATAAGACATAATACAAATAAATACCATTGTAAAAGTCTTTCTTGAACTGTTCATAAAAGAGGAGAGTAAAAGAGTAAAGAAAAAATACAAACAAGTAAAGCATTCCCACAGCTTTTCTCATCTTCTTGCTCCAGTGTATGTTGTGCCATGGAATAAGAAGCAGAGGCTGTTGGGTAAGCAGAAGCAATGGCTTACAGATAGCAGGGGCAGGCTACCATGCTGGGCACATTTATCATAAGCAATCAAAACATCCTTTCATACAGGGCCCAACACTTTCCGAATCCATGCCAGACAGGCCCACCCACCGCATGGGAACTAACTTATATTGTCTCTACTCAGCTGATACTCACAGTGGGGAGAAAGGAAAAATCCATTTAAAGGAAGACCTCTCCTTTTATGTAGAAATTCATTGTGAACAGTAGGATTGATGGGGTTGGTGTTTAAATAATGCCAGGTTGGTGAATTTAAAGAGAAGAAGTTTGTTTTTCTAGAAGTAACATGGATACTTGTAGAGTAGCATAGCTTAATATAAATGATGCAGGCACTTTACCATAAGCATATAGCTTAATAGTGGATGACCAGCTCCACTCCTACAACATTTAACTTATAATGTGTTTAATAAGGCATTGCAAACAGCAACGCTAATGTGCAAGCTTCTGTAATCCGCAACACCCAGATTTCACCTTTCATTACTAAAGGGTAATTATTACTGATTGGCTGCTATGTATTTTTCTATTATGCACATTGATATCAGCTGTATTAAATGAGACTGATATTGTGCTTTTTATAAATTTACTCACCTGTACTAGGAAAACTACAGCTAAATGCCAATTATCAATATGGGCAACACAATCCAAACTTACACTGAAGACTTAATTTGATTTTTATATAACAAAGTCAGAGGGTCAGCAAGACAGTTGAGCAATCATTTTTATGATGAGGTCAGCAATGGTACATCCCTCCAATTATTTTTTCCAGTAAAAGTTTATTTTAACCACTTGTCCACCGCCCACCGTCCACCGTCAAATGACGGCAGGCGGAAGACTCTATTGTTCTGACTAGGGGTGCAACGGATCAAAAAACTCACGGATCGGATCGATCCTCGGATCAGAGCCACGGATCGGATCATTTTCGGATCGGCAAAAAAAAATAAAAAATTACTAATATCCACAATCTCCCCCACTGTAATATCCACGTCATCCCCCCCACTGTAATATCCACATCACCCCCCCCCACTGTAATATCCACAATCTCCCCACTGAAATATCCACGTCATCTCCCCCACTCACTGTAATATCCACGTCATCTCCCCCACTCACTGTAATAGGCATCTCTCCCACTGTAATATCCACCATCTCTCCCACTGTAATATCCACCATCTCCCCCACTGTAACAGGCATCTCCCCCACTGTAACAGGCACCATCTCCCCCAATCTCTGTAACAGGCACCATCTCCCCCACTTACTTTAATCTCTCCCACTGGCCAGTTAAGATCTGAGCAGTGAGGGGTGATGACGTCAGCGGCGCTCAGCGCGCATAAGGCAGCCGCCGCCGGGTGTACCAAGACGGCCGCGGCTCCGGAGCTAGGCCAAAGCCGCGGCCTTTCCTAAGGCCGAGGCCGTGGATCGCTCCGCGGATCGCGTGGTGATCCGATCTGAACACGGTGACCCGTTCGAATCACGGATCACCACCGATCCGTTGCAGCACTAGTTCTGACTGGACGTCATATGACTTTCGCCTTTAAAAACCACTAGGGGGGGGGGCGCGCGCGCCCGCCGCATCACTCAGGACCCGATGCCCGTGCCGCCGGGCACCCGCGATTGCCCAGTTACCGAGCAGGACCGTGGATCTGTGTGTGTAAACACACAGATCCACGTCCTGTCAGGGAGAGGAGACCGATGGTGTCTCCCTTGTACATAAGGACAACCATCAGTCACCGAGCCCCATTCAGTCCCCTCCCCCCACAGTAAGAATCACTTCCAGGGAATATATTTAACCCCTTCCTCGCCCCCTAGTGTTAACCCCTTCCCTGCCAGTCATGTTTATACAGTAATCAATTCATTTTTATAGCACTGATCGCTGTATAAATGTGAATGGTCCCAAAAATGTGTCAAAAGTGTCCGATTTGTGTCCACCACATAGTCACGATAAAAATCCCTGATCGCCGCCATTACTAGTAAAAAAAAAAAAAAAATGCTATAAATCTATCCCCTATTTTGTATCTGCTATAACTTTTGCGCAAACCAATCAATATACGCTTATTGCGATTTTTTTTTACCAAAAATATGTAGAAGAATACGTATCGGCCTAAACTGAGGAATATTTAAAAACATTTTTTTTTTAAATGGATGTTTATTATAGCAAAAAGTAAAAAATATTGTGTTTTTTTTTCCAAACTTAATGCTCTTCTTTTGTTTATAGCGCAAAAAAAAAATACCCCTGGCAATCAGCTGTCAATTTGAATCACTTTTGACTCAAACATCATCAGTAATAGCCAAGAACTAAGCAATATGTGCATACACACAGTGGGGAAAATAATTATTTAATCCCCTGCAGATCTGCCCACTTACAAATAAATGAAGGGTCTGTAATTTTTATCATAGGTGTATTTTAAATGATAGAGACAGAATATTAACCGAAAATCCAGAAAAAAAACACGATACAAATTAAGTTATAAATTGAGTTCAGTGAGTAAAATAAGTATTTGATCCCCTACCAACCAACAATTATTTGTGGCTCGCACAGACTGGCTACAGTATGTGCTCATGTGGTACACAGATTAGTCTTGTCAATTTAAGAAGGTACTCCTAACGACAACTCCTTATGTGTATAAAAGACACCTGTTCACAGAATCTTTCTTCTATTCAAACCTCACCATCATGGGCCAAGGGGTTGTCAAAGGATGTCAGGGACAAGACTGTGGGACCTGCAAAAGGCTGGAATGGGCTACAAGACCATCGGCAAGAAGCTTGGTGAGAAGGAGACAACTGTTGGAGCGATTATTCACAAATGGAAGAAATACAAAATAACCATCAATCGCCCTTGATTTGAAGCTCAATGCAAGATTTTGCCTCATTGGGGTCAGGATGATCATGAGAAAAGTAAGGGATCAGCCCAAAACTACACGGGAGGAGCTTGAGAAGGATCTCAAGGCAGTTGGGACCACAGTCACCAAACTATTGGTAACACAATACACCGCCATGGATTGAAATCCTGCATTGCCTGCAAGGTCCCCCTCAAGAAGGCACATGTACAGGTCCATCTGACATTTGCCAATGAACATCTAAATGATTCAGAAAATACCAAAATTAAGCTCTTTGGCGTTAATGCGACTCGCCCTGTTTGGAGGAAGAAAAATGCTGACTATGACCCTAAGAGCACCGTCCCTACAGTCAAGCATGGAGGTGGAAACATTATGTTTTAGGGCTGTTTCTCTGCTAAAGGTACAGGCCGACTTTGCGGCATTGAGCGGCCAATGGATGGGGCCATCTATTGTAAAATCTTGGATGAGAACCTTCTTCCCTCAGCCAGAACACTGAAGATGGGTCGTGAATTGGTCTTCCAGCATTAAAATGACCCACAACATACCGCCAACGCAACAGAGGAGTGGCTCAAGAAGAAGCACATTAAGGTCATGGAGTGGCCTAGCCAGTCTCCAGACCTTAATCCTATTCAAAATTTAAAAAGGGAGCTAAAACTTCAGGTTGCCAAGCGACACCCCTAAGAACACTTATGCCGCGTACACACGACCGTTTTTAATGTCATTGAAAAAAACAACAACGTTTTTCTCAACGTGATTCTTCTCAAGCCTGCCTTGCCTACACACTATCGTGAAAAAAAATGCTCGAGCAAAGCGCGGCGACTTACGAAACGTACAACGGCACTATAAAGGGGAAGTTCCATTCGGATGGCGCCACCCTTTGGGCTGCTTTTGCTGATCCTCATGTTAGTAAAGTTTGGTGAGAGACAATTCGCACTTTTCAGCCTCGTGCTCTTCAGTCTGTTACAGCGTGACGAATGTGCTATCTCCATTATGAACGCTAGTTTTACCAGAACGAGCGCTCCCGTTTTTATAACTTGCTTCTGAGCACGCACGTTTTTTCACGTTGTTAAAGCCTACATGGCCGTTTTTCATAACGATAAAAATGATGACGTGAAAAACGACGAGAAAAAATAGAGCATGTTCCAAATTTTTAATGCCCATTTTTCACGTCGCAAAAAATGCTCTGGGGCCCACACACGATCGTTTTTAATGGCCAAATTAAAAAATTGCATTTTTCTCGTCATGAAAAACGGTCGTGTGTACGTGGCATTAGGGATTTAGAGAAGATCTGTAAAGGAGAGTGGACCAAAATCTCTCCTGACATATGTGCAAACCTGGTAACCATCTACAAGAAACGTCTTACCTCTTTGCTTGCCAACAAAGGTTTCTCCACCAAGTTGCTTGGGGATCAAATACTTATTTTACTCACTGAACTGCAACTCAATTTATAACATTTGTATCATGTGTTTTTTCTGGATTTTTGGTTGATATCATTTAAAATGCATCTATGATAACAATTATAGACCCTTTATTTCTTTGTAAGTGGGCAAACTTACAAAATCTGCAGGGGATCAAATAATTATTTTTCCCCACTGTATATACACATGTAAATGAGAAAATATGAATTCCCTTTAAACTAAATAGCTTCTGGGACCAGGTTAAAAAATCTCTGTGCAATTATAAGTGCATTACATATATTTCCTCTGACCCTGTACTTATACAGAAAAAAACAAGCAGTTCATTATTATTCTGCTTTTCTATCCAGCACAGCGCAGCCTTAAATGAGAACATTAATATGAAAACAACCTTCTCTTAGCAGCAGTGTCTTATTGCAAATTTAAACATAATCCATCATTAAAAGGGACGCTCCCAATTAAAGAGCTGTTCTTTTATAACCCCTTCCCCATAGCTATGCGATTAGTGGCATTGAATACGAAGGTGTAAAAAAAAAAGGAGCTAAAGCAGGGCAGATCCTGATAATCTACTCTGAGAGTCATGTATAAGCTGTAAAATAGAAGAAACTCCTTTAAACCCATTTTTGCTGTAGGGGCTGCACAGCAATTCTCCTGTCTGATCTGACAATTGTGCTGAACTGAAGCCTTCAAACAATTTACAGTTGCTGATGCTGAGAGACTGGAGGCTGCACCGAACCTATTCATGTACAAGACCTTTTTTTTTCATGGATACTGAAAATGCTGTGCTTGTGCATTTCTCCGGATATTTCAATTGACTTTCTAAACTTGTTTTACGGTCTTCCTTCTTAAATTGAGGGTTAAGTTAGACTATCAGTTTTCTATTGCTCTAAATATGATTGCATAATATCCACTTCTTTGCTGAAGCAAGCAACTGAACCTTTCGGTTAAAGTGTAATCTAAACCCAAGAACGAAAATGTTATACTGTATATTGGAGCTTACCGGTTCTTAGATTAGGTGGCTGCTTTTCTTTTTTTACTTGATGATCCTGACATTGGTAGACTTTCTGTCCTAGAGGGACAACACTCACTTACCCCGTTGTTTCTATTGAAGAGCAGCATTGTCACACTGGACAGGAGTGTGTAAGGAAGCCTTTCTCAATCTTATTAACATGGAGGAACCCTAAAAGAACTTTCCAGGCTCAAGGAACCCCGACAAATAATTACTATATCAACAGCTTACATGGAGGAACCCTAAACATGGAGGAACCCTAAAAGAACGTCCCAGGCTCAAGGAACCCCGACAAATAATTACTATATCTACAGCTCACATGGAGGAACCCTAAACACGGAGGAACCCTAAAAGAACTTCCCAGGCTCAAGGAACCCCGACAAATAATTACTATATCTACAGCTCACATGGAGGAACCCTAAACGAACTTCCCAGGCTCAAGGAACCCTGACAAATAATTACTATATCTACAGCTCACATGGAGGAACCCTAAAATAACTTCCCAGGCTCAAGGAACCCCGGCAAATAATTACTATATTTACAGCTCACAGTATATTATGTGTGATGGTCAGTGGGAAGAATGCTCCCTACATGTGTGGTCATTGGGAATAATCCCCCCTTACAGATATATAAAGATATACTTGATGTCAGTGGTTACTTATCTAAGAGGTAGGAAATACCCATAGCTCATAAAACCCCTGACAACCTCTGGAGGAACCCTGGTTAAGAAAGGCTGGTGTAAGGACTACAGAACCCCTTGCACCCTCCCCCATATGGCCTGTGGGGTAAATTTCCTAAAATTGGTGTACCCAGAATTTGGTGCAAGGTAGCCAATCAGCTTTTAACTTCAGCTTGTTCAATTAACCTTTAACAATAAAATTCATGCACCGTGATATTCACCCTGGATGCAACCGGTGATGTCACAGGTGCATGCGCTCAGTATGCCGGTGTTATATCAGAATACCGCTACCCATCAGAAAATGCGACAAAAGTGACGTTGTGAACAAGATTGCTTATTTCGCATGCGCTATGCGTTCCAGCATGGCCGCTATGCGTTTCAATAGGTTTCCTAATGTGACAGAACACAAAGCCAGCAATGGACATCTTCTTACACAGAGACAAGTTTTCAATTTCACACTTATTTTAGCAGTTAACTCACCTTATATACTGAAATAGACTATATCACCTTGGCAGAGTCAAATAGTCTTACTCTTTCGTTCATGGACGGACACAGCTTCCTATTGACAAGTGGGTATTATCCTTCATTTAGGAGTGACTAGGCAGAAAAACTTGTAAAAAGTGTTACATCACACCTTCTACAGCACCGCCCAGGGGGCGGACCCTCTGGGTATAATCCCTCTCTCTGCACCTCGCAGATCAGTTTTTTTCTGCCTAGTAAGGAGACGATGTTGCATTCCTTGCACGTTGTCCAAACTCTGAGAGAATGCTTGTCTGGTACTGCTACGTTCCAGAGTCCAGACTCAGGCCTCGTACACACGACCGATTTTCTCGGCAAGAACCAGCAAGAAACTTGCTGGCAGAGAGGTCTTGCCGAGTAAATCGGTCGTGTGTACGCTGCTATCGGGTTTCTCGTCGAGAAAACCGACAAGAAACCTCGACGAGAAAATAGAGAACCTGCTCTCTATTTTCTTGTCGAGATTCTCCTCGGCATGTTTCTCGACGAGAAAAGTGAGTGTGTGTACACTTACCTGTTCTCCTGGAAGCCCGCGCATGTTCGAAATGAATTCGACGCATGCGCGGTAGCTTCCTAGGCATACGTAGGGTATACCAAGATGGCGGCGACGGCATCGAATGTGACGAGCGCATGCTCGACGTAGTCGATGACGTCACCGCGTACGCTCCTTTCAAAGAACCGCGGGTTCTTTGAAACGAGCGTGTGTACACTCGGCCGGGACAAGTTTCTTGTCCAAGAATCTCGTCGAAAAAAACGACATGTTTTTTTCAACGAGAATCTCGGCCGTGTGTACGAGGCCTCACTGTCTGTTTTGGTGACTGGTCCCAAGTAGGGCCCAGTGGTCTTGTCGGCCACCATCTCTAGGTGGATCCGACAGATCGTGATCAGGCCTACGCCATTAAGGGTGATGCGCCTCCCTTTCCCGGCGCATTCGACCAGGGCAAGAGATGCCTCTTGGTTTACGTCAGTTAAGATGGTTTTCTGAGCCGGCAGCCTTGTCATGCAAGGCTCCTTATCTGATCTTCCACGAGGATAGGTGATGCTGTGTCCGCAGCCTTCTTTTCTTCCTAGGGTCGTTTGACCTTCCATCTCAAGGAAGACATTGTACTACCATCCTTGTGTCGTCATCCGTCGAATCCTAGGAGACGACGCTGTATTTTTTGGACGCTGCCCGAGCTCTGAGAGCATCTAGCGTCTATTTCACCAGGTGTGTAAGGCGGCGACCTGCTCATCCGTTCACACTTTCACTAAACTTACAAGTTGATGTGTGTGCATCTTTGGATGCTTCTTTCGGCCGCAAGGTATTGCGGCTGTTTAGAGTTGCAACTGTTGAGGAGCTCTGTTTTGTTTGGCGTGAAGTTGTTTTAATGCTGTTCCCACCCCTCGTTTTTGACACTGCTTTGGGACGTCCCACTTGTCAATAGGAGGCTGTGTCCGTCCATGAACGAAAGAGTAAATAGGATTTTTTACTCACTGTAAAATCCTTTTCTCTGAGTTCATGGACGGACACAGCCCCCACCCCTCGTTTTAAGTTTGTACTGCTTTTTGACGAACTGATCTGCAAGGTGCAGAGAGAGGGATTATACCCAGAGGGTCCGCCCCCTGGGCGGTGCTGTAGAAGGTGTGATGTAACACTTTTTACAAGTTTTTTCTGCCTAGTCACTCCTAAATGAAGGATAATACCCACTTGTCAATAGGAAGCTGTGTCCGTCCATGAACTCAGAGAAAAGGATTTTACGGTGAGTAAAACATCCTATTATTAGTCTATAATCAGTTTGCCACTGAGCAGTGCGGGGTGTACCAAAATGGCCGTCACCACCTTCTGCCTGCTTGCCTGGGTGTAAGAAGATGTCCGCTGCTAGCTTTGTGTACTCTCAGATTAGGAAACCTATTGAAACGCATAGCGGCTATGTTGGAAGGCATGGTGCATGCGCAGTAAGCATTTTTTGCTTGGAATGTCACTTCCATTACATTTTCTTAAAGGTTACGGTATTCTAACATGACATCGGACCTTCAGAGCTTTGTGCCCATGTCAAGGGCTCCCACACACATGCTCATACAGCCAGAGCCCGTGAACCCGGAAGGAAGATCAGGAGAAGATGGAAGCCCTGTCAGTGGTGCAGCTGAAGGGCTTTATTCTATGGTAAGTATTTCATAATGTACTAGTATGAGATGCACACTAGCACATTATGCAATTGCCTTACAGGGTTTTTTTTTTTTAACTGCCGTGGTTTACTACCGCTTTAATAAAGAGAATGAATTAAGGTACTAAAACCTTTAGCGTTTACAACCACTTTAAAGACACTTTCACATACAAAGGAGCAGGGACCTTAAAGTATAAATAAAGCATAAACTTCTCTTTTTATTTTCATCGTGGATGCATTAAAAATGGTGAAACCGCTTGTCATCTTTTAGTTTTTTTTTTTTTTCACTTGTGTACCTTTGCTTCCTGTTCTGCAGACAACAGGAAGTGAGAGAAAAACTCTTCAAAGAAAGGGAAATGCCCTCTTACACAGTTGTCACTGTAACAAGTGCCCCCATTTGGAAGATGTCCCTTCTATTACTCTTCTGGTGGCAACCCAAAATGTTGGTTTCTCCCTCACTTTCAGTCCCAGTGGTCAACGTAACAAATCGAGAGTGCATCTCTCAAGGACAGAGATATAATTAACAACCTGACCGGGGTTTTAACCCATCACTACTGCTCTATCCAAATCTAAAATAAATGCTTTGACTTTAGATACACTTTAACTAAGCATGATTGGGGCAATTTCACAACTGGGAGTGATGTCTGTCTGTATATAGACCACCAAATCCTGCTCCGTTCCAGGTTTTCCCGATGCAGTAGCCGATGCATCAGGACAGTGTTGTACCTTATGGCCCAGTACATGCCATTTCTCAGAGCGCTGGCTCCTGTCATTCTAAGAAAAAGCACAACTACAGCAGCTCCCAGCTGTCATAAACATGGAAAGACAGTCAACCAATCTGGCTGATTTTGGCCAGAACAGGTGACCTGCTCAGGTTTCTGGGCACAGAACACACCTTTAAGCCAGCCCATCCCATGGATAAAGATTGATTGGACATGCATCTTCCCCAACTGCTGGACTTGAGGTTGCATATCAGACTATAATGTAATGTCTATGGTCATATGAATCCCTTTTTCACTAGATTTGTGACCAGTTTTAGTATGGATAGGGACAACCAGATAATGGGTAACCAGTTACCAAGAGATCGAAAGCCATCAGTTGTAGAAATTATTCAGCATACTGAAAAATAAACTCTTGTAAATAGGTCAACATAATGTAACTAAGGATAAAACTTATGGCGGTTTTAGGTGCTCAGCAATTCCTATAAACATGGGCAGATTGTGTTGCCAACAGAAAATCGATTTAGTCATTCCCCAATCAAACCAGCTTCAACCACTTTTGCAATTATATGTTTATGTTTGTAGAAGTCACATTTCAAAACCACTATAAAAGTTTAATAGCAAGGCCTTGCAGCAAGTACTTAGTGCAATTGTTATTATAGCTGATCCAGGACTGCAAACACACGGCACGTCTGTTGTAAAAACACTAGAGTACAGCTGGACATTTAGCTTAGGCGTTTTTGATCTGATTTTCAATGCGATTTCGTAGTGCAGCTGCAGTGTGACTGGGTGCATTTTTAATATGTTTTTAAATGTGTGTTTTACTATTGAGATTAATCTCTGCTGTCAGGAGCAGGGACGAGTTATCAGTTGCTAAGGAGATGGCACCCGCCTGCATCCTAACAACAATGAGGCATCCCTGATGTCAGCAGGGGATACCTCCACTGAAAGCAAAATGTAAACAAAAGAAAGCCAACATAAATGAAACATTTTTTTTTTCTTTAAAAAGTCATATGCAGGCCCTTTGGTTCTGGTATGAATTTTGAAGGGGACCACACGCCAAAAAAAGCAAACAAAACAAATGCATCAGGGCTTCCCCAAAATCTTTACCAGGCCCTTCGGTCTGGTATGGATTTTAAAAGGAACCACACTCCAAAAACAAAAAACGTGGGGTCCCACCCAAAATCCATATCAGACACTTATTCGAGCATGCAAGAAAGAAGGTGGTGAGCAAGCAACCAAACCATACCAGTCCACATTCCCTCAACATGGGGGGGAAACATTGTTGGGGTGGGTACAAGTTGAGGACAAGGGCCTCTTCCCCACAACCCTGGTCTGGTGGTTGTGGGGGTGCAGGGGTTAACTTATTAGAATCGGAAAGCTCAGATCTCGGCCCCCCCGTAAAAGAATGAGTATGGCCTACTCACCCACCAAAAAAATATCAAAAGTAAATAAAAACAATAGTTTTTGAAAAGTAATTAAAAAAAAAAATTCCCAGATGTGAATTTATTGTTAATCACGATGAATGTCGCCTGCCGACCGTTCGCCAGACCGGCTTCTGTTGGACAGACTGCTGTACACACTGACCAAAAGTCGGACAGTTCCTACTGAAACTGATGATTTTTTGGCAGTTTAACCTGCCATTGCAGACCTTGCCTTTTCAGAATGTTGGTTCTCTGGCTCTTATCACGGATTTGGAACATGCACAGAGATTTGGAATTCTGTCAATCTTTTACATGTTGTAACTCAAAACAGACACAGCCAAGCAGCTAGCATTTTAACAAGCAAGGCAACAATGGCAGAGATTATACTTCTCTCATGATAGGCTGGATAAGCAAAAAGACCTCCCAATCATCTCTTGATATGGCCAAAATCTGATTATCCTCATACGATATCAATTAGAGAGAACCACAGAGCATACGTACATGCAATCAGAGGGACACTGTCAGGTAACACACACCAAAAAGGGGTTGTGTAAACCTGAAATAAAAACATCAATGATCCGTATCCAATAGGATACAAAAGGTTGCAAGAAATTTACCTATATGTACTGTATTATATATGTATCTATGGCGAGGAGGGTTTAACTTTATGTCAGGAGCGATAGGCAAAAAAAGATAACTACTTTCTCTAAAAAAGAACAGTTATCCTTCAAATCTGCATCAGTGCTAAAAGATGCTGGAATTAATATTGTGTTTCTCAAATTGCAGTGTAAGAAGCGCACGCTGTAATCTGCTGTGTCTGATTCCAGATTATGGGGAACATATGCTCTCCAGTAGCCCCTCCGCAGATGTTTGCAGCCAGCAAAACACATCAAGATAGACAACCTCAGAATAATGATCCCTTAATGATTCTTTCAGTGATAATTACCTGTGTGAAGTGGCTGAAAGTGATAGAGAAAAATAGCCCCTGAGTGAAATTCCCTTCCAGCATTAACAGTATGTCAGAAATGTCTAATGGCGCTCCTTACAGAAGAAAACAGATACGCATTCTAGAAATAGTTTGGACAGCTCCACCAATAAAAGGTAAGAAACAAACGGCATAAAACAAATATAGATATATATAGATATATACACACACACTATGTTTATTAAAAAATATATTTTTTCCCATCAGGTTAATATATGAAATTATTTTTTCCCCATAAGGTTAATATATGAAATTTGAGTGTTTTGGATGATGTATTGTGTTTCGGGTTAAAGGAATAAAAAGAACTTAAAGTGGATGTAAACCCAAATTTTTGTATTTATTTTTTTGCTGTCACAATGTAGAGTATAAGATTTCCTATCATTTGTGCCAGGTCTGGCCACACAAAATTAATCCAGCTCTGAGCAATCCTCTTTTATTGAACAGTGAAATAAAACGGACAAACAGAGAAACACCTTTGTCCGTTCCGCCCCCTTGCTTTGAGTGACAGGTTATTTACATATCTCATGCACTAGCTTTAGACTGGCATTATTTTTTAATTCCCACCCCCACTCCTTTTCTGAAGTCATGTGGTTACTTTTCTGGATTTTGACTGGATGTTAGTGATCATAGCAGAAGGAATACACAGGAGAAAATGCATGTTGACAAGGGGAGTGTAGAGGTGGGCGGGGAGTCTACTGACATCACGACTCCACCCACCGAGCTCCAGACAACAGATCCACCCACAGAATCTGCAGTTTTTCAGTTCTTATAACAGACAGAGGGCAGACATTTGACAGATAAGGATACATGCAGGAGGCATCTATATCCTTATAGATCAGCACTATGGCAGTAGTTTGAGAGTGGGTTTACATCCACTTTAAACATAAAAAAAAAAACCCTTGGGGAGAAAATGCATAGGTGTCACTTCAAAACGTGGAATGCCAGCAGAAACATTTAGATTGAGATGGTCAAGAAGGTGAGCAGAGATCAGCACAGAATTTAATTAAAAGTTATGGCACTAAGTTATGGCACCCTAATGCCCTGTACACACGATCGGATTTCCGATGGAATAAAATCCGATGGAATTTTCCGTCGGAATTCCGATGAAGCTGATTTCCATCAGTCTTGCATACACACCATCAGACAAAACGCGGTGACGTAAAACACTCAGACGAGCCTAGAAAAATGAAGTTCAATGCTTCCGAGCATGCGTTGACTTGATTCTGAGCATGCGTGGGTTTTTTCTCCGTTGGAGTTCCATACAGACGATCGGAATTTCCCATGTTTTTTTTTTTCCAAAGTCCAATGGGGCCCACACACGATCGTTTTTTCCGATGACTTTTTTCATCGGAAAAAACGATCGTGTGTACAGGGCATTAGACATAGAGAGAAGTATTGTTGGGGATATGGGACTTTAAAGGTGCATTATCATATAAGGAATCACACAAAATCTATATATAAAAAATATACAAACTGATGGATACAGTATAAAAGGTTGTTTGTAGAAACCTAAGGCTATGACCGTACTGTATCCATCAGTTTTATGATATTGCTTATTTAATAAACATTTTTGTATATTTTTTTAATATTTTTTTTATATAGATTTTGTGTGATTCCTTATATGATAATGCATTTTTCATGATGAGAAAAATGCATTTTTTTTAAATTGCTCATTAAAAACGATCGTGTGTGGGCTCCAGAGCATTTTTCTCGACGAGAAAAATGGCCATTAAAAAATTAGAACATGCTCTATTTTTTCTCGTCATTGTGAAAAACGGCCGTGTGTACGCTTTAATGATGGGAAAAAAACGCGCATGCTAAGAAGCAAGTTATGAGACGGGAGCGCTCGTTCTGGTAAAACTAGCGTTCATAATGGAGATAGCACATTCTTCACGCTGTAACGGACTTAAGAGAACGAGGCTGAAAAGCGTGAATTGTCTCTCACCAAACTTTACTAACACGAGGGTGGCGCCATCCGAATGGAACTTCCCCTTTATAGTGCCGTCGTACGTGTTGTACGTCACTGCGCTTTGCTCGAGCATTTTTTTTTCACGATAGTGTGTAGGCAAGGCAGGCTTGAGAAGATCACGTCGAGAAAAACGTTGTTTTTTTCAATGACATTAAAAACGGCCGTGTGTACGCGGCATCAGTGTTAGAATCTCTATCAGGTTTTTGAAAGCAAGGGTCAGTCACTCCAGTAGAGGTGCAAACAACAATAAAACCTTTTTATACATAAAAGGAAAATGTTTAGTTATCCAATGGAAACACAAATAATTTTAAACATAGTGGAAAAGTTCATTGTCCCATGCTGGGTTATTATTGCTCTGTGTAACTACTGAGCAAGTTTTCCCAGTTTATGATCTGGTAGCCTCACAGCAAGTAAGGGGGAAGGATGCAGACAACTATAAAATAAAAGAAAAAAAAAGTTACAAAAAAAAATGCTTTTACTCTAAAACGGCTATAAATTCTCTTTCATGAAAAAGACATAAATCTGAAAATGGAATGTCGGGATTGTCCAGGCATTATCACAAAGAGTGACATATGGCGGGATCTGAACCAGGGATTGCTTTACCTTTCTAAATAGAGTGCTTTGATGAGAGCCTCTGAGTAAACAAAAGGGATATGAAATCATATTTAATGTGTACAATTGTTTCAAAGTGTAGACAAGCGAATGTTTACACGCCCTTAACAAGTGAAGACTTTCCCTGGATCATCTAACAACACCCATAAAGCAACACCTATTAAAATAACAGGTTTATGGCACGGCACTCATAGGAATGTAGGCTGGAAACTATTTATTGTGAGTTATTATATCTTCTACATTAAAGTCATTTTGAGCTGATTTCCAGGTATATAGCGACTTCTACATAGTTACATTGGTTCAGCTTGGAGCAATGTAAGGACGGTATGTATGTACCATGGCTGTGGAATTCTGGTGGAAGCTGGAAATCAATGTATTAGACACCACTACTATACTGATTGCTGCTGCCTTCCATACTCAGCATGCACTGCTGCCTAATGAACACAGGAGGTCGCCCACTTGGTATAGATATCATTTTAAAGAGCATTTTCCATTTTCTCAATGAATGCAAAGTGTTCTCTGAATGCTAGAGATTGTGATGATTCATTGGCCCTGCCTGTAATGGGAAATGCTGCAGCTCCTTACACACATACGGACTAAAAGCCTAGGCTCTGTGCCTAGCTCTCAGAACTGGTCAAATGTGTATGGGAACAAAACATCTGCAAAGTCCTAAACAAAGTATTGCTTTCACGGATGCAAAGAAGAGAATCGTAACTGGCAACAGACTGGAATGGGAAGGACATTTTTAAGAGCATGTGTCAAACCCAAGGCCGAATCTGGCTCACCAGGCCATTTCATGTGGCCCGCGAACCTCTCCTGCAGCTGCGGTATTCCCCACGCCTCCGCCGCCACCTTGTCTCAGCGGTCAGCAGCAGAGAGGACGACAGAACACCTCCAGCAGATCCTGCGCTTCTCCATGCAGCCGCAGCACCCTCTCATTTCCACCTCCCCTGGTCTCAGCATTAAGCAGATTTCGGGAGATGATTCCAGGTCTTCTCTGGTCCTCCTCCAGACCCTGCACTTTCTGCTTCCCAGCTCTTGACATCTGATGTAAGGGGGAGTGGGATGCTCTGGACATAATGCTGATGCAGCCCACGATTAAATTGAGTTTGACACCCCTGTTTAAGAATATTAAAGTGTTACTAAACCCAGCACCCTGCATTCACTATATCTGGTCTCCCACAGTACACAGAACATGGAAATGCAATTATTTTAGTAAATACAAACTAAATATCCTTTCTCGTCAGCAGTTAGAGCAGTCTTGTGACTTCTATCAGTGTCCAGCCAAGCACTGGTTAAAGCTTGCAGGAGGAGTTTTCTGACTGGCCTATGAGGCTGCATGACCCCTGACCCTCTGTCTGGGCAGTGCTGATTGGCGCTGTGCTGGTCACATGCATCTTCCCAGGAAAAAAAAAAAAACCTCTCTAGCAATACACACCAAACTAAGCATGTGCAGCCTGACTCCATAGACTCTGTGTTATCAGGAAATTATTAGGAGTCAGTGGAAGGGGAGGATCTGAGAAGACAGGATCAAACAGCCTTTTTACACAATCCAGAGGGTTAAAGTGGATGCAAACCCAATTTTTTTTTTTGCTGTCACAATGTAGTGTATAAGATTTCCTATCATTTGTGCCAGGTCTTGCCACAAAGAGTTAATACAGCTCTGAGCAATCCTCTTTTCTTGTTCAGTGAGATAAAACGGACAAACAGAGTTACCTTTGTCCGTTCCGCCCCCTTGCTTTGAGTGACAGGTTATTTACATATCTTCTGCACTAGCTTTAGACAGGCATTATTTTTTAATTCCCACCCCCACTCCTTTTCTGAAGTCATGTGGTTACTTTCCTGGATTTTGACTGGATATTAGTGATCATAGCAGAATCAATACACAGGAGAAAATGCATGTTGACAAGGGGAGTGTAGAGGTGGGCGGGGAGTCTACTGACATCACGACTCCACCCACCGAGCTCCAGACAACAGATCCACCCACAGAATCTGCAGTTTTTCAGTTCTTATAACAGACAGAGGGGAGACATTTGACAGATAAGGATACATGCAGGAGGCATCTCTATCCTTATAGATCAGCACTATGGCAGTAGTTTAGAAAGGATGAGAGTGGGTTTACATTCACTTTAAAGTGGTTGTAAACCCTAGGACAAAAAAAAACAAAAAAAACCTGCAAGACAAAGGCATAATGAGTATGCATGGCATACTAGCTCATAAAGAATTACTTGCCTGAGATCAAAGCCCCCGCAGCGGTCCTCGTACACCGCTCTGGCGGCCGACATTGCTCCCGGAGTTATTTCTGGGTATCGCGGGCTCCGGTGCTGTGATTGACCGGAGCTGCGATGACGTCACTCCTGCATGGGAGCCGCCGGTAACGGCACACTCACTGACGCAATGACACGTACGTGCCATTGCTTCAGTGCCGATGACAGGTTTAGGAGATATCCAGGGTAGCTACAGGTAAGCCTTATTATAGGCTTACCTGTAGCAAAAAGTGTGCTGTAAAGGGTTTACAACCACTTTAACCCCTTAGGTTCCACAGTGAGTATAACAAGCATGCATTACTGCGTATACAGACTGATTTTTATGATTGTGGGTTTAGTAAAACCTTAAATTAGAATCCTCATATGTCCCCTGTAACACATTTGTTTATCCATGTTAATATTCCATATATTATCATCCGATCCAAAAATCCTGATATTACCTTGTAAAAGAAGCAGTGCTGTAAATAGCATGTGAAGACAGCAGAACTGTGGGAGGGGACAGCAGGCCCCACCCACTGCTGGCTATCTACATAAATCTACAGGAGGGGGCGGAGACAAGACCAGTCACCCTGCACAAAGAGAGAGAGCACCAATGACCTGTCTTTATTACAGGAAGCTCCTCCACGGGGAAAATGTTTCACACTGGATTACTTCAAATAGGCATACGCAAGATTCTTGTATTTAGACAATATTTACTTATCCTGGAGTTCACCTTTAAATTTGATGTGCAGCAATTAAATGTTTTCTAAATAATTTGAATAAAAGTGGATTTCCCCTTTAAATGAAAAGCGTGAAGCCTGGGCCAAGGCAAAGCAAATACTTGGAGGCAGTGTGCGAGGAGCAGCACAGAGGACCTTATTTGTTTGTATGACACTCGGGGGAATGCAGAATTTCGCTGTATCTCTGCTCTCTGGCTTGAAGGATCTCCACCCATCTGAGCACATCTCCAGGGGAGCGATCGGCAGACAGCAACACAGCTACAAAGATCTGAACTGCGAGAACAAGCACATCATGTAGACGAAGATACATGAAATTTAACATATTGTAGCTGAGCAATTACAGAAAAAAAAAAAAAAAACGTCAAGACAATTTGTACATCATGTCTTGGCATAAGAAATAATTAAAAATTGTGCCGAACGTTTGAACGCGCAGACAAAAGAGGCTGAACATCCGTTGACTCATCCCGACAGTTCCAGAGAAAGCAGACATTGAGTGTGCAGCTGAAACCTCATCACACGTTCTAAACAAAACCATTCTGTCATTAACAACTTCCTGTTTGTGTCAGGACTGCGATGAAACATGAGGAACGCAGGTCATGTGACCGGCATCGCTAACTCCACTGAACGATGGCTTGCATCAGATGCAATGTAGGGGTTTGCCTCCCGCTTCCCAAATAAGAAAATAGAATTAGTAGACTCAGGAGGGTACACAGGCTTCAATACACAGCGAGCAGCCATACTTACAATTAAAGCGGTAGTATTCCACAGGCGTTTTTCTTTTTTGTTAAACCTGCAAGGCGATGTCATAATGTGCTAGTATGCATCCTGTCACCACTGAAGGCACTTAGATGTTCACCCAGTCTTCCTTCTGAGTTTGCAGACTCCGGCTGTGTGATTGGCAGGAGCCGCAATGACATCACTTCCGCGCATGCGCGAGGGAGCCACTGTTTATGGCACAGGACTCTGAAGGAACCGCATGGTATGCGGCTCCTTCACAGCGCATGGCCCGGTGACGGCACCGGCTTCATCTACAATAAATACGGCGCACGTTTAGGAGATAGTTACAGTACCTATAGGTAAGCCATATTATAGGCTTACCAATAGGTAAAATTCATGCAGTGGAGTTTACTCCCACTTTAAAAGCCAGCCAATCATAATGCTTGGAACTGACAATAACGCTGTAGATTGTCACTAGTTCCTCCTACACTGATTGGCTGCGCAGCTAAGAAGATGTCACAATGTACTTAACCACTTCAATACCAGGCACTTACACCCCCTTCCTGCCCAGGCCAATTTTCAGCACTTTGAATGACAATTGCGCGGTCATGCTACACTGTACCCAAACACATTTTTTTTTATCGTTTTGTTCGCACAAATAGAGCTTTCTTTTGGTGGTATTTCATCACTGCTGGGGTTTTTATTTTTTGCGCAACAAATAAAAAAGGACCAAATATTAAAAAATAAATAAAAAATTCTTTGTTTTTGTTATAAAATTTTGTAAATAAGCAAGTTTTCTCCTTCAATGATGGGCACTGATAAGGCAGCACTGATGGGCGGCACTAATGTGCTCTCATAGGCGGAACTGATGGGTACTTATGGGTGGCACTGATAGGTGGCACGGATGGGCACTGATAGGTGGGCACTGATGGATGGCACTGCTGGGCATCACTGATCTGGCATTATATATGAATCGTGCCAGTCAGTGCCCATTTGTTGGCATATATTGGGCATGTGCGTGGCATCCCTGGTGGCCATGGGGGATTTACCTGGCCATCCACATGTTGGTGGCTTCCCTGGTGGTCCTGGCGGCATCCCTGGTGGTCCAGTGTGGGCATTCGAGGGGGGGCTGCGCTGATAATCAGTGCAGACCCCCCACTGTCAGGAGAGCCGCCGATCGGATCTCCTCTACTCGCGTCTGTCAGACGCGAGTGAGGAAAAGTCGATCAACGGCTCTTCCTGTTTACATCGTGATCAGCCGTGATTGGACACTGCTGATCACGTGGTAAAGAGCCTCCGTCAGAGGCTCTTTACCGAGATTGGTGTCAGACTGACACACCACACCACGTTCACCGTGATGTGCGCCCCAAAGTGCGTGCAGCGGCAGTTATCCTGCTGGACGTCATATGACGCCCAGTCAGGATAACTGAACCACTTCCCGGCCGTCATTCTGCTATAGGCCGGGCGGGAAGTGGTTAAAGAGTAACTTCACTTTTGTGGGGGAAAAATATTATAGCATACACACAATGGCTACACAAGTCATATTGTAGGCACTGATGTTGGACAAGAAGGTCCGACTCGCAGTCTGCTCTCTAATTCATCTAAAAAAGTGTTCTATTGGGTTGAGGGCAGGCCAGTTAAGTTGCTCTACCTCAAACTCGCTCATCCATGGCTTTATGGACCTTGCTTTGTGCACTGGTCCAAAGCATTAGGTGGAAGGGGGATTATGGTGTGGTGTTTGTTTTTCAGGGGTTGGGCTTGGCCCCTTAGTTCCAGTGAAGGGAAATCTTAAGGCGTCAGAATACCATGACATTTTGGACAATTTCATGCTCCCAACTTTGTGAGAACAGTTTGGGGATGACTCTTTCCTGTTCCAACATGACTGCGCACAGGCGCTTGACTGTTTTTTTTCAGCCTGTAAGAGCGCCTCTCTCTACTTCCCAGCAACATATAATTACCTTTCTACACCAGGTACTTCTGGGTATGGAGGACCATGTGACATCACCTGGCCAATCAGCACTCTCCTGTAATGAATACAGCCCAATTTGCACAAAGAAAACGCTGTGTCCATTTTTTTTACAGCAGTTAAAAGTTCTTTTAGCAATGCGAGCAACTATGAAGTTCAGGGTCTGCTACTGGGAATAACTCTTTTCTACAAACAACAAGCGAGCACATTATAGGGATACAAGGTTACAGATCATCAAGTTTATGGCTTTGTTTCCGCTCCTGGAATAGTTTTATTAAAACTTTTGCAAGTCATTTCGGAGATGTTCCTTAGAGAGCCGGCACTGGCAAGCTACAGTACTTATCAGCACCCTCCCCACCTCTGTAAACATTTCCAGGTAATTAGATAAGGTTTCAGCTCCTGTGTTTATTGACTCTGATGCAGGTTTTTGCTTACCCACAGATCAACACAGCTTGTAGCATTCAGTCAGAGGATGATTACAATCAATTGGCTTAGTTCAATAAACTGGCTAGCTCTTCCTACCCCACTAGGTTTTTTTCCTATTAAACATCAACAGTCGGTAAACACAGAACATTGCATTGGGGCTCTTGCACCCATTTAAATAAAGTTTACTTTGAAACATGACGGTTCAATTTGTAGCCAAATGTCTGTAGAATCTTCTATAAAGCTGGCCATAGACCGGTATTGGTTTGTTTTCCCCAAACTAAGAAATCCCCCCATCAACACAAACTAGGTGGATGGAAGAATCCCCCCACCAGCCGGGACATTGTATTCTGACAGCGGGGCTCGCCACTGATTGACAAAGGTTTCCTAGGATGTCCCTTCAACAGAAGTCGGTCAAGGGATCAGCTTGATCCAAGCAGAGACGGCCACACGCTGTTCGAAATTTGGATGCTTTCTGCTGAAACGCCGAAATTTCAATCAATGACCAGCTTAAGGCACCCCATAGATTAGTCTTTTTTTTTTTCTGTTCAACCAGTTGTGGTTGAATGAAAATAAGTGACCTGATCACTCCTGCTGAGCTATTGTGTTCTGACGGTGGGGAGATTTCTCCACCAACATAATACACTGATCAGCACTGCCAGCTATCGGCATTTATCCGACAAGCTGGTTGTACAGAAGTCGAATGGTAGATCAACTTATGTACAAACACTGTCCCCATACATGGATCAAAATTTGTCCAGTTCCTGCAGAACTGGCTGGATTTCGATCTATGTATGGCAGGCTTAAGAATGAGTGCAGGGGGTGGGTGAAGGGATATATACTAATCAATGGAGCTTCCACTACCAGAGTTAAAGTAGTACTAAATCCTTAGCATTTTTTCGTTCAACACATTGGCCATAACACAAGCTGAACTTTTTTTGTCATTTTGGAGTAAAGGCCGGCCATAAATGGATTGAAATTCGGCCGGTCAAGCAGGAACTGACCGAATTTCAATCTATCTATAGGCAGATTGGAGGTATTGAAGTTAATCGACCAGTAGACTTCAGTACAACCAGCCTGACGTTTTTTTTTGTGTGCAATCACTGCTAGTGGATATAGCCGCCAGCAGAGATCATTGTATTCTGATGGTGGGCAAACCTCTTGCCATCAGAATACAATAGCGCAGGGGGGGGGGGATCCTCCATCAAAACTGACTGTGTTGATGGAAGAATCAAGCGATTAGCGATTGCATAATCTATGGCTTGCTTAAATGAGGGTAATTACTTTTTTTGCCATCTGTCTCTCATTGGGGAGATTTCCCTTCACTTCCTGTCTCATAGGAAATGTATTTACTAAAGCTGGAGAGTGCAAAATCAGTCTCACTTCTGCATAGAAACCAATCAGCTGCTTCAAGGTTTTATTGCCAAAGCTTAATTGAACAAGCTGAGGTTAGAAGCTGATTGGTTTCTCTGCAGAAGTGAGACACGACTGGAAGTGAGAGGAATTCCCTCCGAAGTGAGGAAAATCCCAGTTTTCCCCAGGATTGGTCCCGTCCACTCTATTTTAAGCAAAAAAAAGTTTTACCTTTGGTCATACTTTAACACTTTTCACTGAAGATAATATCTACCATTTCTTGGTTGTATACCCAGTGAGTTTTATTCAGATTTGTTACCAGTTTATATCAGATATAAGTCCATCTACAGCAGATTGGTTTGATTTCTTCATTGGTTTCCCTGTTTTAAGCTAGCCATAGATGGATCAAAAATCGTTAGGTTCAGCAAGGATCGGCCAAACACAGATCCATCTATGGTCATTCCCGCTCAAGAGAAGCCAATCTAATGATCTGCTTCTCTCAAGTGGGAATGTTTGGCACTGCGGCCTCAACACCAAACGATAGGTCTGGTGGAAATCCAATACAGCTCACCATCCAAATGACACCATTCCTACAGTAAAGCATTGAGGTGTTATATCCTGTTATGGGGGAGTTTCTCTGCAGCAGGGACTGGAGCACTTGTCAGGATAGAAGGAAAAATGGATGGGGCAAAATACCATAAAATTCTTGAGGAAAATCTGCTGTTGTCAATGGGAAGAAGGTTTTCCTTCCAACATGACAATGTGTCAGGGCTGGGTTCAGCCCTTCCTTCTCTGTGCTGGCAGCTCAGCTGTCAGCTAATTGCCAGCTCCCATCTCTTCACAGTGATCCACCTGTTGATGATCCTGCTTGTCAGCTCTGCCTACTTAAGGACTTCCAGTTCATTTGCTCTTTGCCTTCGCCTGTGTTAAGAGAGTTTCTCCTGTGTTCCAGTTGTAGACCTACTTGTCTGACGTTCCCTCTGGCTACAGATCCTGCTTGCTGTATGACTACCTTTATCTCTGGCTCTTGGACATTGGCTTGGCCGACTACCCAATCCAGTTACTGAACTCTGGCTATGTTTTGACTACGCTTACTCTGTTTACCTTTTTATTTTTATTATTAAACAAGTGTGATTTAACTGTACTTCTGTCTCGGTCTAATTCATGGTTTCTGACACAATGACACAAAGCACACAGCAAAAATGACCACATAGTGGTCGAAGGAATAAAAAGTGAGAGCCCTTTCATGGCCTAGTCAGAGCTCAGACTTAAACCCCAAATGGTCACTATCAAATTTAACTGAACTTGAACAGTTCTGCAAAGAAGAGTGGGCAAATATGGCAAAGTCTAGATGTGCAAAGTTAGTAGAGACAGAAATAAAAGAAAAAAGGAGGGGGGGGAAGTAGCCCACAGGTCAGGCTTTAAGGGCACAATGAACAGTGAAAAATATACAAAATTAATTCAATATTTATTTATAACAATACATGATAAAAAAAGTTTGAAGAGTTAAAAAAGCATATATAAAAATACATGACAGAAAGTGAGTCTTTGTGCTTGCTTGACCTGTGGGTTACTTTTGCCCCCCTTTTATTCCTTTATACAAAACTTTCATATGGATGTAGGCTATAGGAGTATTTTTCCTGTGTTTTCATTAGTAGAGACAGAGTAGAAGACTGTAATTAAAGCAAAACGAGGTCCAACAAAATACTGACACAAGGGGGTGATCCTTTTTCCAACTCTGATTCTTTTTTTTCTTTTTTTCTTCAGACATGTTGGTGTTATATCTTTCGCTTGGGTGTTATAAGTTGCACTAGTAAATACAGCTGGATAAAACAAAAACTGTGTGTCTTCATTTAAGGCTGCAAAGCAACAAAATGTGATTATTTTAAAGGGGTGGGGTGATTATTTTCTATAGCCACTGTACATACTCTGTCTGCTGTCTTTAAGCCCTGCTTCACACTGATGCGATTTCAGATGCGTTCCAGAATGCATGGAAGAGCAGGACAAGTGAAATAATAAGTCCTAGTGCAATACGATTTTAAAAAGGGTCCTGTGCGTGTTTGGTGTGGTACAATTTTGAGCACCATATAGTTTGATGGAAACTGCATGCAGAAGAGAGAGAGACCCCAGGCCATAAATCCAAATCACATGCTGTGGGGCCAATGTATTTGATATAAATCCAAGCAAAGTTACTGCTTTAGATAGATGTAGCTATGATGATGGGTGCTGTAGCTATGATTTCAGGCATTATGGAGCCCACAGAGAGAGATAGTATCTATCAATTAACAGAATGATCACATTAGGCCAGGCTTATTCCAGTCCTATTATCAGGGGACAGTAGTCATGTGATTGATATAAAACATAGAACATGAACAGAAAGTTTGCCAATAGCCAATTCCTTTACAAAGGAACTGTCAAGAGAACGCACACCTCCTCGTCACAGAAAACATTGCATTCACCCAGGTCCATTTTTCAGACAGATATTTTCATCTCTGTGGCACAGAGCGCCATTGTTCTCTCCGTCTACCCTCTTAGGTCTGTCAGATTGTGAACTGGGAAACGTCAACAAAAGGAAACCAGGAGGACAGATGCCATACAGGGAAATATCATATTTCTGTCTGAGTGCGTTAATGGCTTGCTTTTTTTTTTTCTTTTTGTTTAAGCATCTGTGTTGCAATTACAAAATACAGGTCGGAAAAGAATGACTAATTTAAAATAAACTAGCTGTACATGTTCTTGTGTTTCCTCTGGCTTCCCTCAAGCAACCAAAAAAAACAAAATTATGTTTTAAATGATGCCTGACCAAAATATCCCTAATCCGTAAGATCCTTCTATGGTACCGACTGACATGAGAAGCTAAAGTGTATGTAAAGCCAAACCTTTGTTTTTAGTTTTAGGTACATTGTGTTTCAATTGAAAGATTTTATTTCACTTCCTGTCTTGGAGAAGCAACAGGAAATGAGACAAAAACTCCAAAGCATGTAGAATGTGAAACTCAAACTAGCAGGAGAAAAGTTCAAAACTAATCTGAGGAAGTATTATTTTACCGAACGGGTAGTTAATGCTTGGATTAGACTTCCAGGAGAGGTGGTGAGCCAGTCAACAGTAAGTGGATTCAAATAGGCTTGGGACAAACATAGATCTATACTCAGACAAAAAAAGTTATATATATATATACCCTCATTAAGCCTTAATTTGCTCTAAATCAGACCACATAATTATTCTCCTTCTCCATTTAGTTATTATTTTCCTGCTGATTTTTTTTGGTTCACTTCTATTTTATAAACTAAACTATTAATAATTAAAATGTTTGCTTTGTTCGTTAATATGTTTACATTTTTAACATATTTATATGTTTCACATTGAAAAAAGCGCAAAATAAATATATTTCATTTCTAAATAACTTCTCAATGCTTTGTACCATTGCTGACAGCTGAAGTATAAACAAAACAGTTTTTTGTGAGGTATCGGCGGGTACTAAAAAAAAATTAAATAAATAAAAATGTAAAAAGAGATGAATCGTCATAGCATTGCTCATATTGAATTGGCTGTTAAGGTCAGTGTGGCTAAAATTGACCTTTCTTAGAAAAGCCATGCCTTTAACATTACACAGTGCACAACGCATATAACATTATCGCACCTCAGAGATGTGACTGGAGGCACACTATGAAGCATTGCATAATGCTGGTGCTATAAAAACACAGAAATATGATAAAGCTCACAGTGGCCAATAGAGATTACCAAGATAATGACAATTATTATATTATATAATGCATAGAAATGGTGTCCCATGACCTCTAGTAACTAATCGGCTTTCATTTACATGTCCAACCTAGGTACGAACTTTATTTGAAGTGTACAAAATGTACACTTCATTCACAGAAATGTACAGCAGTGCGATGCTCTCCGTTGCTTTACCTTGCTGTCTGATTCGGCACGGTGCGCTGCGATAAAATTCAGCATGTCTGCAATGTCTAGAGCGGAGACTGCGGGCTGGGCCTTCTTGTCCAACATCAGTGCCTGACCTCACAAAAGCGCTTCTGGAAGAATGGTCAAACATTCCCATAGACACACTCCTAACCCTTGTGGACAGCCTTCCCAGAAGAGATGAAGCCGTTATAGCTGCAAAGGGTGGGCCAACTCCATATTGAACCCTACGGACTAAGACCTGGGATGTCATTAAAGTGTGGTAATATAGTGTATATCGACAATGTTTTTTTTCCTGTAATATATATATATATATATATATATATATATATATAATATATACCGTATATACTCAAGTATAAGCCGACCCGAATATAAGCCGAGGCACCTAATTTTACCACAAAAAAACTGGGAAAACGTATTGACTCGAGTATAAGCCTAGGGTGTTCATCTGCATGCCTCACTGTGCCTCACTGTGTCCATGTGCATGCCTCACTGTGCCCATGCCTCACTGTCACTGTGCCCATGCCTCACTGTGCCCATGCCTCACTGTGCCCAATCTCCCTACCTGATCTCCGGTGCTGTGTGACTAGACTGACGTTTAACATGGGAGCCTATGGAAGGGGTGCCTGGCTTTGAAAAATCGGGGCTACATGTGTGTCAAGTTTGGGGTCCAGAGGACCTAGGGCCGGCCAGTACCGGGTCCCCAAAATCACCGGAGAAATTACCGTTTAACATGGGAGTCTATGGAAGCGGTGCCCGGCTTTGAAAAATCGGTGCCCCCCGGCCGTAGGTCCCCCAGACAACAAACTTTGCACACTTATAGAGGAAGAGTGGGACTACATGCCAAGTTTGGGGTCAGGCGCACAAAGTTGAAGATGGACACAGACTCAAGTATAAGCCGAGGGGGGCATTTTCAGCACAAAAAAATGTGCTGAAAAACTTGGCTTATACTCGAGTATATACGGTATATATATATACACATACATATACCGTATATATATATATATATATATTTTTTTTTTATTTATTTATTTATTTATTTACATCAGCTGTTTTTTATTTTTTTATTTCAACCAGAGTTCACCGTACTTTAACAATCACAAAAATCTCTTAACCAAAAGCAATGTATTTTAGATGCTTTATTTTTAAGGGGCAAAGATCACATATTAATGCATTATTGTCCCTTGGTACCGATTCTTAGTCTCCATGTCCTTTTAGCATTACTATTAATAAATCAGGATGTCCCCTTTCTTTAAGCTGCCACCGATATGTGGCACTGCCATTATCCGCCAGGTGCAATGCTCCTTACGCTTCTTGAATAAAATATGTGGTGTAGGGTTTCTCAGTCATTGATGCTGATCCCCTCTGTCACTGGCTGGTATTGGAGACAGTGATGTGACAACAGATGTTGCCTGTCACAGATCAACAGAAGGAAAGATGTAAAGGAAAAATGTTAAGATACAAAAAACAGACCCTTGGGGTATAATGTGAGCAGACCTTTGAGCCCCAGCTGAGAGCAACAGCAAAATGCCTTCAGAAGAGGTTCTGTCAAATACACCAGGAAACTTGTCATTTTCAAACACCGGAAGATATTTTTATATCAACACTTAAAAATTGGAAGATATGTCCAAAAACCATATGAAGCAATGACTTTCTGAACAGTATAAAGAGATATAAATGGCCCTATTCAATAAAAAGGGTAATTCTTGAAGCTACGCTCATACCAAAAACAACACAATAAAAAACGAATAGCCCATTATAAGATAAGTGGGTCAAAGAGATAAATACTGCGTGAATTTTTGAGTTCAAATAACGGTATTTATCTCGAAAATAGTAAATTCACGAAAAAACATGCGTTATTTACTGAATGCGTTAAATATTTATGTTTTGCAATAGTTAGCACTTAAATTTTTGTGTTATTTTTTTGGTGTTTTTTCACAATTTTTTTTATTTTTTTTTGCAGGCTAACACTGTACCAGAAGGCACACAACAATATTGTGACGCTATGAAAACATTTTAATGTGCTTTCATTTACAAAACGATCTCCCTTTGATGAAATGTTACAATTTATTTTCATTCCTGAGCTCAGAGCCGGTTCACACAGGGGCTTTGTGCGCGACTTTGCGAGGCGACTTGGACACGACTTGAACGCGAACCACAGCGCAACTTGGGGCGACTTACAACGCGACTTGAAGTCGCCTCCAGGACAGGGGACTTTGCCAGTGGCCAATCACATAATAATCTGCTCTGTGAGGGGGAGGGGTTTGCCTGGAAAACTATTTTTACTTCCTGGAAAGTTGCTTCAGTTAAGACAGGGGTTCCGACTTGGAGGCGACTTCCATTGACATCAATGGATACAAGTCGCCTAGAAGTCGGATTGAAGTCGTACAGGAACCTTTTCTGAAGTCGGAGCGACTTTAGTAGTGTGCATTAAGACGGCTCCCATACACTTCCATTGATTTTCTCATGTCGGGCGACTTGAAGTCGGATCCCAAGTCGCCCCTGTGTGAACCGGCTCTCAGGGTAGGACATTTTCACTCTGATACAATGTATACTTTTCATTTCCTGGCCAGTGCAGAGTTCTTCTCATTGGTATTTTGTATATTTCTAAAAAAACACCACCAGCAAACACCAGGTGATAAATAACAAATGCGTGCGTTTTTTTAAGTGAATTGAATTTAATAATTTATCTCTTTTTTTTGGGGTTGTTATCTCACTTTAACAAATGTGCGGTATTTACCTCACATTCGATATTTGACTTTGACGAATTAACCTTTTTATTATCTCATGCGATATTTCCGAAAAATTAGTGACCTTCATATCGCATGCTAGGTAACCTTTTAATGAATTGACCCCAAGACCAGCTTTTGCTGCAATATTCAACTTCAATCCAGAGATTTCTGCAGTATTTTCTTCTGCCACTAGATGTCCACAGTTTAATGACCAACATTATTTAACCCACTTCCGCCGACCACCCATCCCAGCTTGTTAATGGACAGTGAAAAAAAAAAAAAAAGAAGAACTACAGTGATGAGCTCATCCCTCTATCACTCTGTTTTCACTCCCATCAGCATACTTCTTTGTCAGCATATGAGCTTATTGCCTCTTCCTTCTGCTTCTTCCTCTCACATTCCAGACCTGCTCTACAGGGAGTTACAGAGGCAGGTGCCCAAATCAAATTCAGGTACTTACACTTCTTTTATTTAAAGTGGTTGTAAACCCACTTTATAAACAAAGACCTACATTTAAGCCTAGATTAAGGCTTACCTGTAGGTGCATGAAATATCTCCTTAACCTACACGGTTAAGGAGATATTTGCATTTAAATGCGGCGACGCTGACGTCACGCGCATGCGCATGGGGTTAACCCCATTCACAAATTCGGCTAGATCACAACATTCGACGACGTAGCCGAATTCAACGGCTCGCGCGCGCAGTGACATCTTCGCCGCTCCGGCCAATCACAGCGCCGGAGCGGCGCTGTGATTGGCTGGAGCGGCGATACCCGGAAGTAACCTTCCGACTATCGCCGCAGCGATGAATGCGGCTGAAGAGGGAGACGAGGACGGCTTTGGGGGCCCCGATCTAAGGTAATTGATGCATAATGAGCTATTATGCTAGTCATATTAGCTCATTATGGCTTTCTCTTACAGCTAGTTAAAAAAAATAAAATTTAGGAGGGTTTTACAACCACTTTAAAAAATACATTTAACCACTTCCTACCGGGTCATAGACATATGACGCCGGCAGGAACCCTCCCTCCCTCCGGGCGGACGTCATATGACGTCCTTTTTTCCCGGCCGTCTATGGGGCGCGCGCGCGCACCCGCGGCAACGCTCGTGACCCGGTGAGTGTGCCCGGCGGTCGCGATGTCCGCTGGGCACCCGCGATTGCCCACGATCACGGCAGAAGTGTGGATCTGTGTGTGTAAACACACAGATCCACCTCCTGTCAGAGGTGAGGAGACCGATGTGTGTTCCCAGTACAGAGGAACACAGATCGGTCTCCTCCCCTTGTGAGTCCCCTCCCCCTACAGTTACAATCACTCAATAGGGAACATATTAACCCCTTGATCGCCCCCTAGTGTTAACCCTTTCCCTGCCAGTCACATTTACACAGTAATTAGTGCAGTTTTATAGCACTAATCGCTGTATAAATGTGAATGGTCCCAAAAACGCGCCAATAGTGTCCGATGTGTCTGCCGCAATGTCACGGTCACAATAAAAATCGCAGATCGCCGCTATTACTAGTAAAAAAAATAAAAAAATAAAATGCCATAAATCTATCCCCTATTATGTAGACGCTATAACTTTTGCGCAAACCAATCAATATACGCTTATTGCAAAAAAAAATTACCAAAAATATGTAGAATACGTATCGGTCTAAACTTAGAAAAAAAATTGTTTTAAAAAAAAAAAATTGTGATATTTATTAAATCAAAAAGTAAAAAATATTGCATTTTTTTCAAATATGTCGCTCTTCTTTTGTTTATAGCACAAAAAATAAAAACCGCAGAGGTGATCAAATACCACCAAAAGAAAGCTCTATTTGTGGGGGAAAAAGGACGTCAATTTTGGTTAGGTTCAACGTCGCACGACCGCGCAATTATCAGTTAAAGCGACGCAGTGCTGCATCGCAAAAAGTGCTCTGGTCAGGAAGGGGGTAAATTCTTCCAGGGCTGAAGTGGTTAAGGACGTATTCAAGTGTAACTAAACCTAACTTAAAAATAAAATAAAAATGCAAGGTATGGTGTACGGGTGGTGTGTCCTGAAATAAATAACTAAGTGCAGTACTTTTTTCCAGCGTGGTACATGTCACCGCACTGCAGCCAATAGAACTCTATGAAATGTCACCATGTAACATTTCAATAAAGTTTAAAAAAATAAAATAAATGAACAGTGCGATGTGCTGGTGCATCGGCACTGCACTGGTTCGGCAGGACCACCCCGCACACCAGCCATTGCAAAGTGAAACTGTTGCTTTACACTGCATGAGCAAAAGCATTACTAAACCCAGGATCCTGAATTCACTATACCTGGTCTCCCACAGTACACAGAATAATGAAAATGTAATACTTTTTTTTTAAATATAAACTGCTACGGTAATAACTTTTCTTATCAGCAGTATATAGTCTTGTGACTATCAGTGTCCGGCAGCACTGGTTTAAGCTTGTAGGAGGAGTTTTTCTTGTCCTCTGACTGTCCTATGAGGCTGTATGACTTCTGCCTTTCTGTCTGGACAGAGCCGATTGGCCCTGTGCTGATCACATGCACTCTCCAAAAAAAATAACTCTCTAGCAATACACACCAAACTGAGCATGTGCAGAGTGCCCCCAAGGCTCTGTACTATCAGGAGATGGATTGGGGACAATGGAAAAATGGGGAGGATCAGAGAAGACAGGATCAAACAGAATTTTTACACAATTTGGAGGAATAACCCCTTAGGTTCCACAGTGATTATAACAAGCATGTTTTCCTACATATACAGAATGATTTTTCTGTTGTGGGTTTAGTAACACTTTAAATGCAGCCTATCTGAACAAGTCAGGCCAATGCATGATGGATTCTGATTAATTGCTATGGGACAATGCCCTTAAAATAAACCAGTCAAGAGAGAATTACCGGGCTTGCCATTGCTGACCTGTCTCTGCAAGTCCTACTTTCTTGGCTGTAAAGCCCCATACACACGGTCGGACTTCCATCGGACTTTTCCGTGTTTTTTGTCCGAACGGAGTTGGTCGGGAACACCTATAGCATACACACGCTCGGACTTTTCTGCAAACTTTCCCAAAACTTTTTGCAACATCACGTGGTTTTTCAGCTCTTTTCTGCTCTTTACCACCACCCTTTGGTCAACTTCTGCTATTGTTGGTTGATTTTAACATTAGTTGTTTTGTCCATCGGACAAAAGTCCGATGGTTTTCTGTACACACGGTCGGACTTTGCTTCATCGGACTTTTGTTGGGCAAAAGTTTGTCCGTTTGCAGACCCAACTTTTGTCCGATGAAAACAAGAAAAAAGCAAAAAAAGTTTGTCCGATGGAGCGTACACACGGTCTGATCGTTGGTCCAACTTGCTCAAAATGAAGTTTGTTGGCCAAAAGTCCGACCGTGTGTACGGGGCCTAATGCTGATTCGCTGGCTTTCAGATGTTGAAGTCATTGGCCAAGCCCAGCTCAAGAATAGCTGAGAAGACTCGGTTGTCCTTATCTTTACGCTTGCTCCAGGTCAGGGACTCCTTATTACACCAAAAGGGTCAGAATGACAGCCAGGTAACTAGCAATTTCAGAAGGAGAGCACAGCAGTGGCAGCCTCCATGGTTCTAATGTGACATGTTTCCTTGAATAATTAGCACTCTTCATCAAATAAGCTTAGTTGGTAAATGTATGCAATATTTGATGACAGTCCTAGTTTTACAGCTTTGTTCACCAATGGCCATTTGTGTGTAAAAAAAAAAAACTGCCACTTGTCCATAGAAAATGTCAATTAGGTGAACCAAGTCAGTGAAACAGAAACAGCACCTAGAATGGGCACCTCAGAAACTTTTGATTCTTTCAATTCTAAAAGACCATTACAATTTTAGTAATATGTCATGTAAGAGTTTACCCCATTGTGCAAGAGGTAAAAACGAGCCAAGAAGCAACTAATTACTTCTCTCCAGGAAGTGAGGCCAGAGGTTAAACAGTTCTTGGCTTCCCGTCTAGTCACAGTGGAGAACCTACAAATCATGTTGGGTGAACAAGATATATACATTCCATACATAAACATACATGTTACTCTGCACCGCTTACATTGTACTATTATTATGAAAATGTTACAAGAACTGCCATACACCCCCCTGGGGACTACAGCTAATGGGAAAAAAAAAAAAATCGGAGGTTCCGAAGTCTATTGAACTAGCCTGATGGAGAAGAGGAAGCTGTGAACATATGCTCCAAAGCTTTTTACAAAGAGCGTAATTGAGACCCGAGGAACTCAACCTCGACACAGATGGCTCCAGTCCGTACTTCTAGAGACTCCCCTACTGAAGACAGTTCAAAATTTATGAACTGAAAGCAGACCGTCATTCCTTCATTCCTACGCATTACAATCTGACCGAACAATCTCTGTGCAATCAACTTTAGCTCAAACTATGTAATATTAGAACCTATCCAAACTATCTGATCCAACCGGATCCAATCAGGCCAGCCCTTGCGTTACATACCTGTCGATGGATCTAAAGTGTTTCTCCACTTTAGTCCTGGTTCACACTGGTGCGTTTTGACATGCGATTTGGCATGTCAAATCGCATGTCAAAACAGCGGTATTTGCCGCAAATTGCCGGCAATGGCACCGTCCTAATCGGTGCGACGCCACATCTGCGGCGCTGAACCGATTTCAAAAAGTCGTTTCTGTACTTGGCCCGCAATTTACATTGACATCTGTGCAGAAACCTGCACAGATGTCTCTGTAATCGCGGCCAAAATCGGGACTGACCAGCGGGAGTGAAATCGTGCGAGTTCAGTTGAACTCGCACAGCATCACTCCCGCAGCCCAGTGTGAATCTGGGCTAATGCCGCGTACACACGACCATTTTTCTCATCGGGAAAACTGTCATTTTTTCACTTGGATGAGAAAAACGGCCGTGTGTAGGCTCTCCAGCAGTTTTCCCGACGAGAAAACCGCAGAGAATCACGACGAGAAAAATTAGAACATGCACTAATTTTTCTCGTCACGAATCGCGCCATTTTTTTCCTCGGCAGTTTTCCCATAGGGAAACACTGCTAGGGAGCCTACACACGGCCGGTTTTCTCGACCAAGAAAACATGTCGTGAAAAACGGCCGTGTGTAGACTGGGAAAAGGGGACCAAGCCGGTCCTCGTTTTTCCCACCAGGTTTCACGGCAGTGTTTTCACCGCCGAGAAACTTGGTCGTGTGTACGCGGCATTAGTCCTCAAGAAGCACCAACAGGTCATGTTTTCAGGATTTTCCACAGATAAAACATCAGTGGTAATTACTAAGCCAGAGAAACTAATCAAATCACCTGTGCAAAATAATGGAGAGTCTGAAAATATGACCTGTTGGCGCCTTGAGGACTGGAGTTGAGAAACGCTGTTCTATGATGTGGGTTTAGTGACACTATAAACTGGTTGTAAACCCACTTTTTCAACTTGCACCTACAGGTAAGCCTAGATTAAGGCTTACCTGTAGGTGCAAGAAATATCTCCTAAACCTACACGGTTTAGGAGATATTTAGTTAAATGACAGGCGCCGCTGTCTACGGCGCATGCGCGCCGTAGACAACGGCGCATTCATGGGGTTAATCCCATTCACAAATTTGGCTACTTCCCAGCAATCGCTGGGCGTAGCCGAATGTGACGGCTCCCGCGCGCATGCGCAGAGTGACGTCTCCACCCAATCACAGCGCCAGAGCGGCGCTGTGATTGGCTGGAGCGGCGATACCCGGAAGTAACCTTCCGGCTATCGCCGCAGAGATGGCTGCGGCTGAAGAGGGAGACGAGGACGGCTTTGGGGGCCCGATCTAAGGTAAGTGATGCATAATGAGCTATTATGCTAGTTATATTAGCTCATTATGCCTTTCTCTTACAGGTAGTTTAAAAAAAAAAAAGTGGTTTACAACCACTTTAACAGACCAAAAGGGAGCAAATAAAATAAATGTATTGTTCGAGGGCCCAATCACACTAGCACAGTCAATTGCAGTGCATATAGATATATAGCACAAGAAAACTGGGTGAAATCACTTTTACTTTACAAATTCATGTTGCTGCTGCTGAGTAACCAGCAGTGGAAAACCGACAGTTGTGTTTATTTATCCCATCAAAACCTTTGCAGAAACCTGCATACAGGCAGCTCTGCATTATGTAACATTGCCACATCCAGAGCCAATTTTGTAGCCAATTACATAGCAACATTAGACAGATTTGCTGGAAAGAATTTCCCTGACTTTATTGCTGGTAGAGAAGATCCCAGGTATCTTGCAGAATCCTGATGAAATGATGACAAGTAGATTTCTGTACTGGAGAAGTTTGTTCTAGGACGGAGGAGCCTTCAGCCCGGTGATGACACAAAGGTGCAAAAAAAAAGGCTGATGCAAGCTGGAAAGAGCCAGTGAAATAGAGCAATGGAGATTATGGGAGCAAGCTTAACTTGTCATTGGCTTCCCCAGAGAGTGATGGCTTCCTACAGCAGACAGTTTACAGGCTGCTGATGTAACGAATAAACCTCATTAAATCAGTGGATGCATTAACATTTATCATAGAAGCAGAGAAAAAAAGCCTTAACAGAACCATGTATAAGCAGTTCTACCCACATGACTGATAATAGAGATCTACTACAAAGAGAATTTAACTGCTGCATACCACCCATCAACCTAAGAAATTAAAAGGGCACCTCTGACTACTGGGTTAAAAAGAGAGACCAATAAAAAATAATAAAAAAGGAAAAATAAATATCTATCTAGATATATATATATATATATATATATATATATATATATAGATATATAGAAAGATATAGTAGGATTTTTAAAACAGCTTACCTGTAAAATCCTTTTCTTGGAGTACATCACGGGACACAGAGCGGCATAGTCATTACTATGTGGGTTATATAGAATTACCTTCAGGTGCTGGCACTGGCAACTTCCAAAACAGGAAGTACCCTCCCCTATATAAGCCCCTCCCATCCGGGAGCACCTCAGTTTTGTAGCAAAGCAATACGTGTCCCCAAAAGAGGGGTGGGAGCTCTGTGTCCCGTGATGTACTCCAAGAAAAGGATTTTACAGGTAAGCTGTTTTAAAAATCCTACTTTCTTGTTCATACATCACGGGACACAGAGCGGCATAGTCATTACTATGTGGGACGTCCCAAAGCAATGCCAAATGAGGGGGGGGGATATACCATACATAAGCTGGGCGCCATCAGGCATGAGGATCTTTTGCGGCCTGCAACACACTGCGCCCAAAGGCGACATCCTCCTGACTTCTAACGTCCACCTGGTAGAACCTAGTAAAGGTGTGTACTGAAGACCATGTTGCGGCCTTACAAATTTGAGCCAGGGAGGCCTGGTGATGCACTGCCCATGAAGTTCCAACTGCTCTCGTGGAGTGCGCCCTAACTTTGAACGGAGGCGGTCTACTTCTCAAGCCATAGGCTTGTATTATGACCTGTCGAATCCACTTGGCTAAAGTAGATTTTGATGCTGCCTGACCCTTTCTGGGGCCTTCCGGCAGAACAAACAAAGAATCCGTTCTACGAATCTGAGCAGTGGCTTTTAGATAAGCTTTAACTGCTCTTACTATATTCAAAGAATGCAATAACTTTTCCTCTACCGAGCTCGGTTTGGGGAAAAGAAGGAAGAACCACATCCTGGTTCAAGTGAAACCTCGATACCACCTTAGGAAGAAAGGCTGGGTGAGGACGTAATACTACTCTGTCCTCATGAATAACCAGATATGGCTCTTTACAGGACATGGCGGCTACTTCCGACACTCTTCTAGCCGAGCATATGGCTACTAAAAATATCAATTTTCTGGTGAGTAGAACCAAGGAAATGTGCCGCAAAGGTTCAAATGGCTGCTTCTGCAGAACCGACAGAACCAAATTTAGATCCCATGGACATATGGGAGCTTTAATCGGTGGAATAATACGAGTCACCCCTTGCATAAAGGATTTGACAAGTGAATGCATAGCCAGGGGCCTTTGAAATAGTATTGATAAGGCCGAAACCTGGCCCTTGATAGTACTTAAGGCAAACTTCCTGTCTACAGCCCACTGTAGGAAGTCCAGAATTCTGCCTATAACGTACTTACGTGGATGCCACTTTCTGGCCTCGCACCAAGTGATGTACGCCTTCCAAACTCTATAGTAGATCTGCCTGGATACAGGCTTCCTGGCATTGATTATAGTTGATACCACAGAGTTAGAGAGACCTCTCTTCTTTAGGATGTGGGATTCAATAGCCAGGCCGTTAAACTTAGAGTTAGTAAGGAAGGGTGGTATATCGGCCCTTGCGAAAGCAGGTCCGGACGACGTGGAAGGGACCAAGGACTCCCCACAGACATTTTGATGATCTCCGCGTACCAGGCCCTTCGGGGCCACGCTGGAGCCACCAAGATCACCGGCTTCTTTTCCAACCTGACTCTGCGAAGGAGTCGAGGCAACAATTGTAGCGGAGGGAATGCATATATCAGTCTGAACTGATTCCAAGGGAACACCAGAGCATCCGAGCCGCAAGCAAGGGGATCCCTTGTCCGGGAGACAAATCTGTCCACCTTTGCGTTGAATCTGGATGCTAGCAGATCTACATCCGGTGTTCCCCACCGCTGACATATTGCTCGGAAGACCTTGGGATGAAGGGACCATTCCCCTGGGCATAACTGTTGGCGACTTAGAAAGTCCGCCTTCCAATTCTCCACCCCTGGAATGAAGACAGCTGACATACATGGGACATGCTTTTCTGCCCATTCCAGGATGTGACTTACTTCCCTCTGGACTGCACGACTCCTGGTGCCTCCCTGATGATTGATATATGCCACTGCTGTGGCATTGTCTGATTGAATTCTGACAGGGGACCCTTGGAGTCTGGATGCCCAGGCTACTAGGGCATACCGGGCTGCTCGTATCTTTAAGAGATTGATGGGCAGGGTTTTTACTACATTTGACCATCTGCCCTGGAGAGACCATTGCTCCAGTACTGCCCCCAGCCTATAAGGCTGGCATCTGTAGTGACCACCTTCCAGGATATCGGACTGAAGGGTTTTCCCTTCTGGAGATTCTGGGGGATCAACCACCAGCAGAGACTCTTCCGAACGGAAGGGGACAAAGCCATCGGGAAGTCTAGAGCCTGAATTTTTCCGTTCCAGGCTGACAATATGGCCCTCTGTAAATTCCTTGAGTGGAATTGGGCGTATGGCACAGCTTCGAATGATGCTACCATCTTTCCTAGCAGCCTCATGCACAGGCGTATGGACGGCTGTCTTTTTGCACAAAGCAGACGGACCAAGCCCCTCAAAGAGGATACCTTGTCTAGAGGTAAGAAAATCTTCCTCTGGTCTGAATCCAGCCGTAGCCCTAGATATACCAGGTTTTTCACTGGCTGTAGGGCTGACTTGTCCAGGTTGATGACCCAACCGTGAGATTCTAGATACTTGATTGTATCGACAATTACCACTTCTAGCTTGGCAACTGAGTGGTCCATCAACAACAGGTCGTGTAGGTATGCCATTATCGTTACACCTCGTGTTCTTAGATCGGCCAACAGTGGGGCCAGAATTTTTGTGAACACTCGTGGTGCTGTGGCCAGACCGAATGGTAAGGCTCTGAACTGAAAATGGCGCCCTTCTACTGCAAAGCGTAGAAATTTTTGATGACCTGGAAAGATCGGAACATGCAAGTAAGCATCTTTGATGTCGATCGAGGCTAACCATTCCTCCCCCTGTAGGGCAGCGGTGACCGATCGGATCGACTCCATCCGGAAGGACCGGACGTTTAGAAATTTGTTTAGACTCTTTAGGTCCAATATGGGTCTTATGTCCCCGTTTGGTTTCGGGACTGTGAAAAGGTTTGAGTAGAAACTCAACCCCCACTCTTCCATAGGAACCGCCATAATTACTCCTTGGAGCAATAGTTGTTCTAACGCCACTAGGAGACACCTTCTTTTCAGAGGGTCTTTTGGCATGCCTGACCACATAAAATGGGAAGGAGGAGACTCTTTTAACTCCAACTTGTATCCCCGAGTTACTGCGGAGAGCACCCATCTGTCTTTGATCGTCTCCCGCCAGGTCTCTGTGAACAACTGAAGTCTTCCCCCCACCCGTTTGAGTGGGGGCAGCCCTTCATAGGCTTGACTTGGAGGCTGGTTTAGTACCTCTTCGGATCCAGGGCTTTTTATTACCCTGTGACTGTCCCTGATTTTTACCTCCTGAGTTTGACCGAGGAGGCCGTCGGAACTGCTTAGTAGCAGACGTCCCAGGGATAGGAGAGGTAGTCCTCTTAAAAGACGGACCCCTAGACCTCTTTTTAATTGGTAAGAGAGTACTTTTACCACTGGAAATCTTCTGGATATATTTATCCAGGTCTTCACCAAAAAGGCGTTCTCCATGAAATGGGAAGCTAACTAAGAGCTTCTTACAGGGAGCCTCAGCAGACCAGTTCTTGAGCCACAGAAGCCTACGCATATGTACCAAAGACAGCGTGAGGCGGGAGGCCTGATGGATAGAATCCTTGATGGCGTCAACCGCAAAGCATAATGCTCTAGGCAGATCAGCCAGAGCCTGGGCCTGCTGGTCTGGCAAATCCCTCAGGACCATTTTCATTTGATCCTTTAAAGCTTGGCAGACCCCAATAGCTGCCACTGCTGGCTGTGTAACAGCCCCTGCTGTGGAAAAAGCAGATTTTAATAAAGATTCCAATTTTTTATCTACTGGATCTTTGAACATTTGAACATTATCTACTGGACATGTCAGTGATTTGTTCACAGAAGAAATGGCTGCGTCCACCGTAGGAACATTCCATCTCTGGGTGAATTTTTCCTCCATGGGATAGATCACCTGAAATTTCTTAGGTGGAACAAATAGTTTATCAGGATGTTCCCAGTCCTGGTATATAAGTCCTTCCAATAATGGATGAATTGGAAAGGAGCAATTAATCTGGGGAGCTTTTAGCGACCCCAACGAGGAGACAGCAGTAGTTGATGGTTCAACAAGAGGCATTTTAAATGCAGATCGAACCATGTCAGTTAGGGTCTGGACCCACAATCTTTCAGTCTGTGATGCTGAAAATGGTTCATCTACTGTCGATTCCTCAAAAACAGAGTTAACCTCCTCCTGATCCCCTTCAGGAAGGTCAGTCCCTTCCTGGGACTGTTGCTCTGCCAACAGGCACTCTAATGGAGGGGATGGAGATCTGGCGCGCTTTCTTTCCTGTAGAGAAGAAGCGATCAATGCTGCCAATCTCTGCTCCAATCCCTCCAGAGTTGAGGCAAAAACCTCCTCTGTTATATATGCAGGAGCAGGTGGACTGAGGACAGCCGCAGTACCTGGCACTCCCGGGGGTTCCTTATGGGTATTAACCTCTGATTTCTCAGGGGAGGAAGGTGCAGATGACTGCTCCAGATCCTCAGAGCCCGATGGAGACCCCCTACACTTCCTGAGAGGTATATCTCGGAGTTTTTTAGGCGGCATATTCCTTAGTTCAAAGCTGAGGTATTCCAGCCGCAATACACCCCTTTACTGAAATAGTCTAATGCAATTTGCTGCTATGTACATCAGTGGGTGTCTACTAATGCGTCTTTCTGGGGATGCCTGTATCAACCGCCCGCTGTAAGCCCCTATACCATGCTACCAGCTACTTTTCATGCTCTGTGTCCATAGCAAGCAGCGTGGACTGAGTCCTTTTATCTTGCTGGGACGCCCGCACATGCGCATAAGCGCTGGGCGCACAGAGCGCGTCATCCGCCAGGCTCCGCCCCCTTTTTTGAAGCTAAATCTTATAAAAAGAAAGCGTGTGTGCGCGCGCGCGCGTGTGCGCTCTTGGCGCCATGTAGGGAGAGGAGCCAGGGTCCCTGTTTCACCAGGACTCGGGGATGGAAGGAAACTACTTGGCAGCATGACAGAGGAATGCAGCTTCCCTGATAGAGAGCTCACTCATCTGCCTGGACTTTCACCATGGAAGGAATAGTCCCAAGAAAAAAAAGACGTTCCACAGCGGCCTCTAGTGGACAAACACAGGTACCGCACTTTTGTCTTTTTTTTTTTTTTTAAAACCTCCTTTATGAAAAACATTTCTAGGTTTACAGTTTTTAAAACTTCCTTTCTGAAAAGACATTTCTAGGATTTCTTAGGCATATACAGCTATTAGCGGGAATACCTTTAGGTAACAGGCAGAAAGACATATTAGGCTTGGGGGTGCCCTCAATAGAACCAAGTTCCTGAGGGGCCCCCACTTACCTTTTCCCCGCCGCAGGACTTTGTTTGGTCCACAGAAGCCCAAACTTCACCTCTCATGGCAGGCATTGTACTAGACCTTCAGGGACCGGGTTCCCAAGGATTCCACTCCCCTGGACCTGTATAGCACCCTGCACAGATAGCCTCTTGGTTTTGGGTATGACCAGAGCTCTGGATCCCAGGGTCCAGCCCTCCTAAGAGAGGCATTACAGGCAAAACCCTGCTCTTCTCTGCAAGGCCTGGGTACCGACCGTTTAGCTATGAAGCTTTTTTGGTCGGATCCGGAATAGCTTGCTAAGGCCCAGAGAACCTGTACACAAGCCCAGATGAATACATGTTAACCTTGGCCAACACCTTAGACACTGGCAAAAAACTGAGGTGCTCCCGGATGGGAGGGGCTTATATAGGGGAGGGTACTTCCTGTTTTGGAAGTTGCCAGTGCCAGCACCTGAAGGTAATTCTATATAACCCACATAGTAATGACTATGCCGCTCTGTGTCCCGTGATGTATGAACAAGAAATATATCTATCTATATCTATATCTATATACATACATACACACACACTAGGCATCTGAAAGTATCTCTGGTGCAAAATCAGATTTAAAAAAATGTGTTTATGGTAGCATTTTTATGTGATAAAAATAATTGGAATAATAATAAAGATGACCACATCAACAGGCAACCCTCCAATCCAATCAATGGCTCATTGACTCTCTTAGAAGTCTGCACTATTAAATGAATATGGTATTCCTTACATTGTCCCCAGACGTACTGTACTGGAATGGTCATCATTCATGCAGACATTTTAAAGCCGTTGTATGCCCGCAAAAAAAAAAACCTGTAAGGGAAAGGCATAATGAGCTAGTATGCACCGTATACTAGCTCATTATGAAATACTTACCTTAGAACGAGGCCCCCGTACCGCTGATGGTGCTCACATGTCCCCATCTGCGTTTCTTCCATGTTCGCAGCTCCTGGCCGGAGCCGCAATGACGTCACTCCCATGCATGCGTGCGAGAGTCCTCTTTTCGGCAAGGAGCTCTGATTTTCTGGCAGCATCCGTCAGACCTTTTAGAGTGCATGCGCCGGTGACGTCAGCGGCTGCAGAAAGTGGGGTATACAACCGCTTTCATTTGGCACTAGTTCTGTCTTGGCCTACTTCAATATCTAAATAATAGAAGCAGGTGAGGGATCTGTAGTGCAGATTCGAAAATATGCAATGTACAAGGCTGTCCTGCACAGTGGGGTTGGCAAACATAACTCCTAACTCTGTACAGGTTTGTATTTAAAGCGGAATTTCATCTTAAAGGAGAAGTTCCGCTCTTCCTCCTCCCCCCTCTGCCACATTTCGATTATATTTTTTTTTTGGGGGGGGGGAGCAGGTACCTAGTTTTGACAGGTCCCCTCTCCCACTTCTGCTTTGATCACCTAGGCGATCTGAGAGGAAGTTCTCACCCCTGCCGCAAGGACTGCAGGACTATCCACAAGGTGCAGCGCGGCTCACCAGGCAAGGCACAGTGGACAGCCAGTTGTGAAGCCGCAAGCAGTCAGAGCCGGTTGCCCACAGTTAAGATGTCGGGACCCAAAGATTGGTGAAGAATCTGTCCAGGTGAGGACAGCACTGAATCCTTGGATAGGCAAAATGTTTGTTTATTAAGAGCCAGCGGCTACAGTCTTTGTAGCTTCTGACTTTTCATTTTGGCACATCTGACTGGAGCTCCGCTTAAAGGCCGGGTTCACACCCATGCGAATTGAATGCGCGTTTTCCCGCATTCACTTTAACAGAAAATTATTAAGCCCCATTGAAACTTTTTAATTTCAGGAAGTCCAGTAGCAAAAAGCGAATCAGCGAGGCTTCGAAAAAGAAGGTCATATGTTATAATGATTAAAAGAGATGGCCATCCAATTGCGAACGCCCAAAACAGGATGTCGCTTTGTGTGAATTCACAATTGTGCGTTTCTAAAGCCATCTATGTAATCAGCTCCAACAACAGAACAAATATTACAGCTTGTCCTCCATCCATGTATACTGGAAGCACATACTGTACCCGCTTCAACTTTGGATAAATCATCAGTGACAACTCTGATAATTCCCTCGCTATTGCTGCCTTAACAAGACTACAAATGACGCTTTGCAGTATGTGCCTGAACCCACCTGGGCCCCTCTTGTTATTGGCTGTGCTAGGCTGCTGCTGCTGGCCTCGGGAACATTTAGTTCTGCCACAACACAATCCTCTGAGAAAGACTTCCATTATCTGAACAATCACAGCGACTGAAAACCTTTAAAACTAACATTTGCATCTTTTAACATCAAGCACAAAATATATTAGAGAGTCCTTTTGAATGATTTGGGAGATAAAAAATGGGCATAAAGGAGTTGGGAGAATTTTTTTTTTTTTTTTCGATCGGTCTACAAAACAAATGAAATGGCTGCTGTCACCTTGCTTATTCAGGGCAAATTGACAAAGTCTATGCAAAGCCCCCCTCCAATCTACCAATACTCATGTGGCCGGCACTTTATTGCCACACTGATCAAAGTATGCAATATACATCTCTAAACAAAAAATAAAAGGATACACATTCTACTTCAATGGACCATTCGTAAGGACAAAGCTACTGAAGTCATCTTCTCTAAACTCATTCAAATCAAATATAAAAACATTTTTCTTTGGACAGGCTTTCATTTAAAGCAGAATTCCACCCAAAAATGGAACTTCCGCTTTAAGTACTCGTGACCCCCTGACATGTCACATTTGGCATGTCGTTTTTTTGGGGGAGGAGCAGGTACCCTGTTTTTACAGGTGTTTCGTTAGATTAGGCGACCCGTCAGAATGTGTAACGGAAGTGACGTTCTGTCGTCGTTATCTTGCTACACCCCGCACCCGTCCACAGTAAGGATACACTGAGAAGGGGGCAAGCAGACGTCCTGGAGTTTTGCATTTTACACTTATTTATAATAGTAAACTGAGGTTATATCATAGGTGTGCGCCGCCTCTTGAATTAGGGTGTGCACCCCAAAGCTCAAACACACATGAATGCCACCCGCTGTCACAGGGAGGAGGCTCTGGTGGTGGGAGACAGTTGATTGGGAGCATATTAAATACGAGTTTAATGTGTTCCTAAGGTTGAACCTAGCCTTTAATATAATGGGGGCATTTACACTGGCCACTGGCCTCCCCCAATCACCCACCTGGTGCCGCCCCTGGATAATGCTTATTCACATGGGGTGATTAGGGTGTGTGCACGCCTATGGGTTATATAGTGAAATACAGTACTTAGAACCCTGTCTAACTCTTTTGATGTTGAATTTTAAAAGCAGCAAACTTCTGTCCGATTAGCAAACCTGTGAGATGAGCAGGCTTGCCACTGCTTTTAAAATTCAACATCTAAACAGTTAGACGGAGTTCTAAGTACTGTATTTCGCTATATAAACTCAGTTTACCGTTATAAATAAGTGTAAAATGCAAAACTCCAGTGGGTGTGACAAGATATCCCCTTGCACCCTTCTAAGTGTATCCTTACTGTGGAGTAGTGTGGGGTGTAGCAAGATGGCGGCGACAAAACGTTACTTCCGTTACACATTCTGACAGGTCGCCTAATCTGGCACCCAGCTCCCACTTCCTCCTCTGGCTTTGCGGCACCAGAAGGAAGTTCACCTCTCCCTCCCTGCAATCTTCTGGGGCACGTCACAGGTCCCAGAAGATTGCCCGGCCATTTACACCGCGGCTCCCATATGCGCAGTGCGTGCCCGGCTGTGAAGCCACGGCTGGGCGCTCACAGTTAAAATTTCAGTGCCACAAAGAGGAGGGGAAGAGGAGCGGGGCTTTGTGCGCCTGGATCGCTGGACGGTGGTACAGGTGAGTGATTATCAAAAGTCAGCAGCTACACTTTTTGTAGCTGCTGACTTTTAAATGGATGGACCTCCGCTTTAATTGTCCCCTTTTCCTTTATTATGCTGTGTATTTTTTGTGTTTTCCTAGCGCTTAAAGAAGCCAACTTTAAGGCTGGGTTCACACAATCTGGGGCCGCGGGGGATAGCAGTGGGTCCGGTGCGTCCCTGTTCCCCGTTTCAGGTCCGAATCAGGTCTGAATTTTTGCCTGAATTTGGACCTGAAAGTAAGCCAAAGACGCACAGGACCCTACTGCTGTGCGCTTCGCAGGCGCCTCGAAGATGTGTGAACCGGCTCCATTGAGAGTAGAGCTGCACGATCATTAAGAATCGTTATCACATTTTTTTCCCCCTTGCGATCTTGACAAAGTATTTCCCGATTCTTTCTATGCAGAGAAAAAAAAAACGGGCAGTCTGCCAAGTATCACAACATTCTTTAGCAGTGGAACCAAGTATAAACATTGTAACGATTTGTCCTTTAGATTAAAGGAATACACTTCTGTGTGTATATCAGGAAAGTTGAACCACTTAAGCACTAAACCTTTTTCTGACATTTGTTGGTTTCAAGTTAAAGTGATTGTAAAGGTTCCCGTTTTTTTATTTTTTTAAAATAACAATCATGCGGGATCGCGCCCATGGAAATTCAAGGCTCAGGTAAGTAAAACGGGGGGGATGGGGGGCCGGGACAATCCCAGGTGTTTTTTCACCCTCATGCATAGAAAAAAAAACCACATAGGTTTACAACATCTTTAAAATAAAATAAAAAAGTTTGCTAGAAAATTACGTAGAACCCACAAACATTATATATCATTTTTTTTAGTAGAGACCCTAGAGAATAAAATGGCGGTTGTTGCAATATTTTATGTCACACTGTATTTGCGCAGCAATCTTTCAAATGCAATTTTTTGGGGAAAAAATTAAATTTTAATGAATAATAAAAAAAAACTAACCAGTAAAGTTAGCCCAATTTTTTTTTGTATAATGTGAAAGATTTTACGCTGCGAGAATCGTGATCTTTATTCTAAGCAAAAAAATTGTGATTCTCATTTTAGCCAGAATTGTGCAGCTCTAATTGAGAGCCAGTCACATCCAATTCGCAATAGTGTAAATCCAGCCTCAAGGTGCTATAAAAAATAAAGATTATTGTTATTATTATTATTATTATTACTCAACCTTCTTTATTAATATCCTTGTTTGCACCTCCTAAAGAATACAAGCATGCTAGGTAGACGACAAATGTAGAAAAAGTTAAAAGTAGGTTCTACCAGGAAGAAGAATCAAAGAAATGCCAAAAACTTGTCTTTAGATGGCGTTTGAGCAAACGGTAATCGTTAAATAAAAGTAGTGGTAGCTTTCATGACATCATAGCCCCTAGCAGATGTGACAAGTTCCAGCACTATTCACCCAGCCAGCTGGCAAGCTCAGTAGGACTACAGAATGAATTAGCAAGTAAAATGAGCTCCTTTCTCACTTCCACGGCCTCACCACAATACAACTGGAGCGGTGCCGTGTGGATACAGGAAGGATTGGGTTTCCCATATGCATTTCACAACCCAAATTTACAACAATACACACAATGGAATAATAAAGCAGACTGTCGTGTGTTTCTGAAAGGAGGATGCATTGTTTATAATAGTCACGTTAAGTCTGTAATAGGCCGTTCAGCCAAGTTCAATGTCAATCTGTCTTGCCAGCAGGTTTTGTACAGGAGTTAACCTCTGTGTGCCATTATTTGGCTACGTAATTCAAGTTAAAAGGCTTCAATAGGGGTTAAAGATGAATTAAAGCTTCTAATCAATCACCCGTTTCACTGTGCTTTCATACATCGTCTACATACAGTAAGTGCACATAATTTCCCACAGGAACTTTACTGAAGTATTGTGCTAGACTATTTCCAGAAACATTATAAGAATATTCTTATGTATGCCCCTGCTTCATGGGTACTTGTTTCATCTGCAGTGCTAGTAAACATTTGCATAGCATTAAAGGATCGGGGACTGCAAGTAAGGTAAGCTTCAGTCAGCTTGTGGTGCCTGCTTTGCAAAAAACGTGTTCCTTTGCTTAATAAAGCGCTAGTAAACCGCAGTTTTATTTTTTGCAACTTGCAAGGTAACAAAGCCTTCCAGCAGCGCGCTGTCACCCGCTAACAAGGCTTCCATCTTCACCTGGTCTTCCTTTCCAGGTTCTGCATGCGCGTGTTTACAGCAGTGTTTCTCAACTCCAGTCCTCAAGTCGCTCCAACAGGTAATTTTTTCAGGATTTCCCTCAGATGAAATGGCTGTGGTAATTGCTAAGGCAGTGAAACTGATCAAATCACCTGTGCAACATATTGGAAAGCCTGAAAACATGACCTGTTGGTGCGCCTTGGTTGAGAAACACTGGTTTACAGCCCGGGTGGTCATTCCCTCAGAGCGCATGGATCAGTGACTGGCTGCATGTACAGTAAAAATCCCTTAAACAGTGTATGTTTAGGAGATATTTACAGTACCTATTAGGTAGGCCTTATTATAGGTTACTTATTTAGGCCTCATGCACACTGGACATTACAAAAAAGACCAGTGGCTTTAGCTGTAGAATGGCGCGTTAACCGCTTCCCGACTGGATATACGTTGACAGAATGGCACGGCTGCGCAAATGGACGTATATATACGTCCCCTTTAATTTGCGAGCCGTGTGGTCGCGCGCTCTGTGACCGTGCCCGCGGGCTCGATGTCCACCGGTGTCCCGCGATCGGGTCACAGAGCTGAAGAAAGGGGAGATGTTAGTGTAAACGCAACATCTCCCTGTGCTTCCTAGTGACATGTCACTGATCGTCTGTTCCCTGTCATCGGAAAGCGATTAGTGACGTGTCACAGCAAGCCACGCCCCCTAACACTTAGAAGCACTCCCTAGGTCACACTTAACCCCTTCAGTGCCCCCTACAGGTTAACCCCTTCACTGCCAGTGTCATTTTTACAGTAATCAGTGCATTTTTATAGCACTGATCGCTGTAAAAATGACAATGGTCCCAAAAGGGTGTCAAAAGTGTCCGCCATAATGTCGCAGTCACAATAAAAATCGCTGATCGCCGCCATTACTAGTAAAAAAAAAAATATTAATAAAAATGCCATAAAACTACCCCCTATTTTGTAGACGCTATAACTTTTGCGCAAACCAATCAACGCTTATTGCGATTTTTTTTACCAAAAATATGTAGAATACATATCGGCCTAATCTGAGGAAAAAAAATGTGTTTTTTTTTTATATTTTTGGGGATATTTATTAAAGCAAAAAGTAAAAAATATTGAATTTTTTCAAAATTGTCGCTCTATTTTTGTTTATAGCGCAAAAAATAAAAACCGCAGAGGTGATCAAATATCCTCAAAAGAAAGCTCTATTTGTGGGAAAAAAAGGACGTCAATTTTGTTTGGGAGCCACGTCGCAAGACTGCGCAATTGTCAGTTAAAGCAACGCAGTGCCAAATTGCAAAAAGTGGCTTGGTCTTTGGCCAGCAAAATGGTCCGGGGCTGAAGGGCGCGAGTTTTGCAGCGTTTTTGCATTGGCGCTTTTTAGCATTTTTTTTTTTAGCAAAACTATACTCCCATCAAAGCTTATAGCTCAAAAATGCACATAAACGCCAAATAGCAGCGTTTTTCATAGTTAGAGCATTTCTACAGCTGAAAAACTCCTCTTCAAACCCACTAGTTCTGTGGGTTTTTTACAGCCCGAAAACGCCCCCCGGCCAAAAACGCTGATAAAAGCCTATGTGTGCATGGACACATACAGCCAAAAACAGCATACAGCCAAAAATGTCCAGTGTGCATGAGGCCTAAAGTGGAACTTCACTCTCCCAATCAATATTGATTATTTTTAATCCTCATGCTGCTAGCATTAGGCCCCTTTCACACCAGCGGACTGATTGGGTGCGCCTGTCCGTTTTTCAGGCGGACCCGATCATTGGCCACCCATTGTTCTCTATGGGGAGGCGGATGTCAACGGACATGTGTCCATTGTCAACTGCCAGCACAAGATCTGGTCCGCTAAAAACAGATGGATGGAGATACGTTCGCCATCCCCACGGCGGATTGGATGATATTCGGATAGAAACAGACATGTGGTCTGTTTCCATCAACCGCCCCATAGAGAACAGTGGGCTGTGTCCGTGTCCACTCAGCATAGAGATTACCCCACTGAGTAGGCAATTCTGCTTGGACGGATTCCACCCCGTGTGAAAGGGGCCTTAGTAAATAGATAGGAATGTATATCATATTTACTTGTTTTAATCTTATTACATTTCTTCAGTTTGTTTCTTGCCTAGGCAAATGGTGCCAAAAATCCCAAGAGTCTTCAGGAGAGGAGGGGGGGATTTCGCTCAACACGCTCTCCTGCATGCATGTTTGACCTAAAGGCTGATGGATTCCAGAAAGTAAATGCTACATAAATCATTTGCCCTTACTCAAGACGGCCACAGCCAGAAATGCTAGGGGGTGTTTTTCAAAGTGATTTCTCAACAAAGTAAAGTATGGAGACACGGGTGGATGGGTGAGTTTGCTTTGAATATTAGGAATTGGATGCGGTTTTCCCCACATCTAACTTGCATGACAGGAGATTGTGACTGACTCTCTATGAAGCCGGTTCACATTTCTCTGTGGCGGCTTGCACAGGAGTCCTGTACGTCTTTGGCTCTGTTTCAGGGCCATTCAGGCAAAAATTTGGCCTGATTAGTCCCTGAAATAGTAGAACAGGGACGCACCGGACCCCTGCTGCGAGACGCATCCGGCAGCAGTGTGAACCCAGACTGAAAAATGAATTAAATGGTATTTTTGGTTTGTGGTGTTCAGATGCAGTGAAGATCCGCTTTAAGCAATGCAGTTGGATTAAGGGCCTGCTCCAGCCTGTGCCTGGATAATGCACCTAATGATGAGGTCACCCCTTTGCTCCCTCCTCCTGAAAGAATGTTCACTGTGTTAGACTGACAGAATTGTACAACACCATATTCGTTTTAATTCTGCCTACATTAGCACCCCCTTTCCTTTTAAAATGAATGTTGTGCAAAATTTGGAATAATTAGGTGGTAGGTAGGAATGTCTGCAAAGGCTGCTTATAGATAAAACGGTTGATAAATTAATGCATACTAGGATTGATTGCAAAGGGTTCAAATAGGTGGAAAACCTGAATGATAGTAAAAAGTTAAACAGATAAACACATTGGTCAATATTTTTCAGCATGATAGCAATTGAACACGAATGTGCCAATTGACGGCTCAGCAAGGTGCAGTGTACAAGCAATCAATCATTTACAGCAATGTAAGCAATAAGACTATCGTCATTCAGGCCACTGGACTTCCCAAGTCACCATAAACTAGCACATGCTTAAGCACTGGCTGAATCCATTTATGGAAGGTCCCCAACATTTACCTGGTGTTTTGGGTCTGCTGACTTGCTCACTAGACCAGAGGTCTTCAAGTGGGAGTAGAAAATGCCTCAGACTTGGTGGTCAGTAGGGTAAAAAAATTACAGTACATAATGCCCGTGGGCAGTGGGAGGAATAGTGCCCTGTCATTAGTGTTAGTGGGCGGAATAGAGCCCGGTCATTGGTGTTAGTGGGCGGAATAGAGCCCCGTCATTGGTGTTAGTGGGAGAAATAGTGCCCCGTCATAAGTGTTAGTGGGAGGAATAGTGCCCCATCATTGGTGTTAGCGGGAGGAATAGTGCCCCATCATCGTTTGCAGGAGGAATAGAGCCCCGTCATTGGTGTTAGTGGGCGGAATAGAGCCCCATCATTGGTGTTAGTGGGAGGAATAGTGCCCGGTCATTAGTGTTAGTGGGAGGAATAGTGCCCCATCATCATTGTTAGCGGGAGGAATAGTGCCCCGTCATTAGTGTTAGTGGGAGGAATAGTGCCCCGTCATCATTGTTAGCGGGAGGAATAGTGCCCCGTCATTAGTGTTAGTGGGAGGAATAGTGCCCCATCATCATTGTTAGTGGGAGGAATAGTGCCCCGTCATTGGTGTCCATGGGAGGAAAAGTACCCCATAATTGGTGTCCATGGGAGGACTAGTGCCCCATTGTTGATATCAGTGGGAGGAATAGTGTCCCATCATTGGTATCAGTGGAAAGAATAGTGCCCCATCATTGGTGTCAGTAGAAGGAATATTGCTCCATTGTTGATATCCGTGGGAGGAATAGTATCCCATCATTGGTGGGAGGAATAGTGACCTAGGGGCCAAAAAAAGGCTTACAAAGGACCACACCCGGCTTGTGGCCCGCATTTTGGAGACCACCACACTAGACCAATGTCTTACAAGTACAGAAGCTAGTCCAGCTTTAGTTAGTTAGTTACCAATCGTTAGTTTAGCTAGTTTTCAAGACTAGGCAGTGGGAAGAAAGTCAAGAAGAGGTTGGACAGCAGTGGCCTCCATGGTATACACATCTGCAATCCTCAATTTATTCATGCAGATCTTAAAAATCAAACAGCTGCCTAGCATTTTACAATTGTACTTTCCTCCGAGTATAACTAACCCTACAGCAGTATATAACACTTCTTTCAAACAACACAGACCATTCTCGTTCATAGGCTACAAACCAAGGTTTCTGAAATATTATCTTGCACATTATAGCATGTCAAGTCATAAACATTTAATATTTATAGTGCACTTTTGTTACCAGACATACTTCTCGCCCGAGGGAAAAATAAGCTGGCAGTTTAGCAAAGAGCCGTGTCACAACACAAATTCGACATGCTCCATCATTTTAAATGTTTCTCTCTATCGTCACCTGGAACGGCAGTCATTAGTATTTGTAACTTTTAAAAGCCAGAAAAACTGACTGAGGCCCCGGCGAGAAGTCAATCAGTGCCGAAAAACTGGTTCTCGGGCTTAGTCGGCGAGGCTCAAATAAGACATGAGCATGGATGGGCATGCGTGCACAAATGAAAAATACCACGATAATAAGCTTTTCAAGTAACAATTACATCAAAAGACTCATCTCTGCTCCACATAATCACTTTTCAAGAACACTTAATTCCAAATACTGTGGATATTTAATTCTCAACAAATATTTAACCCATTCCTGAACACTCTGTGTTAGCATTATAAAACTGAGCAGAGATTTATTACTTTTTATTTTTTGCACCTTTTTCTACATTTTATAATTGCTTTTTAGTTCGTTTTTCCTGCTTTTATCTGTTTAAGTGTATCTGAAGCCAATTTGTTTTTAGGTTGAAATAAAATAATGAATATGAAAAACTCTTATTTGTTATTTTTTTATTTGCCAATCTCCCCCCTGAGCTATTGTGTTCTGACAGGGGGGCTGCCCCCCGTGGCCCGCCAGAACACACCAGTCAGCGTTCGCAGCCATTAGCTGTGAGCGCTGATTGAATGCCCATCAGCAGATGATTTTCTGGCATGCACGTTCTACAAAAGCCAGATGTTCGGCTGGCATCCGTCAGACAGGCTGTCGTACACACCATTGAACCGGCCAATACAAGCCGATATTCGGTCCTTGTGTACCAGGCTTTAGACAGTTGTCCCCAGAACATGTTACTAGATTTATTTTCCTGTTTTGACAACAACTCAAAATTTCACCCCCAAAGCCAATGGTTATCAGGGTGGAGTTGCGCTTAAGGGTGGGTTATGTAGTTGGCCATTAAAGCGGAGCTCCACCCAAAAAGGGAAGCTCCACTTGTTCGTACCTTCCCCCCCTCCACTGCCACATTTGGCACTTTCTGGGGGGTAGGGGGGAGCGGGTACCTGGTTTTGAGGTACCCGCTTCCACTTCCTGGTAAGATCGCCTTTGCAGCCTACTAAGACCTATGTATGTCCCCAAAGACGATGGGACCATTCAGATAGTGTAGCGACTCGCTGATATACAGTGGGAGATTGGCTGTGAAGCCTTCACTGCCAGTTTCCCTTACTTGCAATGCGCCTGCACTCGAAGCCGATGGACGAATTGGCTTGGGGTGCCGACATTGCAGGATCCGTAGACAAGTGTCCTTATAGTAAAAGTTAGCAGCTACAGTATTTATAGCTGCTGACTTTTCTTTCTTTTTTTTTACAGGCTGAAACTCCGCTTTAATATTCCCATTAAAGTGGTCCTACACCCTCCACACCCACTTTCTCTTATTCCCCTTCAACCGTCCTCCTCTCACGTGAGTGAATACTTTTATTTACTTTGTTTTTTAACACCTTTTTCAGTGTTCATTGTTTCTCACCTAGGCAAATATGATGTATTTATTTTCTGCAGCCTCCTGTGCTAACCACGTCACGTATTCCAGGAGGATTTGAAGTACTGCACAGTGGCTAAGTGGTTAGCACTTTTGCCTAGTAGCAATAGAGTTGTTGGTTGTTGGTTTGAATCCCAAACATGTCACAACCTGCTTGGAGTTTGCATGTTCTCGCAGTCCCTGTGCCTGTGTGGATTTCCTTCGGGTACTTCGGGTGTCCCACACTCCAAAAGACATGCTGGTTGGTTAAATGGCTCCTGTCTAAATTGCCCATAGTCTGTGTACTGTATGTATGAATGTGATTCAGGGACCTTAGATTGTAAGCTCCTTGAGGGCAGAAACTGATGTGAGTGTACAATATACTGTATATGTAAGGGGGTGCGTAGATTGTCAGTGTAATCTAAGTACCGGTAACAAATACATTTTCTACTGTCATCAGAGGGTCCAGCTGTCTGTTTATTTTGCTGCCAGCCCACTCATGATACATCGCCACATCTTCGCAGACCCAGCTGAAAGAACCTGGAAGAGACAGCTTCCTCTCCAATGATGTCATAAGAAGATGGCGGTGTTGGACAAGGTGTATGGTGGCAGATCCCTAGCGAACACTACTGGATCACTGAGTGTGCAGAATCCAACTATAGATGTAAGAGGGGTAAATAAAAAAAAGTAGGGAGGGAGTTGTGAAGTTCTTCTAAGTACTGAAAAAACGTCACCATTCATAGACAGAAATGGTTTCTATTCTAGACATGCCCACAGGCTGTGCCCAGGAACAGCAAACACATAATTTAAAGGCTCGTGCGTACAAGCCCAACAATTCTTCTATTAATACTCCAGGATGCTGTGGTGTGGCATCGTATGCATGCCATTTGTGGCATTTGCGTTCCCTGAAGAATGGTAGGCTGACTTTATACAACAGGCCGAGTATAAATACTGCCGTACTCATTAGGGCAGTGGTTCTCAACTCCTGTCCTCAGGACCCACTAACAGGCCAGATTTTAAGTATTACCTTGGGGAGATGCAGACTAAAATCCTGCAATCCCTGAGCAGCAAATTATATCACCTGTGATGCATTTCAGTTATCTTGCAAACCTGGCCTGTTGGTGGGTCCTGAGGACTGGAGTTGAGAACCACTGCATTAGGGGAAGGAGACTCTAGATGCTGCGACCCGATTCGGAAGTAGGCCAATATACACCACTCCAGACCTGAACCTACATGACTTGCCTGACTTACTAAAACTTTGTCAAATATATTTCCTAAAAGATTCCATTGCCTGTGAGCCCAAACATTGCTTAGACTAGAGAAACATGAGAAAAATATCCTGGCAGCCTCACGTCCGCATTCCTATACAGTACTTTCTTGCCACAGCTCTCTCATTAATGGTTGCGGGTTCCTCTATAGTCCAACTTTTCCAGCCTAAAAAGCCCATATGATTGCATGGGAATGTGGAGCCCTAAAACCACATTTGTGACAACTGAAAACATATGCAAGTCTGTAAAACGTACAGCTATCCTTCTCCCTCCCGTCTCACCTCACCACAAATACCACCCTCTGTAATTATACTTCTGGAAGATGCAGCATTCTTTCCAGTCACTGATAATGAGAGGGTGCTGCAAGCCAGAAAGTAATTACAAACTTTAAAACATGTAGGCGCCTTCTCCGAGCAAAATTAAAGGGCTGTTGTATGCTGGTCTTCTGTACCATACACCTTATTAAAGAGGGAGACTCCGACGGATGGTACATCAAGATGAAAAGGTCTGAGGAACACTGTGCTATTAAAGACAGTGGCAGGAGGGGCTGGTGCCCATGGGCATCTTGTTATTTTCCTAGCATTTATAAAGACCTCCCACGCTTTTTCAGAAAAACAATGCACGGCCTGTATGTTCAGGAAGATGACAAATGCCCCATAATCCTTTGCTGTCACCATGAAATTCAAAATGACAACATATTTTGTATTTCAAGTCCAAAAGCAGACACTCGCTAATAGCTATTTAAATAGGCATAATTTCTCTTCAGAAAAGTTTGTTGTATTTATTTTTGATTTGTAAAGGTAAGACCTAACAACACGGGGGACGCAGTGACAGCCCGTCATTGAGTTTGCCATATTGTAAGCTGCGTGCATGCTTGTTTGCAGCAATGTAACTTCCAGCTGTGTTTAAAATGAAGCCTCAAGACACTAATATTTGTGTGTGTGCAATTCCCTATAATATAAACATAAACTGTGCTTCTGCCAATAAGAAGAAAAAAAAAAAAGATGGGCGCAGAAACAGGAGATGATCACTGATAACATACTGTGAAAAAGCTGGGATAGTAAATAATGTCCCTTTAAAGTAAAACCAAATCTGAAATCTCATACCAATTATGTTATGTGATTTAAAAAGTAATTTTGAATCTTTTTAAATCTTCAGCTTATCTGTCATGAATGTTTTTGGTCAGGCATTTCCTGTTCTAGGGTGACAATGCTCTGTCCCCATCTCTCCTGGATTGTTGCATGAACTTCCAAAGGCCACATCAACACACACTGCAAAGGCATGGTCCACTGTTGCCCCGCAGAAATGCCTTGCAGCCATTAAAGTGATTGTAAATGTTCGCTTTTTTTTTTTTTTTAAATAACAAACATGTCATACTTACCTCCTCTGTGCAAGGGTTTTACACTGAGTGGCCCCGTCCTCTTTTCTGGGGTCCCCCCGCGATGCTCCTGGCTAATCCTCCCCATTGAGTGCCCCCACGGAGAGCCGCATTCCATGGGGGCACTCATGCAGGCGCGCTCCCGAGTCCTGCTGCTGCATCCATTGACACAGAAAGCAGGACTCGGCCCCACCCCCGGCTCCTGTGTCACTGAATTTGATTGACCGCAGCAGGAGCCAATGGTTCTTGCTGCTATCAATCTATCCAATGATAGATCCAAGACAGCGGCTGGAGCTGCTGGGCTCGTTCTTGATGCTGGAACGATCGGGTAAGTAAAAGGGGGGCTCTGGGGAGGAGCTGCACCACAAAAGGTTTTTCACCTTAATGCATTCTATCTTGAGACTTTACAACTCCTTTAATTACATGCATGTAGAAGAGGCTGCAAAGAGGCTGCAGCAGCCCTGAGGTGTGACTAAGGATGAAAAAAAATTATGAAAACAAGTTTTATATTTAAAAAAAAAAAAAAAAAAAAAAGCAATTGTTTCAATACATATCTTTTTAGCAAACCAAAAACTTCACTCGAAAGGGGAAGTTCTGCTCTTACTTCCCCTCTGCAAACATTTGGAATACATTTTTTTTGGTGGGGGGGGGGGGGGGTTTACTTGGTTTTGAAAGGTACCCGCTCCCAATTCCGGTCAGATCTTCACGGCAGATCAATCAGTTCTCCACCCCCTTCCCTGCCCGCAAACTTCTGGGACATGTCACAGAAGGCTGTCAGACCATTCACAAAGTGCAGCATGGCTCCTGCATGCACAGTAGGAAGCTGGCTGTGAAGTCGCAAAGAGTCACAGCCAGATGCCCACATTTAACATACTGTCGCCTGAGACTTGAAGAACGGTGAAGAAAGCACTGGATCCTTGGACAGGTAAGTGCCTTTTTTTATTAAGAGTCAATGTGCATTAGGTGGCTGAAAATATTTCAGAACTTCTGGAAGCAAAAGCAGCATAATGCTCATAGTGGCTTGTATTGCACAAGAGTGTATGTAAGTTTATGTGCATTTGCTTTTATAAGCATCCATTTTGTTTTGACCTGTTACTGTTTATACTAGAAAAAAAAAAAGGCACCACCCACTTGGAGCTCATGACTTACTAAAAAGAAGTCTGAGAACAAAAGTCACCAACAAATCAAACCCAGATAAAGATAAGGATCATGGCAAACCTGTCCTATAATTTTCACGATTACGAGCATGCTTTTTAATTGATTTACAACAGCATTCCCTGAAAGGTTATACCACTTACAATTCCTTTACAGCAGCGCTGCTCTACCGCAGCATAATCTTGCAAAGAAAGTGCATGCCAATCCATCAAGATGAGATTCTGTAACTTTGTATTAATTACTTTCTCTAATTAAATACATTGTAAAAGTTAAATGTCAGCTAAAGTCTCCCCGCAGAGACCTGGTGACAGAAACATCATTGGATTGCAGTAACATGCAAATTAGAGCAAAAGGACAGAATTAATGGCAAAGTTCTTAAAGTTCTACTCCAGCCAAAACCTTTTCTTTTGTTTATTCTAACTGAGACCTCAAGGGGGAGACAGGACAAGAGAGGAGTAGAGAGACTGCTCAGTTGTAGGCCGGTTATTTTGTCTTCTACTATCTGGTAATCACTATACCTTATGGTCAACAAAAAAAAAGTTTGCATTGTTAACTTCATGGTTGTGTATGCTCAGTCAATGTTCCATCTGAACAAATCACAAACTATTAATTTCAACCACTGAATCACTTAGGGCAGAGGTTTTAGAACTACATTTCCCATGTTGCTCATGCACTCAGCCAGTGACTGACAGAAGTCCCATGATGTTCAACTACACTGCAGAGTCGCACCCTTCCATTCTGTGTCTTAGAATAAGAGGGAAGTGAAGCCTCCATTAATCTACATGTAATATCCCAACCCCATTGTGTTTAGCTGGGTAGTGGGCATGGAGGAAGAGGGAAGGAGTGGGCTGTCATATACCACTGTGTATACGCCCACATGTGACTCTATAGTCACATGGGCTGCTCAGATGTGATAGGGAGGAAATGCTCAGCATAGAAACTCACTAAAAACCAAACATGTGCAGAGTTGCTACCACAGCTGAATTGGGGACATGGGCAGAAGATGAAGATAGAAAGCAGCAGAATAAATCAGGTTTTTTGCAGAATTTAGAAAAGGAATCTCATAGTAACAGCATGAAATACAGCATTTATTGATAGTTATTTTATGATGTGGGTTTAGTGACACTTTAAAGTACCCATTACCATTACTGAACCATGTCTATTGCGTCTAAGGGTGTACTCATACCAGGGTGTACGTACTGTGCCCCCCTTCCCTAAAGTCCAGCTTGAATAATGTCAGGGTCGCAGTTCAGTTGGGCGTTCGACGCTGGAGCAGATTAGGTTTGTTTGTGCCCACTCAGGTAGTATGGGTACAGATAACGTAAGTGCCCGTTCATACTACCGTGACTTGGGATCTGACTTGTGTCGCCCGACATGAGAAATTACATTGAAGTGAATGAGAGCCATCTTAATGTACACTACTGAAGAGGCTCAGACTTCAGAAAAGGTTCCTGTACTACTTCAAGGCGACTTCTAGGCAACTTGTACCCATTGATTTCAATGGAAGTCGCCTCCAAAGTCGAATCACTCTCTTAACTGAAGAAACTTTACAGGAAGCGAAAATAGTTTTCTCAGGCAAACCCCTCCCTCCCACAGAGCTGATTATTCTTTGATTGGCCACTGGCAAAAGTCGCCTGTCCTGGAGGCGACTTGAAGTCGCATTGTAGGTCACTCCAAGTCGTGCTGAAGTCATCTCGCAAAGTCGCACTGACCCTGTGTGAACCGGCACTAAGCGTGCTTAGGCCCAGCACAGTGAGTGCAGGAAGTGATCACAGGAAGTGTACTCTGGCCAGGCACATTGTGATCAAGGAAGTGTACTCTGGCCAGGCACAGGAAGTGATCACAGGAAGTGTACTCTGGCCAGGCACAGGAAGTAATCACAGGAAGTGTACGCTGGCCAGGCACAATGTGATCAATGAAGTCTGCTCAGGCCAGGCACAGGAAGTGCACTCTGGCCAGGCGCAATGTGATCACAGGAAGTGTACTCTAGCCAGGCACGGGAAGTGATCACAGGAAGTGTACGATGGCCAGGCACAATGTGATCAATGAAGTGTGCTCAGGCCAGGCACAGGAAGTGCACTCTGGCCAGGCGCAATGTGATCACAGGAAGTGTACTCTGGCCAGGCGCAATGTGATCACAGGAAGTGTACTCCGGCCAGGCACAGGAAGTGCACTCTGGCCAGGCGCAATGTGATCACAGGAAGTGTACTCTGGCCAGGCATGGGAAGTGATCACAGGAAGTGTACGCTGGCCAGGCACAATGATCAATGAAGTGTGCTCAGGCCAGGCACAGGAAGTGCACTCTGGCCAGGCGCAATGTGATCACAGGAAGTGTACTCTGGCCAGGCGCAATGTGATCATAGGAAGTGTACTCCGGCCAGGCGCAATGTGATCACAGGAAGTGTACTCTGGCCAGGCGCAATGTGATCACAGGAAGTGCACTCTGGCCAGGCGCAATGTGATCACAGGAAGTGTAATCTGGCCAGGCACAATGTAAGCACATGTCAGCAAGGAAGGACTATCATTCTCGTCCAGTACAAGCCAACCGGGCCTAGGGTACATACACCGTAAGTGACAGCAGACACCTCTGATTGGAAAGGATAGTCTGCCAGTTGGTACTATAGTATTTGCACACTGGAGCACATATTTTTTTCAGATTAAAAGAGGAAAAGAAAAAAACTGCAGAAAAAAAAAAATCCTAAAATGTGTGTTGCATTTTTACATCATCATACTAACGTGACACTCCTTTAAAGCCTTTTAGTTTTCTGACCTAGCTGATAGGCATATATTAAGGAGACAAAACAAACATGTCGTGTGATAAAATGCTATATCATTATAGTAATATCAATACAAAGTTGGCGGGTTGGAATGTACCTTTGATCCGACTGACCGCATATACAGCTTCTCCACAATAGTGAATCTTCTGTTTGATTCAACAACTATTAATGCACACATTGATCAGGTCTGATCAATGGCTGCCCTTTGATTTTCGCTCTCTGTCTCAGAATCCCAAGTCATTATCTGTTATTGTATTGTGCAAGGACGCCGTCAGCCTTTGCTTTCTTCAAGACACAGTTAGTCTGCCTCCATCGCCTCTCTGTACTGTCTAGGTCACCATTCATTCTACAGATTTAAGACACATCTTACACGCAGGGTCAAGAAAGGCTTTAGTGTTCATTTGACATTATTTACTCTGAACTAATCAATCAGCAAGGAATGAATGTTCAATATCTGGAGTGATGGGAGAGTTTAAACAACCTGCACAGTGCTTGCCGCTGTAAATCTGTGTCCAATACAGCTGACTAGGTGTCTCAAACAGAGAAAACGGATTGCTGTATGTTGCTTGGGAGCTATAAATGTCTTAAAGGAAAACTCCTAAAGTAATATTTAGGTCTTGCTATAAAATGCAGTACCGCCTAAAGTGAAAAGGTTATTTATTTGGGTTTGCCTTTTTGTTTTCTCTCCAGGTGCCTGCACATACCACTAGTTTGATGAAAAACTGCTGCACAGAAACTGCATTCAAAGGGTATGTCTGGGAAGAAAAAACAACATACCGTATATACTCGAGTATAAGCCGATTTTTTAAGCACAATTTTTTGTGCTGAAAATGCCCCCCTCGGCTTATACTCAAGTCACCTTTTTGCGCCTGATCTCCCGGACTTTGGGGAGCCGGTACCGGCCGGCCGTAAGTCCTCTGGACACATATAGCCCCACTCGCCCTCTACAAGTGTGCAAAGTTTCTTGTCCGGGGGACCTACGGCCGGGGAGCACCGATTTTTCAAACCCGGGCACCCCTTCCATAGACTCCCATGTTAAACGGTAATTTCTCTGGTGACTTTGGGGACCCGGTACCGGCTGGTCGTAGGTCCTCTGGACCCCAAACTTGGCACACATGTAGCCCAACTTTTCCTCTACAAGTTTGCAAAGTTTCTTGTCCAGGGGACCTACGGTCGGGTAGCACTAATTTTTCAAAGCCGGGCACCCCTTCCATAGACTCCCATGTTAAACATCAGTCTAGTCATGGACACAGTGAGGCATGGACACAGTGAGGCAAAGTGAGGCACACCCTAGGCTTATACTCGAGTCAATACGTTTTCCCAGTTTTTGTGGTAAAATTAGGTGCCTCGGCTTATATTCGGGTCGGCTTATACTCGAGTATATACGGTATGCAGTACAACACGCCTACTAGACATGCACATAACCTAAGTTTCATCTATTACTAAACCTGCAGGTACAGTAAAATACATGTAGAACTAAGTTCCATGAACAAAGTTAGGTTCCATAAATCATATAAACATGCATAAATAAAACATATACCGGTATATACAGGTACGTAAACAGGCGTGTGCGCATATACACGCGTAAAATTATTTTTCACCCTAACAGTGCTTCAATTTACAGTAAAAGATTGTGTGTACGTACGCGTGTTCAAAACGTTACATTTTCTTTTTTTTTCTACAACTCATAACGCAGTGCTGCAATGCAGATCTTTACACAACTGTGCAAAAAAAGAAATAGAGAAAACACGGAGCACAATTCACTGACGTGGCACCAAATTCATAGACATATGAGAAAAACAAGAATAAAGAAAAAAGTTTTTTTTTTTTTAAGGTGCCATTGTTAATCAAAAAGCAAAGTAGATGTTCAGTTAGTTAAAGTGGCGCTCCACCCGATTTTTAGACCTTATCTTATTCAATGGACATAATGTAATTAATGTCGAAACGGGCATTGTTTTTTTATTTTTCTGTACAGTACCTTAATAAATCTCCATTTTATATCTGTTTCCTGTCTCCTCTGCTCCGGGAATTCTGCGGGAATTACGTCATATCCTTGTAACGCAATGTAACCTGGGAGCATTTGTCATAGCTCCCAGTATTCATTGCCGAGCCTTGCTGCAAGATATCGCTTGACAAGGGGGCGGTAACTTTCTGCGACGCCGGTGTAGTGTCATATTTTGCTACCCATCACAGATTGCTCCGGAAGTGACGTTTCGTCGCCGCCATCTTGCTACACCCCACACTCCTTCACAGTAATGATAGAGTGAGAAGGGGGCAAGCGGACATCTTGTTACACCCACCGGAGTTTTTGATTTCGAAAACAAGAACATGCGGTGAATGCTGGGAGTTCAGCATTCGCCGCAAGGAGGAAGTACATGCTTGTGGGATTCTAATGCCCACAAGCAAAATGGCAATCCGTAGGAAAAGGTAATATAAGTTATCATTTCTAACTGAATAGCGATGCGGTGGACTAAAAGACACGGAGACGTGAGTAGACATGTAATAGGCAGAATACTTTGTAATGGCATGAAAAAAAAAAAAAACGATTTGGCCGCGGGAGAACCGCTTTAATATACAAAAACAATTTGATTAATTTACAAAAATTCCGTAAAAGATATCTTTATCCATAAAAACATTGCAGTGCAGTTATATATTGAATTTACTGTGTTTCCCCAAAAATAAGACCTACCCCGAAAATAAGACCTAGCGTTATTTTCCAGGAAGGCTGCAATATAAGCCCTCTCCTAGACTGTAAGCTCTAACGAGCAGGGCCCTCTGATCCCTCTGTTTTGAATTGTATTGTGATTGTACTGTCTTCCCTGATGTTGTAAAGTGCTGCGCAAACTGTTGGCGCTATATAAATCCTGTATAATAATAATAATAATAATAATAATACCCTGAAAATAAGCCCTAGTTTAAAATGCTTGTAAAATCCTATAATCCACTATATTACAGTAGAATATAATGTACAATGTGTGTGTTTCTGTAATATAATTGCAGGAAAGAGAGCTCTGGCAGGTCACAGAAGCGCAGAGCGGCGCTATAACAAAGGTATTTGGCACAATTATATAACAGAAACACACACATTGTACATTATATAATACTGTAATAGAGTGTATTATAGGATTTTACAAGCATTTTAACTCAGTTCACATTGGGGATTCTTGTCAGGCAGGAAAAGAGAGGGGGAGAGAAGACAGCACATTACATGGTAAGACCTACCCCGAAAATAAGCCCTACTGTGTCTTTTGTTGCCAAAATTAATATAAGACCCAGGCTTATTTTCGGGGAAACACTGAAGGAGGCTTCCTAAGAAAGGTACTCATTCTGCTAAGCCTTAAGGCCCGTGCACACGATCAAAAAACCCAACGAAAAATAGCGCTTTCGAAGAGATTTTACGATAATCTGATCGTTAGTACACAGCTTTCGTCTGAAATTATCAGAAGGGACAAATATGAAAATTTTTCTCATATGATACCAGATTGTATGATTTTCATTTAATCAGTAAAATTTTCATCTGAAAATACAATACAAATGCAATAGAATACATTACACCACTTTCAAATTTTTATTCTGTCGCACGAGAATTTTCGTACTTTAGTAACCTCTTCTTTTTTGATATGGAGACTAGCATGCATAAAAAAAATGGACGATCATTTGTAATCTCATTGCGTGTACCAGGCTCTAGCCCATAAGTATACATATAGAAAATAATATCCAATGTACATTTGATACAATGACTGTATTTAGGCCAGACTGCAGACAACAATTGTGTGCCGGTCTCAAAGTGTTTCACCATTAACTGACTTCCTCAGGAGGCCTTACATATGACCAAGGACGGGTGACGCTAAATCCAAATATTCCAAAAGTTCCCCCCTGTCCTTTTGTGAATGGGAGAGTGCTGAAATGACCTTCCTAGACAGCACTTACCATATACTGCTAAGATATTCACTGGAGAGAAGGAGACACAACCATTTTGGAGTAGCCAGTGGTACAAAAAAATGTGCTCCAGATGGGAAAATCATCTCTGTCCTGATGAGGACATACTGGCTCACTGGCTTCACAAAGAGCACTTAAGACCCAACAGGGGATAAAACTCTTCCTTATTCCAACAAAATCTTTAAATAAAAGAAGAAGATCTGGTTAAAGTAGAACACCAGTCAAACCTGGACCAAGGGGCTAGAGAAAAAGTTTTTATTCTTGTATCCCCATTAGGGAGATTTCTTTGTCTTTCCTGTGCTAATAACTGCACAGGAGGTAAGGGGACTCTTATCCACCAACAAATTATTGAACAACCGTTTTTCAGAAGCGTTTGAGATCATTGACCCCGTTGGCAATGTTTCCCTCATTTCCTGTCCTGGTGAGAGATGGTTACAGGTTTTAAAGCTGTTTTTCAGACATTAAAACTTTAATTTAAATATATTCCTCAGTAGCCACAAAGGATAGAAACCTACTATGGGTGCACAAATGCTTTTGCAAACCCATTTATTACACTGCAAAAATAGCAGAGACATCATCACTGTGCTGGATATAGTCTATGCGGAGACGAGAGTTGAGGGAGAGATCCAGCAGGCCCCACCCACTACAGGAAGGGGCGTAGACATGACCAGTCACCCTGCACAAAGACAGAGCAGCAGTGACCAGTCTTTACTGCAGGAGGCACAAAGGTACGTTTCACACTGAATTATTGCCCAGACCCGGAAAGAAATACACAAAGCATTCCAAGATTCAAAGAAGAATACAAATGACTCTTCTAAAACAGGCAATAGTAGCTTATTCCAGGAGTCCAGATTTAATCTTACCTTTTTCTACATTAAAAAAAAATAAAGTTTTGCCTGGACTTCCGCTTTCAGGCCTCATGCACACTGGATGTTTTTGGACGTTTTCACAGCAGCTGTTTTTGACAGTAGATGTTTTTTTCTACACTCATTAAACTCTCCATCATGTTAACCTATGTGTCCAGGCACACATAAGCTGTTATCAGCAGTTTTGGGCAGTGGCGTTTTTTGAGCAGTAAAAAACAAAAACTAGTGGGTTCTGAGAGACGTTTTTCAGCTGTAAAAACGCTCTAATGCTGGTAAACGCTAAAAAACGTCTCTCACCAGCGGTTTTTAACATTTTTGATCCATTGAAATAGAAAAAAAAAAAATCTTAAAAAAAAAAAAAAACGCTAAAAGATGCTAATGCGGAAAAACGCTAAAAACCGCTATTGCACAAACGTTTAAAAAGTTGAAAAACTCACTGCAAAGCTACTGGCGTTTTTACAACGTTATTTTAATGCCCAGTGTGCATGAGGCCTAACAATTAACAAATGTATTTCGTTTCTGGGGGTAGTAAATATATATATATATATTCTTTAGTAAATGCAGATATATTATTACTGCAGAAAACTGCATACAATACCTACTAGCAGTCACCCTTCAAATTAAGAGTCATGGCAGCTCAATGGTTAAAAGACACCACTTTTCTAAAGCATGCGGCTCTCTTAAATCCTTTACAGTGAGATCCCGGAGGTTGTCTTGTATTGGAACTGACAGTGAACTTTCCAGATATGATCTCAAAGTCAAACCGCCATGTTTACAAGACTGCGTTCTGCTCTGATTCTGGAATGCTTTAAAGCACACAGTTACTAGTTTATCGCATATTTAAAAAGACGAGAACTACTTAAAAGAGACAGCCGGACTTAAGAGCCTTTATCGCAAACTTCATTTTCAATCTAAAAGGTTCCCAATTTTATAAAAAACAGAAGTCTGCAAAAAAAAAAAGTTTCCTGGAGGTATAAGATTGCCATGTTGCCCAGACATTTCATTAGGTTTACTTAAAGGATAAGCTCACCTTTTATAAAAAATAAAAAAATAAATGCACATCTCTTTGCAGGTAAAAAATGTGCTATTATTTATTTTTTTACACCGTGGGAGAAATGCTTTAATTGGTTCCTGTCTAAATTGATCCTAGTATGTGTATGTATGAATGAGTTAGGCCCCTTTCACACTGGGGCGTCGGCGGCATTTAGTCGCTAGCGGAGCGTTTTTAACCCCCGCTAGCGGTCGAAAAAGGGTTAAAACCACCCGCAAACCAATTAAAGCATTTCTCCCACGATCAGCAGATCATGGGTGTAATGCCAGGAACCTGCAAACAGTACACTGCCCACACTGCCGATATGGGCAAGCAGTTACTGGGTTGCAGGAAAAATCTATGAGCTATGAGAGTGCTCAACAGCGCCCCCGCAGCTTAGTGAGAACTACAAGCCATTGTCCGTATATACACTATATTGTGAAAAGTATTGGGACATCTGCCTTTACACGCACATGAACTTTAATGGCATCCCAGTCTTAGTCCGTAGGGTTCAATATTGAGTTGGCCCACCCTTTGCAGCTATAACAGCTTCAACTCTTCTGGGAAGGCTGTCCACAAAGTTTAGGAGTGTCTTTGGGAATGTTTGACCATTCTTCCAGAAGCGCATGTGTGAGCTCAGGCAGCAATATAGACGAGAAGGCCTGGCTCAGTCTCCACTCTAATTCATCCCAAAGGTGTTTTTATCAGGTTGAGGTCAGGACTCTGTGCCGGCCAGTGAAGTTCCTCTACCCCAAACTCACTCATCAATGTCTTTATGGACCTTGCTTGGTGCAGTGGCCCAAATCATTTGATGGAGGGAGGATTATGGTGTGGGGTTTGTTCTTCAGGGGTTGGGCTTGGCCCCTTAGTTTCAATGATGGGAATTCTTAAGGCGTCGGCATACCAAGACATTTTGGACAATTTCATGCTCCCAACTTTTGTGGGAACAGTTTGGGGAAGGCCCCTTCCTGTTCCAACATGTTTGCGCACCAGTGCACAAAGCAAGGTCTATAAAGACATGGATGAGTGAGTTTGGGGTGGAGGAACTTGACTGGTCTCAACCCGATAGAACACCTTTGGGATGAATTAGAGCGGAAACTCCGAGCCAGGCCTTCTCGTCCTGAACTCACAAATGTGGTTCTGGAAGAATGGTCAGACATTCCCATAGACACACTCTTAAACCTTGTGGACAGCCTTCCCAGAAGAGTTGAAGCTGTTACAGCTGCAAAGGGTGTGGCTGCACTACTGCTGATCTCCTGAGCTCCAGTGAGGCCTACTGATCCAGGGAGCTTGATTACTCCCTATACCCAGGGTGGATGCAGGAACCTGGGGTGGACCCAGGGGAGGATCCCCCGGATGGCCAGAGTACTGGTCCTCCCATACCAGTGTTTGAGGACCTGGGAAATGGCCCAGCTAAAGGTGAAAGCCTGGCAACCTACAGAAAGAAGGTTTGTGCTAGGATTGCGAGAATCGCTAAGGAGGAAGAAGTACTAGCGAAGTTGAAGTTTGACTTCAAGCATAAAAAAATTGCAAGTGACCGGCTTCACAGTTCTAAGAGGAAACAGATGCGGCCTGAGTTAATGGCTTTGGAGGCCAAAGTGGAAAAGCAGAGTCTGCTGGTGGCCACATTGAAAGAAACCAGCGGTGCTTTCAAGGAGAAGTATGGCAATGATGATCGCTTCCGTGCAATGTGCAGAGGGGCCATAGAGGCCAGTGGAGGGCAGGCATCATCAGAGTGCGTGAAGCAAAGGTCAGTGCAAAGCAAAAAAGTTTCTGTGGGCTCGGATTGTGTTTCTGGCCAGCACGCTGGAAAATCTTTGCATCCCGAGCCAACTATCAGTATGCCTGCAGAAAGTGGAGAAAGCTCTGGCACACAGGCTGCGGGTGATCAGCAGTCAGGTGTTTTGACTGGCAGTATGTCATCGGGCCAAGGAAGTTCTGTGCCCTTACCACCGCAGCAGGAGGCAATGGAGCAAGATGATCCATCTGAGCCTGTGGAGGGAGCAGGTATGCTGAACTTCATATCAGAAATGGAATCACCTTTGCATGGTCGCAAGTTTGAAGTGTCTGGATCATCTGAGGATGAAGAAGAGGTTGATGATGTCCCCCCAAAACCTTTGAAACATCGGGTGACAGAAAAAATAGGATTTTTATAACAGCTTACCTGTAAAATCCTTTTCTTAGGAGTACATCACGGGACACAGAGCGACATAGTCATTACTAATGGGTTATATAGATACCGTCAGGTGCTGGCACTGGCAACTTCCAAAACCGGAAGTACCCTCCCCTATATAAGCCCCTCCCATCCGGGAGCACCTCAGTTTTGTAGCAAAGCAATAAGTGTCCCCAAAGAGGGGCGGGAGCTCTGTGTCCCGTGATGTACTCCTAAGAAAAGGATTTTACAGGTAAGCTGTTATAAAAATCCTATTTTCTTTCTCGTACATCACGGGACACAGAGCGACATAGTCATTACTAATGGGATGTCCTAAAGCAATGCCCAATGAGGGGGGGGATACACCATATATAAGCTGAGCGCTATCAGACATGAGGATCTTTTGCGGCCTGCAACACACTGCGCCCAAAGGCGACATCCTCCTGACTTCTAACGTCCACCTGGTAGAACCTAGTAAACGTGTGAACTGAAGACCACGTTGCGGCCTTACAGATTTGAGCCAGGGAGGCCTGGTGATGCACTGCCCATGAAGTTCCAACTGCTCTCGTGGAGTGCGCTCTAACTTTGAACGGAGGCGGTCTCCTTCTCAAGCCATAAGCTTGCATAATGACCTGTCGAATCCACTTGGCTAAAGTAGATTTTGACGCTGCCTGACCCTTTCTGGGGCCTTCCGGCAGAATAAACAAAGTATCCGTTCTGCGAATCTGAGCAGTGGCTTTTAGATAAGCTTTAACTGCTCTTACTACATCCAAAGAATGCAATAACTTTTCCTCTACCGAAGTAGGTTTGGGGAAAAAAGAAGGAAGAACCACATCTTGGTTCAAATGAAACCTCGATACCACCTTAGGAAGAAAGGCTGGATGAGGACGTAACACTACTCTGTCCTTATGGATAACCAGATATGGCTCCTTACAGGACATAGCTGCTAATTCCGATACTCTTTTAGCCGAACAAATGGCTACTAGAAAAATCAATTTCCTGGTGAGAAGCACCAAGGAAATATGCTGTAATGGTTCAAATGGTTGTTTCTGTAGAACCGACAGAACCAAGTTTAGATCCCATGGACATATGGGAATATTAACCGGAGGACTAATACGCATCACTCCTTGTATAAAGGCTTTGACTAGTGAATGCGAAGCCAAGGGCCTTTGAAAAAATATTGACAAGGCCGAAATCTGACCCTTGATAGTACTCAAGGCAAGCTTCCTATCTACAGCCCACTGTAGGAAGTCCAGAATCCTACCTATTACGTACTTATGTGGATGCCATTTCTTGGCCTCACACCACGCGATGTACGCCTTCCAGATTCTATAGTAGATCTGCCTGGATACCGGCTTCCTGGCATTGATCATGGTAGATACCACAGCATTAGAGAGCCCTCTCTTTTTTAGAATGTGGGCTTCAATAGCCAGGCCGTCAAACCTAGGGCTGGTAAGGAAGGGTGGTATATCGGTCCTTGCGAAAGCCGGACGACGTGGGAGAGTCCAAGGACTCCCCACTGAAATTTTACAATCTCCGCGTACCACACTCTTCGGGGCCACGCTGGAGCCACCGGAATCACCGGTTTCTTTTCTACCCTGATTCTGCGGAGTAATCGAGGTAACCATTATGGCGGTGTGAATGCATATATCAGCTTGAACTGATCCCAAGGGAACACTAGGGCATCCGAGCCGCAAGCTAGGGGATCCCTTGTCCGAGAGACAAACCTGTCCCCCTTTGCGTTGAATCTGGATGCTAGAAGATCTACATCCGATGTTCCCCACCGCTGACATATTGTCCAGAAAACCTCGGGGTGAAGGGACCCTTCCTCTGGGCCTAATTGCTGGAGACTTAGAAAGTCCGCCTTCCAATTCTCCACTCCTGGAATGAATACCGCAGATATGGCTGGGACATATTTTTCTGCCCATTTCAGGATGTAATTTACTTCCCTCTGGGCTGCACGACTCCTGGTGCCCCCCTGATGATTGATATATGCCACTGCTGTGGCATTGTCTGATTGCATTCTGACAGGGGACCCTTGGAGTTTGGATGTCCATGCTACTAGGGCATACCGGGCTGCTCGTATCTCTAAGAGATTGATGGGCAGGGCCTTTTCTGCATCCGACCATCTGCCCTGGAGAGACTATTGCTCCAGTACTGCTCCCCAGCCTATAAGGCTGGCATCTGTAGTGACCACCTTCCAAGAAATCGGACTGAAGGATTTCCTTTTTTCCAGATTCTGGGGAACCAACCAGCAACGGAGGCTCTTGCGAACGGAAGGGGACAAGGACATTGTAAGTCTAGGGCCTGAACTTTTTTGTTCCAGGCTGACAGTATGGCCCCTTGCAAATTCCTTGAATGGAATTGACCGTAGGGTACTGCTTCGAATGATGCCACCATTTTTCCCAGCAGCCTCATATACAGGCGTATGGACGGCTGTCTTTTTTGTACCCACTAAGTGGATCAAATCTTTCAAAGACAACACCTTTCCTCGAGGCAAGAATATTTTTCTCTGGCCTGAATCCAACCTTAGCCCCAAGTATTCCAGACTTTTGACTGGTTTTTAGGGCTGACTTGTCTCGGTTGATAATCCAACCGTGAGATTCCAGATACTTGATCGTCTTGTGAACGACCACGTCTAGTTTTTTCACTGAGTGGTCTATCAGCAACAAGTCATCCAGATATGCCATTATCATTACACCTTGTGTTCTTAGATTGGCCAATAAAGGGCCAGAATTTTTGTAAACACTCGTGGTGCTGTGGCCAAACCGAAGGGTAAGGCTCTGAACTGAAAATGGCGCCCTTCTACTGCAAAGCGTAGAAATTTTTGGTGGACTGGAAAGATGGGAATGTGCAAATAAGCATCTTTGATGTCGATCGTGGCTAACCAATCCTCCCCTTGTAGGGCAGTGGCCACCGATCGGATCGACTCCATCGGAAAGTCCTGATATACAGGAATTTGTATAGCCCTTTTAGAATTAATATGGGCCTCCCGTCCGCGTTTGCTTCGGGACTGTAAAGAGGTTTGAGTAAAACCCGAACCCTCATTCTTCCAGGGGAACCTCCATAATTACTCCTTGGAGCAATAGTTGTTCTAGTGCCAACAGGAGGGACTCTCTCTTCCGGGGATCCCTTGGCACGTTTGACCTCAAAAATGGGAAGGAGGAGAGTCTTTTAACTCCAAACTGTATCCCAAACCTACTGCGGAGAGCACCTATCTGTCTTGATCGTGTCCCGCCAGGTCTCTTGCGAACAACTGGAGTCCTCCCCCCACCCGACTGAGTGGGGGCTTCATGAATTTAACTTTGGGGGAGGTTTTGTACCTCCCCTGACCCAGGGTTTCTCATTACCCTGCTACTGTCCCTGTTTTTTACCCCCGGGATTTGACCGAGGAGGCCGTCGGAACTGTTACACAGCCGATGCCCCAGGGACTGGAGAAGCAGGCCTCTTAAAGAGGGACCTCTAACTCTGCTTTTAACCGGCAAGAGCGTATTTTTACCGCTGGAAATTTTCTGGATATATTTGTCCAGGTTTTCCCTGAATAAGCGTTCACCATGAAATGGGACGCTAACCAGCCATTCTTTACAGGGAGCTTCAGCAGACCAGTTTTTGAGCCATAGGAGCCTACGCATATGTACTATAGACAGCGTAAGGCGGGAGGCCTGATGGACTGAATCCTCTTTGCCGCAGGCCGGGGGATGGACGAGCACTGCAACATGGCAGAGGAAGCAGTTTCCTATAAGAGAACTCACCATCTGCCTGGACTTTGCTCTGCTGAGAAGAAGCTAGTCCACATGACAAGAAAACATTCCACAGCGGCCTCTAGTGGACAAACACAGGTACCGCAGTCTAATATATTAAATATATATATATAAAAATTTTTTTTTTTTTTTTTTTTTTTTTCTTGACCACCATTAAAAATTATTACATTTTTTTAGTAGTTACAGGCATGCACAGAATTTTGCGGGAATACCATTAGGTAACAGACAGAAAGACAAATTAGGCTTGGGGGTCCCCCAATAGAACCAAGTTCCTGGGGGCCCCCACTTACCTGTTCCCCGCCGCAGGACTTTGTTTGGTCCACAAAAGCCCAAACTTCACCTATCACGGCAGGCATTGTAATCAAACCTTCAGGGACCGGGTTCCCAAGGATTCCACTCCCCTGGACCTGTATAGCACCCTGCACAGAAAACATCTTGGTCGTGGGTATGACCAGAGCTCTGGATCCCAGGGTCCAGCTCTCCTAAGAGAAGCATTACAGGCAAAACCTTGCTCTTCTCTGCAAGGCCCGGGTACCGACCGTTTAGCTATGAAGCTTTTTTGGTCGGATCCGGAATAGCTTACTGAGGCCCAAAAGAACCTGTACGCAAGCTCAGTGAAAAACACATGTTTCTTCTTGGCCAACACCTTAGACACTGGCAAAAAACTGAGGTGCTCCCGGATGGGAGGGGCTTATATAGGGGAGGGTACTTCCGGTTTTGGAAGTTGCCAGTGCCAGCACCTGACGGTATCTATATAACCCATTAGTAATGACTATGTCGCTCTGTGTCCCGTGATGTACGAGAAAGAAAGAAGTTTTTGGTCATGACTTGCCTGTACAATGTAATGGAGGTGTAGTTCCTATGGATGGTGCAGTAGAGGGCAGCGGAGAGCAAGCTCATCTCCTGGCTGAGACTTACACCTGTGTACAGCCAGCCAGTGCGGACTCTGCTGAGAAGAGTGCTGACAAAGACATCTCTACTGCTGGTAATGAAGTAAGAATTACCAAGGGTAATGTAAATGACATTTCTGTGTCAGAAGTCTCTGCTCCATCTGTTCCTGACAATAATGTTGTTACTACTTTATCTAAAGAAGGGTCTGTTACTAAAAGTGATGTGCCTGATGTTGCAAGGAGTGCGGTTATTTCCCATGCTGCAGCACTGGCTGCACCTGTCCCCGGGGTGAGTAGGACCAGTTATTCTGCGGTCACTGGGAGTAATGTGAGTGAAGGTCAGGCCAATCTGTCACCATCTGGTAGCTCCTTTAAACGCCGCAATGTGGTCCAATTGAGGTGGACTGGAGAAGGCCCCCCCCCAAATAGGAGAGATGTGGTGGACCGTATTCTGGGGATGGGTTTTAAAGCAGAGGAGATCTTTGCCCTTATCAGCCCAGTTGGGTCATATGAATATGACCTCTCCTTTGTCAAGGCGGAAGGTTTAGATGTCTTTTGGGAGAGGTATGAGCAGAGGTGTAAGGAGTCCCCAAGATGGGCAGGTTTGTCACCTAAAGTAGTCTCCCGCCAGCCATTATACAAGAACGTCACCATTCTAGTGCGTAACGAGTCCATTCCTGCTGCGGATCTGGTGGTGTGGTTGAGGAGATATGCGGATGTCCAAGCCCCCTTGAGGAAAGTTGTAGATGACAGGGGGATATGGACAGGAGGATGGACAGTGTTATTAAAACTACATGTCACGGGTAATGTTGTTAAGCACATCCCTTCGTCTGCCTTTATAGGTCGTGACAGGATTATTACATTTTATGCAGGGCAACCAAAGCTTTGTCATCGCTGTGGTGAAAAGGGCCATTTTTCAAGCTCATGTTCTGCGCAGAAATGTTCCCTCTGTCAGGGCTCAGGGCATGTTGCAAAGGACTGCAATAGTATTCGTTGTAATCTTTGTAACAAGTTAGGTCACCCCTATAGCCTTTGCCCTGAAGCCCTCCATAATCAGCCAGAGGTGGTGGAAGAACTGCTGAGGATGGAGGAGGAGGAACGTGGGGGGCAGCAAGGGGTTGGTGGAGCTGTTTCAGCTAGTCCTGAGGGGCCCCCCCAGGTGTCAGTTTCCCAATCTGAAGGTGTGACCCCTCTTGTGTCTGCTCCCCAGTCTGTGCTCCCTACTGTATCAGTGTCTACTTCTGTTGTGTGTTCTTCCCCAGTGTTTCAGGTGCCCAGTGTTCCAGGTGTAAATAAGTCATCCAGATTGGCTGAGGCTGCCAAAGGGGCAGATTCATGCCGATCTGAGGTGGCAGCTTCACCTGGGCCTTCCCTGAGGCAACGTAAGACCTCTAGTGGAGGTTCTAAGGGGAAGAAGGGGGAAGTTGCCACTGCTAATGATGTAGATGAGGCCTTTCAGGGTGATGTTTCAGGGGAGGAGGGAGAGTGGACCAAGGTGGGCAGAAGGAGGAATAAGGTAGTCCTGACCTCTGCCTCCTCGGTTTCATCTTTAGAGGTAGATGATCTACCTCTGGGAAACAAGTTTGGGTCCTTATCTGAGGGGGAGAAGGAGTCTTCTAATTCCGTATCTCAGATGGAGGAGGATGAGGTAGAGTGCTCCCTAAAGAGGTCAAGGTCTCCAGTAAAGGGGGAGGGAGCTCAGGCTAAGAAACGCCTACCTCAATCATCCTGATGGCAGTTCCCACTCCGATAAAGGTGGCAACCATTAATGTTGCCAGCATAAAATCTGTAGGGGCTCGTAACATGGCCTTATTTTTGCTCAGCGAGATGGATGCTGATGTTTTATTTTTGCAAGAGACCCGGCTAAATAGCCTTGCCGATGTCCACCTGGCAAAGAGGGAGTGGAGGCGTGGGCCCTCCTTCTGGTCTCTTGCGGCCGAGCCTTACAGCGGAGTTGCAGTACTTTTTACTGGCATGGTAACGTGTCGGCGGGTTATCGAGGTAGAGATTGGAAGGTGTATGGTCTTGGACGTCTCTGTGAAGGGGCATGATCTACGTTTAGTAAATATTTATGGACCACAAACTAGATGGGAGAGGAAATGCCTCTTTACAAAGATTAAGCCTTTCCTTTTTACATCTCGGCAAGTTGTCTTTGGAGGTGATTTTAACACCGTTACTAGGCCCAAAGACAGGAAAGGCTCCACTGACAGCCTGAGATATGATAGCGTCTTTCTTAATTCGATAGCCAGGGAAGCAGGTCTGGAAGATGCGCATATTAAGCGTTGCCCAGACAGCACGGGGTACACATTTAAGCGAGGCAGTTGTGAGAGCAGGATAGACAGGTTTTTTTTTAAGGGGGACTCTGCCTTTTCGGCTCCTGAGTGTCGTATGGTGGAGTTCTCTGATCACCTTATGCTGTCTGTTATTCTCAATGCTTCAGATATGCCACTTAAAGGAAAGGGTATTTGGAGGATGAATTTGGCTCTGCTGGATGACGAGGAGGTAAGACAATCTTTTGAGGATTTTTTTCAGGCTCAGGTAACTATCCTGGATTTCTGCAGCAGTAAGTCGGAGTGGTGGGAGCTTGCCAAAAGCCGGATTAGTGGGTTTTTCAAGGCCATAGGAAAAAGGAAACAGCTTGGTAGGTACATTGCCTACCAGCAGCTGCGGAGAAAACTTGATCGCCTTGTCTCGAGTGGTGGAGATTCAGGGGCAATCTCTGAGGTAAAACTTCTCCTTAGGAAGTATCAGTATGATCGGCACGCTTCTTTGGTTCTGGAAAGGGACTACGGGAAATATCACTCGCCCGACCCTTATCAGAACTGCAAACAAAGCGCAGCAGTTAAGACGGTTGTTGGGCTAAGGGATAGTACGGGCTCTTTGACGAAATCCAGGTCAGGGATCCTGGAGGTCTCAAGGTCTTTTTATGTGGATCTTCTGGGGGAGAAGTACCTCGATCGGGCAAAGATGTCAAGTTTTCTGGATTCTACACCAGGTCTGGGAAATAACATTCCGCTGGCAAGTTTGACGGGGGAAATCACAGCAGAAGAGGTAGTCAAAGCTATAGATGGTCTGGCTATTAAGAAAACACCTGGGCCAGACGGATTGACAGCTGAATTTTATAAGACTTTCAAATCCAGCTTGGTACCTTATCTTGTGGAGGTATTTAATGGCTGCCTGCAAGAGGGTTCGCTCCCTCCCTCCATGAGACAATCTGCTGTGATTCTGTTGTCAAAAGGCAAGGATCCCTCGATGATTGAGAATTGGCGCCCCATTAGCCTTCTCAATGTCGATAGAAAAATTCTGGCGAAGATAATTTTCTGGCGCTTGTCGTCAGTAGCAGACAGATTGCTTTCTCGTCAGCAGCACTGTTCGGTCCGGGGCAGGAGCACTTTTTCAGCGGTGTTAGCTGTCCGGGAGGCTCTGGAACGTTGCAGGGCTGAAGGCTGGGGAAAGTATTTGCTGGCATTGGATCAGGCGAAGGCTTTTGATCGTGTCAACCATGAGTACCTCTGGCTTCTCCTTGACAAGTATGGCCTGGAGGGTGGGTTTATTGGATGGCTTAAGACTTTATACAGAGAGGCAGAGAGCTTCATGCTTGTTAACGGTTGGGTTGGACGACCCTTCAGGGTTGGATCCGGGGTGCGCCAGGGGTGTCCACTGAGCCCTTTGCTATATGTGTTCGCAATCGACCCCTTCATCAGAAGGCTAGAGAGCGGACCGTTGTGCGGGGTGCCGGTGGGCATTACTGGTGAGCCGCCCTTGAGGGTTGTAGCCTATGCTGATGACGTTTCTGTCTTTATCTCTGGGACAGAGGAGGCGCAGGAGGTGGTCTCAGTTATAGAGCAGTATTCCGAGGCATCGGGCTCCCAGGTCAACCGTGATAAAAGTGAAGTTTTTTGGATGAGCGAGGGAGGTGAGAGCTTTGCACTTCCGGACACCTTCCCGAGGCCTCAGCAGAAAGTCAAAATATTAGGCATCGAGTTTGGCCCTGATAATTACAGTAAGTCAAATTGGGAAGCCAGGCTGAATGATGCTGATGTCAAGGTGAAATGCTGGAAGGGGTGGCGGCTCTCCTTGAGGGAAAGGGTGGACTTGATTAAGACCTACCTGATTCCTACCTTTCTGTATGTCAGCTTTGTTTGCATCTTGCCAGAGTCCTTCTATACCAGGATTTATAGTTGTTTCTTCCAATTATTATGGGGGAACAGGCTGAATCTTGTGAAGCGGAATGTGACTTACCTATCAAGGCGGAAGGGTGGCCTAGGGATGGTCAACCCGGTTGTGTTCTTCTCTCTGATGTTTTTGAAACACAATTTTGGTAACATGCTAGCAGAGAGACCGCCTGGATGGGTAGGTATTTTCCAGATCTGGTTTAGACCTTTTCTGGGCTGTTGGGAGAGTGGCGGGCCAGTGAAAAGCCTAAGGATCAAGCATGGTAAGCTCCCGGCTTATGTTGCCCCGTGCCTGAAAATTCTTAAACGGTGGCATGTGACAGCGGAGGATATCAGGTCCCTCCCTAGGAGACTCCTGGGTGAGAAGATCGTGGGTACTGTCTTTCATGCGCCACTGGCCTTAAGGGATTGCCCAGGTCATATTATGAGGGAAGGTTTACGTTTAATAAATTCTGAGCGGATTCCCTTGAAATTTAGGGACCAGGCCTGGCTCGCTTTCCACGGTAGGCTCTATGTGAGGGGGAACGTGAAGTGCCGCTCTTTGGACAATCGTGGTTGTCCAAGAGCGGAGTGTCAGGGTGAAGTGGAAACCATGGACCACTTCTTGCTTCAGTGCCCTTTCAATATAGAAGTCTATAAAAAGGTGGGGAGGGCTCTAAATATTCCTTTCTTGCCTAGCATGTCTTATGCTGAGTGGGTGTATGGAGCATTGCAGAATCGCAAGGGATTTGATTTGGACACTCTTTTTTTAGTCAGCTTAGTAGTCCGATATTACACCTGGAATGTACGGTGTCAGGTATCCCTTCGGCAGAAAGTCCTTCCTGTTCCGGTGGTGGTGTGTGAGATTCTTGGTGAGGTAGGGAAAATTCGGGGTCTCGAGAAAGACAGATGGCGGCAAAGGGTCTGGATAAAGGCGTGGAGGAATATCAGGCCTGTAGCTGCTGTTTGTTGATCTCTGGGTGTTGGGTTCTTTCCCTGTTTTCTCTCTGGGCACTCCCTTAGATTTTCAAGGATACACATAATTTTTGAAGAAAGGCTACATACACATGATAATCTATGTTTCTTGGTCTGAGTGTTAATCAAGTTGAGTAATGTGTAGTATTTTTGAAGATGTCCGTGCTTGTAGTGATGTGTGTGTGTGTGTATATATAGTATAATTTAATGCAGTGATATTTCTCTTGGTGGAAAAAAACGTTTGTTCATATATTATAGGTTGAAGTATGCCTTTATTATTATTAGTCTTGTATACAATATGTTATGCATATATAAAAAAAAAAAAAAAAAAAAAGGAAAAATATATATTTATTTTTTGTATTTTTGTATAAAACAAAAGTTGGAATGTGTTTCTTGTTTGCAAGATTCTCAAAATAAAAAAATTGCCAACTCAATATTATACCATGCAGACTAAGACAGGGATGACATTAAAGTTCAAATGCGTGTAAAGGCAGGTGTCCCAGTAGTTTTGACTATATAGTGTATATATAATATAGCGCCGTCAATTTACGCAGCACTTTACATATACATTGTACATTCACATCAGTCCCTACCCTCAAGCAGCTTACAATCTAAAGTCCCTAAGACCCCTTTCACACTGAGTCACTTTGCAGGCGCTATAACGTTAAAAATAGCGCCTGCAAAGCGCCCTGAAAGAGCCGCTTCTTTCACTCCAGTGTGAAGGCCCTCTGTCTTTCACACTGGAGCGGTGCGCTGGCAGGACGCTAAAAAAAAGTCCTGCTAGCAGCATCTTTGGAGCGGTTTAGGAGCGGTGTGTATACAGTTCCTCCACTGGTCTTGCCCATTGAAATGAATGGGCAGCGCGGCTATACCGCCGGCAAAGCGCTGCTGCAGCAGCGCTTTGCGGGTGGTTTTAACCCTTTTTCGACCGCTAGCGGGGGTTAAAAACGCTCCGCTAGCGACTAAATGCCGCCGACGCCCCAGTGTGAAAGGGGCCTAACTCATTCATACATACACATACTAGGATCAATTTAGACAGGAACCAATTAGCCTACCAGCGTGTCTTGAGTGTGGAAGGAAACTGGAGTACCCAGAGGAAACCCACAAAAAGGCACAGGGAGAACATGCAAGCTCCAGGCAGGTAGTGTCATGGATATATATATATATATATATATATATATATATATATATATATATATTGCAGCTTACTAATCCTTAGATTTGGTAGCTGCATTACTTTAGTTTTTTTTCAAGCTTTTTTTATTGTTATCTGGTGATCCTGCCAGGAACACGCTTCCTGTCCTAGGATGACAACGCTCACTTTGAGTACTGTATCTATATAGGAGCAGCGTTGTCATCCTAAGACAGGAAACGTATTAGACTACAGAATGCACAGATCCCCTTGTCTTTAGAACATAGAGAGAGGGTTTTCTGTAGTTTACAGCGATAGCTGGAAATAATGCTAGAGGCTGAGTGCACAGAAAGTAATCAGCTGGATTTCTGGCAGGATCAACAGTTATTTTTTTTTCCTTATGAAACAGATTTAAAAAAAAACAGTTTAACGGTACATTGTATAATAGCAGACCAAAAAAGGGACCCAATAAGGGAAGTTCATTGTTAGGGTTTACAAATAAGTAAATTATTACCAATTGTGAAAAACAATTACGTACAAGTGGTACACCGGAATCCAAGAAATCAGGATGTACTGCTGAGGTAAATACAAGCTAATTAACCAAACAGGAAGTGATACCACTTCCATTCTGCTATCTATGTATGCCATGTAAACTTGTTCACCGAGTCCACCTGTTGACAGCTCCCAGCCTGTATATTGTTTGTGTGGGAATTCTGAGGACAGATCTGGATACGGCACTCCGACGGCAAAGGAAGCATAACAATCAAACCGCACAGCCTAGTAAAACAAAGCATAGAAAAGCTTGTCTCTTGCTGCTTTTCCATTATTTGTAACCCATCTAATCTTTCCTTCTTTTATTTTTATTAGTTTAAAACTCTCCCTTCAATTTTCACAATTCACAACGGCTGCCTATTGTCTCCTTCCTCTGGGAGTTTCCATGAATTGTTTGCATGGAGGAGCCGATCTTTTAGCTAAAGTCCAGAATCTTTCAATCTTCGGTACCCATACATATTAATCCAGCAGCACTAACCTACACATTTACAGAACAGGAACTCAAACCAGGTGATGCAACTACCTCACAATAAAGACTATGAAGTGGCTGTATGGAAACTACCGCTACTACAGGGTGTTGTCAATGTCCTGCACTGCAGGGTGCCATCAATTTCCTCCACTGCAGGGTGCTCCTAATGTCATCCACTACTAGGTGCTGTCCCTAGGTGCCCCCCTTCACTACTTCACTAATGGCAGTTGTCAATGTCCTCCGCTACAGGGTGCTGTCAATGTCCTACACTGCAGGGTGCTGTCAATGTCCTACACTGCAGTGTGCTGTCAATGTCCTACACTGCAGGGTGCTGTCAATGTCCTACACTGCAGGGTGCTATCAATGTCCTACACTGCAGGGTGCTGTCAATGTCCTACACTGCAGGGTGCTGTCAATGTCCTACACACTGCAGGGTGCTGTCAATGTCCTACACACTGCAGGGTGCTGTCAATGTCCTACACACTGCAGGGTGCTGTCAATGTCCTACACACTGCAGGGTGCTGTCAATGTCCTACACACTGCAGGGTGCTGTCAATGTCCTACACACTGCAGGGTGCTGTCAATGTCCTACACACTGCAGGGTGTTGTCACTGTCCTACACTGCAGGGTGCTGTCACTGTCCTACACTGCAAGGTGCTGTCACTGTCCTACACTGCAAGGTGCTGTCACTGCCCTACACTGCAAGGTGCTGTCACTGTCCTACACTGCAAGGTGCTGTCACTGTCCTACACTGCAGGGCGCTGTCAATGTCCTCCACTGCTGTATATGGAAAAGGATTGGGACTTTGAGTGAGGTGTGCAGACCGCTGGTTGGTGCAGCAAATACAATCTTGATACAATTACATAAACAAGATGATGCACATGAAAACAATCTTTATTAGATAGTCTGTCGGTATTGTAACCATATTGCGACATGATGAAACAAATTGCTCAATAAAAACACCACAGCAAAAAATACAACAATACACAATAAAATCAGGATCTATGTAGGGTACATGATAGAACGCTAGAGGGATTGCCGCACAACATGCTCGACGCATTTCGTGAAAACCATCACTTCCTCAGGAGCAGGCGCAATCCAACTATCTATAGGGAACACATATGAGTAATCAGTGTCACTATATTGCGATAATGATTAAGGTTATCAGCCCAAAAAATGAGCAATCACAGAAGTCAATTGTGTATTTACTCACGGAGAATGCTCCCATTGTTTGTGCCAGATTCCGACAGCCAAGGCGAACCCCATGGGTGTCCACCACGGGAACTGAGGGGGCCATCTCGGCACATGATCAACTGCAGTGTGAGGACCATAGGGTGATAATGGATCACCATATACAACATTGTTGGTGGATTGGTCGTCCAGTATAAACGACCAATCCACCAACAATGTTGTATATGACGATCCATTATCACCCTATGGTCCTCACACTGCAATTGATCATGTGCCGAGATGGCCCCCTCAGTTCCCGTGGTGGACACCCATGGGGTTCGCCTTGGCTGTCGGCATCTTTGCTGTGGTGTTTTTAGTGAGCAATTTGTTTCATCATGTCGCAATATGGTTACAATACCGACAGACTATCTAATAAAGATTGTTTCATGTGCATCATCTTGTTTATGTAATTGTATCAAGATTGTATTTGCTGCACCAACCAGCGGTCTGCACACCTCACTCAAAGTCCCAATCCTTTTCCATATACAAACGAATAGGGATGGAGGCACATGTCTATGTGTGCCTCATTTAAAGTCCCAACCTTTTCCATGAATGTCCTCCACTGCTGGTTGCTGTCAATGTCCTGCACTGCTGGGTGCTGTCAATGTCTTCTAGTTCTCTTTAATATGTGCAAGTAATCCCAGCACTTCTCGCTATAGTACAAAGCAATGGGAAGTTATTTATACAGCATGGGAAAGGAAGTAGGGGGAAATAAACCTAACAATAATAATTCATTAGACTGATATAAGGACAACCATCCAATTCCCACAGTCCATAAATTTCAAGAATATCTTACGACTTAGTCCAGATACATTTCCTTTACTTTGTTGCCAAGTCTAAATAAATAAAAAGGCTTAGTTTTTTTATTTTGGTGTTTACATTTACATAAAACCATTCCTTCCAAGGATACAATTTAAGATAGGTACATTTGAAGCGGAGGTTCACTCGATTTTTTTTTTAAAAGCCAGCAGCTACAAATACTGCAGCTGCTGACTTTTAAAAAATGGACACTTATCTGTCCAGCGCGCCCGCGATGTCAGCAGACGAGGCTGAGCAATCGCTCGGTCCTCGGATGCTTCCGCCGCCATCCTCAGTGAGAGAATCAGGAAGTGAAGCCTTGCAGCTTCACTGCCCGGTTCCCTACTGCGCGCCGTCACTGGTCCCCGCTCTCACCTGGGAATAGTGCGTTTCCCAGAAGACAGCGGGGGGGGGGGGGGTGACGCGAAGGGGCGGGACTCCCGTGGGAGTCAGAACCCGGAAGTGGTGCAAATACCGGTTTTATACAGGTATCTGTACCCCCCTGAAAGGTGCCAAATGTGACACCGGAGGGTTCCAAAAAGCGGAGGTTCACTTTTTGTGTGAACCTCCGCTTTAAGCAAGTAAATAAAATGAGAACTATTGTCTGAACTGTTAGCGCTCCAGTTGTGCTAAAACAAATCCCCATTCACATGTATCCAGAAATTCAGCTTGCTGTTTGTTGCACTTTACACTATTTTTTTTAGTTTTATAAACTTTGGTTAATATTAAATATTTTATATTAATAGTATGCATGAACATGAATAAACAGTTTCTCTGTTTGGTAAGCTGAAAAAAATATAGGTGTTTAGCTACCCCGATACTGGCTCTAAGGGGAGTTTATTAACCCATTGAGGGTCTCAAAACTGCATCCTGCAGGCCATATGTGGCCCTTTGCTTGCATTTATCCGACTCTTGGGGCACCATTTCTTCCTCCTCCAAAGACCAGTACTATTTCTCCCACTGACACCAACAACGGGGTACTATTCTTCCCATTGACACCAACAATTGGGTACTATTCCTCCCACTGACACTAACAATGATGTACTATTCCTCCCATTGACACCAGAGATGTGGAACTAATACTCCCGCTGACTCAAATGATGGAGCACGATTACTCCCACTTTTTAATCCCACCGACCACCAAGCTTATGGCATTCTTTACTCCCACCGATGGCAGGGCATTTTCTACTCCTCTGGCCACAGTCCAGCCCACCTAAAGTTCGAAGGGCAGTAAATTGGCCCTTTGTTTTAAAAGTTTGGAGACCCCGGAGATGGACAAAGGAAAGCCATCTATAAACCCCAATCATACATAATAAAAATAGGTATGTCCATTAAATGTAGCCAAACCTATCAGCTACTCCAAGGATAAATCCTAAAGAAAATACAGTATATAGCAATACAACAATGCAGGCTGTGGTTCTCCAATCTTCTAAGAAAGAACACGTCAAAGCATGCACAGTTAGGCAGTGACTACCAGACACAAGCTGACTTTTTCGTAACAACAAGCGTCGGGCAATTAAATTGGCGATCTAGGCCCTTCTGTTGGCTCAGGATTATTCAGCGACTAACTGGTCTCTGTACTGTAACTCATTGCAGAACTAGACAGGACTACCAAGATGTGCCAAAAGCATAAAAGCAGTCTTAATGGGACTTCTTTAAATCAGGACAGATGACACTCAATTTCCTAGTAAACACAGGAAGCAGGTGGATTGGAAAGGTAGGCCTTGTACTTGGTTGTTCCAATGTTGATGGTTTACAGGAGTCCTAGAGGCGTCATGCTTCAAAAGTAGGTGAATGTATATCTCAGGTGTTTTAGGTTTATTTGAAATAATTGAATAGGAAGCGGTGCCTTCTGTATTGGGAACTGCGAGATCCACACGGTTTTGTGCATCCTTTTAACATCATGTTTACATGTATCTCGGTGAGGGAAGCAGCAGAAGCTCCTACCTGCCATTACAAATGATTACCATGAGATGGACTGCCCATTCAGCCCAATAAACAGCCCATCTCAAATCTATCAATTGCACCCTTAGCAGTGTGCAAGGGTGGCTTCAGTATACAAACCCATTACCGTGAGGCAGCAGGCCATAGTGCTACACCATGCTTATCATCACAGACAGAACTTCTTTCTATTCGGCAGTTTGGACTTTTTGAATTTTTGCTAAAAAAGCACTTTGGGGTTTAAGGTAGTACTGTGTGTCCACATACACCATCTGTATTATCATATCAATACTAGCCATTGAAACAATTAAAGCGGTATTAAACCCAAAACAACATTTTTTATATATTGCAGCTTACCAATCAGATGTGGTGGCTGCATTTGCTTGCTTTTTTTTTTGTCTTTTTTCTCTTTGTTTTCACCTGATGACCTGGCCAGTAACACACCTTCTGTATTACAGTGCCTACACTCTGGATGAGGGAGCAACAGAGACATCTTTGGATAGCAGCAATATCAGTCTGGGGGGAGAGTAGTGTTAGGCCAGTCATAGACAGTTCGAATCTTGGCTGGTTCAGCAGGAAAGGGCAGAGATGTGAACCATGTGTGCGCAAGCTGAATATACCAAGTTGATTGATCAGTCAACTTGGGTACAACCAGCCTGTCGGATTCACTTGCGATTATCACTAGTGGCTGCTATAGCTGCTAGCAATAATCACTGTCTTCTCCAGGCAGGGACGGCCTCCCCCACCCCTCTGCCGGGAGCTGACAATTGCTCAGCAGGAGGGATTCCCCTGTCAGCACTATTTGTGTTGATGGGGTTATTGTGCAAAGTTCTTTCCTGCAACCCGTGGTTACAGGAAAGAAATTTACACCATCTATTGCCTGCCTTAGATAGAATAGCAGATTTTGATACACTAAAGAAATTGAAGCCAAACTCCAATTAACACTTTATAATCCGTTACAGCAAACAACTTTTCTCCTTTTGGGAGAGAGGTTTTACATAAATAAATAAAAGCTGATCAGTGTAAGCAACCCTGTCAATGGTTTGTCTCATTCCTCTAACTGCAAAATTTTCAGGACAACTTGTTCTGTTGAAAAACAACAGACTTACTGGCTATTTGAGAGATCAAATCGCATGACAAGTCGCAGCCTATTGCGGGAAATGGCACTGTTCCAATCGGTGTGACACAGATTTTGCGGCAACGCACCGATTTGCAAAAGTAGTTCCTGCACCACTTTTGAGGATTTCAGGTGCGACTTCAATAGACATCTGTGTATGAAGCCACACAGATGTCTATCAATTAGCATCTGAATTCGCGCTGACCTTGCTACTTTCTTAACCTTCTGACAGCTAATTCTGCTGAATTCAGGCACTGGACTGGTTGCCATTGGCCCATGAAGCGCGTGGAAGAACCCTTTAACTGTACTTTCCTGCAGTCCTATTCAATGGAACCACTCAGACATCCTGCTATTGACAGCTAAAGACAATAGTAGGCTATACTAGACCATTGTTAGAGTGGAGTCTCACAAAGTTTCTTTCTTGCAGTGTTTTTTTTTTTTTTCAACAGGAAAATCGTTTTACTTTTCTAAATTTACTTGAAAACAATGATTTAATACAGAATTTTTTACCGAACATCAAATCTTCATGATGTTAACTGCATTATTCCCTCTCTGAAAACACATAAACTCTGTTGTATACAAAACTGACAATCACTTATACGCAGCTGACAATAGTTTAAAATGCATTTAAATGTCTAAAATTGCAACGCGGATAAAAGTGATAAAATATTGCACCTGAAGGGAATTTAGTTTGTAAAGAAAACAAGCTGGAGATTTTTAACTTAATACATATGGGATACCATGTCTCCAGGGCAATAGCAGGTGTTCAGCGATTATGTGATGTGAGATGTACAAGAAATTGGCAATTTTATTTTACTTCCACTTGCAATATTGATGTAAGCACCAGATAAAAATACAAATTTGAAAATCGAATAGTAGCAGTTTATATATCCAGGTATTCCTAACTAAATATGTTCCCCTAGATAAAACTGCACTATACACTCAGAATCTAGATACAAATACGGCTTTAAAGTTCCAAAAGGGGTTTAGTTAGGGCAAGTTAAATTATATATTGTCTCAAATATTAGCAAAATGTGATAAGGAATGGAAAGAGCAAAAAACCCTTCCTGGAAAAAAAATCTTTGATCAGCGTTCGTTCAGTTCTTCACCTGTGTGATGGCCTATGCAATCTGACGTCATCATGTCATCTCTTCTGGAGGGCAATATAAACACTTTTCAGATTTACAGATCCTGGCTTTTAGCAGTGGTTTTATCAGCAGATGCAGGTCCATAGATGATACAATTTTTTTACCTTCCACCCCTGAAAAAGCTCAATTCCCCCATCAACACAGTCAGTGTTGATGGGGAAATGCCTCCTGTGGAGCTTTTTGTGTTTTGGCTGGCGGTTAACGTTCCCCGCTAGCATGACACAATGATTTAAGCTGGTGGCTAGAGCAGCCGGCAGTAATTGCATGCAAAAAATCCAAAAGGCTGTTTGTACTGAAGTCGATCAATGGATCGAATCTCGGGGGGTCCCTGCTAACCTGGATCAGTGGCCCAATTGGAGACTTTTCATCAAACTAGCTGTCTTCATGTCACTGTGAGCTAAAGTTAAGGAACATCTCCAAGAAAAAAGACACAAACAGCAAAAAAAAATAAAAAATACTCTTGTTAGCAGAAAAGAGGAAGACTAGATGTACATAATACAACTGGAAAGTAGCATTTATAGGTAAAGTTGATCCAGGGAATATCTGAGGTGATCGGGAAGACATTTTTTCCCCTGCTGGAGCAAATTCGATCATGTTTTGCTGGGTTTTTTGCCTTCCTCTGGATCAGCTGTGGGTATAGGATTGTGTACATAAGATTTTATGGTTTTTTTCCTCTTATTGGTTGCACTAGATGGACTTGTGTCTTTTTTAAACCTGACAAACTATGTAACTATGTATTTAACTAGAAGCCCTGACAGCTTTAAAATGTTGTCTGTGACTGTAGGGAGAAGAAGGAAAGTGCATTGCCACCCTAGGCTATGGAGCTGTGTGTTTCTATAGATATACCGTATATACTCGAGTATAAGCTGAGTTTTTCAGCACATTTTTTTGTGCTGAAAATGCCCCCCTCGGCTTATAGTCGAGTCCCCTTTTTGTGCCTGATCTCCCGGACTTTGGGGACCCGGTACTGGCCGGCCCTGGACTTCAAACTTGGCACACATGTAACCCCACTCTTCCTCTACAAGTGCGCAAAGTTTGTTGTCCGGAAAAAATATGGCCGGGGAGCAACAATTTTTCAAAGCCGGGCACCCCTTCTATAGACTCCCATGTTAAACTGTAATTTCTCCGGTGATTTTGATGGCCCGGTACCGGCCGGTCGTAGGTCCCCTGGACCCCAAACTTGGCACGCATGTAGCCCCACTCTTCCTCTACAAATGTGAAAAGTTTGTTGTCTGGGGGATCTACGGCCGGGGAGCACTGATTTTTCAAAACCTGGGCACCCTTTCCATAGACTCCCATGTTAAACGTCAGTCTATTCATGGACACAGTGAGGCATGGGCACAGTGAGGCATGGGCACAGTGAGGCATGGGCACAGTGAGGCATCGGCACAGTGAGGCATCGACACAGTGAGGCATCGACACAGTGAGGCATCGACACGGACACAGTGAGGAAAAGTGAGGCACAGTGAGGCATGCAGATGGACACCCTAGGTTTATACTCGAGTCAATACGTTTTCCCAGTTTTTTGTGGTAAAATTAGGTGCCTCGGCTTATATTCGGGTCGGCTTATACTCGAGTATATACAGTACACAGTGCAGGAAGACACAACTTTAGTCTCTGCATAAGAGGTTCCTTTCACATGGGCCGGATCCAGTTTTGCTCAGCAGGGGATCTGTCTGCCGATGCCCTGCTGAGCTGGGCGGAGATGCCAGATAACAGGTCCGTGTCCGCTCCGCTTCTGCAGAGCAGACACAGCCTGCTCTGCTCTGTGGGCAGTCAGATATAAACGGACCAGCTGTCCATTTACACCCAACTGCCCTCCAATCCGATCTGAGGGAAACAAATCCCCCTTCCATTTGTTTTTGCCAGATCGGAGGTAGCCGGTTGAAAGTGAACACATGTCCATTTACATCCGACTGCCCATGGAGGGTCCAATCTGGTCCAACTGAAACACGGGGCCTAAAGGTGCCATAGGATGCTGAAGAAAAAAGTACAACCTAAACAGCAACATAGGCAAGGATTAAAAGATAAAGAAGCTACATACTGATTAAATCATCTGTTAAAAGTGCTTTAAAAATTAGAATTTAAAGTGTTACTAAACCCTGCATTCACTATATCTGGTCTCCCACAGTACACAGAACATGGTAACGCAATTATATTAGTAAATATAAAATGCTAAATAGCTTTTCTAATCAGCAGTATATAGAAGTCTTGTGACTTCTATCAGTGTCTGGTTAAAGGAGGAGTTTTCATTCTCCTCTGACTGTCCTATGAGGCTTCATGACACCTGACTCTCTGTCTGGACACTGCTGATTGGCCCTGTGCTGATCACATGCACCCTCCCAGAAAAAAAAAAACTCTCTAGCAATACACACCAAACTGAGCATGTGCTCAGTGCCTCCTAGGGCTCTGCACTGTCAGCAGATGATGGCAAAATGAGCAAACAGTGTGACCAGGCAGTGGGGAAAGTGAATAGAATTCTGGGATGCATCACCAGAGGGATCACCAGCAGGAGGAAGAAGGCCCCGATTCCCCTATATAGATCTTTAGTGAGACCGCATTTAGAATACTTTGTATAGTTCTGGAGACCTCCCTTACAAAAAGATATTGATAAGATAGAACCAGTCCAGAGATGGGTAACAAAAACGGTGAAAGGTCTGAAGGATAAAACATATCGAGAGCGACTTCAGAAACTTAATATGTATAGTCTGGAGGAAAGAAGGCAAAGGGGAGACATGATTGAAACCTTTAAATACATAAAGGGGGTGAATAAGGTTCAGGAAGGCAGTTTTTCAATCTGAAACCAAAATCAAGAACACAGGGAGATGACCTCAAACTAACTGGAGGAAAGTTCAAAACTAATCTTAGAAAGTATTATTTTACTGAAAGGGTAGTTGATGATTAGAATAAACTACCAGCAGAGGTGGTGAGACAGTCAACAGTAAATGGCTTCAAACATGATTGGGACAAATATAGATCTATAGACAGACAATTCATCAGGAGATGAATTGGGGACAGTGGAAGAAGGGGAGGATCAGAGAAGACAGGATCATACAGCCTCTTTACACAATGCAGAGGATTCATCCCTTAGGTTCCACAGTTAGTATAACAAGCATGCTTTACTGCATATACAGCCTGATTTTACTGTTGTGGGTTCAGTAACGCTTTAAATAAAAACGTCACAATGTTCCAAAAAATTGGAACTCCGGTACCATTTTTTTTTTTTTAAGGTATTCATTGAGTGGCACTAATCTGATCATAGTAATAAAAATGTAATCTAGCCCCTTAACGACTGCTCACGGCATATATACGTCGGCAGAATGGCTCGTACAGGCACAATCATGTACCTGTACATCCCCTTTAACTGCCTGCTGTGTGGTCGTGCGTGCGCTGCTGGCGGCGCTCTTGCGACCCTGCAGTACTTTCCCGTGAGTCGGACCACATGTCCCACGGACTCGATCGCCGTGGGGATCCCCGCGATCATCTCACGGTGGGATGGAGCGGGGAGATGTTAGTGTAAACACAACATCTCCCCGCTCGCCTACTGACACTGTCACCGATCTCCGCTCTGTGTAATCAGAGCGGAGATCGGTGACGTGTCACTTATAGCCACGTCCCCCAACAGTGAGAATCACTCCCCTAGGCAAACTTAACCCCTTCAGCGCCCCTAGTGGTTAACCCCTTCACTGCCAGTGTCATTTTTACAGTAACCAGTGCATTTTTATTGCACTGATCGCTGTAAAAATGACAATGGTCCCAAAAATGTGTCAAAAGTGTCCGATGTGTCCGCCATAATGTCACAGTCACGAAAAAAAAAATCGATGATCGCCACCATTACTAGTAAGAATTTTTTTTTTTTTTTTTTATAAAAATGCCATAAAACTACCCCCTATCTTGTAAACGCTATAACTTTTGCGAAAACCATTCAATAAACGCTGATTGTGTTTTTTTTACCAAAAATATGTAGAAGAATACACATCGGCCTAAACTGAGGAAAACAACATTTTTTTTATATATTTTTTGGGGATATTTATTATAGAAAAATTTTTTGCATTTTTTTCAAAATTGTCGCTCTATTTTTGTTAATAGCGCAAAAAATTCAAACTGCAGAGGTGATCAAACACCACCAAAAGAAAGGTCTATTTGTGGGAAAAAAAGGACGTCAATTTTGTTTGGGAGCCACGTCACAGGACCGCGCAATTGTCAGTTAAAGCGATGCAGTGCCAAATGGCAAAAAGGGGCCTGGTCTTTATGCTGCATATTGGTCTGGGGCTTAAGTGGCTAGAGATGAAAAAAAAAAAGACACTATATTCTCATAACTGTAAAAGCAAAGAAGCAAAGAAAAGTACAGGCATACCCCACTTTTAATGAAAACAAAAATGGTGAGGACAGCCGCACTCCAATCCAACGTATGTTTATTGAAGAAAGACAGGCACTACAAAAACCAGCATAAACCAGGACAGCTGACGCGTTTCACACTTGTTCAGTGGTGTTTACTCACTGAACAAGTGTGAAACGCGTCAGCTGTCCTGGTTTATGCTGGTTTTTGTAGTGCCTGTCTTTCTTCAATAAACATACGTTGGATTGGAGTGCGGCTGTCCTCACCATTTTTGTTTTCATTGCCATGTGCATTGCCGGCACCCTTGGTCTCTGAGAGAGAAACATCTTTCCAAAACTTCATCTGCCTGGAGCGGCAATTTCTGGTCTTCATACCCCACTTTTAGGTACACAATGGGGTTTATTTACTATCGCCGGAGAGTGCAAAATCAGGCTCACTTCTGCATAGAAACCAATGAGCTTCTAACCCCAGCTTGTTCAATTAAGCCTGGTAATAAAACCTGGAAGCTTATTGGTTTCTTTAAGCAATAATTTCAATCTACTCCTTGAAACTAGTCATGGACAGTACATATGTATATCTACTATCAATCCCGATGAAGCGGACTATACCCAACTTCTACATCTTGAAATATGTGACCTTTAAAACAGAAACGCTCATTTATTCAATTGTACTGACTATTGCCATAACAGACACCTTAAGCTTTCACTTATTGTATTTGTTTTACCTTGGAGAGACGCTGCGGTTTTTATCTATGGATTATAGTGCTGTCAGCGGCTCATTTTTCTCCTAGGAGGGGCTGCACCATTAGTCTGTCATATAGCATTGCGGGGAGTGTTAAAAAGCACAGTCTAGCAGGCCGCAGTATGGCTTAGGCAGCACTCGTGTGGAGTTCCTTACTGGAATGGAACGACAAAACACCAGGGACCATTCTCCTACCAGGCTGCCTCTTCATCAGCAAGGAAAAACACTTTTGCGCACCATATGTGCCTCTAGGGCACAGGCAGATCTACGTGTATATTTGTAGAGGATCGCACTCTTGAGAGCGAGACAGAATGAGAAATACACACAGCAGCTCCCGCCTTGAAGACTTATAATCAGCATCTGTAAGGATAATAATATGGCTGGACCATAAATCTCACATTTCTAAAAGCTCACTGAGTATTTGATGGAGAGTGCAGACCGTGGACCGTGCTGGTAGCAATGTCAGCACTGCTGTATGTATAAAACCAGCTACGGTTAAAAACGATCGCCCCCGTCCCACCCACCGCAAAACAAAAACATATGTTGTTAGTATAAACAGTCTCTGCTTCATAATTAGTAAAAGTTCAGTTTACTTAGAAGGAGGAAAAAAACAATCACACATTGCTTCCTGCACATTATCATTTTGTTTCGAAAGATTCTCTTTGAAAGCAACCTTTGGAAATTGGGGAAACCACATTTTTCATAAATAAGGAAAATGTTTTGGTAGCAACTACTAATGCCGTGTACACACGATCGATTTTCTCGACGGTGAAAACACCGCCGAGAAAATCGACATGAAAAACGAGGAACGGCTTGTTCCCCTACACACGGCCGGTTTTCATAACATTTTTTCTCTTGGTCGTGAAAAACGACCGTGTGTAGGCTTCCCTGGCAGTGTTTACCTATGGGAAAACTGCTGCGGAAAAAAATGCCGTGAATTACGACAAGAAAAATTAGAGAATGTTCTAATTTTTATCGTTGTGATTCTTGTCGTTTTTCTCGTCGTGAAAAATGCTGGAAAGCCCACACACGGGCGTTTTTCTCGTCAAAGAGAAAAAATGTAATTTTTCCCCCGACGAGAAAAATGGTCGTGTGTACGCGGCATAAGACCTTAATTTTTGACTAACAAGGAATTTGGTCAATACAGGCAACTTTTCTACTTTTTGTGGTGGTAGGCTTGCATTGGCTGCCAAAAACAATTCTCTTTGAAAGCTACCTTTAGGAATTGGGGAAACCAAACTTTTAATAAAGAAGGAAAATGTTTTGGTAGCAACTAATAAGACCTTATTTTTGGCAAACAAGGAATCTGGTCAATAAAGGCAAATTCTCTCATTTTTGTGGTGGTAGGCTTGCATGGGCTGCCCAAAAAAGACAGAAAAAAAAATTAAAAAAAGTACAAGCGAGAGACTGATTTGGTGCACGCCCTTCTCTGAACGCCAACTAAAGCCGCGTATAGATGGTTCGAGAACCGTCCGAGATTCAAACCATGTATGGGCAGGCTGAATGTACCACTTGGGTACAACCAGCCAGCTGGATTTTACATGTGACCATTGCTAATGGCTGTTATAGCGGCTAGAAATAATCACTGTGTTCTCCCAGCAGGGGCGGGTTCCCTCCACCCCAAGAACACAATGGCTCCGTGGGAGGGATTCCCCTATCAACACTGTCTGTGTTGATGGGGGCAGCAACCCCCGTTTGCAGGAAAGAGATTCACTACATCTATGGCCGGCCTAAAGATCACAGACCACAGCTAATGAAGTGTCATACTTCTGCTACTAGGGCTGGGTATGGGTGGTGTTCCATCACACACAATATTTAGATTAAGGCCTCTTTCACACTGAGGTGCTTGAAAAACTGCCAGTAAAACACTGAGCGCTTTTGAAGCGCTTTTCAGGAGCTTTTGAAGCGCTTTCAATTCATTTCAATGGAGAGGGGCGTTTTTTCAGCGCACTGCCACAGTGTGAAAGCATTCATTGATTTTAATGGAAATACGTTTTCGTAAGCTTTACAGGCGCTTTTTTTAGCGTGAAAGCGCCTGAAAAGCGCCTCAGCGTGAAAGTGTTCTAAGGCTACTTTCACACTGAGGCGCTGGATGCACTGGCGGTATAGCGGCGCTATTTTTAGCGCCGTTATACCGTATTTTTTGCCGTGATTTGCGGGCGTTATCGGGGGGATTTTAACCCCCGCTAGCAGCCGAAAATGGGTTAAAAACGCCCGCAATAGCGCCTCTTTGCGGCGTTTTGGAGGCGCTACCCCATTGATTTCAATGGGCAGGGGCGCTATAGGAGTGGTATTTTTACCGCTCCTATCGCGCCTCAAAGATGCGGCTTGCAGGAGTTTTTTGACCCTCCTCCAAGCGCAACGCTCCAGTGTGAAAGCCCTCAGGCTTTCACATTGAATACAATTGAGCGGCTTTTTTGGGGCGCATTGCAGGCGCTATTTTTAGCGCAATAGCGCCTGCAAAGCGCTTTAGTGTGAAAGGGGCCTAAGTGTTAGAACATAAAGCAAAGTAAACAAAGAAAATAATTTCAGGCTCGAGTCCTCATTGACATCAAATCAACTGTTCATAGGCCATTGTTCTGTATGAGAATACAACCAATGTAGGTCCTTCTTGGTAACTCTGGAGTATCTACTGAATGGAATTGTGTTTATAATAACAGTATGCAATTTAAAGTGTATGTAAATTCGCAATCTGTATTTTGGTATGTTTGGCATCAGTTTATAGAGCTTTCTTAGGAAAACTATTTTTGTGAAACTCTTGGATGGAGATCCTGCAAGTAAAAGCCATGCAAGCTCTTTTAGTTGGCTGTTGGTCTGCCTCCTATAGAACTGACAGGCATCCCCCAATGGCCAGCTAAAGGGGTACGCATGATAGGCTAACAACCGCGCTGTTAATTGCAAGGCAGTGGCTTAGCGCTGTCAGCTTAAACAGGAAGAGCCATTACTGGCAGGATCTTCAGGTAAGAAACTTTGCAAAAGAGGCAAAAGTAATGATTTGCATAAGAAAACTTTATACAATGAGGCACAATGCCAAGCATACTAACAAAATATATTTTGTGTTAGCATACACTTTATACATGCCTATTACAGGATACAGATACTGTATATGAAGACAACACAAATCCACAGTGATGTGGGTTACCATAGAAGAAAACAATTTGCAGGAATCCAGATTATACATACATCTGAGAATTGTTGATCCGTGACAGAATCATGATTTCTACCTTTGAATGCCTCTAGGAAGAACATTTCACACATGACAAGCTCCCATGCTTTCATAGTGTCGGATTTTCAATGAATCGGCCATAAGGAATAAAGGAGAAAGGTCACTTACCTACAAGAAAGAAAAAAAGGAAAGGTTAATACAACGTCATATGCAAGGAAATCCATATCAGAAAAAATAGAACCCCCAAACAGCAACAGAAATACAATGCAACAAGTCAACATTAATGGGTTCTAACAATGACTGATTCAAATTAGAGATACTGCTATAAAGAATCAGAGCTTTGTGTTAAAGTCAAACGCGTTAGCGTTAAAGATCATCAAATGTTTGCTGCATGAGTGGCGAACACAACCATCACAGCATGTGCTCTTTCTTCTGAATCCATCAGCCTCGTTTTGAGGAATGGATCATTTATGAATACAAAGTCTATTTCTTGATCGGTTATCTTTAAATAGGTTTTCTGATATATCAGGGGTAAAAAATGAATATGAAGTCCATGGAAAGTCGTTACTATAGAGAAGTTTTCAAGTTTGCAATGGTAAGAAGAATAGACCGATGCCTTGTACACACGGCCGGGATTTCCGACGACAAAAAGTCAGTCCTGGCGGGAAAAAAAAGAGAGCCGGTTCTCTTTTTTTTGCCGCCGGTTTTTGGCAGTTTTCCCGTCGGAAAAACTGAGAGGGAGCATACACACGGCCGGGATTCCCGGCCAAAAGCTCTCATCGCAGTTTTCCCGTCGTAAAACCCGGTCGTGTGTACGAGGCATTAGAGTGAAATGTGTGATGAGTTTTTAAGGCACATGGGTTAAATGGCCTCCAACCACAACTGACACCATGCAATGGGAAAGGCTGTAGTCTGGAGAGACATCCCAAACTATGAGTGATGTCAAACTGGATAGCTCAAAAGGATCATTGTCCCCTTAAGGTGTCCATCCTCCTATGAGTCCAAATGGGCTTCCATTGCATCTCTAACATACCTCAGACATCCATTTTGCCTATCAATGATAAAAACAAGCCTATTATCAGGCCTCGGTACAAATGAGCTTACTGTATCCAGCATGTATAGGCCTAAAGCAAAAGTCCAAAACTGGAACGCTTTATGCTATAAATGTTTTCCTGAATACATGCTCATCTATATTACAAGACAACACGCTCAGAAAGCTCTCACTGCCACAACACATACAGGCTGTCACATGCAGCAAATCCCCACCACTAATCCAGGTTAGCCATTTGTGTTTGCTTGCCTTTCCTGACAAAGATTTGAATATTGAGATTACTTCTCTAATCTGTGTGTAACATCAGCAGAGACATAGGCAAATAGGAAAACTATGGCAGCTGAGACTTTGAAAACCCCAAACAAATCAGAAAAGCATCTGGAGAACTAGATCAGCAACAGAGTCTCACAATCCAATTATAATAGTGAACCCCTTTCACTGGTGGGACCTACGATACAATGCAATTATCAGTATCAAGGGCATTGCTCTACAAGATGCTGACCATTACAGATTACGTGAATCTAACTCTAAATATTGGAACAGCCTTGAAAGCACAGTTGGACGTGTGACCGCCCTCAGGACATGTTTTTGCAAGTGCACTGTATTAGCTCCTGACCATGCTTAAAAATATCTGGAGAGGGGAGAAGGGCAGAGTTGGGTGATGATAATGATATCAATCAGGATAGAACCCAAATGACTTCAATCTTTATTCAACAGTGAATGGATGGTCAGCTTGGGGGACACCCTATGATATGAGATCATTGTCGGATCTGTTTGTTTTGACTGTTTGCTTATATCTATGAATACCCCGATACCCTTTATCAGGCCCTTGGGGCACTATTCCTCCCACTGATACGAGACACTATTTTGCCATCTGACATTAAATATGAGGCAGCATTCCTCCCACTGACACCAATAATGGGACACTATTTCTCCCTATAATACCAATAATGGGACACTATTTCTCCCTATAATACCAATAATGGGACACTATTTCTCCCTATAATACCAATAATGGGACACTATTTCTCCCTATAATACCAATAATGAGACACAATTTCTCCTCATACTACCAAATATGCCAATGTTTACTCCCACTGATGCTGGAAAAATTTCCACTCCCGCTGGCCCCCCTAAAGTCTGAAGGACAATAAACTGGCCCTTTGTTTAGAAAGTTTGGAGACCCCTGTCCTAATATACAGTATTGCATGCACAATTTTTTTTAGTTTTTGATAGATGGAGGATGGATTACAACAGTTTTTATTGCTCTCTGTGTCCTCATTAGGGAGTATCACCCTCTCTATTTGTCCAGTTTACCATTATCATTGAACGTAAAAGAAAGACCCCAAATTTGGGTTGTCCCCAGAAACGTAACAGAAGGGAAATCTTCCAATGAGAACACTAGTTCTGATGACCAGGGGGGGGGGGGCACGAGATTCCCTTAAAGGAAGCTTGGCTTCCCTTAAAGCTCATTTGGCTGGACGGGCACAAGGCTCAGTCTCTCAGCAAGACGCTGAAAGCCTAAGCTGGTCGCTCCCGCCCCGTCCGCAACCCAGCGCGCCACTGACCTTGGTCTTTGATTTATATACGGTATATAAAAAAAAGACCAACTGAAACAATATCTAGGAATGCATCTTGTCTTCTTAAATACAAAGCAGTCTGCGTTACCCTATATCCAGAAATAAACACATAGACAGGTATAAATACACGTACGAGAGCCAATGTCACCAGCTCTCTGCTCACGGAGCACCGAGCAATCGCCAGCGTTTGATCGCTCCGTTCTCAGTGTTGAAGCCGGTGGGGGTTCATCAAGCTAGGCAAGTATGATTTAAAAAAAAAAAAAACAACCCATACCTCTCTTTTAAAAAAGGCAGGGATTTCCTCTCACTTTCTGTTTTGGCATCTGCATCTTATCAGGTATGTTGGCTACACAACTTCTGCAGTTTGTCCAGTTCTCCAGTCTCAATGAAGGATCTATCCATTTTTGATGCTGCCAATCCTACAGGTTTTTTTTCCAACTCAAGTGATTTTTTTCTTATTTTGTGCATAGGATACAAATATTGTTGACTTTTCTATAGGAAAAGGATCCTTAAAAGGTCAGGACAACTCACTAATCTGAGAGGGGCATCCTTTTAACTTAAAAACAAAACAACACATCACTTAGTTCTTTGTGGCACTAGCAAATACGGAAAACGCTTTAAAATGTACTTATTTATGAGAAAAAGTGATCCAGCGCTTAATGGGAAAGCTATTAAACCACTATTAAATCATGAGGAGACGTTCTGAAGTGACAGCGCTGAGTTTGTAGTGAGTGTAACCTGGCTGTTATCCCAGTGTTAGCTCTATATGACAGCAAGTCGCTTAACATAGAAACCGCAATAGATAGCAAAGCCTGCTCAGTTCCTGTAAATTGTTGAAAATACTGCAATGATTTATATATATAAAAAAAAAAAAAAAAAAAGACCAACTGAAACACTATCTAGGAATGCATCTTGTCTTCTTAAATACAAAGCAGTCTGTGTTACCCTATATCCAGAAATAAACACATAGACAGGTATAAATACACGTAGATGAAAATGAGTGGATAGCCCAACAACAATATCCATGCACTTATTTAAAATGCAGAAGATTAAATGTCTTTTTTTCTATTTTAATCATCACTACAGGTCCTTCCTGACCAGGCCATTTTTTTTTTGCGATACGGCACTGCGTTACTTTAACTGACAATTGCCCAGTCGTGCGACGCTGTACCCAAATAAAATTGATGCCCCTTTTTTCCCCACAAATGGAGCTTTCTTTTGGTGGTATTTTTTGCATTACGAAAAAAAATAAGTTTTAGTTTCTGCTATAAAACTTTGCGGCGGACAAATCCGACACTGACACTTTTTGGGGACCAGTGACACTAATACAGTGATCAGTTCTAAAAAAAATGCACTGACACTGTATAAATTACACTGGCAGGGAAGGAGTTAACATCAGGTGCAATCAAAGGGTTAACTTTGTTCTCTGGGTGTGCTTTCTTACTGTGTGGGGGATGGACTGACTCGAGGAAGAGCAGGAATCGCAGATCTCTCTCCTCCCTCACTGACAAAATGACGTTCTGCCTTGTTTACATAGGCAGACTGCCGTTCTGTCATTCCCTCAAACGATTGCGGGTGGCCAGAAGCCATCGCGGCCGCCAGACCCACTGATTGGCTGTCGCCGTGTCCTATCACAGCGGGAGCGTAGCTCTGGTGCCGCGCGCGCGGCCCCCAGAGCCGATGGTGGAGATCACATACAGGTACCTGATTTTACGCTAAAGGGCTGCCCTGCCGCAGTATATGTACATGGGGCGGTCCTTAAGTGGTTAATGTGATTCTTCCTCCCGGCTGGAATTAGTTGTAATTGCAGGACTGCGGGGGATATAAAGTGCCGAAGAAGCTACTTCACTCACATGACTTATGAAGAGCTGCTGCAGGGGTGGGTGACAACTTTGCTGCAAATTGAGATGTGGTTTTGCAACATTGACAGCCCTCCAAAGAAAGTGATGCAGAAAGGGGCATATTGTCAGGATCAATGGGTAAGAACTCAGGGATGGAAGGGCAACAGAAATCCATGAATATTAAAAAAGAAAATTTCACATTGAGGAATACCCTACTGATTTTGACACATCTCTAGGCCCATGTGAAAGAGGCCTACAGCTTTTCCTAGGCTACTGATTTATTTCTCAGCAAAACAATGCTGCTTCCTTGACATCAAGACCTAGATTTATGCTTTGAGTGGGATCTGGGCCGGCAGTTATTCCTGGATTTTAATTCTTCGTAAACAGTGGTTAGAAGCTCGCTCAGCTAAATTGTCTGGCAGTCAGACTTCTTAACTGAGTAAGCTTCTAACCACTGTTTACGGAGAAATAATATCCAGGAATAACCACCCCATATCCAATCAATGGACCACTTGGTCTTTTTCTATTTCTATCGGTTTCTTTCTATGTTTCTATAACAAATCTAAAGACCTGATGAAGGGGGATTTGTGTATAATCCCTGAAACACGTCAACTCTTTATAAACCCGTTTATTTTGACAAAAAAATCATAAAAAAGGACCTATCCATACAGCTTGATGCTTTAATTTTATTACTCCATACATGATACAGAATATACACTCCTTTCAATGCTTGTTAGCCATACATGTAAACAAAATAAAATTGAAGAAAATGATCTATATAATGTGTTAACGTTTGGTAAGGAATGTACTAATGTTTAATTTGTAAGTACTGTACATACAGTATGTACTTTGGGGAGCTATATTTGCCCAAATGTGGTGGTATCAGGTCTTAAAAATTGTTAGGCAGGGAGGATGAATGAACGCAGTGAATTACAGTGCTCCCTCTAGTGGCTAATCTGCAAATCCCCACAGTCTATACAATAAATACCATATAGAAGAGCAAGTGTGTACAATTGTAACAGCCACATCACAAATTATTTGAAGGAAAAGACTGAAATTATACTGGATTTTCCTTTTTAAAAAGAAGATCTATTTTAAGAGTCCACATGCTTGGAAACCAATTTCGATTTCAAACGCGACAATGTTATAAAAAAATATACAAGTGAATTTCAAGTGCCATTTTAAATTAAAATGTGTGATCGCACTCCTTTTCAGCAGTTCCAGGCAATCAAGCTCATGGCTCGTTTCTTAACTGGGCAACTATTTAGTGTCCCATAATGTCATTATGAATATATGATCCTTCGCTTTATGAGCATTACAGTAATGTGCTCGGAATGTTTAGGTTACAGATAAAAAGTCAATCGTGGTAAAGCACAAGACATCACTACCCAACCATGAAACCCAATTGAATATATACAGTATATTAATTAGCAATGTAAATGAAGGGCAGAAACATGGTATGTGCAGCACAATATCGATCGTTTCTCGAAACCAAGGAGAGTGTACAACCTGTGATGTGAGAACTATAGAGGCTACCACTGCTAACCGCCTTCCGAAAAGGCTAGTTTTCTGTCATGCTATATCTTTGACTGCAATCAATTCTGTGTCACTGACCTAGAACACGTTTGCAACAAATGAAGTTAGAACTATTTATGATCACGTTTGTTTTCCAGGTCAGTGGCTTAGAAAGCACTGAAGAAGTTAAATCTGTATGATAGCCATGCAGCTATAATTTTAGGTAGCCTCCATATTTCTCTTTTCATAGGTTTCTTTCTGAAAAAACTATTGTAATGGCTATTCAGAACAAAGAAATGTGCCTCCTAATAGCATACAGGGTGCACCTGTGACAAAGGATTTCCAGAGCACTGTGGACCGCTGCAAGCTTGGACCAATGTGAGCATGCATATACTAGGAAAGCCCTGTATTGGTTGGTGCTACTACATCGCTAGCCGCAATCTATTAGGTCCTGTGCCAAGCAGCTTCTCTTCACACTGACAGCAAGGGGGTTGCTCACTACTGCTTCCATTCACAGAAATTTATTTTTCCAATGAATACAAGGTGTTCTCTAAATGGATGAGCTGGATAGCAGCGCCAGTGATGTCACAATCTCCACTTTGTTTTTCATTGAAAAAAAGGCGTTTTGTGAATAATGTTGGTAGTGGCAAGCAAGCGAACCCCTGTGATCAGCGTACAGAGGGGAAGCCGCTTGGCACCGGACCCAGATGATCACGGCTGTTACTGTAGTAGCGCTAACTACTCCCTACTACGGTGATTTTCAGCTTCACAGTGGTCCCTCAGGTATAAGATCTGTATATTTATATTGGTCCAAGGTGGACCAATGTAACTACCGTATTTATCGGCGTATAACACGCACCGGCGCATAACACGCACCCCAAGTTTAGGAGGAAATTTTAGGGAAAAAAACTTTTAGCAGGGAAGTTTAAGGAAAAATAACTTACATTTAAATGCAGCCTTGTCAGTGTCCATTGCAGCCTTGTCACAGCGCAGCCTTGTCAGTGTCCATTGCAGCCTTGTCACAGTGCAGCCTTGTCAGTGTCCATTGCAGCCCTGTCACAGTGCAGCCTTGTCACAGTGCAGCCTTGTCAGTGTCCATTGCAGCCTTGTCACAGTGCAGCCTTGTCAGTGTCCATTGCAGCCTTGTCACAGTGCAGCCTTGTCAGTGTCCATTGCAGCCTTGTCAGTGTCCATTGCAGCCTTGTCACAGTGCAGCCTTGTCAGTGTCCATTGCAGCCTTGTCACAGTGCAGCCTTGTCAGTGTCCATTGCAGCCTTGCCCCAGAGTCCATTTCAGCCTTGCCCCAGAGTCGCCGTGCAGCCTTGCCCCAGAGTCGCCATGCAGCCTTGCCCCAGAGTCGCCGTGCATCATTTTAAAATTGGCGCCGAGACTGTGCGGACGCCGCCGAGAACGCCGGGGACGCATAGCCGAGTGTACTCGGCTATACTCGGCTCCGCTCACAGTCCCGCCGAGTCCCGCCCTATGATGGACATAACACAGGTCCAATGGCGGGACTGTGAGCGGAGCCGAGAAAAGCCGAGTATAGCCGAGTACATTCGGCTATGTGTATCTCGCTCCGCTCCGCTCACAGTCAGCGGAGACAGCTCAGGGATGTCAGTATCGGCGTATAACACGCACCCACGATTTTCCCCTGATTTTCAGGGGAAAAAAGGGCATGTTATACGCTGATAAATACGGTATATAAAAGTATACCATGCCTGGAATTCTTCTTTAACCATAAACGGTAGATAAATCCACTACACATGCTCCCTTTAACTTGTAATGGGTATCATAAAAAAAAAAAAATAGGTAGCGAAGGAGCAAACAGAATATTACAGCTGTCCAACTTTACAAAAAGTAGCTTAGTTCCTTTTAGGAGAGCGAACGGGAAAGATTGGCAGAGCTACAGACAGCAGGCAGAGAAGAACAGAAGAGACCTGTGTGACAAAGAGTTCTATGTGTGAGCCTTGGCTGAATGATGTGTGGCCAACTATTCATCTCATATATCTTCATACATTGTTTCCTTCTACTGCTCCTTGGGTAAAACTGAATCCAATTCTTACATATTACTAGAAGTTAGAGGAGCTCTGTCCAGCCATCACAATATGTCAAATTGCAAGGTCATTAATGTCAATTTCATGTACCGGATATACTCGAGTATAAGCCGAGTTTTTCAGCACATTTTTTTGTGCTGAAAATGCCCCCCTCGGCTTATACTCGAGTCACCTTTTCGCGCCTGATCTCTTAAACTTTGAGGACCCGGTACCGGCCGGTCATAGGTCCCCTGGATCCCAAACTTGGCACACATGTAGCCCCACTCTTCCTCTACAAGTGTGCAAAAAGTTTTTTGTCCGGAGGACCTACGGCCGGGGAGCACCGATTTTTCAAATCCGGGCACCCCTTCCATAGACTTCCATGTTAAACGGTAATTTCTCTGGTGACTTTGAGGACCCGGTACCGAGCGGCCATAGGTTTCCTGGATCCCAAACTTGGCACACATGTAGCCCCATTTCTCCTCTACAAGTGTGCAAAGCTTTATGTCTGGAGGACCTAAGGTCGGGGAGCACCGAATTTTCAAAGCCAGGCACCCCTTCCATAGACTCCCATGTTAAATGTCAGTCTAGTCATGGACACAGTGAGGCATGGGCACAGTGAGGCATGGGCACAGTGAGGCATGCAGATGGACACAGTGAGGCATGCAGATGGACACCCTAGGCTTATACTCGAGTCAATAAGTTTTCCAATTTTTTGGTGGTAAAATTAGGTGCCTCGGCTTATATTCGGGTCGGCTTATACTCGAGTATATACGGTACTTTGTCTAAGGTATGCCAATGCTATCAGAACCTAAATCAGGAAAAATATGCCCATTTTAATGCACAGCATAAGCACGGGCTCAGCATGCTTTTTTCCTGAGCCTGATGGCTTCAGATTATTAAAATAAACTATATTGTTCATCCATAAAAAGGTACATGCAAGCCTTGTATCCAAAGCAGCAGTGATTACTAGGAGCACTCATTCCGCCTATAAAAAGGCTTTCAAATCCTGAGAACACTGTTTAGGTATGAAAGGTAACCAATATATTTAGCCGTGGTGGATCATTAGGATAACAAAAATATCTGTCATAGGTACAACCCACACAAACATTATTATGTGCCTGCTGCACTATCCTTGGCATCCATATTTATACAAATGGCTGATGTCTACATTGCTTCACTAATCTGGATGCCAATGTAGTCACTGGTGTTTCTCCACAACACAGGCCCTCTGTTCTGGTCTGCTAGCTAGGAACAGTTCAACGAAAGCAAGCCATATAGAGCTTTAAACCCCTTACACACAGGCCGAATGTCGGGCGGTTCAATAGAAACCTCCCCGCTGACCCTGTACCCGGAAGTGACGACATCCTGCCGTGTTCCTGTACATCGCTGATCCCTGTCCCACTTCCCCCGGGAGCGCTGGGCTCCACCAGTGTAACTGGACCAAGGGAGGATATGCGGACATTCCAGCCAGCAACACCAGGCAGTTCCCGGGACGGCGCGGATGACACTGATATCAATGCTGATTTATACCGCTCGTTTGTGAGTGTTTCCATTATGGTTTTATTTTATTAAATATTTTAAACTGCTACACTTATGCCCCATACACACGATCGTTTTTCATGCCGTTAAAAATGCCATTAAAAAAAATGGCCATTAAAAATGATCGTGTGTAGGCTCCAGAGCATTTTTAACGACGTGAAAAACGGGCATTAAAAATGTCGAACATGCTCTCTTTTTTCACGATAGTGTGTATGCTTTAACGACGTGAAAAAAAACATGCATGCTCAGAATCAAGTATGAGACAGGAGCGCTCGTTCTGGTAAAACTAGCGTTCGTAATGGAGATAGCACATTCGTCACGCAGTCACGGACTGAAAAGCACGAGACTGAAAAGAGCGAATCGTCGCTCAACAAACTTTACTAACATGAAGGGTGGCGCCATTCGAACGGAACTTTCCCTTTATAGTGCCGTCGTACGTGTTGTACGCCACTGCGCTTTGTTTGATCGTTTTTTAAAATGATCGTGTGTACACAAGACAGGCTTGAGAGGAAACATGAAAAAAAACGACGTGAAAAACGGCAAGAAAAAAAATGGCAAGAAAAACGATCGTGTATATGGGGCATAAGAGCCGGTTCACACAGGGGCGTCCTGGGATCCGACTTTAGGTCGCCCCAAGTCGCACGGTTTAGAAAAGAAATGGAAGTGAATGGAGCCGTCTTAATGTACACTACTGCAGTCGCTCCAACTTCAGAAAAGGTTCCTGTACGACTTCAATCCGACTTCTAGGCGACTTGTACCCATTGATTTCAATGGAAGTTGCCTCCAAGTCGGATCCCCTGTCTTAACTGAAGCAACTTTCCAGGAAGTGAAAATACTTTTCCAGGCAAACCCCTCCCACAGAGCTGATTATTGTTTGATTGGCCACTGAAAAGTCGCCTGTCCTGGAGGCAACTTGAAGTTGCCTTGTAAGTTGCCTGGAGTCGTGCTGTGATTTCATGCTCAAGTCGTGTCCAAGTTGCCTCCCAAAGTCGCGCTGGAAGTCGTGTTGTCCCTGTGTGAGCCGGCTCTAAGAAGGCGCTGCTTTGTCCCCATTTTTATGTTTCAGAGTTTGTTCTACCTGTAAGCTGGCAGCCTTCTTTGGTATAAGCATTCTCTAACAATCTAACATGGACTCAATGTCATGGGCTTGAACATTTGCCCTATATATTGATCCCATTCCCATATATATTTTCTTCCTATAGCCTCACCCAGAGTGTGCCGAATTAACCCATTGTTTGTATGGTTCAATAGAAACCGCTCGACATTCGTCCCGTGTGTACTGCAGCCGGTCCGACAGAAATCGAAGGGTCATGACCGAGAAAGGTCTGCCAACCTGCTCCCAATGAGCACGCTCAACCAATGGCTGAAAGGGCTGACCAGATTGTTCTTGTGGGGGCCGTCCTGGACAGCAGGGGAGATCGCTGTACTAACATCGGCCTGTCAGTTATTTTTATTCTTATTATTCAGCCCGCTAGCGTTTATTGAAAAAAAATTGTAGCGTGTACTAGCCTTTAGTATAGCGATTTCCTGTGGTCCTTTTCATTCTGTGATCAAACGCTAAGCATCCCCTTCTCTCTGTTAAAAAAAATATCACAAGCACTACAATCATTTGTATGCCAACTGGGAGGTGCACTAACCATCAAGGTTGATCAAGAACAGAAATGTAACCACCTGCCATTTTTGGGCCACCATCAATGGCCACCCTATGCTCCATCATTGGCCTGATTGTCGTCAGATTAATTAACATCAAATGTGTAGATCAAATTGCCTTCACAAGGTACTCAGATAATTGGATGTGAAATGACAGTAGTATAATTAAAGGGGTATAAGTGAACAAGGGCCATAGTGGTAAGTGGTAGAATCTCGTGCAGCTCTGCATAGAAATCAGCTTCCAGATTTTAGTGTCAAAGCTTAATTGAACAAGCCGAAGTTAGAAGCTGATTGGAGCACCTAGAATCTGGAGCAGCTGTGCACAGTAACCAGTTTTATTAAATCTCCCCCAATATGTCATGCTGCTCTTCTTTTCAACTTCTCTTTAACATCTATTATATCTCGGTATCCAATCCTGTCAAGTACTTCACGTGTACATACTTCACTTTTACAAATTATTACCATGTCCCTTTCCTAAAGGAGCAATCTAAGAAAGAATATTGCTCATTTATTCCGAGCTCTTAAAATACAGAAAACTATTTTTTTAAATAAAATGTTACATGGGTAAAATTGGGCTTCAGGAAAAGAGGCTACAAAGCTGAAATACACATGCATGAATTATTATACCTGCCTAAAGATTTGCAGGTGAAGGACTTTACGTTTCTGTAATGCAGTTGATCAATACAGCATGGACACCAAACTGTCACCACACATGAATGAAGAAGAAGCACAACTGATGAGATCATCACTCACACTTTCCTCCTCTAAGTTCCATCTGTTGACTGACAGCACCATGCAAAGCAATAGAATCTTGATGGTGGACCGGTTTACACCACAAAAGCGCACACAAGATGCGTTTTTGCTTACAGTTCACAACACAAAAACTCACTCTGAATGCGCATCTGCATGTGCATTTTTGATATGTTTTCAAAGCGCTCCTGTGCATTTTTTTCCCCTCTTGTTGGTTTCCCTTGGGTAACGTTATTTTTTTACATTATACAAAAAAATTGGGCTAACTTTACTGTTTTTTTTTTTTTTTTTAATTATTATTCATTGAAGTGTATTTTTTCCCCCAATTTTTTTTTTTGAAGGACCGCTGCACAAATACAGTGTGACATAAAATATTGCAGCGACCGCCATTTTATTCTCTAGGGCAGGGGTTTCAAACTGGTGGCCCTCCAGCTGTTGCGAAACTACAAGTCCCATCATGTCTCTGCCTGTGGGAGTCATGCTTGAAATGTCTCATGGGACTTGTAGTTTCGCAACAGCTGGAGGGCCGCCAATTGAGACCACTGCTCTAGGTTCTCTGCTAAAAATTATATTATATATATATATATATAATGTTTGGAGGTTCTAAGTAATTTTTTAGCAAAAAATCCTGATTTTTAACTTGTAAGCAGCAAGTGTCAGAAAAAGGCTAAGGTTAAAGCGGAGTTCCTGACCCCCTGGCATGCCACATTTGGCATGTAAATTTTTTTTTGGGGGGGGGGGGGTCGCAGGTACCTAGTTTTGACAGGTACCCAGCTCCCACTTCCGCTCGGGCTAGAGCGGAAATTCTCCTCTCCCCCTCCCTCCTTGCAATCTTCTGGGATACGTCACAGGTCCCAGAAGATTGCTCGGCCACTGAGGAGGCGCATGCGCAGTGCGCACCCGGCTGTGAAGCCGGAAGCTGTCACAGCCGGGTGCCCACACTAGTGATGCTGGCGCCGCGGAGAGGCTAGGGAGAGAACAGAGGCTTCAGGCAGCTGCATCACTGGATCGTGGGACATCGTGTTTATTAAAAGTCAGCAGCTACACTTTTTGTAGCTGCTGACTTTTATTTAAGCATGGAAATGGCTCGAACTCCGCTTTAAACTGCCCTCCATTTACAGACCGAAGTTCATCCGTTTGATCTAAAAGAACCAAATGCTACAATGTTTTTTTTTTCATCTCAGCGCTGAGCAATGTTGTGATAAACTTTGCCAGCTGCCTTTATTATTTATTTTTCGACAGCTCTGAGCAGAGAATGGCTATGCACTTGTTACATGAATCGTGGAAATGTCGGATTAATGATGTGAGGGGGGGTTAAATCGAAATGACGATTTTTTTTAACAATTAATCCTGCCGCTCTAGTGTGTATATCTATTTATATAGATATGCACACACACACACATAATAAATAAAATAAAATAAATTTATATATATATATATATATATATATATATATATATATATATATATATATATATATATACACACACACACACACACACACACACAGTCATGGCCGAAATTGTTGGCACCCCAGAAATGTTTCCAGAAAATCAAGTATTTCTCACAGAAAAGTATTGCAGTAACACATTACACGTTAACTCGCTTTGTGTGTATTGGAACAAAACAAAAAAAGAGAGGAAAAAAGCACTTTGGACATAATGTCACACAAAACTCCAAAAATGGGCTGGTCAAAATTGTGGATAAATAAGATTGTTTCAAGCATGTGATGCTCCTTTAAACTCACCTGGGACAAGGAAAAGGTGTGGGCAATATAAAAATCACACCTGAAAGCAGATAAAAAGGAGAGAAGTTCACTTAGTCTTTGCATTGTGTGTCTGTGTGTGCCACACTAAGCATGGACAACAGAAAGGAGAAGAGAACTGTCTGAGGACTTGAGAAACAAAATTGTGGAAAAATATCAACAATCTCAAGGTTACAAGTCCATCTCCAGAGATCTAGATTTGCCTTTGTCCACAGTGCGCAACATTATGAAGAAGTTTGCAACCCATGGCACTGTAGCTAATCTCTCTGGGCGTGGACGGAAGAGAAAAATTGATGAAAGGTTGCAATGCAGGATAGTCCGGATGGTGGATAAGCAGCCCCAAACAAGTTCCAAAGAAATTCAAGCTGTCCTGCAGGCTCAGGGAGCATCAGTGTCAGCGCAAACTATCTGTCAACATTTAAATGAAATGAAACGCTATGGCAGGAGACCCAGGAGGACCCCACGGCTGACACAGAGACATAAAAAAGCAAGACTACAGTTTGCCAAAATGTACTTGAGTAAGCCAAAATCCTTCTAGGAAAAAGTCTTGTGGACAGATGAGACCAAGATAGAGCTTTTTGGTAAAGCACATCATTCTACTGTTTACTGAAAACAGAATGAGGCCTACAAAGAAAAGAACACAGTACCTACAGTGAAATATGGTGGAGGTTCAATGATGTTTTCGGGTTGTTTTGCTGCCTCTGGCACTGGGTGCCTTGAATGTGTGAAAGGCATCATGAAATCTGAGGATTACCAAAGGATTTTGGGTCGCACTGTAGAGCCCAGTGTCGGACGCAAACCCAGTTTTCTGAGATCTTGGGTCTTCCAGCAGGACAATGACCCCAAACATACGTCAAAAAGCACCCAGAAATTGATGGCAACAAAGCGCTGGAGAGTTCTAAAGTGGCCAGCAATGAGTCCAGATCTTAATCCCATTGAACACCTGTGGAGAGATCTTAAAATTGCTGTTGGGAAAAGGCGCCCTTCCAATGAGAGAGACCTGGAGCAGTTTGCAAAGGAAGAGTGGTCCAAAATTCCGGGCGAGAGGTGTAAGAAGCTTATTGATGGTTATAGGAAGCGACTGATTTCAGTTATTTTTTCCAAAGGGTGCACAACCAAATATTAAGTTAAGGGTGCCAAGAATTTTGACCAGCCCATTTTTGGAGTTGTGTGACATTATGTCCAATTTGCTTTTTTTCCTCCCTTTTTTTGATTTGTTCCAATACACACAAAGGGAATAAACATGTGTATAGCAAAACATGTGTTACTGCAATACTTTTCTGTGAGAAATACTTGATTTTCTGGAAAAATATCTGGGGTGCCAACAATTTCAGCCATGACTGAGTGTGTGTGTATATATATATATATATATATATATATATATATATATATACCATATTTATCGGCGTATAACACGCACAGGCGTATAACACGCACCCTAACTTTAAGAGGGAAGTTTCAGGAAAAAAACTTTCCACAGTCCCCTGCGTATAACACGCAGGAACAGTTTACTCATTATTTTCAGGGTAAAAAAGTGAGTGTTATACGCCAATAAATACAGTGTATATATATATATATATATATATATATATATATATATATATATATATATTACACACATACACACACACAGCTACACACACTTCACCCCAAATACAATGGTAACACTTAAATATGTGCCTACAGTTTCGCTTTAAATGTAAAAAATTATATATTTTTTCAGCAAGTTCCTGACAGTACCTTTCTTCCTTCACAGCAACTACACTCCAGACAGTATTTGTTGCTACTCAGCAGACTCTCGACTCACTATAAATAGATATTTTGACAGATTAAGACAGATCTGTGAATAGAATTCATACAGTTCATTGATACTGTTGATAAATGAATAGATACTGTGCTGAGAATTATAAAAGAGTTTCTGTACTGGAAGACAGAAAACATAGCAAAGCATCTCTAAAAATCAATTTTTGTTTGCGTTATTATCAGTTCTCGACTTCCCACAGGCGAGCCGGAGCCCATATTAATGGGTGCCCTTGTATAACTGACATGAGATAAACTCCTCAATTCATACATATAAACATTTTTGTCATTTAGTAGAATTGCTAGTGCATGATGCATAGGTAACTTATACTTTAAAATCAATGTAATTTTATAAGGGCAGACAGGTATACTTTAATCTGCGCAGAATACTGAATAAACGAAATAACCAAAGATGCTTCTAGCAAATAAGATATAAATTACTATGTGTGATTGGAGAGTGCGAAGTGCATTAAAAAAAGTGGCCAAACATGGCTCATTTGCAGCAAAGGATGTGTCATATTTGAGTATTGGCAGCTATCAGTCGTTGTGGTTAACTCCAGCGCTTAAAGCGGAGTTTCACCCAAAATAATAACTATATCCGATCACATTCCTTACACTACCAACATGTTCAATAGCCACATAAAAAAAAAAATTCTGTTGTAAATACCGTAGTACAGCTGTCTGAAGTGCGACTTCCGGGTTTTCCCTCCCGTGGGAGTAGGCGTTTCTACTCCTTTCCCAGGCGCTGCAATGTAATCTGGGAGTTCTCCGCAATGTCTCCTGGGAGCACAGTGTCATGCTTCCCAAGAGACAATGCGTTATACCGTCCAGCGAAATACCATCACAACGAGGCGTGAACTTTCAATGACGCCGCCCGTTGCGATGGCAACCAGGAAGTTTACGGCGTTACTCGCCGTAAACACTGCGCATGCGCAAGAAAGAGCGGTGAATGCTGGGAGAAGAGCATTCACCGCTTCCAGGAAATCATTGCTTGTGGGCTTCACAATGCCCACAAGTAAAATGGAAACTGCCTGAAACGGATTTTAAAAACGTCTTCTTTGCCACGAAAACGGACATTAGAAATATGAAGACACCAAACAAGTTAGTATTACTTAGTATTGTGAAACCCCATTGAATTCACCAAAAAAAAAAATGATTGGCCGCGGAACCTCAGCTTTAAGCCATTTGAAGCTATGGTTATGGCACACAGACCAGAGAGAATGGGCACCACCCAAAAAGGAGCAAGACTTTTGTGTCACAGGTGCCATATTCCTTCATTATTCAGTTTAAAGAACAAGCTGGGTTTTGGTACTTCATTGCAATAGGTTGAGGGCAGAAGTTCATTACTCTTTTCCTTTGGGGGTCATGCTTGTACCTGTCAGCCGGTAATGCTTCATGGGACTTGTAGTTCTGCAACAGCTGGAGGGCCACAGGTTGAGCACAAATGCTCTATAAAAAAGTGGTCTCCAAACTGTAGCCCTTTGCCTGTCTTTATCTGGCCCTTGGAACACTTTTCCTTCCACCTGATACAAGACACGATTTCCTTCCACTAACACCAACAATGGAGTATAATTCCTGCTATGGACACCAATGATGGGGCACTATTCCCCCCACTGACACCAACAATAGGGCATAATTCCTGCTATGGACACCAACAATGGGGCACTATTACTCCCACTGACACCAACAATGTGGCACTATTCCTCCCACTGACATCAACAATGGGGCACTATTCCTCCCACTGACACCAACAATGGGGCACTAATCCTCCCACTGACACCAACGATGGGGCACTAATCCTCCCACTGACACCAACCATGGGGCACTATTGTTCCCACTGACTCCAATGATGGGGCACATTTCCTTCCCCTAATATCGAAGACGCATTGTTTACTTCCACTGACGTCAAGACAATTTCTACTCCCACTGGCCATATTTGCCCACCCTAAAGTCTTACGGACAGTAAACTGGCCCTATGTTTAGAAAGTTTGGAGACCCCTGCTCTAAGACATCAGGGTTTTAGAGCAGGAGTAGATACACTACTATTATCTGCATACTTGTTCCAAATCAGTGGTTCATAAATTATTATTACTACAGTTGGGTTAAAGTGGGTCACCATACCAGCATACTAACTCCAATTTTTTAGAGTTCATGGTATCCTCCATGTTTTGATGGTATACTCATGAAAGGTTTACTAAAACGCAACCAAATCAGTGTAAAGTATCATCCTTAATCAAACGAATGTGCTCCAAATTAACATTTTACACCTCTGAGGGGCTTTGATATCACAATCTGCCCTTTTGATAGTAAGTCAGGAGCAGTCCTCTTTGTACCAGCTCTTATTGGTTTTACAAATGATAGGAGCACTCAATGTTATCCATCAACTTTTTAGGCAGAAGTCAAGATTAACATATCAGGGTACCCCCAGAGTAGTGGCTCCTGATGAGCTGAAAATGCTCCAGAAATCTGAAAACAACTGAAGGTTCCTGCACTACTTACAGATGCTACTTTAGGTTGGCCTTGGAAAAGAATGGGTTACCTAACTCTGCACATACTTAGAAGAGTAACACCAAGCCAAATAACAATAAAATGATAATCTCTTTGGACTGACCACGCAAGCAGTTGGAAGCTGTGAGATTTATGGACAAATTGTGAACGGCTAAATAAGATGCATGCATATCAATACATTTAGAAGCGTAAAACATTATCTGAAACATACAAACCGAAAAACAAATCAAACATGGAATATTCCAGGAACAGGTCATACCTATGTGGATTTCTCAAGTCCATGGGGTGCTGTTACAATAACTGCATGTCCATTTAGCCTGATGTATAAATTGCTAATGTAAATTAATGGACACATGAAGTCCTTTTGTCCTAAATATTTAAATTATTAAACAAGCAATTATGAAAAAGTGGCTACAAAGGCGTCGAAGAATGATCAAAGGAGAAATGTACATACATAAAAGAAAAGGAAATGTTCGGGTAGGGAAGCAACTGGGACTTTTTTTGTCTGGCACCAATTCCTTCTGTTTAGTCGTTTTGTCGATGCTTCTGGGCAGCATAGGCCACCCTCACTATTCCACAAAAGTGGAATAGCACATCACTGGGCAACAAAACTACCAAAAGAAAAGCAAGAGAGGGAGGTACGAATTATAAATCTGTTTTAAACCAACCAGTGCTTCATGAAAACTAATTGGCATTGAAAAAGCACTGGTTGGTATGAAATGGTGTGGACTACAGCTACTACCTCCCTATCTTATTCTTGCATATTTTTTAAGTATGATGGCTAGTTGAGATTTTTGAAACATTGTCTTAACACTCTGAACTTTAAGAACAGAGTTGCTAATAAAGAAGTGATGTTTTTAATATGTCAAGACAGGTGCCCAAATATCACCTTCAATGATAGACGTTTTGAAGCTTAGTTGGCATCTAGCAATACTTGATGTGGACCATACAAGGATTTAAGATTTCCAGGACAGTTGAAACATCTATTATTACCACACCAATGCTTGCCATACATTTGTTGGTTCAAAAAAAATTACATTCTCTTGTGAACTGTAAGGGTGGGAAAAGTGAGCCGTTAAAGTTCATCTAAAGTCCAAACTTTTTACTTTGTTTTAGATTCGCATTGAAGGATTTAAATCCTTGTCAGGTTTTAGTTGTTGTCTGTGTACCCTCTGGAAACATTCACTCTACTTATGTGTCCTGATGACCACTGTCATTAGTGCTGAAAGTGATTGAAAATTCAAAATTTTGAGTGGTCACCAGGACAGTAATAGAAGGGGACCACGTGTTCTGGTGGCAACTAGAGATCAGTTTAGACATGCTCGGAACTCATCTCTAAATTGAACCTCTGCTTTTTGTACTTCAGTGAGTACAATGAAAGTTCAGAGTTTGGGTTAAAGAAGAGTTTGAAGGACATCCAAGCTCATCTCAAGTGACAACTTTTTTCTACAAGGGCATTTTACTTAGAGATAATTTCACTTCCTGTTGTGTCTATTGGGCAGGAAATATAAGGGAAACCTTCCCAATGGGACATAAATGACAAAGAAAAAACTTAACAGAGATTTTAGTCATTCTCTTCTCTGTCCGAAAGAAAAAAAAAGTGTTGGTATTATTCTGTGCATCCCTGTCACATAAAACTATCTGCAGAATTAAAAATACATTTAGAAAGTCAGCATAAAATACCTAAAACTTTATTTTAGTCAGTGCCTGCACATAAACTATAGACTTCTTTTGTAAAGTCAATATTAGGTTCATCCTCTGTCCTTCTTGCAAAATGGTTGTTTAAAAGCTGAAGTGCTGAAAATATAACCATGCTGAATTTAGGTTCTGCCAACTGAAACATGCTTTTGTATGTATGATCGCTGAGGTTGCCTATCCAGACTCAGGGCCTGAATTATGATATTTTTTCAGCTGCAAAAAAAGGAGAGATTGTACATTTCAATCTTCAACCATAACTGCTGCTGTGGCCCTTCTTTCCATTTCAACAGCAAGCATTTGTATTTCCAATGTCAGCCTTATCTGAAATATCACGTGTGGCTGAAGACTGGATTTGAAGGTGTAAGTGAAGACAAACCACTAAATTCCCTATTGAAGAAATACATGTGCACTGCCATACCTGCCAAAAAATATTTTAACTCTGATCAGCCAGTTCTCTCAGATTCCCCAGCCTGAAACTATACAAGGTCCCAACAAGTTACTTTTCTTCACTGCAGTCAAAGCAATATAGGTCAATACTGTGATTGGATAATGAAGGAGCAGACGTTTGATGATGACTTCCACTCTATGCTCTCCCTTCCAATCAGCCAGCTCTACTTGCTCGATCAATAGCATTATGTAACGTCTAACTGGCTTACAGTGCTGCTTTCTGCAAAAAATCTGATGCTTTGAAAAACACATAAGGTTAACACAACGACAGAGTTATATAGCATTTATTTTTTATGTATGTATGTATGTATGTATGTATGTATGTATGTATGTATATATATATATATATATATATATTCATTTATTTTTGTGACAGAGAGGCTCTGTCACTATAAGCTTATAGGAAAAGGTGACGCAGGAGTCTCATTGAGGGTTAATGCAAGGTTCAGAACTTGCATCTCTCCAGATTCTGTAGTTCTGAATCAGAACATTCAATCCTGGGTCCAGGTTTTGCTAAATGCCTGCAACCTGACTCACTTCACAGGTGTGCAGGGTCATTCTATAGTCAGGTCTGAGAATTGCTCCTGGCTCTCATTTTGGACACAGCTTCCAGTTTGGAGACCGCTCCCAGTGTGGGAGACGGAAGGTCTCATCTGGGGTTAGGGGGCCTCAGCCAGAAGCCACAGGACAGAGGTCTTATTAAGGTGTCAGAGGACCCAGACACAAGGCAGCGGATCTTGGTTCCAGGATTGAAGTCAGCTCCTATCAGGGGTGTCAGGAGAACCCCCAATTCCTAGGCCAGAGGTGAGCCAAGCAGCAGGGCGCTGCAACTGAAGGCTAGAGAGCCAAGTGTGTGAAAGAGCTGAATGACACAAAGGACTGGTAAGAAGAGCAGCAGTGCTGCCAACACGTAAGCCAGGTGGCTTGGTATTTTCCATAATTCTTGTTTTGTGGAAGAAACCCCTGCGTGGGCAACTGCTGTATAAGTGAACTTTTCCTTTAGACCCCTTTCACACTGGGGCGGTTTGTATTGCGCTAAAAATAGCGCCTGCAAACCGACCTGAAACAGTGGCTGCTGTTTCTCCAGTGTGAAAGCCCGAGGCCTTTCACACTGGAGCGGTGCGCTAGCAGGACGGTAAAAAAGTCCTGCTAGTCACATCTTTGGAGCGGCTGCAGAGGCGCTTTGAGGTGGTTTTTAACCCTTTTTCCGCCGCTAGCAGGGGTAAGACCACACCACTAGCGGCCGAATACTGCCACAAATCCAACGGTAAAGCGCCGCTAAAAATAACGGCGCTTTACCGCCTACGCACCTCCCGCCCCAGTGTGAAAGGGTCCTTACTCAATAAAAGTGGGCTGCCACACCCTAAAACTACAGTTTGGACTGGCACAGCTCATTGTGAATGCACCTGCTACTTGAGTTTAATTCCCCCAATCCCACAATATATATACACTGGTATTTATGTATTTCCTGTGATTACAGTTAAATTATGGTGGTCTGTTATGCCACCAAACACTTTTGTTTTTAAATTTATGGACAAAATGCACACTTTTATACTAGTCCTGGGTATTTCAAAGCTCCATATCTGACACAAGGGCATAATCTAGATGACTGTCATATCCATTTTACCCAAATACGACATTGAAATGAAGTAAATAGCTCTTTATGGTTTATCCTAATTAGAAAAACAAAATAGCAATGATGGTATAATAAACTTACTTGAGAAACAAATAAAACATATTTCGACTTAACAAATCTTCCTATTTATACAATGTATCTACATAGAAGAAAGCCTTCCCTGAAAATTTATTTCGGTTTTATTACGGATCCCTTTGGAATAATATAATCTTCCTTTGTTTAGCAGCAACTCGTAAATCAAAATATTTTATTATACACACCATTATGTGGGAGCTGAGTAATTTGGCCCCAGTTGCTTAGGAAATTTACTAGTTTAATCACCAAAGGAACTTGATTTTTTTTTCTTCTATCAAGTTATCAGCATAGAAGCATATAAAAAATAAGAAAAATTGCCAGCAACTATCAACCACTGTGATCTTTAAAGCTGCACTCCAAGCAAATAAAAAATAAATAAAACAGGATTAAATTCAGTTAGGTTTGCATCACAAATATTTGAAGTATCCCTGTTGCTAGCATACAAAATCTCCAGTGGCTTCCCCTATTGAACAATAAGTTGTATGCTTACCAGTTAAGAGAATTCTTTGCTTTTTTGAAGAGCGTCAGGCACTGTGGCTATCAAACACTAGTGCCCCGTACACACGATCCGAATATCGTACGATGGATTGTACGACTTTTTTCGCTTAATAGTCGCAAGTAAAATTAAATAGGTTATTAACCTTTTCATGACTAAGCCCATTTCTGACATTTGGTGTTTACAAGTTAAAATGCGGATTTTTTGCTAGAAAATTACTTAGAAAGCTACTTAGAAACCCCAAACATTATATATATTTTTTTTAGCAGAGAATCTAGAGAATAAAATGGCGATTGTTGCAATATTTTATATCACACAGTATTTGCGCAGCTGTGTTTTAAACGCAACTTTTTTGGAAAAATTAACTTTCATGAATTTTAAAAAAATTAAAAAGCAAAGTTTGTCCAATTTTTTTGTATAATGTGAAAGATGATGTTACGCCGAGTAAATAGATACCAAACATGTCATGCTTTATAATTGCCCGCACTCGTGGAATGGCGACAAACTACGGTACCTTAAAATCTCCATAGGCGACGCTTAAATTTTTTTTTACGAGTTACAGAGGAGGTCTTTGGCTATAATTATTGCTCTCGTGCTGAAGATCGCGGCGATACCTCACATGTGTGATTTGAACGCCGTTTTCATATGCGGGCGCGACTTCCGTATGCGTTTTCTTTGCCGCGCGAGCTCGCGGGGACAGGGGCGCTTTAAATTATTTGTTTTAAAAAAAAAAAATGTAAACATCCCTTGTGACAGTAATAAGTGGTGACAGGTACTCTTTATGGAGAGATCAGGGGTCTAAAAGACCCCCAATTCCTCCTTTGCACTTCAAAGTATTCAGATCGCCGAAAACGGCGATTCTGAATACTGTGTACTTTTTTAAATTCGGCGCCATAGGCAGCCGAGTAACCCGGACGTGACGTCATGACGTCGCTTCCGTGGTTACAGTGAAGAGAAAAAATCAAAGCCGTTCGCGGCTTTGATTCAGTCTCTCTCTAGCCGCCCGAGGTGGCGGATCGTGGATCGGGTCTCCCGGTGGGATGGGAGGCCCGGTAAGAGCGGCGGAGGCGGCGGGAGGGGGGGGTGTCCCCTCCCGCTCCTCCGGTATAACAACCGAGCGGCTTTTAGCCGCATCGGTGGTTATACCTGGAAAGCCAATCGCCGGCTCTAAACAACGGTACTGGGATGATGCCTGCAGCTGCAGGCATCATCCCGGTATAACCCCGGAAAGCCGAGGACGCATATATGTGTCCGCTCGGCGGGAGAGGGTTAAAGTCACGAAAATTCTCGTACGACAGAAAAAAATAAAATCGGAAGTGATGTCATGTGTTGTAATGTATTTGTATTGTATTTTCGGACGACAACTGTACTGACTAAATGAAAATCGGACGATTTGTTATCGTACGAGGAAAATTTTCGTGCACGTCCGATTAAATAATATCGGATGAACTGTCATGATCGGCTCTCGAAGCTCTGTACTAACGATCCGATTATCGTACGATTCTTCCTCGGACGTCATTTTTCGTACGATATTCGGATCGTGTGTACGAGGCTTAAGTGTGTTTGATAGTGTGTCTTACCAGCGTTCCATGGTTTCTTCTGCTGACCCCTACTTAACTACAGAATGCAGTAGTGAAGCAGGGGTCAGTGGGTGGAAGCAAAACACCAAGTGGTGGATTGGGCATCCGGAACACCCAGAAATGTTTGATATCAGTGGTACCCGGAGCTCCATCAAGAGTGAAGAATTCCCTAGCTGAACATTTTGTGTACTAGCAATAGTGTCGCTTTAAATGCAATTGTAAACACCGCTAGTATAAATACATGGTTTGTCTTTGTATTAGCTTACTGTAAACCCCTGTACATCAAGCTAAGTGCAAAGTGGGGTCCATGTACAAATAACCAAAAAAGCTTTTTTCAGTTCTGAAACAAACAGAGAAGGGTTAGAACTTCTCTTGGGTTATAACTACTGTCTGTGACACCAATGGGGAGACTACCCATCACTTTTTAGATCCCAAGACACCAGGCCAGGAAGGTAAAAAATAAAATGCACAAAAAAGTTCTAGTCTCTCCACTCTCCTAAAATAATACTAGAAAAAAAAGGGGGAGTATGGTCAGAAAAGAGATTAAGCCGTCATCCCATGTAATGGAAATAGAAAAAGGAAAGAACCCCCCTTAAGGGACTTTAAAGGCCTAAAATCGTGTGTCAATCCATAAATAATGATTTACAATTTGTAATAAAAGTATAAAATCTCAAGTTAAAATTTTATTAAACCATGTCATATAAAAACAGATTGCAACTGGTGTATTGTATTCACAACAAAGCAAAAGATATACATGTGAACAATGCTTTACATATCCTGTTAGTCTCACGATACATTAACCATGACTGAGCATAGACAGAATCACTGAACGCGTTTCAGAAGTACATTCTATCTTCAGGGGTGTATAGCAGTGACACGTCTGCCGCGCCACTATAGGGATATCAGACAAGGAAACCATGGAAACACGCCAGGGGGAGACCGGAGTCGCCCAACAGGATACAATCAAGTCCTTTAAGGAGAGTGCCAAATTGGGGGGCCAAAACATCCTCTCTGGAGGACATCCAGGCTTGATAGCCTGGATGCCCAGCTATTGCCCATTGGTTCCAGTCAGTCTGACGCCCTGGTACAGTAAAGGAAATTGTCCATATGGCTGCACAAACACCACAAAACACATACAGTATATTAATAGTGTCTTTATACTCAGTATTATAATAAAAATATATTATGTAAACCAATAAAAAAAAGTCTTGCTGTTTTCGTTTAAATTCATCCAGTTAGTGCTTATCCACATTTCACACCTTTGTGCATTACCATCACCAGCTGTGCCCTTGCCTGGGATCCATGACCTTACATATCTTGTAGGGTCATATAAGGCTTGCGTCCCCTTTAAATGGACTCAAAATACACTATGTGGCTCCACTGGTGGTCCTTTCCAGGTGACACCATTTCCTCTCATGCTGAATTGCAATCGAGAGTCTCCCCGAAATTTCCTGGTTCCCTTTCTCGCCAGCTCTCTTCCTCCTCTTTTTCTTCTGCCAAGTCACATATGAGAAAGAAACTCTACATAGTGTTTTATCTTAACTTAAACATGTACTCACTCACTCCCATACAATGGAATACCATTTAAAAAGGTGGTCATATACACCAATGTTTACAAACTTAAGTGTCTACACAAACCTATTTGTAAACAAGTACGATTTGTGTTTAGTTACTCATCCTAGTTTGCCTCCTGTATGCAATATCATCCATTAGCCCTGCCCCTACATGTTTCGCCACATGGTCATGTGACTTCATCAGGGAAGAATTAAATGTTTTTCCTATATTTTTTTCTTTGAGTATAAAATTGAGTTGTTTGGTAAAAAAAAAAAAAAAGAAGGACACATAGCAGCTCACAAGACATTCATATCTCATCATCCAATTATTGCTGACCCTCATTTGTACAAAATATGAACACATTTTAAAAACATCATGGCCAGAGGTGACATCACAGCCAAAAAGGTACATACATTTGGTATCAGTGATAGAGGCTGAAGGGGGGGTTTTTCCCGCTGGCCTCAAAATCCAAGAATCAAATCAAATATTGAAAAGCAGAATCTGTAAACATCCCTTTTAGTTGCTGTTCATCTACAGACACGTTTACCTCGACACATTTAGATACCACTTGCCTCTCCCACTTGTGTGATCTATGGCTCAGCTGGGATGAAACTACCCAGAAAATGCTTTCTAATATTCAGTCAATATCCAAGGGTGCTTGCCTAATAGCATTATTATGCCAGTAATGTCAACATATTTAGTATATAACATTATGTCTGACTCCTGTATTTTCCAATCCTCCAAATGCAAATGCAACAGAGTGCCAGAAATTCTAAAAAAGCCGCTTTTACACAAAGCATCTTATTAGTGAATTATAAGACACTAATTCATTTTTCATCAGTATTCAATGGTAATTACTGCAACAATATTAGAATATTTACTGCCCTGTACAGAATAGATTTTGGAAATGTATTTTGGGACACAAAAAGAGAATTCAATGTTAAATTTCAAGTGATATGGAAAATAAATAAGCCAATAAATTGCCTTTCAGAGGTATTCTTCCGTGTGCACAAGCTTATCCTGCCTACAAGGCAGAGTTTTTCTAACTAATTACAACTTTAAAATACCTTTCCACCAGCCAGAGATTATGTATGTGCTGACACAAGGATTCACTTATCTCAAGAGGAAAACACTTAACATTCATGGGCTTCTTCCACCGAAAACTGCACAGGGCCTATTATGTCATAATCTATCCAACGACTCAAGCCACATTAGAATGCATTGATGTTTGTGGTTGCAAATAAACTAGAGTGCAGGTATCTCAGTAGCTTCATATGATGGGAAGACGGCAACAAAACAGATTTAAAAAATTTACCGGTAATTTATGGTAACTAATAGAAAATAGTATTCCAACAAAATAGGTAACCTACATGACTCCTTGTAGAAATGTTATCCTATCGAATTCTCTGCTTACTGAAAAGTCTCGAAAAAGACTATATGCAACCCAATTTTGTAGTTTGAATGGACACATTTACATTTGATTCCAATAAGCAGTAACGGAGTTTCAGAGAACCTGCACATAAACATAGTAGTTGAATCTGTATGCACATACTGCACCAGTGTGAATATCTATGCAGTGAGCAGACACCTTCTTCATCTTCATCTCAGTTCAACATTAGTGATTGGTACACCATCTCAGAACTCAAAATTATATTAAGGTGCCAATAAGCATGGTGACTGTAACCCAGTTTAGATAAATTGGCTGGCAACCACCAATAAAATATCTATTTGTAGCTAGCGAACTATGGGGCCCATGTGGTGTCCAATAGAGTCTTTATTACATCTTCACATGCTATGCTGGTAACATATAAAAGGCACAAACTAAATACCATAGCAACAATGGAAATTTCTCGATTTAGACATTTGCATTAAGAGTTTAAAATGCCACTAAGAAGGGAAATCAACAGAGGCCAACGTAGAATATCCCTTCAACCCTTTAGGCCCCATGCACACGAGACGCAGGTGCAAACTCTGCTGAACACACGTTTTTAAACGCTGAAACCGGCGTTTATAAACACGCGTTTTGCCGCGTTTGCGGCCGCGTTTAACCGCGTTTGCGTTTATAAGTGTTTCATCATAGACCCTCCCTAAGCTCAAAAAACAGTAAATTTTAACCATTTCAGCCAGTTTGTGAGACCAGAGTGAGTAGCAGCAGCTGAGAGAGCAGCAGTGTACTTGTATTTAGCGTATCACTTGCCACATCATCTGCCACAAGTTGTGGATTGTCCACTTGCCACGTCACCTGCCACAAGTTGTGGATTGTCCACTTGCCACGTCACCTGCCACGTCACCTGGCCATATCACCTGGCCACGTCACCTGGCCACGTCACCTGCCACAAGCTGTGGATTGTCCACTTGCCACGTCACCTTGCCACATCACGTGCCACGTCACCTGCCACAAGTTGTGGATTGTCCACTTGCCACGTCACCTGGCCATGTTACCTGCCACGTCAGCTGGCCACAAGTTGTGGATTGTCCACTTGCCACGTCACCTGCCACGTCACCTGGCCACGTCACCTGCCACAAGTTGTGGATTGTCCACTTGCCACGTCACCTTGCCACATCACGTGCCATGTCACCTGCCACAAGTTGTGGATTGTCCACTTGCCACGTTACCTGGCCACGTCACCTGGCCATGTTACCTGCCACGTCACCTGGCCACGTTACCTGCCACGTCAGCTGGCCACGTCACCTGCCACAAGTTGTGGATTGTCCACTTGCCACGTCACCTGCCACGTCACCTGGCCATGTCACCTGCCACAAGTTGTGGATTGTCCACTTGCCACGTTACCTGGCCACGTCACCTGGCCACGTTACCTGCCACGTCACCTGGCCACGTTACCTGCCACGTCACCTGCCACAAGTTGTGGATTGTCCACTTGCCACGTCACCTGCCACGTCACCTGGCCACGTCACCTGCCACAAGTTGTGGATTGTCCACTTGCCATGTCACCTGGCCACATCACGTGCCACGTCACCTGGCCACTTCACCTGCCACAAGTTGTGAATTGTCCACTTGCCACGTCACCTGCCACGTCACCTGGCCACGTCACCTGCCACGTCACCTGGCCACGTCACCTGCCACAAGTTGTGGATTGTCCACTTGCCACGTCACCTGGCCACGTTACCTGCCACGTCACCTGCCACGTCACCTGGCCACGTCACCTGCCACAAGCTGTGGATTGTCCACTTGCCACGTCACCTGGCCACGTCACCTGGCCACATCACCTGACACAAGTTGTTGATTGTCCACTTGCCACTTTACCTGCCACAAGTTGTGGATTGTCCACAATGCGATGCAAGCAATTACAGTTCTTTTATATTTTTTAATAGTTTTTCATCATTTGCCATCATTTTTGAGATTTCTAATGTTAAAAAATAGGTCACCTTTAAAAACGCTTATAAACGCAAACGCGGCAAAACGCCGGTACCGCGTTTAGCCGCGTTTAGCAGCGTTTAGCGTCTGAAAACGTGAAAACTTTTGCGTCTGAACCCATTTTTTTGCTTCTAGAAAAACGAGGTTAAACGCAACTGCTTGTAAACGCCAAAAAACGAGAGTGTGTGCATGGACACATAGGATAACATTGAAGGGGTTCAGGAGCAGTTGAAAAAAGCGTCCAACTGCCTCTGAACGCGCGTTCAACAGCAAATAACAGCGTCTCGTGTGCATGGGGCCTTAGAAGTTTTCTACCTGTGTATATTGTAAATGTTTTGAGTAGAAGGCAATATGGTAGCGTTTTATTTTTATATATTTATTTAATTTGCTACATCAATAAGAGCTATCACTTTGAAATTTTTCTAGTAACACACTTTTCTTCATATGTTGTTTCTACCTGCAGTTCGGGATTTTTTTTGAAAGACCCTGGTCTCAACCTTCGGAGGCAACAAACTGTTCCTTGTTTTTTTGTTTTTTTTATTTGACATATTTTGATTCCATATTGCATATAACTGCAGAATGATTATTTTAATACTTAAAACAGTCTTATTTCCTTTTTTAAAACATACAGAGAATTGGGTGGTGTCAAGGAATTGGCATAGAGAGGTGCATAATTAAAATCCGTTGTCAAAGGACCCTTCTTTGCAGTCTTGAGAGGACAATAGACATTACTTTAAAAAAAAAAGAATCCTTCTTTGGAAAAATAATGTACATGGAGCAGAAAGGCTACTAAATTGCAGTCAAAAATATCTTGTTGCGGTTCAGAGACCATTTCTAGGTAACACCATACATACTGACCTAATCTTGTCTGGGCACCACTTGCACGGCACTCTAGTCGCTGACATGGGCTCTGTTAGGAAAGGATTAACCTACAAAGCAGGTGCTGTATGAGCAGCAACCATGTAATCTCTCAAGAGCTGTACAATCAATAAACACATAATCCTGAAAAGACACCTTATTATATTTTGCTAGGGCACTTGAAGGAACAAAGCACTGCTTTACGAAAGCCCTCTTTCATTGCACACAAATTCCCATGCTTTGCACATGTATGAATTTTCAATAAAGAAGCCATGATTAAATGAAAGCTCATTAAAAATATGGAGTGACTGTAAAAGAGAAAACACAATCCAACCTCTAACAGAATTGCGTCAGTTTCATTACAACAGTCGCATTAGAATGTTTAATTATGTCATCAACTATGCTATAACATTCCATAATTCAACCTAGACATGAGATTTTCTCTGAGATGAAAAGGGCACCTTTGGATTTGTTCGGGTGACTTTGTTACTTCACCCGGGGATAGGCTGCCAGTGATCAAATCACACTCACAATCCTGGCCACATTTTGCCTGCAGTCAGCTCAAAAGATGTTGAAATGATCCTAAAATCTGCCACTTGCAGAGGGCTTCAGCTCCGGGCTTTCTTGTCAACATATCTGGTCATCCACAAATCATCTTCAATTGCTAAAAGATTAATCTTCTAATTTGTAAAGTATGTTATACAGTCACTGTATCTACAATTAGGTGTACCTATAAAAGTGTATGGAGATGCACGTAACACCTGTGCATCCCTGTGCCGGTAAGACAAGGCCCTGCACGGGGGAAAAGATCAACACAGCCCATGTGAACGAGGACTAAAAGCTGAACTCCGATGCCAAATTCTCAAGTGATGACCTGAAGAAAATTTTTACCCTTGCACACAAATCCTGTGTCTCTGTGGCCATCCAGGAGAGGAATTACAAAATTCTTACACAACAGTATCGCTGTCCTACGAAGCTCCCCATAGTCGACGTGTCTGTCCCACCAAACTGTTGGAAGTGTGGATATTTGCAGGGTTCTATGCTACACATCTGATGGGCATGTACCGGAATACACAGTTTCTGGTCACGCATTTTCCACATGACTCTGCCACCGACACATCATGCGCCTGTCCCCTTTCGTCACCTTCCTCTCTCGTGTATCAGACTTCATCCCCTCCACTAAAAAGGGCTTACTAGCTGCCAGAAATGTAATAGCTAGGCATTGGAAGTGGATGTCCCCACAATAGCACAGTGGCTTGCTGAACTCACCCACAACAACATCTGAAAGAGCTGTTGGCGCAACAACACAATACATTTTCTACATACATGGCTACCTAGTGTATCTGAATATGCTTTTCGGACTCTCCTCGGTTCGAAACCATTTTCTCCTGACTTCAGGAATCCTTTAGCACTAGGCTTGAGCGAGGCCTTCCCCAGTGCGAACACCTCCCCTCCCTCCTCTCCTCTTTTTTTATTTTTCTGTCTTCTTTCCATTTCCTCTCTCTTCTTTCACATTACCCTTCTTTGTTTGCAAGCCCATTTTTTAGTCCAATTAACTTCCCCTTTGAATTACAAAATCATACATGGATATTAACCCACAATAGTGACACCCTCATTATTTTTTTATGTTTTTCATACACCGCATTGCAAGACGCAGGTGGAGACCCCTGCGACACACCCAACACGTCATTAGACCTCAAGCTCTAACATGCTTACCCTCCACAGATCCCTGACAAAAGGTCTATGTCAGATACACTTTGGCATTTATATAATCTTTGGTTGTTCCCGCCTCCTAGTATTGTTGTCTGGAATTGACATAATTAAGCTTTTCCTGTGTCTTCACTTTATACTTGAAATAAATAAAGTCCTATTTTTTAAAAGCTGAACTCCACAAATTCAGCAACTTTGTACAATGTGCTGTATTTCTAGGGGGTGAAGTCCAATGAGGTGTGCACCCCCCCCCCATGAACTTATCTCTTTAATGTACAATGGGAAAAAAAAAAAATCACAATCTAAGTGCACCATGTAAATTTAACCTTAATAAAATACGGGTAAAAAAACTCACACAATCAGTATAAGTATAAGCTCATCAAGGTTTAACACTTGAGTGAAAGTCCAGTCCTGTAGGATCTGCTGTGTCTGATGATGGAGCTGTCATTCCAGGTGAGAGGGTCCGAGTACATTGGGTTGTATCCCAGGGCCGCCTCACGCTGGTGGGGATCGCATCCAGGAAACACTGGCAGATGTGACATCAGATGGAGGAGGGGACTCACTGCGTAATAGGCAGGCTACACGCACAGTGCATCTTTGATCCATTAGAGCTGGCTTACTCTATAGAACGCTGCTACTAGTGCTTGCATACAGTTTATGGACTCATACAAACTTTCTGGAACTATATCAGATGTTTTAAAGGGGAGTTCCAGGCTTTTTTTATGTTTATTAAAAGTCAGCAGCTACAAAAAGTGTAGCTGCTGGCTTTTAATAAACATACACTTACCTGTTCCACTGTCCAGCGATGCGACACCCGGAGCTCCCCTCCTCTCCCCCCTTCTCCACCGGAGCCTCCATTCATAGTGTGGGCACCTGGCCGTGACAGCTTTCGGCTTCCCGGCCGGGCACTCACTGCGCATGCGCGAACGGCGCAGTGCTCTCTGAGTGGACAGGCTATCGTCTGGGACCTGTCACGTCCCAGGTGATCGCCTACAGGGAGGGGCCACCAAAAGGCGACATGACGTATCGCCTAGGCAACCCCAGGGCGGAAGGAGGAAGTGGGACAGGAAGTCCCACTCCTACTGAAGCCCCCACTCCCCCCAAAAAAAAATGACATGCCAAATGTGGCATGTAAGGGGGCAAGGAGTGGATTTAGCGGAAGTTCCAAATTTGGGTGGAACTCCGCTTTAAGGACCTTTTCTGACCTCCTTTCTGCACCCCTACTACCTACTGTTTGTGTCTCTTTAATTTACAACTTTATATTTTTACTGGCGCTGGCAACATACCTTTCACTATATTTCTGTTGCTCCAACCCTGGACCTTTACTGCTGTTCTCTCCGTCCCCCGTCCCCCCCCCCTTTCTTCTTGCTCAGTCACAAAGCTCTTTGTAGTTTTTTAATGAGTTCACATAATACAAAGTCATCTGTGAATGGACAGTGGAAGAGAGGGGTGGGCAGGGCTGGTGCTGTATGAGAGAGAGGAAGATGTCTCTTCTGTCAGAGCCCTGGGAGTATAGTTATAGTTTTGCTCCCAGAGCTCCATAAAACTTTCAGATGTAAATAAAAGAAAGATATAAAAGCACCTTGTTGGATTTAACTCATAGTATGCCAGCAAATTGTATAAAGTAGCCGTATTCCTGGAGAATTGTTTTAATCAGAGTTTCTGTTATAAGAAAACTATAAGCTCTTTTGCCTATAAATATGGAGTTGACACAACATATGGTATGATTCCTAAACCTGTGAAAAATGTTTAACATTACTGAGATTTAACACACACTCATTCACACTCCATGTACCATAACTCACCTTCATCGTTACTGCCTGCTTTTTATTTTAACCTTAGCAGTGCAAAATTTGTACTTGGAAGACACTGGGACCTAAATCTGTACCATCTGATCCCAACATTAAACATCACCTGGATCTAAATGCATCTCCAGCCAATTATTAAACTCCTTTTCAGACCATCGAACATCTGGTTCTAGGCTGTTCACTTGTTAATGCTGTACATATGGAAGTAAATGTTAGTGCAGCATATTGGCTCCCGTGTAGAGGAGGGAGCACTTAACAGTCAAAACATCTTGCTGCTGAGAGTCGGGTATATATTACAGGGAAGCCTCTTGAGGAAGAAAAGTGATCCTCTTGAAAGCAGCCTAAGTAAAGCCAGAGATTCACCAATAAAAAACGGAAGGAACTTCAAAAGGCAACAGAAACAGCAAGGTTCAGTTTTATGTCTAGGTCTCCTCTGACCTGTAGCCTTAATGAGTAGCTATGAAAAATAGGACTTCATGATCATTTTAATGCCCAATAAAAGTACACAAAAAAAATTTATGGCACTGTCAGAGCAAGAATAAAAGAGACAAGGAGTGCTGGCTTTATAGATGACCTTTCAGAATGTGACAGCAAGGAATAACGTTATACTGTGGTTTACTTGGGGACAACATAGCAATATTCCCTGATAGCCTTGTCCTCTTGCCTATGGCTTAATCATGGTAATAACTTAAGATTTATGTGGCATGTTTAAAAAGATGCATCATGTTCTTTTTCGAAATTACTCTTTTTTTTTTTTCAAAATACAGGTTTGTAAATGTTTCCGCTTAGTGATCATCTCTGTATTATTAAATCAGTATTCCCAAATTACAGGGTAACTAACAATTCCTCCATATTTACCCCTAATGCCCTGTACACACAATCGGAATTCCGATGGGCTAAAATTCGATCAAAGCTGTCTTGCATACACACCATCAGACAAAATTCCCACCGTTCAAAACGCGGTGACGTACAACACGTACGACGTCACTATAAAGGGGAAGTTCAAATCCAACGGCGCCACCCTTTGGGCTGCTTTTGCTGATTTCGTGTTACCGCGTGTTAGTAAAAATTTGGTGTTAGCCGATTCACGCTTTTCAGTCTCCGCGCTTTTCAGTCAGTTACAGCATGACGAATGTGCCATCTCCATTACGAATGCTAGTTTTACCAGAACGAGTGCTCCCGTCTCCTAATTTAGTCTGAGCATGCATGGATTTTTCTCCGATGGAGTTCCACACAGACGATCGGAATTTCCTATCGTTTTTTTTTCCGATCGTGTGTACAGGGCATTACTCTTCAGGACCTAACAAGCCATAGATGTACTTACCGAAGACATCACTTTCTGTTGATTGTCTGTCCACTGGACAGAAACATTTTTAATAATTGTTTTAGCTCTACTGCATCTGCTGAAAATTTATGTGTTAACCATCTTATCCAGGGAGACAAGAGAAAGTCCTTTTATTTGCACACACAGATGGAATACAGGTAATCAAGGGAAGGGGCTGTTCTAGAAAAATACACCTATAAAGCCAATATGGGGAGCATGGATACTGTGTGTGTGTGTATGTATATATATATATATATATATATATATATATATATATATATATATATATATTTTATATTATTATTTTTTAGCTCAGACCTGGCCCTCAGACTTTCACTGAGAGAAGAGCTCAATGGAGCACAGTCATTTTTCAGCACTACCAAGAAGAAAGTGATGCCGCGTACACACGACCGCTTTTCTCGACGAGAAAAACTGCTTTTTTTTTTTCGCCGAGAAAAACGATCGTCTGTGGGCTTTATGTCGTTTTTCTCGTTGAGAAAAACGGCATAAAAAACGACGAGAAAAATTAGAACATGTTCTAAATTTTCTCATCGTTTTTTCCATCATTTTTTTCCGCGGCAGTTTTCCCATAGGGAGACACTACCGCGGAGCCCACAGACGGTCGTTTTTCTCGACAAAGAAAAAAATGACGGGAAAAACGGTCGTGTGTGGGGGAAAATGCCGTTCCCTCGTTTTTCATTTTATTTCATGTCGTGATTCACGGCGGTGTTTTCACCGCCGTGAATCACGATCGTGTGTATGCGGCATAAGAGTTTGAAAATGTAATCAGTAAGAATGACTGCCACATATATATATAGCATCCTCCCAGAGAAGAAGGGGTTTTTAAGACATGACTGATCATTGAAAACTTTTTTTTCCGGTGGACTCATGTCCACATCAGTTGTAAACCAGGTTACAGAGCACAACAGCTCAAACTGAAATTTGCAGCCACACTGTCATTAAATAAAAAATAAAAAAAACAACCTATAAGCTTAAAAAAATAAAACAAAAATACAGACCCTCTAAACCCATCTGGGTATCCTACTTTTTTACTAAGTATACTCTTCTGTAGGTTAGCAATTGTTCTAATAGTCTTTCTACCTACCCTTGTACTTTATATCTATGGATTTTAAGCTCCTTGAGGGCAGGGACTGATGTGAATTGGGTTGCACCGCTTTTTTTTACCGGCGAGTAAAGATACTTTCTGTCAAGTGCTTACCGATACCGAGCACCGTAACCTTTGCAGTGCGATTTGAGCCCATTTAAAATGAATGAACTCGCACCGCAAAGTTATCAGTTGGGGTATTGGAACATTTGCACGAGTACTCGTGCAAATGCTTAGTATCTAATCTGAATGTACAATAAATAATATGTAAAGTGCTGCATAAATTGATGGCACTATATAGTATCTGTAATACCGTTAAAAAAAAAAAAAAATCTATTGTGTATGATATTAATATCTTAGAAAAAAAACTTTTTGACCACTGAACCTTTTCCAGGGGAAAGGGTTTAACATTTGTAGTCGCCCCTCACAACTGAGGTCCCCCTAATTTGTTTAACGGTCCTTGTCTGGACTCTCTACAGTTCAAAGGACAACCTTTCTGAGGATTGGTGACCAAAGCTGAGCTGCATACTCAAGATGAGGCTGAACCAGTGTTTTGTAAAGTGGTAGAACTATAGTTTTAATCACTTAAGTAAATACCCTTTGTAATGCATGATAGTAGTCTGCTATTACCGAGCCTGGTCTACAAGGACCCTTGATGCTTTTCCATCCTCGACTCCCCCAAAAAATTACCCCAGCGAGTACCTTGCATGCATATTTTTTTAGCTCCCGAGAGCATTACTAAACATATTTCAATTTTAGACCTCATTTGTCATATAGCTGCACACCCGTCTATTTGTCAAGGTATTCTTGTAAGGTTGCTATATACTGATGTAATTATTGCTCTGCTCAGCTTGGTATCATAAGTGAACACTAAGATTAAACTATGTATCCTAACCTATATTTTGTTTATGAACAAGGTAAAAAAAAAATTGGTCCCAGGACAGAGCCTTGGGGCACACCACAAGCAATTCTACACCTTTCAGATAATGAGCCATCACTATTCTCTGGACATGCTCCTGTAACCAGTTTTCTATCCATGTACAATCATCTATGCCTGTCTAAGTCAAAATCCTAGAGCTCCTATGAGTATAAATTTTGTGGACAAATGCCAGGAACCAGGTAGCAAATGCATTAAGCAAAAAAAAGTTTTTGGAATCTTGTTTCCTGCTGCCCCTGGCTTCTTCAAACTGCCCTTATCTCCTAGGCTAATCTAAATGTGCATTGAATTTTTTCATGCGTCATAGCCATCCAAAGCCATCGATGCAAATGACGACATGTGGGAGGGGTCAAATGACACATGTGTCCAAATAAAATATGCCAAATAACTACGGCTCCCATTTCAAACCACAAGTTGAATAATTCTTATTCTAAGCCCCACCTTGCTACATGAATCAGCGCTAGCCTATGAAAGCAATAAATCCCGACTATGGAAGCTGTGTTGCCAAAAGGATGAGAACAAAAAATAAAATGGTTAAGCAAAATGTTTATGAAATAAATCAAGGCCACAATGTGGTTATCAAATAATTTTTCATTAGCAATTATGACTTGTTTCCTCTTGTGGCCTCTGGCTGTTGAGTGACTTGATGGACAATAGAGACATGCTAGCAAGTATTTCATTTCACACTAGGCTTTTTCTCTGTTGGAAATGGAACGCATACATTTGTTTCTTTCTCATTTCGTAGTCATCCCACCAGTATTTTTCTTCTCACAAGATATTAGTTCATACATTGGAGATGGAATTTTACCCTAAGGTGTACTTCAAGTAATATAGCTTTTGGAGAACAGAGCACATAAACTAATTACAAATGGCTCTGTAGGGGAACATTGGAGTGAAAACCCATAGCCGTAATGCAGTGTATCCAGATTGTATGAGTTGTCACTGTGAAGTTCCCCCTAACAACAACGTTTGTAAAACAATTTATCAGCTCCCCTACTTCCAAACTGACTTCCCCACCCTCCGCCTGAAACCTTAATTCACAGGAGCAGATTTCTGAGCTGACAGGTGATTTGAATCTTCTCTTAATTCTAAAGGCGGTAGATTAATCTCTGAGAGCCCCCTATGGGGACATTCAAGCTTCAGAGAATAAGGACTTCAAATTCTCCCTAACTGCACAGAGAAAAACTAAATTGAACATTCTTTCCTGGAACAAAAGAAAGCCGTGGAAGACAGGCTCCTGCATTCATATCCTATTCTATTCCTCCACGGCCCAGGGGGTCAGCAGGGATATAAGAAAGGTGACATTATCTCAGTGGCCTACAAATCCACTGGTTCATTCCACAATAATTATTCAGTCAGTCATCGAGCAGGAAACCCATTACAAATGGGGAGATGATACCAGAACACCCAGTAAATAAAGCGACCTTCAAAGTGAGTAAAACAGAGGCCAGAAGCTTTCCAACTAAGAGGACATCTCCACACGAGACTGCCGGCTTCATCAAAACAGATGGCATTGTCAAAAAACAATTCCATAGCGGGGATATTCTATATAACAGCAGGCAGGAGCAATTGTGGTGCTGCCCATCCCATAGCAACTAACATACTTTCCATTGGATTGAATATGAAAGTTGAAATTTGATTGGCTATGACGACAAACATTTACGTTTGCTTTCCTTTACCTGCGCCCTTACATGTATTTATTATTATTATATTATTATACAGGATATATATAGCGTCAAGAGTTTATGTAGCGCCTTACAATATAAGGGCAGACAGTGCTATTGCAATACAATTTAATACAGTAGGGCCGTGTTAGAGCTTACAATGTAGGCAAATCATAAAAAAGTGGGGGCATTTAAACATAAAGTTAACATATTATTTTAAAGCTTATCAATGACCTACTTTTATTTGGTCCTTTTGGTCTCTTATACATACCATTGAAAACTTTTCATTTTACCTGTTTACTACATTTCAAAACATGTCTGTTAATCTAAGGCCAGGTTCACACTGGTACGACATGCACTCTGACTTTGAGTGCACACGACACATCACAAGTCACACCCCAGTGTGGAATGGAACCGTTCTAAGCAACTTGAGTTGCTCCGACTTTAAAAAAGGTTCCTTCACTACTTTTGGTCAGACTTCAGCAAGACTTGCGTTGACTTCTGTTAAAGAAGTCGAATGCAAGTCATGCTGATGTCAACCTGGGATGTCGACTTTGAAATCACGGCAGTGTGAACTGGGCCTTAATATGGTTAGCTGATAGCTTCCTGTGCCGATTGTTATCAATTACATTGTTCTCAGAAGATGACAGAACCACACCACACCATGTTATGTAGAATAAGAGGGGCAGGGTTACTCAAGCCTTGTTAATGAGTTGTTACTAAGCCAATGTTAGTACAGCGATCTCCCCTGCTGTGTTATTGTGTCCTGGCAGTAGTACGACCCCTTGCCAGAACACTCCAGTCAGTGCTCTCAGCCATTAGCTGAGATCGCTGATCGGGAGCCGGTCGGCAGACCTTTTTTGGTTATGACCCTTCGACAGAGGCCAGCCAAATGACCGGCTTCTGTCGGAACCGGCTGCCGTACACCCGGGCCGAATGTCAGTCGGTTTCTATTGAACCGGCTAATGCCGCCCAACATTCTGCTCATGTGAACTAGGCTTTAGCCATACCTTGTTTCTGTTGTCCCGATATAGAAAGGCAAGTGAGCGCTGTCCTCCACAGACTGGAAGAGTGTTACTGTGTGTAAAAACAAAAACAAATGCAGCCACCACTAATGCAGTAAACTGTAATATATTAAAATCTTGCTCTTTGATTTGGATAAACATTTAAATTGTCCATTTTGCTCAATATGATGACTGAGCAAAACTGGAATGCACTCGGTACAAGGATGCTACAATCCTGCTTTATTCAAAAGTTTCTTTTTAGGGAAAAATCTCTTAGTTTCCCTACTATAAGGTTGCTATAAATTAAAGCGGAGGTCCTCACAAAAAGTGAACCTCCGCTTTTCGGAACCCCCCCCCCCCTCCGGTGTCACATTTGGCACCTTTCAGGGGGGAGGGGGTGCAGATACCTGTTTAATACAGGTATTTGCACCCACTTCTGGGAATAGACTCCCGCTGGAGTCACGCCCCTTCGCCTCACCTCCCGCTGTCTTCTGGGATACACACTGGTCCCAGGAGACAGCAGGGACCTGTGAGGACGCGCCGCGCTACTCGTGCATGCGCAGTAGGGAACCGGGCAGTGAAGCCGCAATGCTTCACTTCCTGATTCCCTCACCGAGAATGGCGGCGGGGGCAGCCGAGAGACGAGCGATTGCTCGGCTTCGGGTGCCTTCATCGCGGGCACCCTGGACAGGTAAGTGTCCATTTATTAAAAGTCAGCAGCTGCAGTATTTGTAGCTGCTGGCTTTTAATATTTATTTTTTTGTGGGACCTCCGCTTTAAGAAAAACTAGACTTGTTTGCAATGTGTAGCAGTAAATATATCTATTAGTGACTGAAGTTTGCAAGATATGAACCTGACCAATCAAAAGAGACTTTAGAGTGCACACTTTTAATAAACATATTTAAATTAAAAAATAAATGATCAAAAGAGTTGTACGCGTTACCCGTTAAAAGAACAGAAGAGAAATAGTTTGCCTGCACGGAAGCCTTTTTTGAGACAGCAACTCCAGCAGGGTACGATTAAAGCTCCATAGGAGAAAGCCTTCACATATGCTAAAGTTAAAACTTTTATCTGTGAAGCTAAAGAGATGGAGACTTGTGACATCAATGGCACAAATGTGTACCTGGGTTTTGCATGCACTACAAAAAGCCCCACAGAATGTTTTCATAAAAACAGAGGCAAGTGTCACGGTTTCCCCCCAAAGCCAATATGTTACTCTAATGCCTCGTACACACGTATGGGATTCCTAGCGGTAAAAAGTCCGCCGGGAATCCCGAGGGGAAAACAGAGAACCTGCTCGTTAACTTTCCCCCCCCCGTACACACGAGAGGTGTCTGGAAAAATGCGGTGAGAGCTTTGGCCAAGAATCCCGGCCGTGTGTATGCTCCATCGCAGTTTTTCCCATAGGAAAACTGCCGGGAAAAAGACCGTGACATGTTCTCTTTTTTTCCCCTCGCAGTTTTCCTGTCGGGAAAACTGCGATGGAGCATACACACCACCGGGATTCCCGGCCAAAAGCTCTCATAGCAGTTTTCCTGCCAGGAAAACCGGTCGTGTGTACGAGGCATAATACATTTCCCGAAGATAGTCTAAAACAAATTAAAACTTAGTTGGAAATGCTGTTTTAATATTGGAACCCACTTACAATGTCCAAAGCACTATTTTTTATAGTTAGGTAAACTTCTACAAAATGCAGCTAAATTTCATACTTCTCAAAAGACATTAATTCTGTTCAGTCAGTGTTGCGATTAAGGAATCCCCATCAGACACCATACAAAGCTGGATTGGCAACCTCTTTTTTTGACTCAGGTTAAGCATTACAGCTTTGTCATAGAGACACTCCCAAGCCTGCTGATTGGATTTTTGTAATTTCTGTGCTCTCCTCCCAAGAATTACTTAGATTTACTACGAAACTGCTGCCCAATGCAGTAGAGCCTGCAGTGTGGCCCCTTCTCCCAGTCTTACTGTGCAGGGGACAAACAGGAAGGTTTTATAAAGACCGATTTGTGTACCATACTCTAGCTGAATTTAAAATGCATTTCTTGCCATATTGATAATTTTTCAATTCTGTATCAATCATTGTACCATACTCACTGCCAGTGTAATTCAAACTGGTTATAACAGGATGAAATAATAACTGGGGAACGCTATGTTTGTACTGTGCAAAAAATAAATAAAAATATTAATAGGGAATATTGTGGTGATAGCCAGAGAATGTCATAAAGTTGGAAAAAATATGCCAAACTTGCGCCAAATTCCTTATCCACCTTCCTCACACTGAGAAAAATGGATAACAGCTGGTAGCCACTAAAACACTCTTATTGGACAGGGAAAAGGAAACATGGCAGTCACAAAAATTGAGCACTTGGTAATAAAGGGATAGAAGTTTTAAAGTGGCATACATCGTTTTTTGGCTAAAGCTGGCTATACACCAGAAGATTTTTGAATGAGCGGGATACCCATACAACAATTTTTGTACATTTGATGACTGGACGAATGTTAAAAGAAAATTTTTGTTTTCTTTTAACATTTGATTTTGGAATAAATATGATTCCCCGAACAAACAAACAACACACACTGTCAGAAATTAGTTAGCTCAACCTGTTCCATATAACAGAACGCAAAGTTGGCCCTATTGCATTGCCCGATTCCCAGCTTTTAAGCACCCCAGCAGAAGCTGGTTACTTCTCTTTTTATTTCTGCTAAACGACTATAGCCCAGGCCTGGAGGACCCCGTGTGTTGGTTTTCAAGGGGTGAAGTCACGTATGACTGCCTTGATGCTCCATGAGCATGATAAATGACTCACATCCTAAATTTCTCAAAGTCTGAGAACCATGGATTTCCTACGAGTTTCCCTCACTTCAACTGGCTTGGTTCGGGCCTTCTCTGACTGCTTCCGACAACGAATCTGAGTCTGAGTTTTTTTCCCTTTATTTTTCTCCTTTCTTCTCTAGACTCTGACTTTCACTTACGCCATCCAACTTTCTTTCTGGTTCTTCTTTTTTCTTGTTCTTACAAATGCCATCCTTTGGGGTTGGTCTCAGGAGTTGGGCCACCCCTGGGATGACTGAGTAGGCCATGGCGTGTGACCTTTTTTTTTTTTCCCCCTTTTCTTTCCACTTTGCATTTATTATCCTTCGATATCATCCCAATTGCATAAATGTTCTTAACTATGATTGTTCTGTTCGTATTCCTTTTGGATTCCTCTGTAATACCCGATTATTCTTTAAACCCTGCGCGGGCGACCTATATGCTTGTTTCTTATGGGGTGTCATGAAACCAATAAATACATTGAAACAAAAATGAGTTCGTTCAAGAAAATTCTCAATCCTGCTTCTTCTAATTATCTTGTCACTGTGTTTAAAAAAAGATTGCCGATTTGACCCCGCAAACTATTAGAAAATCTAATTAACATTTTTAAAATTAAAGATTTTAAACTAGCTTTAACTAGTGTATAGCCAGTTGAAAAAAGTATTAGCAGGAACTTGTGACACTTGTTCTTTAGAAATATAAAACAACTTTTTTTTTAAGTTTAAAATGGATGACAGGTACACTTTAAGGAAATTAAACCATTGACTCTTCTATCCTTTCACAATTAAGAGCCTATTAATGTGTGACCCTTTTAAGCAGTGAAACATTTAACTGCCTTGGCTTCTTCTTGAACTGATTTATGCATGGCTTTGAATCTACGAACTGTTACCCACCATAAACCACAGCTTCTCAATCCAAATGGGTAGGAACCACACCCTAACCTGACATGGGCCTTCACATTTCCTCCTCTTCTGCATCAGAGCTTTCAAAGCCCAAGTCTATTTGCAGTTAACTTAATGAGGTGACTAGGAGCTGGATGCCCTGTCCTTGATGCCTTTCTTCCTTCTCATATCAGATGTTAAATGAGCACTGTGTGCAATTACATAGGAGAACTATAAACATTGGCCTTCTCTAAAATCAGGGTCCCGTTAATAGTGAGATCCTCCCAGTTTGCCCATTACTCGCTCTTTGAAGCTCCAACAGCAATTAGAACATTGCTAATCTAATTTAGGAACTTCCTGGCTATGTCCTATCTGACAAAGGTTACTTTAGAAAATGATTATGGGGCAAAAGTCGAGACCGTAGAGCCTTGCTTGTGGTAAATAAATATATAATTTTTAAACCACAGTTTTAGATGAAGTCCACTGTACACAAACTGATTGTGTCAAAGTCCAGATTTGTTTTAGGTGCTTAGACATAGCATCTAGAATTAGCATTTAGAATTAGCATTTAATAAGACCCCTTTACTAAATGTATAAAATGCATGTAAAAGCACAGAGTATCAAAATAAAGTATTTTAAATGGTTACTTGCAGCATTTTTCCTTTCCATTACTTAAATTTTATTCACTTGCCATGTGCCTTTAAACTTGCTAGAATATTACACAACTCCAGGAGAGTAAATTCCCTAGCACAGCCCCCTTCCGCCTTGCACGTCATAGCCCTCTTCTCTCCTGAGAGTATCTAATTACTGTATGTGTTGCCCCAGCTCCTGCACCCCTCCCCTCGCCTCCCTAAGGCTCTATGTAAAAGTTGGGGGGAAGAAAAAGAGAACAATATAGCGTGACATTTGAGTAACAGCTCTGAGTCTGCTGGGGTTGCTAACTATTATTTACTAACACTATTTTACCACCTGTCACCATAAGCTACTGCGCTTCAACTTCTCTCCTCCGCACCTGCGTGTTACACACCTACCCAAGACTCTTTGCTTGCTAGTTCAATGCCCTCCTTCCCCTTTCGCAACAGCTATGGCCATGGCTTATACCATTATTAGTCATGGGTGAGCACTTAGTTATACAGTTTTGTGTTCATTACTAGAAGGGATGGAGAAAAAAAAAAAGACATGCTTATTAAGGTGAGCACAAGCTTACGGGGGTGAAGATATGGGGATTTCTCCTACGTTCTTTGAAAATAGTACACCCCCTGCTTGTAATATACTACATTTCAGAAGAGCTCTGTAGTCTTAGGGAACACCTGCTTGTCATTACTCTATCTACAGCTCATGGTGGTATGGTCACTTGGAAGGTTGCTCCTTACATTTGTAGTCATTGGGAAGAAGCCCTCCTTACAGCTAAAAAAGATCAATGCTGTCAGTGCTCACTTATCCAAGAGGCAGAAATTGCTTATTGCTCAAGGAACCCCTAACAATCTTTGGAGGAACCCTGGGGTTCTATACGGAACTGTAGTTGAGAAAGGCTGAATTCTAGTTTTGAACAGCATATGCCTTTACATTTATACATAAACACTCATCCGAGAAGAGTAACAATGTATTATGAGTGTTGTGACTAATCCAGCAAAGACATGGGCCACTGAGATCATTTACATTGGCCATTTTAAAGATCTAATACAAAACTTGGAGCCTGACTTTTATATTTTTTTCCTAACTGTAAGGGCTCCCCAGTGTCTAACCAAAGCAGTTTGAAATCATTCACCTTCACTGAATGTCGGAACAATTACTTTACATTAAAGCAATAGTCTCACCTCCTTCCCAGAGTTAACTCCCCCCAGATTCAGCAGGTGATCATTCTTCTCTCTGAAAGCATTTCTGCTCATACTATACTTTACACGGACATGCACTTTAACCACTAACTCACAAAAGCAAAACTATTGCACTGTGATCAAACCATTCAGATTTTTTTATTTTTTTTTACAGCAAATGTTACATTTTACAACCTTAACACACACGCATATGCATGTATGTGTATTATATTTTAATTCAGTTTCCATATACTGTACATATAAAGTACTACACAGTTTTTTAAACTATTTTTTAGCATGATCACAATTCACGAACCCCAAAAAAGAACACAAGAAGTGAGTGACACAAACAAGTTTGCAGTAAATTAAATCAGAAATTTGTTTAGTGGGGTTGTATAGGTTCATGTTTTTTCACCTTAATGCATCCTATGCATTAAGGTGAAAAAACATCTGATATTTTCCGGCCCCCCAGTTTACTTACCTGAGCCCTCAAAAGTCCAGCGTCAAGAACGCGCTTGATCTCGGCCCGGTCTTCTCGGCTGTTCACTGGATAGATTGATAGCAGCGCAGCCATTGGCTTGCGCTGCTGTCAATCAACTCCAATGACGCGAGGGCCGGGGGATGGGGCCAAATCCTGTAGTTGGTGGCTATGGACGCCGAATACAGGACTCAGGAGCGCGCCCGCAAGGTAACCCCCTTGGGAGAGCGCTTCCCAGGGGGGTTACCAGAAGCGGGGAGGAGCCGAGACAGCCACCGAGGGACCCCAGAAGACGAGGATTGGGGCCACTCTGTGCAAAACAAGCTGCACAGTGGAGGTAAGTATGACCTGTTTGTTATTTAAAAAAAAAAAAAAATGTAAAGCTTTACAACCACTTTACTTTGTACAGCCAAGTAACTACTCAAGGCAAATGATCTGCATGACAGACAGGGAGCAAGATTTTTTTCATATGGTGGGTCACGAATGGCAGTCTGGAAATGTTATCAAACTGTATGTTTGATTTACTGTATAAAAGCTTTAGAAAACCAATCACGGACATACACTTACTACCCAACATTTCTCAACCTGGAAGACATGGCCAGAAATATGGTCTTGCAGCTGCAGTTGAATTTTCCATTTACTGCAATGGTCAGTCAGGCACAGTATTTGTAACCATGTCACCCAATATTTAGTCAAGATGTGAGATACAAAATGCAGAGCGGCAGTCTAGAAAACCAGTAAGTTATTCAATATCTGAAAACCCCCCTCCCAGTCCACCCAAAACCAAGCTATAAGCTTTGGGTAGACCTGGGTGGTATTGAGTAGATTAAATGGTTGAATTTTTGTGGTCTCAGATGTCGACTTTGTATGCATCTTAACTCTAAAATATTGATTGCTCTTACTTATTCTAAGATTTATAGAGGAAGCACTTTGCTACATGTTAATTTTAGGAGACCTTCTACAATTTGGAATATAAAAATAAGGTCATAGACTGCCATTCCGTTGGATAGAAGGCGAACAAGATGACGCAATTATTCTTCAAGATAATTGTATTTGAGGTTATTGGCCTGTTTTGATTTTGAAAGTCCTAAAAGAAGACCAAATTACATCTGGCGAATCTGAGCTGGAAGGATGAACCTAATTTAAGATATGCTTGTAGCAATCTCCAGCTTTTCCTGATAGCATCCACTGCATCACGCGGTTAATGTGCCTTTTCCTTCAATTACAAGAATCTTAGTATCTGAAATCCCAGCACCCAGCGGTTAGATGGAGAGTTGAAATGTCCGCTAATAGACATTGTTTTTTACGACCTATCCTGGAAGCATTCCGACGGATTTATGCCCTTTGCTTTTCAAAGCTAATGGCTTTATATTTACGATCTGAAAGGGAAGAGATGGAGGCAGACAGCCATGGAGCTGGGCCCACGTTTTCTTGCACCTTCCTCTTCAGCTTGGATACAAGAGCTCCAGGAAGACATAAAAAGCAATCCTATTCAGTGCTTTAGTTTAATGCATACCCAAGGAATACATGAAATATTTATTGTATCTCCCCCCACCCTGAATGAAAAACTGAAGGGACGCATAAATACTTATTTCCTGATGGCTGTCAGGTCTTACAGATCTTTGGAAGTGACCTGTCACTTGCTCATCAAATGTAATTGCTGACCTAAACTCAAACAATATTATCACAAGTTGACTTAATTATTATTTTGCAAACTCTTTACAACTTGGTTATAACACACCAACACTTCAAGTATACGGATACAAGGCAAAATTCCTGTATACTTCATTCAATTCTAATAAAGGCAATGGTACCCTTATAGAGAAAACATTTTGGAAGGTTCTGTCCAGCCTTGGCCAATGGGCATTTGACAATAGTAAATCATCATGAGAAATTTGTCAACTAAGCTTTTCATATTCCACTGGTATGCACGCTCTAGTACCTAGACTAAAACATGCAAGTTAAACTCAGGCCCAAGGATGGGTCACTCTTTGATAGATAGATATAAATGGTAATCAGAAACTTTTATATACAAACTTTTATTTACTCAAATTTACTTGAATTCACTATGCAGCTCCTTCTTTAACGTACTGCGCAGCACCCTCTTTCACAGACAGTATATTGGTCTTCTATTTATGCTTGGAGAAGGAGATGGTATTTCATAAAGCAGCACAGATTCACTCACACCCATGTGCAGGATTCACTCCCTCATCCATGCCTGCAGAGTACACACCTTCCTCTCAATTTTTTTGGGCTGGCTTTCTTTCACTGCATTTCTATTTTTCTCCTCTGCTACAGATATGCCGCATACACACGATCGGAAATTCCAAAAATAAAAGTTCGATGTGAGCTTTTGGTTGGAAATTCCGACAGTGTGTATGCTCCATCGTACATTTTCTGTCGGAATTTCCGACAACAAAAATTTGAGAGCTGGTTCTCAAATTTTCCGACCAGAAAAGTTCTTGTTGGAAATTCTGATCGTCTGTATGCAATTCCGACGCGCAAAATAAACATGCATGCTCAGAATCAAGCAGAATAGCCGAACTGCCTATTGAACTTCATTGATCTCGGCTTGTCGTAAGACTTGTACATCACCGTGTTCTTGACGGTCTGAATTTTTGACAACATTTGTGTGACCGTGTGTATGCAACACAAGTTTGAGCGAAATTCTGTCGGAAAAAAATCCACGGTTTTCTTGTCGGAATTTACGATAGTGTGTACGCTGCAATAGGCTTGCATAAAGGCCAATAGAAATGTAGAAGGAGAGATCAGCAAACAAAGCTGACATTACCCAGGATGGATCTCCTCTGCCTGCTGAAGGTGTGGGCTGGTAACCCCTCATGTTTGACATCACTAGTCTAGTGTCAGAGCATAGGCTGTGGTCATTGTAGTAGACATTGAGAACCACATCCACTTATTTTCTGTTATTGGTATTTCAAACTTATCTATATAAAACTTACTATATGTACTACAGGCACTATTCAGTTGATTCCATATTTGTCAAAATTGCTGGAAAAGTAAAAAAAAAAAACTGTATGGCAATCCTATGAATTAAAATAACAAAGCTGGCTCAATTTTTCAAACCCCAGGAGACCTGGATAAGTAGCTGCATTGGGTAAGAAACTGGAATAGATATGTGCAAACACTGTAGTTGTGAGGGCGACAACCCCTGTGGAATACAGGTCCACGCCCGCAGGACTTTGTGTTTAGAATATGGTCATATAGACTAGAGAACAAAATGGGAGTGTAGCCTCAGAAACAAAAGGTAATAATAAAGATTAGCTCTCCTGAAGAAGTGGTATTCCCGCAAAACTAGTAGAGACTTCAACCAATCCTTGATGTGCATTACTGTCCATTTTTGTACAATTTTTATCTGTAATAAAAATCTTTTAATTCAATAATGTTTATCATGTGTATCAGTACCGAGATAGTCCACAAATTATTTGGGTGGGTTGTTCAAGGTTTAGCCTCAGCAACTATCCTCTTGCCCCCACCCCTCCCCTTTGTTTTTTAATATGGTCATATAGCATATATCCATTGACCTGGTTAACCAGCAAGTCTGTTTAACCATTATGGTCTCCTCAGGTATATTATTTGTACATTTTTCATTTGACTGAAAGACAGATTTCTTCTTCATAATCTTAAATCCATATTAGCAACTTTTTTGTTCCAGTACCTGACAATACAAGTCTATGCCCTTGAATGCTAATTTAGTAACTGTGGCAGCCTTAGGGAGCTGATTTCACATTTCTCTAGTAGCAGCATATCGACTCCTGAGCTCTTTGCAGTAAGCAGAAGGAGAAATAGAAGGAGGCACTAAGGCCTATTCAGCTGTAATAGATTAACTTGTAATTATGAGCAATGGTGGGTAATGTTGTAGATGTGCGACCCAATGTGATAATTTCGAAATCTTGGATGTACTGCTAAGTCCATTGATTGCAATTAGCTCAACTGCTTTATGGAAAAAAAATCACTAGGTGCAATTTCATTACTCCACATTTTAAAGCTTTCTGGAACAGATCTTGAAGAATGATAAATACAGATTTTTATTATTCAATGTATTTAGTGTATAGGAGGTGTGTTTATACTTGTAGTTTACCATTGCTAGAACCTCAATAGTTACCTATTTGGATGGATTTCATGAGAACTAATCATTTTTATTCTGGAAAGAAGGGATGCTAAAGAAAAATTCCTGGCCAAGCCGACTGACTAACGTCCCATCTACAACAACTGTCTGCCATTTTTTTTAATCAACTTTGACAACAGATAAAAGCCAAGCTTTAAAAACATCCCCATTAATGATCAACATTAAAGTGGTATGGTCATTTTTAATTTATTTATTACAGGTTTACTATACTGTATATAGCACCGTCAATTTACACAGCGCTTTAAATATATACAGTGGAACCTCGGATTGCGAGTAACGCGGTTAACGAGCGTTTCGCAATATGAGCACTGTAATTTGAAAAATCCTAACTCGGTTTGCTTGTGTTGTCTGGCAAAATGAGCAGGATTCAAGCGAAAGCGTTGTGCGGTACTGCGTTTGGCCTGCGGTGGGGGGCGCTGGAGCCGAGCGGAGCCGTTCAGAAAGACACGGAAATACTCAGTTCCCGAGCCTTTCCGAGGTTTGCTGAGCTGTCCTCTGGCCTTTCCGAGGCTCTCCTGCGCCCCCCCACCTCTGGACACATGCGGTATTGCATTATTATTTTCGTTTCCATTGACTTCAATGGGGAAACTCGCTTTGATATGCGAGTACTTTGGATTACGAGCATTCTCCTAGAACGGATTATGCTCCTAATCCGAGGTTCCGCTCTATTGTACATTCACATTGTCCTCAAGGAGTTTAGAATCTAAGGTCCCTAACTCACATTCATACATACACATAATGGGGCCAATTTAGACAGGTGCCAACTAACCTACCACCACGTATTTGGAGTGTGGGAGGAAACTCACATTTTTTTGGTTCCGTTATAGCGTACAGAAAATAATTCTAATATCATTCAGTAAAAAGGCCATGGAACTTTTTAGAGATGCCGCCACATTGTCCATGTAGGGCAAAGTTAGATTGTTTCTGGAAAGGGCATCCCCCATGTGCCAGCGCTGACCAATGCCTGCTCGTCATTGCGAGCACTATGCATTTTTCAGATACACCGGCTGGCATGAGTGGCAGAAGATAACCATTAAAGAAGGTCAGTGCAGCAGGGACCGGGAGTGTGGGGACACTGTAGCGAGTTAGTTCCCCTTTTCAGTTTCTGCCTTTAGGGCAATGCTGACTCTGACAGCTAGTTTTGGAAGGTTTAGTTATGTCACTACTGTGTTGCTTACGGTTTCCCTTGCTGGAGGCTCTGACATGAAGAAGTCCTGCCTCTACCAAGATGGCTGCCTCTACACAGAGGCATAGCACAGAACAAGGCATAGTGGGTCAGTTATGAGAAGATCGGCAGCAAGGAGACCACAGGCAATACAGACAACTAATCTTTTGCCCTCTACCTGTTTCTGGGCACAACTGCCAGAATTCAGTCCCTCGTTAAAACGGACGCCGAGCATCCAAATGCAAAAATCTGTGATAAATAACGATTTGGGCTGCTTTGTTATTACGGAATCGTATGTTTTGTCTGCAGTTGGTATAAATTCTTTAATATCATACATCCCTGGCTATGGACATTAAAACAATCTTTTGGTATATGTTACGAAGCAATTTCCTGGATTTGTGGTAATCTATCCACTTTGTGGTGATGAGGAGCAGTGCTAAGCCGGTCAGACTGGGTATTTTGGGATGGGAGCTAGCCATCAGTCTCTTCCTCTTTACAGAGTAGCCTGGGGCACTGGTAGCAGGGCGTCTGCTGATAATCAGGTAGCAGCTCTGAGTCCCAGGCGCCAGACATGGATTCTTATCAGCCTGTCAGGAGGAATGTTGAATCAGAGCAAGAAGCACAACATTTTGAGAGAAGGAACTCACAATAAACAAAGAGAAATGAAAGGACACGACGGGGTAGCAGAGGCAGGAGACACAAGTACATGCTTTCTTCTGGAACACAAGGTTAAAATCACTTTGAACTGAGAAAATAAAGACCGACTCTCAGAAGGAAGATAATAGGAGGGTTTTACTTTTAAACACACTTTTTCATATCGTTATCTCTGCAGGAGCATTATCCTCCTTCCACGCTGCTGTTATTCCGTGACACACTGACCTGGCAGCTAAGAGGCGCGCCAAAGTTGTCCACGTAAATAAGAGGATTGTTGCCTGACCAGCTTAGTTACCATCATCAAATTGGGAAATCATTATATTTCTATGAATACTCTGTAAAACTTTGTTTATATTCCCACTAAACTAGGAGTCATTCCTGCTGTTGTGTTCAAACAGGTGTCAAACACAAGGCCCGCGGGCCGAATCCGGCCCTCCAGGCCATTTTATGTGGCCCTCGCACCTCTCCTGCAACTGCAGGAGAGCTCCAGCCCTCCTCTGGTCCTACTCCAGACCCTTACTTTCTGCTTTCAAGCAATGCATCCAGCTTCTTCCCAGCAGCAGCATAAGGAAAGGGGGGTGCACTGTGATGTAAGGGAGAGTGGGGGACTCAACTTCTGATGGTGGGGTGGCTCTTGGCATCTAATGTAAAGGGGAGGGGATGCGCTGGACATCTAATTTTACAGATACAACCGGCCCTTTTGAGGGCAATCATAATGCTGATGCGGCCCACAATGAAATTGAGTTTGACACCCCTGGCCTAACGCGTCCCATTTAAGTGAAGGGGGCCACGTCACAACCGTGTGCAATGCTTGTGGTTGCGGTACTGTAAACTTACAACAGGCAGTGAGGAGGAAACATAAACACCAACTCGCATGTCAAATGCCCTCTGAAGAACAAGCCATTACAGAGGGCCAATGCAAAAAAAACTCTGCAGAAACCGATTGGTCAACTGATGCCAAACGCTGGCTATACAGGGCTGAAAATTCAGTTGATTCTTGATGAATCACAAAAGTTAGGCCGTGGGTGACCCCGCTGGTACCACCCAGCTTGACAACTGCAACTGGAATAAGTCAAAGGAGCCAGGTGGAAAGTTGTAAGCCAAACAGTGACTGCAACCATCAGATGTAGTCACTGTTCAGGTATTCAAGCAACAATAGCCATAATATGCGAATGTCCAAAGGAGGTTTTATTCCAAACATACAGCAGGTGCTACAGCCAATGCATTTTGGGGACAACACATCAAAGTTTAAAAGCAGGATCCTAGACAAATCATTTTTTCCCTGTGCAGTGGGGCTGTGCCCGCACTGCACAGGTTACTGCTCATTTTTTTAGTGTAGGGGACAGCGGAGATATACTTACCAGACCCGCCAATCCTCCCAGCACAAGACCGGTCCAACACCCCTGTGCTCCAGCGGTCTTGAAAATGGACTGTTCCTGACGTCAGCATGCTCCATTACAGGAACAGACCACTAATAGACCGCAGGGATGCAGTTTTCCGGAAGATCGGTGGATCAGGTGAGTATGAACTTTGTGCTCACTCCTAGAAAAAAACGAGTAGTTGACCCATGCAGTGCGGGCACAGCCCAACTGCATGGGGGGGAATTTTTTTTTGCCTGGAGTTGGGCTTTAAAGTGTTACTAAACCCAGGACCCTTAACTCACTATATCTGGTCTCCCACAGTACACAGAACATGGAAATGCAATTATTTTAGTAAATAATTAAAGCTTGTAGGAGGAGTTCTCATTCTGCTCTGACTGCCCTATGAGGCTGCATGAGCCCTGACCCTCTGTCTGGACAGTGCTGATTGGACATGTTCTGATCACATGTATCCTCTCTAGCTATACACACCAAGCTGAGCATGTGCAGGGTGCCTTCAATGCTCCTTTCTAGCAGGAGATGGATTGGGGACTGTGGAAGAAGGGGGGGGGGGTCAGAGAAGACAGGATCAAACTGATTTTATACACTTTAGGCATTTTGTGGTAGGGACTCAAAATAATAATTTCAAATCTAGGTTGCAAGCACTCAGCATTGGTTCAGCAGCTGAGGAGATAAATACATAAGGCCCCTTTCACACTGGGGCGGGCAGGAGCGGTGGCGGTATAGCAGCGCGATTTGCAGCGCTGCTATACCGTCGTCCTTACTGCGGTATGCGGTCGCTAGGGGGGTGAATTTAACCCCCGCTAGCGGCCGAAAAAGGGTTAATACCGCGGTGTCCCATTGATTTCAATGGGCACCCGCGGTAAAGGAGCGGTGAACACACCGCTCCTTTACCGCTGTAAAGAAGCGGCTAGCAGGACTTTTGGAGCGGTCCTGCTAGCGCACCGCTTCAGTGTGAAAGCCTTCAGGCTTTCACATTGAAGGCTACAGGGCAGGAATTTTTCATGCGGTATAATAGCGCTATTATTAGCGCTAAACCGCATGAAAAACGCCCCAGTGTGAAAGGGGCCTAAAAACAATATCTGGCAGCATAAGTCCCTTTATCTATGCTGTTTAGTGTGGATGAAGGAGTCTATTAGGTTTCCTGTAGAATAAAATAAAGAAATCTATGCATGTATGGCAATCACAACTCTTGACAGAGTCTGAGTGTCCACAGATTGCTACTGTCCCCATCAAAATAAGTGGTTGCTGAGGTTGTCCAAATTATGGTGATAAATGAAAGCATGAAGTGGAAGATAAAGTAGAAGGAGGACTTCTATCATGCCCAAATGAATCAGTTTCAGTAAGAAAATACACTGAAATACAAGAATAAATTTCTTTGGTTCTTTAGTGTCTGTTATATATACAATATACACTATATTGTCAAAAGTATTGGGATGCCTGCCTTTACATGAAATTTAATGGCATCCCAGTCTTAGTCCGTAGGGTTCAATATTAGGTTGGCCCACCCTTTGCAGCTATAACAGCTTCATCTCTTCTGGGAAGGCTGTCCACAAGGTTTAGGAGTGTGTCTATGGGAATGTTTGACCATTCTTCCAGAAGTGCATTTGTGAGGTCAGGCACTGATGTTGAACAAGAAGGCCTGGCTCGCAGTCTCCGTCCTAATTTATTCCAAAGGTGTCGGCCGGTCAAGTTCCTCCACCCAAAACACACTTATCCATGTCTTTATGGACCTTGCTTTGTGCACTGGTGTGCTGTCATATTGGAACAGGAATTGACCATCCCCAAACTGTTCCCACAAAGTTGGGAGCATGAAATTTTCCAAAATGTCTTTGCATGCTGACGCCTTAAGAGTTCCTATCACTGGAACTAAAAGGCCAAGCCCAACCCCTGAAAAACAAACACCACACCATAATCCCCCTCCACCAAATGACTTGGGCCAGTGCGCAAAACAAGGTCCATATAGACATGGATGAGCGAGTTTGGGGTGGAGAAACTTGACTGGCCTGCACAGAGTCCTGACCTCAACCCGATAGAACACCTTTGGGATGAATTATAGGGGAGACTGCGAGCCAGGCCTTCTCATCAAACATTAGTGCCTGAACCAACAAATACGCTTCTGGAAGAATGGTCAAACATTCCCATAGACACACTCCTAAACCTTGTGGACAGCCTTCCCAGAAGAGTTGAAGCTGTTATAGCTGCAAAGGGTGGGCCAAATCAATATTGAACCCTACGGACTAAGACTGGGATGCGATTAAAGTTAATGTGTGTGTAAAGGCAGGTGTTCCAAAACTTTTGACAATATAGTGAATCTCTAAAACAAAGCATACCTTTACCTGGCCTATAAAAAGCATTAGCCCTGCTAAAAGTCAGGACAGGTGTATGACAGTTCCCAGGATACTCACCAGTCCTTATCATACAACAAATCAGTCATGTTTGCTTCATTTAAACAAAAAATCCTTTGCGTTCCATACCACTCGACATATTTTTTTTATGTTTATTTTTTGTAGTTCCTAAAAGGGCTGCATGATTATCTCACAGCAAGAAACTGTTTGACTGCAGATCCATTAGAGAAGTATAATATGACTTCCATGAGTAATCAGCAAAATAAACAGAACAACCACGCCGACATTTGCTAATGTGTTTTTCCCCTGCTAGTCCTTTGACCTGAAATGTAGAAATGAAGAGACGATATTAAAAGACCACAGGCATTGCTAAATCATCGAGTGCTTGCTTAAACTTGTACAGGCAAGACTAGGAGCAGCGCTAAACAGCGGCACGTTGGAGGTTCGGCAGTCAGGAGTGCCATAGTGAAATTCTTCAAGTGGAAGAAGCTGATTAAATGAGGTCCGCATGGTTGAGCTCATTGACAGTGAATATATAAATAAGCGTATAAAAAAAAAAAAAAAAAGTGCAGCATGTGTGTCATCGCGTGGTTGTTCAGTTTCTCCGCACTACCCCAGAGAAAATGATTTCAGCCTCTGCACTTTGCATGCCATCCACTTATATACTACATATTTGTGTTCTGTCCACAGGTTGAGCAAAAATAATCTAATAGATCCCCCCAAAAATATCCCGCTTGAGCTATTGTATTCTGTCAAAATTCCAAAACAGCAGCGGCATCTGATTGGATGTCAGAATCTATATACACACACATACATTGAGTGCACATCCACACAAATAAAAAAAAAGTCTGATTGGACGCAGGCGTTGTTTGGCGGACAATTTTTCCGTCGCCGTTGGTTGTTTAATCCAAGGATGTCAGGCCCTCCCATGTATTTTGTATAGTGTGTCCCCAGCTGTAATGAAATGCTCTACTGCCTTTACCGATCCCCGTAAATGAACATTTTGATGCAATATGCCCATCCCTAAACGTCCTTACATTGATCGATGTACAACTGTTCTGCAGAATGATTGTGGCATAAAGATACACGCTTTAATTGCAATGAGGAAGCATGCATGTTCACGTCCCCGAAATCTGGCCACGTTGACATCAAAAGCAAAATGCGGATTATTAAACACCGGTTTCCCTTTGAAGTCAAGCAAACAAATTCAATTAATGCTTTGGCCGTTTTTCACCTTTGATGACGGTTATGGATTTTATTATAAAACAATATGCAAAAAATTAAATATCAATGTGACATTATTATTTTTGGATGTCTTATAAATCAAATATTAAAATGTATTAAAACCAAAATGTTTTGTTTGCTTTGGACAAAGCAGAAAACCGTCTCACTTTTTTTTGGCTGTGTCCAGTTGGAGACTTTCCTTTTACTTCCTGTCTCAGAGACACGGCAGGAAGAGGAGATCTGTCTAAAAGTGAAGGGATATCACCTCTAAATGGTTGTCACCTGAAACAGGTTTACCCATTGGCAGATTTCCCCTCAATTCCTGTGGCTATTAAAAATATCTGGATATCTTATCACTTTCTGTTGCTGAGACAATGGTTAGCAGGACCAATAAAGAGGGTGAATCCCGCCACGAGGGACAAAGAGAAAAATAAAAACCTGCCAGGGGTTTAAACCCAGCGGTCTGAACGAAAAAAAAAAACTGACAGTTTAGGTTGGAGCCGCTGTACTAACAATCTGATGTTAGTACAGCGATCTCCCCTGCTGAGCTATTGTGTTCTGACAGGTGGACCGCCCTCCGCTAGAACACTTCGGTCAGTGCGTTGAGCCAATGGGAGCTGGTCGGCAGACCCTTTTCGGTAATGACCCTTTGACAGAAGCCAGGCGAATGGCTGGATTCTGTCAGACCAGCTGCCATACACGTGGGCCAAATGTCAGCCAGTTTCTATTGAACAGGTCGATGCTGTCCAACATTTGGCCCGTGTGTACTAGGCTTTAGCTTTTCCTCACCCTATTCAAAAACAACAAAAAAAAAGTTTTAGTTTGAGATATACTTTAACCCCATCATGCCAAGTCCCAGCATCCCTTTAACTGTGTTTTTATGCCTAGGGGGCGAGAAACACTGCCCAACCACGTGACCACTGTTCCACCGACTCCTGATCATTACTAGAAATGGTGAGAGCAGTCATTGTTCTGGGAGCACACAATGAGCATACTCTCAACACAGAAATCTCAGCCATCCATGGAATTGTATGAGTGGCATGGGATTGCTAAAGCTCGTCCTCTTGCCTTAACCCCAGGCATGTCCAAAGTCCGGCCTATGGGCCAATTGCGGCCCCTGTTTCAGTTTCAAATGACCACTGGTAATTATGAGACAGATAGAGAGATAGATAGATAGATAGATAGATATATCTATCTCTTTTGTGGCCCCCAACAAATCCCCGAATGCCGCGGGGGCCACAAAAGACACATACCCGTATTTATCGGTGCCTCGGAGGGGACAGGGAAGGGGGCGGGTCGAGTGCCGACAGAGTACATACAGGAGAATCTCCTGTTTACTCGGCCGAGTAAAAAGGAGATTCTCCTGTATGTAACCTGTTGGCGCTCGTCCCGCCCCCTCCCTGTCCCCCCTGAGGCTGCAGATGGGCATGGATCAGGCTGTACTGATGGCAATGGTGAGGCTGCATTCATGGCAATGTTGAAGTTGCATTCATGGCAACGGTGAGGCTGCATTCATGGCAACGGTGAGGCTGCATTCCTGGCAACGGTGAGGCTGCATTCCTGGCAACGGTGAGGCTGCATTCCTGGCAACGGTGAGGCTGCATTCCTGGCAACGGTGAGGCTGCATTCCTGGCAACGGTGAGGCTGCATTCCTGGCAACGGTGAGGCTGCATTCATGGCAACGGTGAGGCTGCATTCATGGCAACGGTGAGGCTGCATTCATGGCAACGGTGAGGCTGCATTCCTGGCAACGGTGAGGCTGCATTCATGGCAACGGTGAGGCTGCATTCATGGCAACGGTGAGGCTGCATTCATGGCAACGGTGAGGCTGCATTCATGGCACTTGTAAGGCTGCATTGATGGGCAATGACCCTTATTTGGTTTCACAGTTCTTTATTTAAACTTTAATTTTTTTCCTGAAACTTCCCTCTTAAAGTAAAGTTGCATGTTATACACCTGTGCGTGTCATACGCCGATAAATACGGTATATCCAAATCTGTTGAGGGCCACAAAAGAGATATATATATATATATATATATATATATATATATAAACACGCCCAAACTCACCTCTTCACCACACACAGCCACAAAGGCAAGAGAATTATTGTTGGGCAGTGTATTAGTGCTTGGACTAAGACACTTAGACCGCATTTTAATGGTTCAAAGAATGTCAGACAAAATGGTCGGCCCTCACGCATGTTCACTTCCAGGGGAGGGCTGGTGGCCTTAGGCTTGGGGGGCAAGTCCAGTCAAGTGGCCCATTGAACCGCCGAATCAGCTCACCATCCATGGCCCACCTGGTTTTTCAATGCAGCCTCACCAGTGCAGCCAACTCCAGTGCCCATCAATGCAGCCTGATCACTGGGGCAGGTTACATGGGGTGTATGGGGGGGAGCTGGGGGTCAGCTAGGGGTGTCAGGGTCTCTCACCTCAGCGATCTCAGCTCGGCAAGTCCTTGCACGCCACGGTTTCCTGGGGGGGGGGTAACGCTCCAGATCCTGGGGTCAAGTTGCAGCCAGCGCCCAGCAGCCCGACTCCCTGGCACGCCCTGCCTCTGCCTGCCTCCAAGAATCTGGTCCCAGGGAGTTGTAGTTTCCTCTGCGCTGCTGTGTTTTCCACCCACCAAAAGCTTTAGTGCGGACTACAACTCCTGGAATGCAACAGCTAGTGGTCGGCCGCCATGGCCATGCCCCCGGCCCGACTTCCTAGACCAGAATAAAAAAGAAAATGGTAGCGGGCAGCGGCTGCCGGCCATTTTGAACATAAGTTAGGGTGGCCTGGGAGGCAATTGCCACCCTGCCCCCTGGCCCAGACCTCCCCTGTTCACTTCATCCCGTCTGGCCCTCTTTGAAAAAAGTTTGGACACCCTGCCTTAACCTCTTACATGGGCGGCAAGACAAATAAAATGGTCTTTAAAGTACGGCTGATCTACAACTGATCTGCAAGATGATTGTGGCATAAACAATAAACTGCCCTGGGCAAGCACACATTTTCATGTTCTATGCAGACTCCAACCATGTCATTCCCCGTCTGGATGCAGGAGGCACACATTGCAAGCCAGCAAACTGAGAATCAGAACTTGCATTAGATTAGATTTGAAAACATCCTGGATATTCTCACTATATATGATGCACACTAATGTTATATACACACATACATATACACACACACTTTATATATACCTGTATATAAAATTATTTATTCAGGACCGAACCCAACTTGAAATTTACAGTTGACATGGTGCAAAGCAGAATACCCAATCATCAATATTTAAATTAAAGAAAAAACAAAAAGCAAAAAAAAAAAAAAAAAAAAAAACACAATCCAATCTACAGCAACTTTGAAGTTATATTGTTGTGTCCATACAAAAAAGTTTCAGATCTGTCAAGATCTTTCCCAAGCACAACAAGCATGAAACACACAATACACTCCTAGAACACATTATTAGGACTAAAAACAAGTATTACCTGAATCTCTTAACACATAGGAGTATTTATCCTGTTTACAAAATTGAACATGATACAAACAAGATGCACTATCACAATGTTACTAGTCATAAAAGAGTACCTGTAAAGAAACAAAAGAAAACCACTATTAACCACTTGCCAACCAGGCCAATTCTCACATTTCTCTCCTACATGTAAAAATCATCATTTTTTTGCTAAAAAAACATAGAACCCCCAAACACTATATATGTTTTTTTAGCAGAGACCCTAGAGAATACAATGGCGGTCATTGTAACTTTTTATCTCGCACAGTATTTGTGCAGCAATTTTTCAAACGCGTTAAAAAAATATATATATATATATAACTGTGGGTGGGTGTGTATGATTATGGTGATTGATCACATCCAGGGATCTAAAAAAAAAATTTTTTAAAGTGTCAAACTAAAAAAATTCAAGTAAACGTAAAAAAATAAAAAATTTAAGTGCCCCTGCCCCCGTGTGCTCGCACGCAGAAGCGAACGTATACGCAAGTCCCGACCACATATGAAAACGGTGTTCAAACCACACGTGAGGTATCGCTGCGAACATTAGAGCAAGAGACATAAAATTCTAGCACTAGACCTCCTCTGTAACTCAAAACTTGTAACCAGTAAAAAAATATTAAAGTGTCGCCTATGGGTGCTTTTAAGTACCAAAGTTTGCCGCCATTCCATGAGCGTGTGCGATTTTAAAGCGTGACATGTTAGGTATCTATTTACTCGCGTAACTTCAGCTTTCACATTATGCAAAAAAATTGGGCTAACTTTACTATTTGTTTTATTTTTTTAACGCATGAAACTTTTTTTTCTTTCCAAAAAAATAACGCGTTTGAAAAATTGCAGGTCTAGTGCTAGAATTATGTCTCTTGCTCTAATGTTCGCGGCGATACCTCACGTGTGGTTTGAACACCGTTTTCATATGTGGTCGGGACTTGCTTATACGTTCGCTTCTGCATGCGAGCACACAGGGACATTATATATATATATACACACACACACACACACACACACACACACACATATACACACACACACACATACATATATATATATATATATATATATACACATACATATACACACACACACACACACATATATAGATACACACACACACATATATATATATATATATATATATATATATACACACACACACATATACACACACATTTTTTTTTATTAGACACACACACACACGCATATACATATACACACACACACACATATATATATATATATATATATATATATATATATATATATAGATACACACACACACACAATATATATATATATATATATATATATCACACACATACATACATATACACACACACACACATTTTTTTTTTTATTAGACACACACACACGCATATACATATACACACACACACACACACTGTATGTGTACAGCAGGTATTTTCTTCCCCCAAAAACTGCACGATAAGCTGCCAATGTAATGATATTTACAAAAGAATTTCAGCAGTTTGCAATGACAATCAGCAATGTGTATCGTCCTTTCCACTACTGTCTGTCGGTTGGCGGTGCATAAGCATCTTATCACACATTGCGCGCTCTTTCGACCCGTCTAGTGCAGCTGACACTCCGCTAAACTGGAATTACATTAAGCCCCTTACACGGGCAAGCAATATCTATGCAACATTAGAAATCCCAATATTAGGGTATGATTCAAACATTCAGTGCCGCCGATGCTTTCAACTTCATGTTAACAAAAAGTTTCACTAAAGCACTGTCGGGATCATCTCATTTCATCACTACCAAACCCCATGCATATTATGGAGCTCAAATCAGCCATATAAATAATTCATATCCAGATGTGTGGCGAGAAGGACTGCACTGGTACCACTAAGCGACAATGCTCACGTGGGTTTACTTCTGAGCCATAACATTATTAGAACATTGTTTTGTGTGTGCACTGAATGTGATTATATAACTTCTGGTGAGAACAACAGATGGCTGTTTTGTTCCAAAGCCATTAGCCTCATAGCGGCCTTGTAAAGGGTTCTGGCAGAGCAGTGTGGGAGTCACAGTGGTCTGTGATCTACACTAATAGGCTAGCATGTACATCCACTTATGCATTAACCTCCACGTTTACTGGTAAAAACCAATCAAGCATTTACTTTCATTTTATAAACTGCACTAAAAAATAAAATATCATTCGCTGATCTCATGAAGGAACCGTAAATTATAATTCCACCATCCAAAAGGTGGCCATACACAGCCAATAACGATGCTGATCCGGCATTATTCACTGGCTTAGGAATAGATAATGATCACCTCTAAAAGTCGCACCTGGATTTACTGGCTTTCAGTGGAGCTCATCATTTTTTTATTTTATCCCATAAAGGAAACAGAAGTAACTACAGTGGAACCTTGGTTAACGAGTAACGCGGTTAATGAGTGTTTTGAAAGACGAGCAACTTTAAAAAAAAAATCCTGACTCGGTTTGCGAGTGTTGTCTTGCAAAACGAGCAGGATTCAAGCCAATGGGGTGTGCAGTACCGCGTTTGGCCAGATGTGCGGGGGCGCCGGTGACACTCGGAACAGTTCGGAGCCGTTCGGAAATGCTCGGAAATACTCTGAAACACTCATTCCCGAGTGTTTCTGAGCCTTTCCGAGTTCAGCCGAGCTGTCCCCGGCTCCCCCCCCCCCCCCCCCGCCCCCACACCTCTGGCCACATGCGGCATTGCATGCAATAGAAGTCAATGCGGAACAAATTATCTTTGTTTCCATTGACTTCTATGGGGAAACTCGCTTTGATATGCGAGTGCTTTGGATTACAAGCATTCTCCTGGAACGGATTATGCTCATAATCTGAGGTTCCACTGTATACAATTATGCATGGATTGCATCACTGTGTCTGCAGAGCCGCAAGTTACAGGACAGCTAGTCCGAGGACCATCAAATATCTCACTCCTTCCTTTCTTTGTGATTGGAGTATTTGGGTGTAATAAAATCTGCTTTATTGCTTAAAGTAGAACTATAGGCAAAAGTTTTTGTTTCTATTTTGGAAAGAGCAGGGGATGGTTAAAACCCCTGTCAGAATTTTATTTTTTTTGTTATGCCATCTATGTCCCATAGCCAAAGCTATGAGATTTCCCTTCACGTCCTGTCCCATAACCAAACAGGAACGGAGAGGAAATCCCTGCAAATTAGGGGATTTCCTTGGGGACCCCCAGGTCACCAGAACTAGTGTCCCTAATGAAAGATTTCCCCTCTATCACTTTTCTGGGGACAACCCAAAATTTGGGATTTTATTTTACTTTCACTTTAAATAATAAATGGTAAACAGGACAGAGGACAAATCTCCTTAAAGAGAGCACAGACAGCAATAAAAACCTGACAGGGGTTCAAATCCTTCTCCACTCTATTTAAAACTAAAAAAAAAAAAAATGTTGCCTTTTGGTATACTTTAACAGTCTTTATTTCAATAGATTTTACCTAAGCCTCCACTTCTTTGGCCTGGGCGCTACCTCCGTTATACACTATATTACCAAAAGTATTGGGACACCTACCTTTACACGCACATGAACTTTAATGGCATCCCAGTCTTAGTTCGTAGGGTTCAATATTGAGTTGGCCCACCCTTTGCAGCTATAACAGCTTCAACTCTTCTGGGAAGGCTGTCCACAAGGTTTAGAAATGTGTCTATGGGAATGTTTGACCATTCTTCCAGAAGCGCATTTGTGAGGTCAGGCACTGATGTTGGATGAGAAGGTCTGGCTTGCAGTCTCTGCTTTAATTCATCCCAAAGGTGTTCTATCGGGTTGAGGTCAGGACTCTGTGCAGGCCAGTCAAGTTCCTCCACACCAAACTCGCTCATCAATGTCTTTATAAACCTTGCTTTGTGCACTGGTCTAAATCATTTGGTGGAGGGGGATTATGGTGTGGGGTTGTATTTCAGGGGTTGGGCTTGGCCCCTTAGTTCCAGCAAAGGGAACTCTTAAGGCGTCAGAATACCAAGACATTTTGGACAATTTTATGCTCCCAACTTTGTGAGAACAGTTTGGGGATGACCCCTTCCTGTTCCAACATGACTGCACACCAGTGCACAAAGCAAGGTCTATAAAGACATGGATGGGCAAGTTTGGGTTAGAGGAACTTGACCTCAACCCGAAAGAACACCTTTGGGATAAAATAAGAGCAGAAACTGCTAGCCAGGCCTTCTCGTCCACACCAGTGCCTGACCTCACAAAGGTGCTTCTGGAAGAATAGTCAAACCTTCCCATAGACACACTCCTAAACCTTGTGGACAGCCTTCCCAGAAGAGTTGAAGTTATTATAGTTGCAAAGGGTGTGCCAACTCAATATTGAACCCTACGGACTAAGACTGGGATGGCATTAAAGTTTATGTGCGTGTAAAGGCAGGTGTCCCAATACTTTTGATAATATAGTGTATGTAATCAAGCTAAAGTTTTGGTGACCATCGACTAGAACCAATCAGATATTGCCCCATTTTTGCACACTACAAAAATCTTTTGTGTTTTTTCCAATTTTGGGCGATTACAGAATACACTGGTATTAAAGTATGGGTAGTTTGTTTTGAATTTTTTTTTTTTTTTAAATACCACCCTCTATGATTGCCCCCTATAAATGTATCAAAGAAAGACAAACCATGGAATTTCTTACAGCCTGTCTATTACAATGTTTTTATGATTCCCATAAACCTTTCCATCCAAGAGGGATTCACAATTTAATTATCACCTTCTTTAACTCAATGGACTATGGCCCAAGGGCCTAAGGGATGACGGGAGTGTCCAGACACCACACCTATACCTGCCTCCTCCATCCACACCTCCTTTTGTTTACCTTATGACAACCCTTCTTAATACCTGTCCCTACCCTTCTTTATTAAAGGAGAAGTCCAGCCTGAGCTTTTTAGGCTGGGCTTCTCCTCTGGGTCACAGGAGTGCAATTCATTTTGCATTCCCGTGACCTGTTTTCATCAGAGAGCGGTCTAAAGTATGCTCTCCGCATACGTCACATAGATAAGTCCAGGCACCGCGTCATCCCGACATCAGAAGTCTGGATCCACCAGGTGCCTGGACTTAGTCTCAGCCTCTCAGCGAGCCGCTGAGATGGCCGCTCCCCACCCCCCTTCAGCAGCTCAGCGCTCAGAGCTCGGGAGATGAGAGAACCGAGCCATTGACGGTGTTCGGTGGCTCGGTTCTCAGTGAAGAGGCGGTGGGGGACAGATGCTGATTGCATCCACCTAGGTAAGTATGAATAGCCCAAAAAAAGAAAAATACTTTTTTTTTTAAATAATGTTCAATGTTATGCAATCTATTCTCGCATTTCTCCATAAAAATGTCATTGTTTATGCCACTTTATATGGCTTTTTTTCCTACTCTTCATAATAGAGAACAAAAGCACATAGCACAATTCATAAGAAGGATTTGTGAATGTTATGCCATATTATCTGTTTTGTGCTGTCCTCACAGCTTCCAATGCACACGAGTCTTCGCATTTATACCGTATATACTCGAGTATAAGCCAAATTTTTCAGCACTTTTTTTGTGCTGAAAATGCCCCCCTCGGCTTATACTCGAGTCACCTTTTTGCACCTGATCTCCCGGAATTTGGGGACGAGGTATCGGCCGGCCGTAGGTCCCCTGGACCCCAAAACTTGGCACACATATAGCTCCACTCTTCCTCTACAAGTGTGCAAAGTTTGTTGTCCAGGGGACCTACGGCCGAAGAGCACCGATTTTTTTTCAATGCCGGGCACCCCTTCTATAGACTCCCATGTTAAACGGTCATTTCTCTGGTAACTTTGGAGACCCAGTACCGGCTGGCCGTTGGTCACCTGGACCCAAAGCTTGGCACATATGTAGCCCCAGTTCTCCTCTATAAGAGTGCAAAGTTTGCTGTCTGGGGGAGCTACGGCCGGGGATCACCGATTTTTCAAAGCCGGGCACCCCTTCCATAAACTCCCATGTTAAACGCAAGTCTAGTCATGGGCACAGTGAGGCATGGGCACAGTGAGGCATGGGCACAGTGAGGCATGGACATGGACACCCTAGGCTTATACCCGAGTCAATTTTCCCAGTTTTTGTGGTAAAATTAGGTGCCTCGGCTTATACTCGAGTATATACGGTACTTTACATTTAGGACTAATACAAAAGGAAACCACTTTTTAAACAAATGTCTTTATTGAGGTCGTCATCTGCCCATCTATAGCCATTCATAAAGTGAAGAAAAGCAGGCAGTAGACCAACAGTCTAATGTAATAGTGTCCTTACCCAAAGATGCACGTCATCCACAGAAGAACCACATCTCAGGGACACACAGGTCCTCTTTATCAAGGAAACAAACATGGATGGTAGCCTTTGATAAATGCCCCTGTATGTCCCCAAAACATCATGTTGATTCTTTTGTGGATGACCTGCATCTTTATGTTGCATGTGACCATCTACATACTGCCCATTATGGTAGCACCCTAGGCCAGGGGTATGCAAATCTGAATTGGTGGAGTAGAATTAAAGGGCAAAACTCCCCCCCACCCCCATTTTGGATAGAGCAAGGGAGGATTAAACCCTGCCAGTTCCTTTTTAGTCATCTGCGTCCCATTGGGGAGACTTCCTTTCACTTCCTGCCCCATAACCAAAAGAGCAGGGGATGGGTAATCCCTCTAAAGCAGGGGTCTTAAACTGGCGGTCCTCCAGCTGTTGCGCAACTACAAGTCCCATGAGGCATTGCCAGGCTGACAGTTACAAGCATGAATCCCACAGGCAGAGGCATGATGGGACTTGTAGTTTTGCAACAGCTGGAGGGCCACCAGTTTGAGACCCCTGCTCTAAAGCAAGGGAATCCACATTGGAAGCTTTCCCCTCTATTCCTGTTTTGGTGACAACCCAAATTTTGGGATTTTCTTTCACTTTTACTCTCAATAATAATTGTAAACAGGACAAATAGAGGGTAAATCTCCCTAATGGGGGCACAGGCAGCAATAAAAGCTCACAGCATTCTAATCCCTCTCCACGCTATCCAAAAATAGCCAGCTATAAAACATCAGAAGGTGGTCAAACCACCCTCAGGCATCTATCTGAATCTTCTTCCCTAAACAGAAATGGCTGCTATGAAACAGGCCGGGATAATGCATATCAGACTCCTATGGTGCCAGCTTACCAGAGTAAACAAAAGCAACTGAACAAAGATTTAATCTGCCCAAAAATGTCTCCCCACCCCCCACCCCCCCCCCCCCCCCCCCCCCCCCCCGTCTACCCCTCTGCCCTGACAAGCCTTATCAGGCAAACTGTGTTAGTGTTAGGTTGTTACCAGGCTGAAAATGGCTCTTTGAATGTATTCTAATGTCTATGAGCTACAACTATCACGTCAGCTTAGATCAGGATAGGACTAGGAGATTGAGGGTCCACTCGCATCGTTATCAGTGCAAGTAAGCAAAGCTTTATCATACAGATAATAACACATATGCATTAAAAGATTAGCCATTTGCTACCATATCTGGAGTGTAGCATTCCAAACATTAAACAGATATATTCAGAGTGACTCCTCTACCTCTGGTGTCCTCAGGAGCTGAACACATTTACAGTAACTAGTGGAATCTGCAGATAGAACTGTCCCCTATTCATACAGTTCAACAGTAACCCAATAAAGAACCCTAATGCCGCGTATACACGACCGTTTTTAATGTCATTGAAAAAACAACGTTTTTCTCGACGTGATTCTTCTCAAGCCTGCCTTGCCTACACACGATCGTGAAAAAAAATGCTCGAACAAAGCGCGTTGACGTAGGAAACGTACGACGGCACTATAAAGGGGAAGTTCCATTCAGATGGCGCCACCCTTTGGGCTGCTTTTGCTGATCCTCGTGTTAGTAAAGTTTGGTGAGAGACGATTCGCGCTTTTCAGCCTCGTGCTGTTCAGTCCGTTACAGCGTGACGAATGTGCTATCTCCACACGAGCGCTCCCGTCTCATAACTTGCTTCTGAGCATGCGCATTTATTTCACGCCGTTAAAGCCTACACACGGCCGTTTTTCACGACGAGAAAAACGACTAGAAAAGATAAAACATGTTCCAAATTTTTAATGCCCATTTTTCACGTTGCGAAAAATGCTCTGGAGCCCACACACGATCGTTTTTAATGACCAAATAAAAAAATGGTATTTTTCTCGTCATGAAAAACGGTCGTGTGTACGCGGCATAAGAAAGATTTTTCAGAAAGCCTTCTGTAGATGTGTTTTAGTTGAATGGTCCATACTTTATTGAAATTGGGAATAGTAAATACTTCTGTTAAAGTGGTTCTAAGGCCAGAATGTTTTTTACGTTAACGCATTACCTGCCCTAAGGTAAAAAAAAACTTCCACTAGTTGTCCGTCCGTCCCCAAATACTTACCCGAGTCTTGGATTGATCCAGTGCTGTGCCCGTCTGAAGCAGCGCTGCTTCTCTCTTTCCCCTCTTACAGACTCAGAGACAGCAGCGGAAGCCATTGGCTTCTGCTATGGTCAATCAAATGCTGTAAAAAGTGTGGGGGCGGGCCGAGCTACGCTGTATGTGTCAACAGAGGCACACAGCCAGGCTCAGGGGCGAGCCTGCGGGTCAACATCTTACAGGTTCTAACTCATCCCTGTTTAACTAAAAGAAAAGAAAATAAAAAGGATGACTAATGTCAAAGGACATTAGTCTTCATCAAGCCTCAACACAGGTGCACAAGCCCTGAGAATGGGAAGCTTTTTCCCCAAAAATGCGTTGTTGTATTTGATGTTCCTAACCATTAAATGTTTAAAAAGTCCTTCAAGTGAGATGAACTTTTATACCAGGTGCACCTGTATGCACATTAAAGAATTTACCATCTGGTAAGCACTACCTTTGTCACTGTTAGAGAGGTAACAGACTAGGACCAGAACAGGGTCCATCTATGTTATATTTTTCATCCATGCATCTGCGTATTTGAAGGAAAAAAAAAAAATCACTTTACAGTAGATTGATGGGAGCCAGTTTTCACTTCTATCGGCCCAGCGTCATCACACACATCAGGTATAGGCACAAAGGGGTCATCACACACATCAGGTATAGGCACAAAGGGGTCATCACACACATCAGGTATAGGCACAAAGGGGTCATCACACACATCAGGTATAGGCACAAAGGGGTCATCACACACATCAGGTATAGGCACAAAGGGGTCATCACACACATCAGGTATAGGCACAAAGGGAAGTGAGAAGCAAGGGAAATCCTCTTGAGTGTTCTCATTGGATGTTTTTTACTCTATCCATGTGCTTGTGACAACTATAAATTTTGCATTTCCTATCTCTAAAGCCTCATACACACAATCGGGTTTTCATCGGACAAAGCGTAGGACTTTTGTCCGAAGGGCATTGGCAGAGAACTTGTATTGCATACAAACGGCAAAGAATTGTCGGCCAACAAACACAAAACTACTTTACGTGGTTTTTCAGCTCTTTAGCGTTGCCTTTGGGCAACTTCTGCAAAATGTTGTGTTATGGTGAGCATTGCTTCTGAGCATGCGTGTTTGTACTTTGGAGTTTTGTCCGACGGACTTGTGTACACACGTTCGGATAATCCAACAACACACAATTGTTGGTGGACAATTTTAAAGCATGCTATCCCACATTTGCTGGCGGAAAATCCGACAACAATTGTCCGATGGAGCGTACAAACAGTCGGATTATCCGACAACAGCCTGTCATCACACAATTCCTGTTGGATAATCCGATCGAGTGTACGAGGCTTTGCAGTGACAGTGGCCACCAGAGCAATAAAACATGACAGATGTTCTATTCCCCTTACAAACCCTACCTATCCAAAACTAAAAAGAAAAAAAAATGGACTTAGAAACACTTTGGGAATCAGAAATAACTGATGCGTTAAAAAATACATACGTATATAATGTCTTTACTAATTATTTTATACATGGTAAGTTGTGCTTTTGAATAATGCCATACAATAGAATATACACTTCTGGGTCAATTCAGTACTATGTGTAAATTGATTCCTTTTACCGTATATACTCGAGTATAAGCCGACCCGAATATAAGCCGAGGCACCTAATTTTACCACAAAAAACAGGGAAAACGTATTGACGCAAGTATAAGCCTAGGGTGTCCATCAGCATTCCTCACTGTGCCTCACTGTGTCCATGTGCATGCCTCACTGTGCCCATGCCCCACTGTGCCCATGCCTCACTGTGCCCATGACTAGATGGACATTTAACATGGGAGTCTATGGAAGGGGTGCCCGGCTTTGAAAAATCGGTGCTCCCCGGCCATAGGTCCCCCAGACAAAAAACTTTGCACACTTGTAGAGGAAGAGTGGAGCTACATGTGTGCAACGTTTGGGGTCCAGGAGACCTACGACCGGCTAGAACCAGGTCCCCAAATTCACCGGAGAAATTGCCGTTTAACATGGGAGTCAATGGAAGGGGTGCCCGGTTTTGAAAAATCGGTGCTCTCCGGCCGTAGGTCTCCTGGACAAAAAACTTTGCACACTTGTAGAGGAAGAGTGGGGCTACATGTGTGCCAAGCTTGAGGTCCAGGGGACTTACAGCCGGCCGGTACCGGGTCCCCTAAGCCCAGGAGATCAGGCGCAAAAAGGTAACTTGAGTATAAGCCGAGGGGGGCATTTTAAGCACAAAAAAAATGTGCTGAAAAACTTGGCTTATACTCGAGTATATACGGTATGTGAATTAGACTATACAGTTTGCATCTGAAAGCTCACATAACAAGTTGGTGGCCTTGGCGAGGAAGCAAAGACAACAGCCCTGAGGCAGATGGGTCTAATAAGCATTAAACTTCCAAAAATATGATTCTTCATGGTCCTTCCAGTGTAACAATTCATGGGTCCCTTTCTCATCCAAGGAGCTCTGTGTGTGCTGGGTGGGACAAGGGCTGTCTGGGTGGGGGCTGATGAAGGCTCTTTAAAAACTACACAGGTGACCATTTCACAGCATGCGATGGCACTAAAATGACTGAACATCTCCTGCACACTACTGGGGTGTTCATCACTTTGCCTGGCAGGGAAGAGACCAAAGAAATGCTTTTGATGTTAATAGCATTATGTCAAATAGCAGGGTGTTAGAAGCGCAACTTGCGCCGGTAATCTCTTGAAGTTTATTAACATGACAGTATTGATTTATGGGAACTTTCACTAAAAGCATACCATGTGCGCAAATCACAAGGTGGGAAAACACCTTCAAGATAGCTTCATGGAGTAAATTATTTGGAGGTACAACAAATGAATATATCAACATAGCAAACCATATCTATACCCAAAGCTATAAAATATGCTGGTTACCTAATTTTTTATGTCATTGCCAATATATATCAATGATCTGAGCCCACAGTTACCCCAAAGTAGAGCTTGGTGGACTCCCTCCCCCCCACCAGAATTCCAGACTTTCTGCCACTTGGGAGTTTTGCGTGTTATAGCACTTCCTGTTGTATTCCAAGAACAGTGGTTCCAAATTTGATCTACAGGCCAGATTCGGCCTTGTGCTTGCTTTTATCGGGCCTTTGGGGCACTAGTCCTCCCACCGATATTAGGTCCAATTGCCTTCCACTGATACCAACAATGAGGCCCCATTCCTTCTACTGACACCAAAAGTTGGGCACTGTTCCCCCCACAATGACAAGGCACTATTCTTCCCACTGACACCAAAGATGGGGCACTATTCCCTCCACTGACACCAACGATGGGGCACTATTCCCTCCACTGACACCAACGATGGGCTACTATTCCCTCCACTGACACAAACGATGGGGTACTATTCCCTCCACTGACACCAACGATGGGGCACTATTCCCTCCACTGACACCAAAGATGGGCTACTATTCCCTCCACTGACACCAACGATGGGCTACTATTCCCTCCACTGACACCAACGATGGGGCACTATTCCCTCCACTGACACCAACGATGGGGCACTATTCCCTCCACTGACACCAACGATGGTGGCCCTATTCCCACCACGGACACCAACGATTGGGGCACTATTCCCTCCACTGACACCAACGATGGGGTACTATTCTTTCCACTAAAACCAATGATGGGGCACTATACCTTCTATTAACCACAGGTGCCATGTAATTTTTTACTCCCACAGACCCTCAAGCCTGAGGCACAGTTTGCTCGTACTGACATTGGGGCATTTTCTAGTCCTACTGGCCACAGTCTGCCCACCAAAAGTCTCAAGGACAGTAACCTGGCCCTTTGTTTAACATGTTTGGAGACTCCTATTCCATAATTTAAAATACATAAAAAAAAAAAAAAAAGTCACAATGGCCACAGCAGGTACGTAGACTCAAGAAGCAAGCACAGACATCATACCAACAGACTGGTCCCTGAGAGATATAAGATACTGTAAGATGGTTTTATCATCTAGCATCTCACTTGGATTGAAGCTTTAAAGTGGTAGTAAACTGCAAAAAACTCGAAATATTGGTGCCCCCGCAGGATAATAGCATAATGTGCTAGTATGCATTGCATACTAGCACATTATGAAAGACTTACCTTAGAATGAAGCCCTCCAGCAGTGCGCTGTCACCGCTGACAGGGCTTCCATCTTCACCAGGTCTTCCTTCTGGGTTCGCATGCTTCGGCTGTTTGAATGGCTGAGCCGCAATGACGTCACTCTTGCGCATGCTTGCAGGAGTCACGGCTGCAGCACAGCTCTCTCAATGGATGGCATGCTGTCCATTGAGAGTTCTGTGGTCAGGTCACCGGCTACTACTGTAGTAAATGTCTCCTAAATGGTGCACGTTTAGGAGATATTTACTGTACCAACAAGTGAGCCTTATTATAGGTTTACCTGTAGGTACAACTGAACAGGGGGGGGGGGGGGGGGCCCTTTACTACCATTTTAAAAGGTATAACCAGTTAACTATATTGCCTTTTCACACCTATTAAAGAACAAGATGTCCACTGGTGTTGGAAAACTGGCCGTACACAAAGCAAAATACCTAAAGCCTCATACACACTACTAGTTTTTTTTTAGTTTAACCCATTGGCTGAGAGCGCTGATCAGGAGCCGGTCAGCAGACCTTTTCCAGTCATAAGCCTTCGTCAGGAGTCGGTTTCTGTTGGACGGGCTCCCGTACACACGGGCCGAATGTTGGCCAGTTCAATAGAAACCAGCCGGCATTGGGCTCTCGTGTACTAGGCTTCAGACTAACGCCCCTCTGTTATTGTCTGGAATAAATTCAGCACTGCTGAAAGGCCCCTACATCTTTAGGAGTGGCCATAAATGGGTAGAGAACTCTCCGAGAATGATGGATGGAGATATATTTGCCTCACTTCAAACAAGTTGTCTGAGTATGGTTACCTGCCACAATCCAACCTCATCCAGAGGGTGCCACACACTTGTCAATTATTTCAGGTATTTATATACCAATAAACCTATCAGCATGTTTTTAGGGTGAGGAAGGAAACCCTACGCAAGCATAGGGAGAACATGCAAACGCCATGCAGATAGTGTCCTGGTTGGAACTTAAACCAGGGATCCTAGTGCTGCAAGGCAAAAGTTCTAACCACAAAGTCAAATTTGATACTTTGCTCTGCTCCACAGCAAAGAAAAGGGTCAAGGCAGTTTGCTTGCTACATGGGTTGCAAGGATCTGTGATGAGTGTGAATAACTCTTAGGCCCCTTTCACACGATCCGTGTCCGTGTGCGGGCTCTGCTTTGCTCAGCGGGGATCGCTCCGTTGATCCCCGCTGAGCAGGCAGATGACAGGTCTGTCTCCGCACACTGTGCAGGGACCGACCTGTCAGAGCGCCGCTCTCCCCTATGGGGGGATCGGATGACGACGGACCGTAGAGTCCGTTGTTATCCGATCCGCAGATGGATGGAAAAGTAGGGTTTTCCTCCGTCACACTTTGGCGGATCGGAGCGGGACGGATGTCAGCGGACATGTCACCGCTGACATCCGTGGCTCCATAGGGGTACATGGAGCATCCGTTCAGGTCCGCCTAAAAAACGGACAGGCGGACCTGAGCGGTCCGTCCGTGTGAAAGAGCCCTTACAAGGTACGGTCTTTCAAATGCAAACTGCCTATAGTTGAGCCCTACTTGAATGAAGGAAAACTGTCTAACGTCCTAAGCAACTAATCTAATTTTTTTACGGACCACCAGGACAGCTGATGATTAGTTGCTGCTGGCAAAACAGAGCTCTCCTTTCAAATACTACTAAAGTGAAGGTTCTTGCCTTGGTTATGCCATGTACTAATACCCAATCGTATAACATGACTGACACAGCTCTTATTTCCTGCAGTCAGTGGAGGTATTCTCTCGAGATATGGCATTTGCTGAGCTCTCCCCACAGAGGTTTTGTGTTTTCTCTTTTACAGAAGCCAAGAAAGTCCCAAAACTAATTACAGCAGAGAGTAAAGCCAGTCCAATGAATCATTTGCTCTTTTTTCCTACTAGTGTCAGGGTCAGCACAGCAGGGCAGAAGGTCCCTGCCTGGGCCAGTCTCTAGGAACAGACTTTTGTTCTATTTAAACACACTGTTTTTTTACGAAGACTTTGCAAACTCTTCCGCCTTAAAACAGGTCAGCTGAAATACGTATGAAAAGCCTACTCATTTGCACATTAAGGCAATCTAAAATTATAGGTGTAAAAATATTTCTTACGTATGTTATATATTTAGCGCCTCAAAAAGAAAGCAATCACTATGCAGAGACAAAGAAAACCTATCGCCCCCTATAATGACTGAAGAAAGTATTTATTTCGGCAGGACTGGGTGGAGCTGGATGTCTATATGGGCTATAAAGCCATCAGCAGCCGCCCCAGATCATTGATCTTACTGGAAAGGGTTGTTGGTCGGGCTGGTTTCTTGACTCCAAGTGCCATTACTTCCTTTAAGTGGGTCTGGGGAGACGACTGAGTGCATAGATAAAATTCCATATGACTAGACTGTCATCTTTTTAGGGCCAGTTCACACCAGAACCTCACAGGATGTGGTGCTCATTGGATGTGATTACTGTGCGTCCCCTAACAGTGCAATTTTCATTTGAATGGGCTAAAATTGTACAAAAAGTTGTGTATGCACTACTTTTGAAGACGCACCGTATGAAATTGCATTATACTGCGTTAACATGCGATGTTGGTGCCTGCAAATGTACTGTTTGCGATCTGCGTTTGGAGGGCCATCAACATTGTATTGGGACCTGCAGCAGATTGCAAACGTAGTATTCTCTGAATGCAGTGCTGGAAATGCACCTTTCCTGCACCATGTTCTGGTGTGAACCAGCCCTTAAGGAGTGCTTGTATGGTAGTGAGCCCATACACAGATTTCATACCAATAAAGTATATTGTTTGGCAAAAAAAACAAAAACAAAACATATTCAGCACATCTCTATACATGCACACTTCCCTGTGTTTTATCAAACAGGTTCAGGTTCATTTTAATGACAGTTCAATACCCCCCCCCCCCCCACGTCATTCCCTGATGTTCCATTTGGTTGCACACAGCAGTGAAGGCACCATTGACCCACGCTCAGGGTTCTCACAGTGATTCACTAAAATTGGTAGCCCATCATTCTATATCTATGGTCACCATTCAATTTTCAGTAACATGTGAAATGAACGAAATACAATATATTGAAAGACAGATAAGAGAAGAAGGATACATAAATAGACAAATGCCAGAAATATGGCAAAAATGGGATGAAATCCGGCTCTCGGAAGGAATGAAAAAATATATAAAAACTGAAAATTAGGAGAAAATCGAAGTTGATAAGTAAATGAAGCAGAAAATGTGAGAGAAAAGGGGGAAGGTGGGGGGAGAACGTGTGTGTATGTGTTTGTTTGTTTTTTTTGTATGAATGGTAGTGAGGATGAATGGACATGGAGATATTAGGACAGGGCTTGACAAACCCCGGGCGCCAGGTCGCCATTGCGACTAGAATTAGCGACCTGGCGCCTGGGGCAGCACAGCTGGGGTATCCGGTGCCTCCGTGCCCCCCCCCTCCGCGCCGCGGGATCGCGTCGGGCCGCGCCAGCCGGTAATTGAGGCCGCGGCTTTGCGGCCTTCTACAGGCCTATGCTTCCTTCTGTGAGCTAGCGCCATCTTGTGGTGGCAGTTGGTATGACAACCAGCAATGCTAATGGAGTTTCCCTGTCTGTTTTCCCTGCCATCTCCTTCCCTCTAATTAGAACCCCCAAACATTATATATATTTTTTATTCTAACACCCTAGAGAATAAAATGGCGGTCGTTGCAATACTTTCGGTCACACCGTATTTGCGCAGCGGTCTTACAAGCGCACTTTTTTGGGAAAAAATACACTTTTAAAAAAAAAAAAAAATAAGACAACAGTAAAGTTAGCCCAATTTTTTTTTATATTGTGAAAGATAATGTTACGCTGAGTAAATTGATACCCAACATGTCACGCTTCAAAATTGCGTCCGCTCGTGGAATGGCGACTAACTTTTACCCTTTAAAATCTCCATAGGCTAGTTGGAATATGTTTATATACTCAGAAGAGGGGAAAAATTATTAGAGTTAAATAGTTAATATATTGATATGAGCTGTGAGATTTATAATTCCTGAATAGATGGCGTGTCTGACCTAACATCGTCCCTCTCCCCCCCTTCTTTTTTTTTTTTTTTAGGAAAATAGTAAAAGATAATGATATTTTCAGGATATATACTATTTAGGGTGTTTCACAATGTATAGATATTTCTGTGTTATATGACTAGGAGGCTGTGTCCTCCATTAGAGATATTTACTTGCTTTTTTTTTTTTTTTTTTTCTTCTTTCTCCCCTTTCCCCTTGTTTTTTGTTTATGTATCCCGAAGAAAAATTAATAAAAAAACAATATTTGAAAAAAAAAAAAAAAAAAAAAAAATCTCCATAGGCGACGTTTAAAAAATTCTACAGGTTGCATGTTTTGAGTTACAGAGGAGGTCTAGGGCTAGAATTATTGCTCTCGCTCTACCGATCGCGGCGATACCTCACGTGTGGTTTGAACACCGCTTTCAAATGCGGGCGCTACTCACGTATGCGTTCGCTTCTGCGCGCGAGCTTGGCGGGACAGGGCGCATTCCTGGCTCCTAACTTTTTTAGCTGGCTCCTAGATTCCAAGCAAGTTTGTCAAGCCCTGTATTAGGAGTATATGTAGATATATGTTGATTGTTTTAATGATAAAGTAACTGATAATTATCAAGATTCGCTTTATTGACAATTAATGGGAATAATGTATACTGTAAATGAATCTTGTGTAAAAGTAAAGTTTTTGCATCTGAGAAAAAGACCAATAAAAGGAAATTGAAAACAATTTTCAGTAACATGTATAATATCCTCTAACAATATGACAGATATTGTTTATGTAGTGTCAGGGCAATCTTCTAGAACTGTTTGTGATGTTCAATGAAAGTAGTGATAAACAGCAGGCACTGGAGTGGACTATAGAGCACTTGTGTTAATGTGACTCGAAACATAGTATACCAAAAAGGCCATGTGCATTTCATTACCCACAAACCCCTGCAGCAGAGGAAGCAGTAAAGATACCTTTTCTTGATACATTGTGACAGGCAAAGTAAAGCATGTGTGTTGTAATGAAACATACAAAGTATGGAGTTTCAATGTTTCAGTGCACAAGGAACAAACAAGAAGAAGTTTTGTTAAAGTGGGCGTAAACTCCCATGTATTACCTATATGACTAGGTAAGCCATGCCGTACACAGTGGGAGCGACGTAATCGACGGCTCGGACATTCATATAGCTGAAGACCGGGTGAAGATGGAAGGGCACCGCAGGAGGGCTTAGTTTTCAGGTAAATCTGTCATAATGTGCTAGTGTGCGATGAAGACTAGCACATTCTGACTTAAAGGGGTTGTAAACCCTCTTTTTTTTTTTAAATAACCAACATGTCATACCTTACCTCCACTGTGCAGTTCGCTTTGCACAGAGTGGGCCAGATCCTCGACTTCTGGGGTCCCCCCGGCGGTGCTGGTAGCTCCTCTCCGCATTGAGTGTACACGTTGGAGAAGGCTCTCCTAAGGTGGACACCTGTGCAGGCGTGCTCCCGAGTCCTGCAACTGTGTACATTCACACAGAATGCAGGACTCGGCTCCGCCCCCTGGCGCTGCAACATTGGATTTGATTGACAGCAGCGGGAGCCAATGGCTGTGCTGCTATCAATCGATCCAATCAAGAGCCGAGACAACGGGCAGAGAGGAAGAGCGCGTCTCCGCCGAGGGAACAAACAGGCTCAGGTGAGTAAAACAGGGGTGGGGGGCGCTAGGGGGCTGGTCAGCGTCATAAGTTTTTTCACCTTAATGCATAGGATCAATGCATAGGATGAAAAAACACAAGGGTTTACAACCTATTTAAACTGCCCGTATGCGATGCATACTAGCACATTATGACTTAAACTGCCCGTTTTTTTTTGGTTTTTTTTATGCGGTTTACTACCGCTTTAAAGTAAAACTATAACTTTTCATTTTGGATAGCGCAAGGGAGGGTTATAACCCCTGTCAGATTTATTTTCGCCATCTGTGTCCCATTTCTGAGACTTCCTTTCACCTCCTGTCCTATTTTCAAACAGGAAGTGAGAGGAAATCCCTGCAAATTAAAGGAATTCCTTGGGGACCCCAGCTCACCAGAACTAGTGTCCCCATTGGAAGATTTCCACTTTATTACTTTTCTGGGGACAAACCAAAATTTGGGGATTTTCTTTTACTTTTACTTTCAATGATAATGGTAAACAGGACACATAGAGAGGGGGAATCTCCCTAATGGAGGCACAGACAGCAATAAAAACTGATAGATGCTCTAATCCCTCTCTACTCTATCCAAAGCTAAAAAATTTTTGACTTTAGTTATACTTTAACTAAAGCTGCCCCATACACAAACCAAAGATTGGGCCTTAATAACGAATCAGTTTCTATTTTCATGCAAAATCCACCAATTCGCTTAATAGTTTGAAATGATTGAGTACCGCAGGCGATACTTTTCTTTATTTGCACTAACATCCCAATTTTCAGGACAAGCTTTCTGGGTGTATGCCTTTCAAGGTCCAAGCAGGACCTTGAAGAAGGGGATACACCCTGAAAGCATGTCCTGAAAATGTGGATGTTAGTGCAAATTAATAAAGTATCGCAGACAGTAGTTAAAGTGGAAGTAAACCCTCCTATCATTTTCAGGCAAGGAAGCTGCCATCTTGGCCTCTGTTTAATTTTCAACTGCCATGATGCTGCACATGTGATCAGTTATGACACCAGCCATTGGATGGTTTGACAGTTTGGTTGAGAGCACAACCAATGTGACAGTTGGCATTCCCGGCATGCCGGGAATGTAACTGCTTTTTGAAACTGTTAAATCGATGGGTTTACTTCCGCTTTAATTGTTTCTTTTCTTTTGCAAGTGCACTCTTAGGCCGGTTTCACACTGGGGCCGTGGGTGCGGTGGCGGTATAGCGCCGCTATTTTTAGAGCCGCTATACTGTCGGGATTGCTGAGGTATTCAGCCGCTAGCGGTGCGGTTTTAACCCCCGCTAGCGGCCGAAAAAGGGTTGATTTGCGGGCGGTATTACCGCGATGTCCCATTCATTTCAATGGGAAGGAGCGGTGTAGGAGTGGTAAACACACCGCTCCTCTCACCGCTCCAAAGATGCTGCTAGCAGGACTTTTGGAGCGGTCCTGCTAGCGCACCGCCTCAGTGTGAAGGCCCTCGGACTTTCACATTGAGACTGCAGGGGCAGGAGTTTTCAGGCGGTATTTAGGTGCTATTTTTAGCGCTAAACCGCCTGAAAAACTCCTCAGTGTGAAAGGGGTCTTACTCAGGTGTGAACGGGGCCTAATACATATGAATCAATCACTAAACGATTCTGAAGTACAAAGATGGCGTCCATTCTGCAGCAATATGTATGGATAAATCTCTGAATTTATCTGACAAAGTTATACTACAACCTGACTAGCTGGCAGGGGTTATTGTACGTCATCCCTTCTCGTTACACTACCTCATACAATAAGTCCTGAAGGGTACACATGGATTCATTACTTTTTTGTTTTTCATATCCTTATTCTCTCGGCCTCATTAAAAAATATATAATAAAATAAGGCAAAAAAAAAAAGTGATGGTGAAAAAAAAAAAAAAATCAAAAGTTAATATATTAATAAGAAATGAAGAATGAATTGCTTAAAAGAGCGTTCAGAAGAAATAAAAAGTGTGACAAAGAATAAAGGGCTCCTGCTGTGTCCAAAAGAAGGGGAGAGAAAACCACCAACTTTCCATGAATAACCGAAGTGCATTAAATCCACATAGCTAAAGAGATGCTAATGAATCTCCTTTGTTGTCATGAGTCACATATGAGCTTGTACAGGCCTCTGTTCTGTTAAAATGAAGTGTAGTGTGAGGGAGACAACAACAAAAAACTCTTTACAAGAGAAGTGAAGGGGCCGAGATGACATGAGATAGCTGGGGGAGAGAAGGGTCCATCGTGATTTACTACACCGCCCCAGTAAATGTTTTCACTCACTTTACCACTGCTGTAATCCAGAGGATGTGGGGGGCTGATAAACAGCAGGGACCCCTGACTTTATAGCCGTAACATCTGCTCTAATGAACTCATCATGGTTGTACTCTGCATTGTAACAAGTCTGAGGCTTCATCTGCCTCCTGCAATTCCCATACTCTGCTTGTAAACTGTCTGCCACACCGTGCATCCAGCAGTACTTTTGTCCAAAGCAAGACATTTTATATGTCCCTCCTGAGGGTTGGAGCAGCTTTATGCCCGGTAGTTCATGTTGCGTGATAAAGTAACTAGTGTCCATGTCTTTGAAGACAGCAGAACATGAGCAATGGGAGGCCAAAGTGGTTCAGAGTAATTCCCAAGATACCATTTTCTTGACATTACCATCTATTTTTAAATGCCCCAAACTGCTGGCTTGACCGACCACCTGTGTTCAAGCATTAATGTACTTCCATCTGGCCTTAATTAACCCGGGGGATTTGATTTAAGGACCTAGGAGAAACGCTGGACCTATAGATGCTTTAAAATGGCAGAATTCTGCTACTGTAATCAGAAAGTTTATGAGCTGTGGGAAACAAAAATAATAATTAAAACAACTTTATGCTGGCTACGTCTAAACAGTGACCACCGACAGACTTGAATAGGTCAGTATTTCTAGCGTCTCTAGTTTAAAGCTGGCCATAGATGGATAACAATTCCAATTAAAGTTCTCAGGAAAAGTCTAATGCCTCGTACACGCAACCGATTTTCCCGTCGGATAAAAAAACGATGGTTTTCCCGACGGAATTCCTCTCAAGCCTGCCTTGCATACACACAGTCACACAAAAGTCCCGTGAATTTTTGACTGCCAAGAACGCAGTGAGGTAAAACACTACGACGAGCCAACAAAATGAAGTTCTATGCTTCCGAGCATGCGTCCAATTGTTTCCGAGCATGCGCGTTTTTTTCCCATCGGAAAAGCATACAGACGAATGGTTTTCCCGCTAGGATTTTTTCCTGACGGGAAAAAAGAGATCCTGCTCACTTTTTTTTCCCGGCAGTCTTCCCGTTGGTAAAACTGCGATGGAGCACGCACATGGACGGAATTCCCGGCCAAAAACTCTAATCGCAGTTTTTCTGATGGGAAAACCGGTCGTGTGTACGAGGCATTAGGAAAATTAATACTAAAATTCACAGAACATTCAAATTTAATTTGAAAGATTTTGTTAGCTTTTAACATTTGATTTTGAAAGGATTGGACTTTACCAAACAAAAACCATATACACTGTTAGAAATTTGTTCATTCAACAAACTTTGTTAAAACTTTTCCTAAGAATTTTTGTTCAAAATTCTACCCATCTATTGCCAGCTTTGGAGTAAGGCCAATTTACAAGTATGGTAAGTTACTGCAGAGGGCCAGATAAGATTTAGGGCTTTAAAGCCCAACTCCGGGCACTGCACTGCAAGGGTCAACTGCTCGTTTTTGTCAAGGGCAGGGGTCTCCAAACTTTCTAAGCAAAGGGCTAGTTAACTGTCCTTCAAGCTTTAGGGGAGATATACTGCTGCCAGTGGTATTAGAAAATGCCCTGGCATCAGTGGGAGTAAACAATTCCCTATCATCAGTTTTAGTGGGAGAAATGTTGCCCCATTGGTGGTATCAGTGGGAGGAATAGTGCCCCATTGCTGCTATTCAGGGGAGGGATAGTGCCCCAACACTGGTGTCAGTGGAAGAAAAATGAATCTAGGGCCAGATAAAAGGCAAGCAATGGGCCACATTTGGCCCATGGACCACAGTTTTAGAGACTACTGGTCTAGGGGATTGGAGAAAAATATATATTTACCTGATCCTCCACCCCACCAGCAAAAGTGCTCCCTCACGATTCAGTGGCTGACTGTTCCTGACACTCTCACGTCCAGAGCAGGTCTATAGGCATGTCGACATCAGAAACAGTCCACTGTACAAGGCCACTAGACTGCCGTGGGGAAGGATCTTAGAATTAGGTAAGTGTGTCTCCGTTCTCCAATCCGCTAGACAGAAACAAGCAATTAACCCATGCAGTGTGGGCACAGCCCCAATCCATGGGAAAACACTTTTTTTTGCCCGGAGTTGGGCTTTAAGCAGCCCGTAGATGATTCTTTTTTTGCCCATACATCAACTAAAATCGGCCGGTCCCTGCTTAAACCAACTACATTTTGATCAATAAACTGTATGGCTAGCTTTAAGATGAAAATATAATGATGCCACCACTGTCATGGAGAGTTAAAGCGCAACCTCCGCCAAATGTATTTTTCTTAGCTTTTTTCCCTTTCCCCCTTTTTAACTTTATGCTCAACAAAAGTTTTCCAGCCCATCCCTTCAAAAGAAAATCGATCAAACAATCGACCTCTACTGATAAAGGCAGCCACACACTGTTTGAAACTCATCTGGTACCTGATTAACCAGTTGAATTTCGATCAGTGTATGGCCAGCTTTAGTCCAGTGCTGCCCTGGCAGGTTCTGCAGTCAAGTTTCAAGCCAAGTAACCTCATCCCAATACAATGCACAATGCTCGTTGGACCTATTGGTAGGTCTAGGCCTTTGTCGGACATGTGTGTGCCTATGTAAACAGCAAGTGTGGGGCAGCACAGTGGCTCAGTAGTTAGCAATTCTGCCTTGCAGCACCAGGGACCTGGTTTGTATCATGGTCAGGACACTACATGGAGTTTACATGTTCTCCCTGTGCTTGCGTGGGTTTCCTACCACACATAAGACATGCTGGTAGGATAACTCAGTGTTTCTCAACTCCAGTCCTCAAGGCGCCCCAACAGGTCATGTTTACAGGCTTTCTATTATTTTGCACAGGTGATTTGATCAGTTTGAGGCCGGGTTCACACTGGGGCGACAAACGCTCCGACATTGGGAGCTCATGTCGCATGACGTGTGAAAATCAATGTTTCCCTATGGGAGCCGTCTTAACTGGTCCGGCACATGTCGGTCCAACTTTGAAAATGCTCCCTGTACTACTTCGGTCCGACTTTGATCCGACTTCAGCCCATTGACTATCATTGAAGTCAGGTCAAAGTCGGACCGCAGTCTTGCATGATCCGACTTTGGCATGCGACTTGTGCTCTGCTGCTCTTGAGGGGGAACTCCAGGCCAAATTTTTTATAAAAAAACGGCAGGGGTTCCCCTCCAAGAGCATACCAGGCCCTTGGGTCTGGTATGGATTTTAAGGGGAACCCCTACGCCGAAAAAAACGGCGTGGGGGTTCCCCCTAAATCCAAACCAGACCCTTATCCGAGCACGCAACCTGGCAGGCCGCAGGGGAAGAGGGGGGGATGAGAGAGCGCCCCCCTCCCTCCTGAACCATACCAGGCCGCATGCCCTCAACATGGGGGGTTTTGGTGCTTTGGGGCAGGGGGCGACCTGCGGCCCCCCCACCCCAAAGCACCCTGCCCCCATGTTAATGAGGACAGGGCCTCTTCCCGACAACCCTGGCCGTTGGTTGTCGGGGTCTGCGGGCGGGGGGCTTATCGGAATCCGGGAGCCCCCCTTTAATAAGGGAGCCCCCAGATCCCGGCCCCCCACCCTATGTGAATGAATATGGGGTACATCGTACCCCTACTTATTCACCTGGTGGAAAAAAATGGCAATAAAAAAAAACACACAGCTTTTTAAAGCAATTTATTGTACAGGTCCGGGGGTCTTCTTCCGACTTCGGGGGTCTCCGCGCTCTCCGGTTCTTCCTTCCTTCTGCCGGGCCTCCGCTATCTTCTTCCAGCTCTTTTGCTAGCGTGCCCGGTCTTCTCCGTTGCCTTCTTCTTCTCCCGCTCTCCGGTTCTTTCTTCCTTCTGCCGGGCCTCCACCATCTTCTTCCATCTCTTTTGCTAGCGGGGCCCGGTCTTCTCCGTCGCCTTCTTCCCTCTTCTCCGCCTCGATGTTGACACGTAGCTTCCTCCCGCTGTAATGCTGGCTGTTCGCTCCGATTTATATAGGCCTCTCATGACGTCACAGTCACATGCTCCGAGTGGCCCCGGAGCATGTGACTGTGACGTCATGGGAGCATGTGACTGTGACGTCATGAGAAGCCTATATAAATCGTTGCGGAGCGAACAGCCAGCATTACAGCGGGAGGAAGCGACGTGTCAACATCGAGGAGGAGAAGAGGGAAGAAGGCGACGGAGAAGACCGGGCCCCGCTAGCAAAAGAGCTGGAAGAAGATAGCGGAGGCCCGGTAGAAGGAAGAAAGAACCAGAGAGCGCGGAGACCCCCGAAGTCAGAAGAAGACCCCCGGAGCTGTGCAATAAATTGCTTTAAAAAGCCGCGTGTGTTTTTTATTGCCATTTTTTTCCACCAGGTGAATGGGTAGGGGTACAATGTACCCCATACTCATTCACATAGGGTGGGGGGCCGGGATCTGGGGGCCCAATTATTAAAGGGGGGCTCCCGGATTCCGATAAGCCCCCCGCCCGCAGACCCCGACAACCAACGGCCAGGGTTGTCGGGAAGAGGCCCTGTCCTCATCAACATGGGGGCAGGGTGCTTTGGGGTGGGGGGGGCCGCAGGTCGCCCCCCTGCCCCAAACCCCCCATGTTGAGGGCATGTGGCCTGGTACGGTTCAGGAGGGAGGGGGGCCGCTCTCTCGTCCCCCCCTCTTCCCCTGCGGCCTGCCAGGTTGCGTGCTCAGATAAGGGTCTGGTTTGGATTTTGGGGGAACCCCCACGCCGTTTTTTCTGCGTAGGGGTTCCCCTTAAAATCCATACCAGACCCAAGGGCCTGGTATGCTCCTGGAGGGGGAACCCATGCCGGCTTTTTATTTAAAATTTGGCGTGGAGTTCCCGCTCAGGATTTATACCAAACACAGTGCCTGGTATTGGCGGGGATACAAGTCGGATCCCCGTTCATTGAAAGTCGGACGTATGTCGGCTTCATGTCGCAGGGCAAAGTCGGATCCAAAGTAGGACGGCTGTCGTGTCGCACAAGTGTGAACCCAGCCTCACTGCCTCAGAAATTACCACAGCCGTTTCAACTGAGGGAAATCCTGAAAACATGACCTGTTGGTGCGCCTTGAGGACTGGAGTTGAGAAACACTGGGATAACTGGCTCCTGTCTAAATTGGTCCTAGTATGTGTGAGCGTGCATGTGAAATAGGGACCTTCAATTGTAAGCTCCTTAAGGGCAGGGACTGATGTGATCGTATAGTAGGTAAAGCACTGCATAAATTGTCGGCACTACCTGTAATAAGAAAACAAATAATGAATCAATAAATGCATTAGCTGGTTCAAGAAAGTACCAGCACCTGACCTAGAGGTTCAGCAACAAGGAGGTATGTGCTGACAGCTTCTGTAGTCAATCATCAGCTACTAATGTTATTTTATTCACAAGTCCATTTTCCTGTAAGCTGTAGTTCTAAGCCTAGTAACATGTCTTCCAAGGTGCTATTGACTCAGCGGTAAAAATAGTTACTCTGATAAATCCATACACCCAAGGTGACTACGCGTAAAGTCATGTCAGCATGGACCATGTCAGAAAAATAAGCTATCCCTGTGTCTTTCCTCTTTAATTAGAGCGTAGCGAGTCACACTGATGCTGAAAGTCACAGAAGAACTAAAAAAATAAAATAAAAAAAACATTAAAAAAAATACCAGTACTTAAAAATCAAGCCATAAGGGACTCGGGTCGGTAGGGATCCTGGTATAAAACCATCCATCAACAAATCAGTGGAAGTTATGTGATGTCAAGGACAACCTGGATTTTATTTGGCTGCTATAGTGGAACTTATGCAAGGCTGTGTTTCTATGGCACTTAATGTCGAGTGTGTAAAACTCGTTGTGGTTTTAATAACGCATTTGTGGGCCTCTCCGGCAGTGAGGGGGGATAAAATGGAATGACATCAGTTTAGGTCACCGGGTCTCACCATAGATCTAATCATGGTGCAGTGTTCCACCACCTCATAAAACACTTCATCACTCCTCACCCTGCCACCCGTCGCTTAGCAGTGCTGCTCAAATCCTGACAGACGCAAGAAAAAATAAAAAAAGGCTGTCATACTTCTATAGCACTCAGCATTTAGGATGTTTACCATACAGAAGACTAAAAGAATGTATATGTCAATCCTAAAGATGTAATGTGCTACAAGCCTTTCAAACGGACATGTTATTTATTTAAAGCGGAGGTCCACACAAAAATGGAACCTCCGCTGTTCGGAACCCTTCCCACCTCTGGTGTCACATTTGGAACCTTTCAGGGGGAAGGGGGGGCGCAGATACCTGTATAATACAGGTATTTGCACCCACTTCCGGGCATAGACTACCGCGAGAGTTACGCCACTTCCCGCCCCCCCCCCCCACTGTCTTCTGGGAGACACATGGGTCCCAGAAGACAGAAGGGACTATTTGGATTGCGCAGCGCGACTCGCGCATACGCAGTAGGGAACCAGGAAGTGAAGCCACAAAGCTTCATTTCATGATTCCCTTACCGAAGATGGCAGCGGCAGCATCCGAGGACCGTGGCACGGGTCGGCCTCGGGTGCCGACATCGCGGGCTCGCTGGACAGGTAAGTGTCCATATTTTAAAAGTCAGCAGCTGCAGTATTTGTAGCTGCTGACTTTTAAAAAAAAAAAAAAAATTGGCGGACCTCCGCTTTAATGCCACAATATCTTATAAGCATAGTGAGAAGCTTGTTTCTGTTATTGTTTCTTACTAAAGTCCTCATCCTTTACCCCAGTGATTCTCAACCAAGGTTCCGTGGAACCCTAGGGTTCCTCCAGAGGTTGCTAGGGGTTCCTTCCTATTGGGCAATTTCTGCCTCTCAGATAAAAAGATCACTGGTGTCAGTGAGAACTTATCTATCTGTAAGGAGTTAATTCTTCCCAATGACCACAAGTGTAAGGACCATTCTTCCCACTGACCATTACACTAATGTATCATGAGCTGTAGATTTAAATTTTTTAGCAGGGGTTCCGAGACCGGAGAACTATTTCAAGGGTTCCTCTGTGTTGAAAAGGTTGAGAAAGGCTGCTTTACCCTCTTGCTGCCTATGTAATGCATATTGCATAGAGCAGCAAAGACGATTGGCTTTACCACCAGCCACGGGCAGCCGAGGTTCCCGTGCCAAAAGCGCACATGTTGTTGCTTTGCAACCTGAAATGAAGACAGACACAGTTTTTGTTTTATCCAGCTGTAACTTATAAGACCCAAGTGAAAAAAATGTCAAAAAAATTCAAAATTCAAAAACAGAAATCACTGAGTTGGAAAAAGCTCCACCGCCTGCTTTTACCAACCCCTTCTTATATTCTGTATAATGCAGCCCAGGTGGTGTGAGTTGTCTATTGGTGGTGCAATGAAATGCATTTTAACGTTTACATTTTTTTTTAAATAAATTCTGTGTGCCGCAGCTAGATGTGATGCACTATGGTGCGATGATATGGAGTTCCCACAATCAAAACCAATAGAACTTCGCTTTAGGGCTAAAAAAAAAAAAAAAAAAAAAAGCCACTGACACTACTCTGATACAAAGTATAACAAAATAATAACTGCGGAGCATAAATAAAGTAAAAACCTTATATTATCTGCGGTATTTCCTACACGCTATCCTCGCTACAAAGTCTTTTTTTTTTTATGGTGATATGTAGTTGCACTGTGTAAAAATGGTGTGACCAGGGTACATAGAAAATAACAGTTTTCTACGTGCCCCTGTGTTGTTCAATGGAGATCAATGCAGCTCAATAGACATAGTGTGAACGAGGCCTAAGAGAACAAAAAGGAATTTTAAAAAGTTTCCAAGCAAACATCAGTCACATATCATAGCATGGAGGGGGACAGGATTATAAACAAAAGAAAAAGATTTGAGACTTAGGCCTCGTACACACGGCCGAGATTCTCGTTGAAAAAAACATGTCGTTTTTTTCGACGAGATTCTTGGACAAGAAACTTGTCCCGGCCGAGTGTACACACGCTCGTTTCAAAGAACCCGCGGTTCTTTGAAAGGAGCGTACGCGGTGACGTCATCGACTACGTCGAGCATGCGCTCGTCACATTCGATGCCGTCGCCGCCATCTTGGTATACCCTACGTATGCCTAGGAAGCTACCGCGCATGCGTCGAATTCATTTCGAACATGCGCAGGCTTCCGGGAGGACAGGCAAGTGTACACACACTCACTTTTCTCGTCGAGAAACATGCCGACGAGAATCTCGACGAGAAAATAGAGCGCAGGTTCTCTATTTTCTCGTCGAGGTTTCTTGCCGGTTTTCTCGACGAGAAACCCGATAGCAGCGTACACACGACCGATTTACTCGGCAAGACCTCTCTGCCAGCAAGTTTCTTGCTGGTTCTTGCCGAGAAAATCGGTCGTGTGTACGAGGCCTTAGACTTGAACATTTTTGGCTACTATATTAGGTGTCAGCAATAGAGTGCCCATTAGCTCAAGGCCTGCGGGTTGATACAGCATTGGGATTGCATCCAGCATTATCATTGTAAGCACCGTATTAAACTGAATCCATTTCAATTCACGCTGTACATGGATCAATAGAGTACATCTCGGCATTACTGAATCACAGTAAAAAAAAAGGAACTTTGTCTTGCCATGAATAAAAAAAAATGTTCCTCTTGAGCTTCTGCAACATTGAAATCTGGACAAAAGATCAGATGGTCTTTTATTGCCAAGAGCACTGTGGATGTTTCAGGTCATTAGAGATTGCAGCGGGTCTACTTCTTTTAAGCCGGGTACACGCGCTGGGTTGCACAGAAAGAAAAACTGACAGCTCTGGTCAGACTCCGCTGTACTAACCATGCGAGGTTAGTCCAGCAATCGCCCCTGCTGAGCTGTTGTATTCTGACAAGGGGGCGCCCCCCCCCCCGCCATAACACTCTGGTCAGCTCTCTCTGCCATTGGCTGACAGCGCTGATTGGAAGTCGGTCGGCTGCTATTGGACAGACTGACATACACACAGGCCGAACGTCTGTGTCTTTTTTTTTTTTTAACCGGCTGTTGTCTCCCGACATTTGGCTCGTGTGTACAGGCCTTTATTCAAACATGGACTCGTAGATTTTTTTTTCACAAGAAAAAGACTGACTGGTAGATTTGCACTTCGATGAGCTGCCCAGCAACAATCACAAATTAGAGCTTGTATATGTCATGAGCCAACATGGCTACCCCCATGTACATATACAATTACAAACTATGCACAAAGACACAGCCATCTCTAGGGGTTTACAGAGAATGGTCCGAAAAAAAGAGAAAATATCTAGTGAGCGGCAAATGTGTGGATGAAAATGCCTTGTTGATGTCAGAGGAGAATGGGCAGACAGTAACTCAAATAACCTTGTTACAACCAAGGTATGCAGAATACCATCTCTGAACGCATAACACATCGAACCTTGAAGAAGATGGGCTACAGCAGCAGAAGACCGCACTGGGTGACACTCCTGCCAGCTAAGAACGAGAAACTGAAGCTACAATTCACACAGGCTCACCAAAATTGGACAATAGAAGAAGATTGGAAAAACGATGACTGGACTGATGAGTCTCAATTTCAGCTGCGACATTCAGATGGTAGGGTCAAAATGTGGCGTAAACAACATGAAAGCATAGATCCATCCTGCCTTGTATCAACAGTTCAGGCTGGTGGTGTAATGGTGTGGGGGATATGATATTTTCTTGGCACACTTGGCACACTTTGGGCCCCTTGGTACCAATTGAGCATCGTTTAAACGCCACGGCCTACCTGAGTATTGTTGCTGACCATGTCCATCCTTTTATGACTACAGTGTACCCATCTTCTGATGGCTCCTTCCAGCAGGATAATGCACCATGTCACAAAGCTCAAATCATCTCACTACTGGACAATGAGGTCCCTGTACTCCAATGGCCTCCGCAGTCACCAGATCTCATCCAATAGAGCACCTTTGGGATGTGGTGGAGATTGGCATCATGGATGTGCAGCTGACAAATCTACATGCGTGATGCTATCATGTCAATATGGACCAAAATCTCTGAGGAATGTTTCCAAACACCTTGTTGAATCTATGCCACGAAGAATTAAGGCAGTTATGAGGGCAAAAGTGTTCCAACCCGGTACTAGCAAGGTGTACCTAATAAAGTGGCCTTTGAGTTTATATCTTTGTATCCTTTGCAATACTGCAGAATGGGGGACAGTGCACAATAACAAAGCAAATGGCTGAGGACACTGACACAAGCTAGGCCCTAAGCCCAGGATGGGTAATATAAACCAGGGTCCAGAAATACTCAGTGAAATGGCTGTGTGTCTGAGGAATGTGTTTCTGTGGAAATAACTAATATTTTCCTCCATACATTATTCACTACAAAACATAACAGTCTCAGAAGTAGGAAAAGGAGGTTGGAGCCAGAAAGTAAAATGTGACTACCAGGGAGAGCCGTATTCTGCTGGACTGGGCAATGCCCGCAGCCTGGCAGAGCACTCATGTTTTATAGTTACTGCTGAGCTGTACAGAACACGCAATGCCAACTTCAGCCGTGAAAGCGTAATGGTTCTGAAAGGGAGGCTTGCCCTTCACGTAAATCCCACTATTTAATAGGTTGCAGAACTATGTATTACAATATTACACTGGGCTGAGCACCAAGGGCTGCTGGAAATCTCCTCCACCCAGACTATTTACACACACACACACACAATAAAAAATGGCCATACATAGACACAGCGAGAGAAAAGTAAAGTACATGTGCCAGGTGATCTTCCCCCGCCAACGTACTGGAATATGCTTATATCATATCGCTTACAAGGCTGCTGATATGACTGGATGAAATACGGGAACAATAGGCCAAAAGCTAAAAACTTCCAACACCTTCACTGCTAGAGATTATCACCTGACCCTGACAAAAATCACTGGCATCTGATGAGCAGCCTTTAAAACAGAACTTCAGTGAAAACAACAAGATAAAAATAGTCTATTAAAAGATAAAAAGGAACAAAACCAGCTTTTGCTGCTTTATTTGGCTTTTTAGACAGAAATTTTCCATGCAGTACCTTTTTCTGCCACTAGATGTCCTCAGCCTGTAGGCCAGCATCATTCAGCTCACTTTCTCTGAGCAACGGTCATCCTAGACCCGACACTGGACAGTAAAATCCGAAGCAGCACAGTGATTAGCTAATCTATCCGTCACTCTGCTTTCTCCTCCTATCAGCATGAACTAATTGGCTTTTTTCAGCTTCTCCTTCCTCTCACACTCTACTGTACCTGCAAGAGGCGGATACTGGGTCAGATTTACGTACTTACACTGGTTGCTTTTAAAAAAATGCATTTTATGATGCATTATTGATTGCAGAGCTGTCTTTTATATCTGCTTGGAGTCAGCTTTACAGCGTTACTAAACCCAGGACCCTGCATTCACTATATCTGGTCTCCCACAGTACACAGAACATGGAAATGCAATCATTTTAGTAAATATAAACTGCAAAATACCTTTTCTCATCAGCAGTATATAGTCTTGTGACTTGTACATACCTCACAACTTTTCAAAATGCTACCGCGGGACATTCATTCTTCATTTTCCCATGGGGGGGGAGGGGGGCGTCGGCGTGAAAGTTGGTTGAGCGCGGGGGGGGGGGGGGGGGGGTCCGCCGGCACGAAAGTGGTTGGGGGGTCTGCCGGCATGAAAGTTGTTGAGCGGGGGGGTCCGGCATGAAACTTGTTCAGAGGGGGGGGGGGTTCCACCGCCACGAAAGTTGTTGTGGGGGGGGGGGGTTCGGCTGGCATTAAAGTTTTTGAGTGGGGGGGGGTTTCTACAGCTACCGCGGGGGTCGCAATAGTGACAGTGACGCAGGAATTTGCTGCCAATCGGCCGACATCTCACTTAGTAGGGGCAGGGGGGCTGTCCTACCTCCTCCCGTGCTGCCACCACTGTCTCCTCTTCCTTTGTGGGAATATTACCGCTATCGCGGGAAAGAAGTGTCTGTGCGGGATAATAAAGAAGTGTCTGTGCGGGATAATCTCACAGAATTTGTGCGGGTTGGGAGTTATGCTTCTATCAGTGTTTGGTTTAAGCTTGTAGGAGAAGTTTTAATTAGCTGCAGGACCCCTGACCCTCTGTCTAGACACTGCTGATTGGCCCTGTGCTGATCACATGCACCCTCCCGAGGAAAAAAAAAAAACTTTCAAGCAATACACACCAAACTGAGCATGTGCAAAGTGCATCTAAGGCTCTGTTCTATCAGCAGATTGATTGGTGACAGTAACAGGGGAGGATCAGAAAAGACAGGATCAAACAGCCTTTTTGCACAATGCAGAGGATTAACCCCTTAGGTTCTACAGTGAGTATAACAAGCATGCTTTACTGCATATACAGAATGATGTTACTGTTGTGGGTTTAGTAACACTTTAAAGAGACTCCTGTCTTTTCCACGCAGTCTAAAGTTACATTGTTGTTCAAAAAGAGCCCCCCCCCCCCCCCTACTCCCACTGTTACCTTTTTCATCAAAACCAGCTACACTCCCCTGTGACAATTCATGGGCCTAGCAGACAATCACAAGCCTGAGGTGACAACACTTCTCCTCCATAGAAGCAGTGAGTGAATGTTGACATCCTAGGACAGGCAGCGTTACTGGCAGGATCACCATCTGAAAATAAAGATATATTATCCTGAAAAAAAAAAAAAAAAAAACATGAAACCAATGCAGCCACCACATCTAAGAACGGTAAGCTGCATTATATTAAAGTCTTGTTTTTGGATTTAAATACACTTCTGAAAAGTAGATATCGGTAAAGCACGACAAAATATCACACAACATCCGAGCATGGTTTATTTTTTTCCTGAAATCAGCGCAATAAAATATACGGACGCTCAGACTGAATGTAAATAATGTCACATATATGTCAGCAAAAACACACACACAGATTTCATGGCTCACAAAACTCGGCATCATGAATATGATTAATGTATGGGGCCTGCATTAATTTCCTCTGATGTAAGATTACTGAGCCATACACTGAAGCCAGAATATCACACAGCTGTCACTCCATACAACAATGGACATAGGACACACAATTAGAGAAATGCACATACCACCACCTATAGAATTCATAAATATAATGTACGACCCTGGAACGGCAGCTTAGACTGACAATTCCGCATTGCTACCCATTTCTAAACTCCCGATAATTCTAATCGATTGGCGCTTGAGTTCTTAAATTCCTCCTGCAGCCGTGTCGCATATATGCGTTGGAAAGGTAAGTAGGCCTTAATAACCACCTGGGCCACCATATGCATCCGCGGGGGTCCAAGGTTGTTTGCTTCACTGACCGTGCTGTCACGGATAGGGCTCAGCCTTGTTTGTGATTGGGAGCCAGCAGATCATGTGACTGCCGTGCAAGCCAATCTCACAGCAGTGATAAGGACACGCCACCCCCTCTTGGCGTTAAGACCCACTTAATAGGCCCCTGAGAGGCAATGGGAAGGGGTTAGGCGGAAGTAAAGCGTGGTTCATACTAGCATTTACCTCAGGGGGCACTCTCCTCCAGGCATGTGAGGTCTGAGTTTCCTACATTCATCCTACCCCAGCCGATGTCCTTCCTCTCTTCCTACAGGTCGCCATCTTCTTGCTCCACCCCATAGGTGTACGCAGCCTATTGCATTAGGGTGTGCACCCCATAGTTTAAAACACACATGAATGTAGAGCTGCACGATTAATCGTATGAGAATCGCGATTTCGATTCACCCCCCCGCACGATCTTGATCTTGGATTACCGCGATTTTCTTAAATCCCCGCCGGTTCCACGTAACCAGCGTGGAACGCAAATGGATCATAGAGCGTGATGCATTGAAACTGTTTCCGCTCTGCTCGCACACAGCCCCGCCTCCTCCTAACCCTGCACTGTGATAGACTGAATGCGGGTCCAATGCTGGAATGTGTTCTGTCTATCACAGCGCGAGGTTAGGAGGAGGCGGGGCTGTGTGCGAGCAGAGCGGAGACCGTTTCAACATACAGGCGGTGAGTTGCTTTCTAGGAGAAAATGTGTGCTGCCTTCCGTCCTCCCCTCTCCCCCCTACCACACTTTGCTGGCTCTGTCTTTGGGACTTGGGACTCCGTTGTCGTCGTCCGGTGGTCGTCCTCCCCCCGCCGCTGAGTCTGTCTCCTCTCTTCCATTCTCAGCTGTGACAGGGCTACAGGACAGGCCGTTTTTGGAAGTGAGAGGGTCAATAAAGAGAACCTGTCTCCTCCAATTGCTATCACACAGGGAATTGTTTTCTCCTGTGTGATAGCGATAAAGTTAAATGAAAAAAAAGATTTATAAATAAATAAATAAATAATTAATTTAATAAAATAAAGTAATTAAAAAGTAAAGAATAAGAAAAATATTAAAAATAAGAAAATTATGCAAAAATAAAAAAAAAAAGTAAAAAACGACAAGCAAATTATTATTTTTTTTTTAAATTTACCATTTTAAAGAATCGTGAGAGAATCGTGATCTGTGTTCTAAGCAAAAGAATCGCGATTCTCATTTTTCCCAGAATCGTGCAGCTCTACATGAATGCCACCTGCTGTCACAGAAAGGGGGCTCTGGTGGTGAGAGACAGTTCACTGGGAGCATGTTACAGTACACCCTAAATACGGGTGTAACGTGTTCCTAAAGTTGAACCTAGACTTTAATATAATGGGGGCATTTACACTGGCCACTGGCACCCCCAACCACCCACCTGGTGCTGCTTCTGGATAATGCTAATGCACATGGGGCAATTAAGGTGTGCCCAGGCACATCCGGCACACCCTGTGCGCATGCCTATGCTCCACCCATTAGGCTGGAACGGATTATGCAATTCCTGCACATGCTCTCTGGCGTTCCATTATCTCGCCACCCACTGTACTTCACCTAACACAAGCATACAGATTGGGAAAGTCGGAACTCCTAATCCACATACTTCTGAAACAATGACTTCAAATGTGCTGAAACCACTGAATTACTACTGATACTTTTATTCCTTGCCTATTTTCCAGTTTTAGTTGGAGCCATGACTACTGCCCCAGCTTTCCTGTTTTAGGGTGGCTCCTTTCTTTTGAAGCATCCTATGGAGCCACCCTTGCATGCAGGGGCTAGAGTTGTGTCTCTGTACACTGTGTGCATTATTATTATTATTATACAGGATTTATATAGCGCCAACAGTTTGCGCAGCGCTTTACAACATCGGGGAAGACAGTACAATTCAATACAGGAGGAATCAGAGGACCCTGCTCGATAGAAACACACAGCCATATAGTCTAGGATGGCAATGCACTCCTCTGCTCCTCCCTCCTCCAAGCTAACACCGGCATGAGGCTGCAGTGTCTACTGTTAGCTCTTTCCTGTGACCAGATATTCAGGGAAGCAGCACCTGAAAGTTAAAAACTGCAAGTGCTGGTGTAAGATTTTGAACACATTTTGTAATGGGGAATGCTTATTTTATTGTGCATCATGGGTTAAAGCAAAACTTTACTCTCTCAATCAACATTGGCTATTTTTGCTGCTAGCATTAAAGTGGTTGTAAACCCAGTTACACCACTTGTACCTACAGGTAAGCCTATAATGAGGCTTACCTCTGGGTACTGAAAATATCTACCATATACGCTTGCGCCGACGTCATCGGCGCATGCGCACTGAAGAAACGGCTCGCTCGTGCCGTTTCTTCAGCAGCCATTCCGTGACCGGCGGCTCCCGCACACATGCGCGGTAATGACTTCATTGCGGCTCCGACCACAGCGCCGGAGACCGCAAATAACTCCGAGAGACATGTTGCCGGTCACAGCAGTGTAGGGGGACCGCTGAAACAGCTTCTTACTAAAGGTAAATATTTCATAATGAGCTTGTATGCGATGCATACTAGCTCATTAGGCTTTTGTCTTGCAGGTTTTCTTTTTTCTTTTTTTTATTCCGGAGTTTACAACCACTTTAATAAATGGATAGGAAAGTATATCATATTCTCTTGTTTTAAACTTTTACAGTTACTTCCTGATTTCTATGCCTAGGCAAATGATGTCATACATCCTAGGAGTCTTCAAGGAGGGGAGGAAGGGGTCTTTTAGCTAAGCGCACCCCCTCCTGCTTGCATGCCTGAGATAAGGGCAGATGGATTCCAGGAAGTACATGCTACATGAATCACCTGCCCTTACTCAAGATGGCCACGGCCAGAAATGCTAGGGGGGGGGGGGTGTTTTTCAAAGTGATTTCTCAACAAAATAAAACATGGAGACGTGATTGGATGGGGGAGTTTGAAAAGCAAAAATTTATTAAAATAGCATTTTTTGGTTGGTGGCGCTCAGATGAAGTGTAGTTCCACTTTAGGTTTAATTATTATTATTTTAACGGCTTACAAGATAATCACCATTTATACAAGAAAACCTCATTCAAAATAAAATTCAGGTGCGGTTTGCACCAAGTGGAAAAAGGCATTGCGCCGAACGAGACGTGAATTGCCCCGTTCTCCAGATTGTCATTGAATAATTATTTTCCAAGGCAATAAAGAAAATTGACAGAGACCCAAGTGTTACTGTCAGCATAACTTATATAAAATATCTGATCTCTGCAGGTGTAAAACAAAAAGGGACTATTACTGCAAATGTAATATATTACTCAATTCAATTTTTCTACATACACAAATACGCCCCGGCATTATTCAGGGCCTGCTAAGTGCAGCGAGCTTATTTCCGTAATTCCATGTTGTGCTGAACCAGGGAAGGATGAATTAATGGAACACCACAAGCAGGACACACTGCTTATCATATTATACTAGAATCAACAAACAGATCTGGGTTTTCCCTGGGCCTAATGGTAAAATAATTACATCTCACTGATGGATACAGCGGGTCTCGTGAAAAAAAGGCGCCTAAAGAAGAAACAACTACGTTGCCTACAGCAACCAATTTCCTTTCTCTAACCTCCACTGCCAGCATGAAAGGAAAAAAAAATGACTGGTCGTCATAAATGAGAACACAGATAAAGCCAGCTAAGGCCGGACATACACAGAGCAAATTCCCTTCCTCTCATGATTCTTGGCATAACATCATCTTTCACATTATACAAAAAAATTGAGCAATCTTTACAGTTTTTTTTTTTTATTCATTGAAGTGTATTTTTCCCCAAAAACTGCGTTTGAAAGACTGCTGCGCAAATGCAGTGTGCAATAAAATATTGCAACAACTGCCATTTTATTCTCTAGGGTCTCTGCTAAAAAAAAAAAAAATCATTTATATATATATATATATATATATATATATATATATATATATATATATATATATATACATACACATAAAATGTGATCTGATCTTCATCTAAGTCACAACAATAGACAATGACAGTCTGCTTAAACTAATAACACACAAATAATTAAATGTTACCATGTTTTTATTGAACACACCATGTAAACATTCACAGTGCAGGTGGAAAAAGTATGTGAACCCTTGGATTTAATAACTGGTTGAACCTCCTTTGGCAGCAATAACTTCAACCAAACGTTTCCTGTAGTTGCAGATCAGACGTGCACAACGGTCAGGAGTAATTCTTGACCACTCCTCTTTACAGAACTGTTTCAGTTCAGTAATATTCTTGGGATGTCTGGTGTGAATCGCTTTCTTGAGGTCATACCACAGCATCTCAATCGGGTTGAGGTCAGGACTCTGACTGGGCCACTCCAGAAGGCGTATTTTCTTCTGTTTAAGCCATTCTGTTGTTCATTTACTTCTATGCTTTGGGTCGTTGTCCTGTTGCAACACCCATCTTCTGTTGAGCTTCAGCTGGTGGACAGATGGCCTTAAGTTCTCCTGCAAAATGTCTTGATAAACTTGGGAATTCATTTTTCCTTCGATGATAGCAATCCGTTCAGGCCCTGACGCAGCAAAGCAGCCCCAAACCATGATGCCCCCACCACCATACTTCACAGTTGGGATGAGGTTTTGATATTGGTGTGCTGTGCCTCTTTTTCTCCACACATAGTGTTGTGTGTTTCTTCCAAACAACTCAACTTTGGTTTCATCTGTCCACAGAATATTTTGCCAGTACTGCTGTGGGACATCCAGGTGCTCTTATGCAAACTGTAAACGTGCAGCAATGTTTTTTTTGGACAGCAGTGGCTTCCTCTGTGGTATCCTCCCATGAATTCCACTGATTTTAACTAGCAAAAAATACTGATTTTAAGCAACAAGTGTCAGAAAAAGGCTTATGCCGCGTACACACGACCGTTTTTAATGACGAGAAAAATTACATTTGTACATGTGTCGGCTTCAGAGCATTTTTCAAGATGTGAAAAACGGCCATGAAAAAATTGGAACATGCTCTAATTTTTCACGTCGTTTTTTACATCGTCGTTTTTCTCGTCATGAAAAACGGCCGTGTGTGCGCTTTAACGACGTGAAAAAAAATGCGCAGAATCAAGTATGAGAAGGGAGCGCTCGTTCTGGTAAAACTAGCGTTCGTAATGGAGATAGCACATTTGTCACGCTGTAACGGACTGAAAAGCACAAGGCTGAAAAGCGCGAATCGTCGCTCAACAAACTTTACTAACAAAGGGTGGCGCCATCCGAATGGAACTTCCCCTTTATAGTGCCGTCGTACGTGTTGTACGTCACCGCGCTTTACTCAAACATTTTTTTCCACGATAGTGTGTAGGCAAGGCAGGCTTGAGAGGAAACACGAAAAATCACGTCGAGAAAAATTCAGTTTTTTTCAATGACATTAAAAACGGGCGTGTGTACGCGGCATCAGTCTTTAGGTGGTTAAACTGACCTCATTTACAGGACAAAATTCATCCCTTTGATCTAAGACCCCTTTTACACTGAAGGCGGTTTTCAAGCGTTTTAGCGATAGAAATGGCGCCTGTAAAGCGCCTGAAAACCGCCTCCCCAGTGTGAAAGCCTGAGTGCTTTCACACTGGGGCGGTGCGCTTGTGGGACATTACAAAAAGTCCTGCTAGCAGCATCTTTGGGGTGGTTTGGGAGCGCTCTATACACCGCTCCTAAACCGCCCCTGCCCATTGGAATGCCTGGGCAGTGCTTCCGAAGCACCTAAAAAGCACATCAGAAGCACCGCAACATACTGTCCTTTCATAGCACTGTGCCGCGGCCGTGGCTCCCATACACAAATGCGTGGGAGTGACGTCATCGCAGCTCAGCCTTTAAAACAGCTGGAGCCCGTAAACCCAGGAGGAAGAATGAGTGAAGATGGAAGCGCTGTGAAGATGGAGGGCTTTGTTTTAAGGCAAGTCTTTCATAATGTGCTAGCATGCAATGCATACTAGCACATTATGACATTCATTTGCAGAGGGAAGGTTTTTCTTTTTAAAACGGCCTTTACTACCGCTTTAATAAGGAGGAAACTCAGCTTGTCCCCACTTTGTCTGGGGACAGACTCACTTTGAAATTGTTCAGAATAGCTTGAGGTAGGCCCCAAAGAACCATCTAAAAACGGAAATTTGTTCTTGAATTATTTTTGGAAATCCACTTAAAGAAGAATTCTATTCTGAATCGAAAGAGTGAAAGCAGAGCTTGTCCTAGTACAAGAGAAAAAAGTAGTCTAAGAATAATACCCTTGTACAGTGTGAACGAAAACTTATACCAAGCGAGTTTCCCAGAGACAGCCATGTATATATTCTCCTGTAGAAATTGCTGCAAATATCTATATATGTTTTTTTTTTTTTTTCGGTTCCAACCCTATTATTTTGCCATGAATGAATCTTTGTTCTCAGTATGAGTAATCTTCAGTCCTAGCAGTCAGATTTCTCTATTAAACTTGATTGTATTCTTAGTGTAACCAAAGCATCTCACAAGGGGCCAGCCAAGTGCGAGAGATTGGGGCAAACTGTTAGAGGGCACGTCAATGATTGTCTCCCTGCTCAGTTATAGAACAAAAAAGGTCATTTATGAGTGATCTGGATTGGGATTTAGTAGAATTCCACAATACAACAAAAGGACGACAAGGAACAGCTCCAAAACGCAAGTGATACAAGAGGGTCAGTAGCATCCAACGCATTAAAAAAAAACGAAATGGCCCCAATTTGCCACATTTCAAAACATACTAATAGAGAAAAATGACGTCTTTTGTCCTTCTCAAAGCTGCGTTGAATTATCTGTCTGCATAAACTTGTAACAGATAATACTAGATTTATTTAGGAATCACCACATCTAGTACAACACAGTAAGACCCCATTCACATCTCCGCGTTTTGTAGCTTGAAGCTCCAATACGCTGGAGGAGAAAAAAATAAATTATTCTCTATGGAGTTTGTTCACATCTCCACTCCGAGTCACCTGAAGCCAAATGCCTGAAGCTCAAAAAAAGCGCGAACTTTTTTTGTAGCTCAAATTGGGCAGATTTGCGCGTTTTCACACTTTTTTGGGGCGATTTTCTGCTCAAATGAAAAAAAAAATACAAATAGTAATATATGAATAAATAAATGTAAAATAAATACACAATTAACTAAAAATCATCATAAATAAAATTCATATGTAATAGTACATAAATTATTAATAACCTTAAAAAATATATATTAAATTATTATTATTATTATTAATAATAATTAAAAAAATTACAACACCCAAACCCAACCAAGCACATGCACGGGAGTGACCTCATCGCAGCTCAGTGATTAAAACAGCCGAAGCCTGCAAACCAGGAGGAAGACTGGGTGAAGACGGAAGCACTGTGAAGATGGAGGGCTTTGTTTTAAGGTAAGTTTTTCATAATGTGCTAGTATGCGATGCATACTAGCACATTATAACATTAAAACCATTAGAACCAGACCAAAAAAAAAAAAAATTTTATAATATTAATACATGATTATTATTATTCTTAATAATAATGTATTTATTTTGGGTTAGGGTGTTTAGTTATTTATTTTATTTTGCTAAGGTTAGGGGGTTAATTATTTATTATTACATAGTATTCATGTATTTTTTTTTATGATTATTTTTATTTATTTGTGTATTTTACATTTATTTAATCATTTATTATTATTATTATTTAGTAGTAGCAGTAGTAGTAACACCCTAACAAAAACAAATAAATAAATAACCCCAACCCCTAAGGCCCCTTTCACACGGGCGGACCGTATGTCCGTTTTTCACCCATCCGTTTTCGGATGAAAAACGGACATACATGTATCCCTATGGGACAGCGGATGTCAGCGGATGAACATCCGCTGACACCCGATCTCACCCGTGTCCGCTACGCTCCGTTTTTCAGGATAGAAAAATTTCTATTTTTCTATCCGTCTGCGGAGCGGATCGGATGAACACGGACAGACGGTCCGTGTTCATCCGATCCCCCATAGGGGAGAGCGGAGATCTGACAGGGCGGTCCCTGCACAGTGTGCGGGGACCGCCCAGTCATCAGCCGGCTCAGCGGGGATCAACGGAGCGATCCCCGCTGAGCAAGCGGAGGTTCACGGGGCGGATCATGACTGATCCGTCCCGTGTGAAAGAAGCCTAAGTGCCAGTTCACACTACAGCGACTTGGAATTCGACTTGTCAGACCTCAAGTCGCCCCAATTCGCTTGACATCAGAAATCCCATGTTAGTCAATGAGAGCCGTCTTAAATGTAGTTGCTCCGACTTCAGAAAAGGTTCCTGTACTACTTCAAGGCGACTTCTAGGCGACTTGTCCCCATTGATTTCAATGGAAGTCGCCTCCAAAGTCGGATCTCCATCTTAACTGAAGCAACTTTCCAGGAAAAGAAAATAGTTTACTCAGGCAAACCCCTCCCTCCCATAGAGCTGATTATTCTGTGATTGGCCACAGCCAAAGTCGCCTGTCCTGGAGGCAACTTTAAGTCGCGTTGTAAGTTGCTCCAAGTCGCCTTGCAAAGTCGCGCTGTAAGTCGGGTTGCCCCTGTGTGAACTGGCACTAATCCCCTTACCCTAACAAAATATTAAATAATAAACAAATAAATAAAAGCTGATGGAAAAGCTAAAAAAGCTGAAAAACCTAGCACCAAATGAAGCAACAGATAATAGTTTTCTCTTTTGGCTAATAAAAACCTGCCAAAGCTCAAAAATTCTGTATAAAAACACACAAATCGGGCATAAAAACGCGCCAAAATCTTGAATAAAAACGCACAAAAAAGCCACCAGAAAAACGCTCAGATGTGAATGCACCCTTATATCACTAGTACTACAATACAGTGCACTCAGACTACCTTTGACAGATTATACCATTGAACCACACAAAGAATGTCTAATTGGTTAGGCTGGCCATACACTAGATTTCATAATAAACGTGATGAATGTCATTCAAAAAGTACTTTACTTTTAACATTCGATTTTGAAATGAATGGACTTTACCAAATGAAAATTGTAAACAACACAGAGCTCCGAATGCTGACAGTAGATCTTTCTGTTTTTTACTCCCTGCAAAGCAGAGAAAAATACAGCAGGATTGCTTCGTAAAAGCACCACATCACACCGTAAACATTGTTAGGCACACATTTAACCCCTTGATCACTCCTAGATGTTAACCCCTTCCCAGCCCGTGTCATTGGTACAGTGACAGTGTATAGTATTAGCACTGATCACTATATTAGTGTCAGTATTGATGTCAGCGTCAGCTAGTTTACCTCCTCAGCCAGCGTCAGCTAGTGTTAGATTGCTCACAATAGTATCACAGTCCCACTAGAAGTCGCTGATCACCACCATTACTAGTATAATAATAAAAAAATACTAAAATAAAATCTGTATCTATACCAGGCACTATAACTTTCACACAAACCAAATATATACCTATTAGGATTTTTTTTTGTTTTTTACCAAAAGACATGTAGCAGATTACATTTCGGCCTAAATTCATTACATTTTTCAAATGCTTATTGCAGATGTTTTGTAGCAGAATATAAAAATATAATTTTTCAAAATTTTCTTTTTTTTTTTCTTTAGATCACAAAAAATAAAAACCCAGTAGTGATCAAATACCACCAAAAGAAACCTCTATTTGTATGTAAAAATGTAATTTGCATACAGTGTTGCATGACCGCACAATTGCCAGTTAAAGTAGCGCAGCGACGAATAGCAACAAATGCCCTGATCATGAAGGGGGTCAAATCTTCTGAAGGTCAAGTGATTAAAGAAGAACCATATAGGAAAAGGCAAAACTTTTTTAGTTTTGGATAGAATGGAGAGGGATTAGAACGCGTGTCAGGTTTTTATTGCCGTCTGCGCCCCCATTAGGGAAATCCACCCTCTCCGTTTGTCCTGTCTACCATTATTATTGAAAGTGAAAGTAAAAATAAATAAAAAAAATTGGGTTACCCACAGAAAAGTAATAGGAGGGATCTTCCAATGGGGACACTAGTTCTTGTAACATGGGGTTCTTGAACCACATCAATACAGGGCACTTTCGCCCCCTTCCTTCCCAGACCATTTTTCAGCGCTCTCGCACTTTCAATGACAATTTCGCGGTCATGCAATGCTGTACCCAAATTAAATTTTTATCATTTTTTTCACACAAATAGCACTTTCTTTTGGTGGTATTTATTCACGACTCCGTTTTTTATTTTTTGCGATAGAAGCGAAAAAAGAGCGTAAATTTTGAAAAAAAAAAATTCTTCTTTCCATTTTAAAAGAAATGTTGTCATAAATTTAGAGGGGTTGTAAAGGTTCGTTTTTTATTTTCTAAAATAGGTTCCTTTAAGCTAGTGCATTGTTGGTTCACTTACCTTTTCCTTTGATTTACCTTCTAAATGTTTTTTTTCTTTGTCTGAATTTCTCACTTCCTGTTTCTCCTCACTAAACTTCATTAGTCAGCCAGAACAGCTTACTGAACAGCTTACTGAGGAGGAACAGGAAGTGAGAAATTCAGACAAAGAAAACAAAGAAAAAAAATATTTAGAAGGGAAATCTAAGGAAAAGGTAAGTGAACCGACAATGCACTAGCTTAAAGGAACCTATTTAGAAAATAAAAAACGAACCTTTACAACCCCTTTAAGCCAAAATGTATTCTGCTACATATCTTTGGTAAAAAAAAATCCTGTTAAGTGTATAATAATTGGTTTGTGTGATCACGGACATATGTATGCAAATGATCATGTACAGATGTGCGCAGGTGATCACGGACATATGTATGCAAATGATCATGTACAGATGTGCGCAGGTGATCACGGACATATGTGTGCAAATGATCATTGGGACATGTGATTTTACTGTTACATATGTGGGGGACAGGTGTTTTTACTATGTGGGTACATGTGTGTTAACTTTGTGTGTTTTACATTGTGGGGACATGTGTGAGGACACTAGACTGGTGATCAGTGAATAAAAATCTGTAGAAAACAGCTCATACTCACTGATCACTGGCCGGCTGCAGCGATCCGCTCTCCTCACGGACAACTTCTGTGTGAGGAGAGGAGAGCCGATCGCCTAGCAACCGGCTCTCTATTTACATCACATGACCGCTGTGATTGGACACGGCCGTCATGTGATCAGGAGGGCCAATCACAGAGCCCCCCTGCCGATAGGAGATGTGCCGTGTCCGGGTGACACGAGCACATCGGGATCATGACACGAGCACATCGGGATTGCGCCGCTGCGCGGGAACGCGCGCACACAATCCCCCTCCTTCTGAGGGACGTTCCTGGACGTCCACTCAGAAGGAGAGAGCGCCCACCCGGCCGTATATGTACAGTGGCTGGGTGGGAAGTAGTTAAAGAATTCCCTTTAATTTGCAGGGATTTTTTGGCACTTCCCGTTTGGCGAAGGTAAATCTCCACAATGGGACACAGATGGTGGAAAAAAAAAAAAAAAATATCTGACAGGGGTTATAAAACTCTCCCTTGATCTAGCCAAAATAAAAAAAGAAGAAGTTTTGCCTATAGTTCAACTTTAATCAAAACTCCAACACACTGAAAGGGTCAGAAACCCCCTTTATCTGTGCTGAAGAATGAAAGAACAAAAAATTCCATAAAAGTAATAACACAATTTTTTTATACAACCTAATATAAATGTAAAGATTTAAATCATATATACTTGTACGTTATATATACTATATCGTTAATTAAAATATAGAACATACAAAGCCTGCTCTTGGTCAATGGGCTAACATTCCATTTTACAGACGACAGTTCTCTATGCTGTCCTACTCTGGCTCGTCTCTTTCTCCCATTGCTCATCCTATTGCTGAAAAAAAACAAGCCAAGAGGGACAGAGAACAAAATGACCACGAGGACAAACGAGAATCCCCGTATGATGAGATTACTCCCTACAGTAAATGTGTATGTACTCAGGAGATCTCAATCACAATTACAGCCATTTGTCACAGCTAAACCGTGGCATACATTACACAACACCAGCCCCAAGTTAATTGTTTTTACTCCACATCATACTAGTACTAGTTAGAGACAGGCATCAGCAACACTGCTAAATAGCTATAGCAACTAATCCACAATAATTACCAGGTTTACCGTCATGATTTTTTTTAAACAGCTAATAACTGCCACTGGCCTATTGGGTATTGAACAGAGTGAGTGATAAAGAATGAAAGAATAATCCGCTAGAAAGTAGGAACACCAAAGTTAAATGAATCATAGGTTTCATTGGAGGGACGCAATGCTGCCCACCGTGCATGATTCATGGATGTTCCGAAATGTTAAAGTGTAACTACAGCTTCTGGGCAGGGACGTACGTAGAATCACAAATGAAATGCCAATGTCAGAAGATAAATTTATTCTCCATTCCTGGTCTGTTTTCTGTTTTAGCCCTCTAGATCAGCCTTTTTCAACCAGGGTGCCTTGAGGTTTCTTATGGGGTGCCCTGGCAAAATGCCCAAAAATTGTATACAAGTTGGCTTTTTTCAACCAGGGTGCGTTGAGGTTTCTCATGGGGTGCCTTGGCAAAATGGCCACAAATTGTATACAAGTCGGCCTTTTTCAACCAGGGTGCGTTGAGGTTTCTCATGGGGTGCCTTGGCAAAATGGCCACAAATTGTATACAAGTCAGCCTTTTTCAACAAGGGTGCCTTGGCAAAATACCCAAAAATTGTATACAAGTCGGCGTGTGGATGAAGGCTTCCTTTTCGTTACACTAAGCCACAGGTATTCATTGTACACCATTACAACCTTCTAGCCACTGGCATCCTAACGACCAATGGCATCATCAGTTGATAAGAAGGATGTTAGTCGTCTGCATAGCATCCTTGCTTGACCCTCTCCATCAGCGTTGGGGGTCACATTAGCTGAGTGATGGAGAAAAACGAAGGCAGAAGAGAAACTTTGGAATACTAGTCAGTACCAGTCTGCAAAAGTGTATTTGCTTTGGAAGAATAAATCACCTTTAACGTTGGGTGTCCTTAGGCTTGTGGATGTTGCTGCATTAGAATACTTTTTATATCTTAGAATGGGTTGCCTCGAGGCTCTCTATAATTTTTAAAGGGTGCCTCGAGATTAAAAATGATGGACAATCTCGAGGCACCCTTTAAAAATTATGGACAAAGGGTGCCTTGACTAAAAGAAGGTTGAAAAACACTGCTCTAGATATCTCTCACCTTCTCCCAACCTCGAATTTAGGTGATCAACATGGTGTCCTGATCAGAACTCTGGCCTATCCCCTGTTTTATCAAACCAACCAAATAGCTTGGAGGCTGCCATCGCTTAGATCCCATTAGCTGTCCTTGGAAACCCTTTTTCTTTTTTCTGGTTTGCAAGGTCAGACTGAGGCTTAAGTCTGTATTGGCAATCGATGGGTTTTTTGAAGTCGGACTGTTAAAAAGATAGCTGGGAAATGTAGCCAAGCTAATGTAGACTCTTTGCCCTGCAGCACTAGTAGAAGAGAAAATAAACAACTATCTTCAGGCCAATTACATACATGGCAAGGGTTGTAGCAACCATCATAGCAGATTGTTACCTGCATCTGTCTTGTACATAGCCAAAGAAGGCCATTATGGTGGTTTCCTCAACTCACTGCTAGTTAAAGCAGTAGAAAAAAAAAAAAAAGAGAAGGAGGTATGCATTGCTTTAGTGGTTACCAACATCCCTATATAACTATAGAACATTTCGAGTGGTTACCCCGCTTGGACTTTTAAGGTGACCACTAGAAGTAGTATATTTAAAACATTCAATATTTTATTTAAGACAATAATAAAACATATTAGTTAAAAGACAACAAATATCAGGGCCTAGAGGTGCATCCACTGCGATACAATGTGGCATCTGTACAGTATGTTATGAATACATGCATTATGTACAATATATACTAGGCCGCGATATTTGTTGTCTTTTAAACTAATATGTTTTATTATTGTCTTAAATAAAATATTGAATGTTTTAAATATACTACTTCTAGTGGTCTCCTTAAAAAATCCAAGGGGGGTTAACCTCTTGAATTGCTAGTTAAAAAATAGGCAAAACTTTGTTTTTGTTTTTTGGGCTAGAGCAACCCCTTTTAGATTTATTGTTTGCCATCTTTGTCCCATTATAGAGCTTTCCCTTCACTTCCTGTCCCGTAGCCATTCAGGAAGTGAGAGGAAATACCTGAAAATTAGGAGAATTGTGAACCATCTCCATAGAGAATAATTGATTTTTTCCCCTCCAGCGTTTTGTAGCTTCAGGCTTCAAGCTACAAAACGCCCAGGTGTGAATGGGGCCTAAGAATAGGCATGGGCATACCAGATCTTCAAAGCATGCCTATTCCAGGTAAGTAACTCACCAAGAAATAAAGAAGGTATAGGGGTGACAACCCTGGCACACGCATCTTCAAAGAAAAAGCAGGCAATGGCTGTTCCCCTATTCATCTCCGATTTTAAAAAGCAATATCAATTATGCAAAAGTCATGAATCTATGCTTGGTTGGCATTAATCTGGGTATTTACACCATCCACTGCAGCCAGATTTCACTCAGCTACTCACAAGCTTTCTGTAGGTGAGAGACTTCAAAGAGCCCACAGTGAACTAATCCACTACAGCAATGCTGACATGAAAGGCAATGTACAGGTAGTCTGTATTCAACATCTTTGTTTTCTAGAGTACATTTAAAAAGATTTACACTGCATTTAAATGTGTCCAACAAAACAGTTTTCCCCCGTCTGTGGTAGTCAGATGAGTTGTCACTGAGGAAAACAGACACTAATTCCTACACTACAGGAATGGATAGATCTGAAGTAACCTCACCCCTCCTGTAGAAACTCTTAAGCCTCATGCCCACGGACATTTTTACAGCCGCGTTTTTGAGTGTTTTTTACAGCTTAAAAACGCCTGTCCATGTTATTGTATACATTTTTTGACCGTATTTAAAAAAAAAAAAAAAGTCCGGAGCTCAAAAACGCAATTGCGGCGTTTGTGTGTTTTTGAGCGTTTAACGCTTCGCGTTTTTTTATGCCTAACGCCGAGGAACGCACTGGTCCTTGTTTTTTTTTTACAGCTTAAAAACGCCTATGCTATTTGCAGCTCAAAAACGCCTAGGTAGGCATGAAGCTATAGACTAACATGGACAGGCGTTTTTAAGGTGTAAAAAACGCGCAAAAACGCGGCTGTAAAAACGTCCGTGGACATGAGGCCTAATTGAAAAGAAAATGTTGATAGAACAGAAGCAGGTTGGAATCGGTAACATTTTCTCAACTTTTGCAACATATGTAGCAGAATTGAGAAGGAGAATCGTTCAGTGAAATGCTTTTTACATGGACATTTGGGCTTTTTTTCACATATATTGATTTCCAAGCAGCAGCTCCCTTGTCCTGCATATGGGTAGCAGTTATCCAATCAAATATATATTGACAGCAAATGATTAATATGCAGACTTTATTATGGTCCTGCTCATTAGTCATGTTGGATGCTTTAGTGCAGCACACACATTGATTATACCACATGATACATACATACACAGAGCGACATGTCTCTGGAGATTGCATTCCAATGTTTCCCATAGTGCCTATGTCATATTAGATATTTATGAAGTATGAGATACACTTGGTAGACATGTGTGCCAGATTACCTTGAGACTACCTTGAGTAATGCAGCTCGGTCAGCAATATTACATAACTAAATACATTGGGGAAAAAATTTTTTTGATCCCCTGCAGATTTTGTAAGTTTGGAGGAAGAAAAATGCTGACTTTGACCCTAATGCCGCATACACACGACCGTGTTTCATGACGAGAAAAATTCCATTTTTTATTTGGTCATTAAAATGATCGTGTGTGGGCTCCAGAGCATTTTTCACGTCGTCGTTTTTCTCGTCATGAAAAATGGCCGTGTGTAGGCTTTAACGATGTGAAAAAAAAACGCGCATGCTCAGAAGCAAGTGATGAGACGGGAGCACTCGTTCTGGTAAAACTAGCATTCGTAATGGAGATAGCACATTCGTCACGCCGTAACGGACTGAAAAGCACGAGGCTGAAAAGCGCGAATTGTCTCTCACCAAAACTTTACTAACACGAGGAGCAGCAAAAGCAGCCCAAAGAGTGGCGCCATCCGAATGGAACTTCCCCTTTATAGTGCCGTAGTACGTGTTGTACGTCACCGCGCTTTGCTCAAGCATTTTTTTTCATGATAGTGTGTAGGCAAGGCAGGCTTGAGGAGAATCACGTCGAGAAAAACTTCGTTTTTTTCAATGACATTAAAAACGGTCGTGTGTACGCGCATAAGAACACCATCCCTACAGTGAAGCACAGAGGTAGAAACATTATGCTTTGGGGCTGTTTCTCTGCTAAAGGACTTTGCCACATTGAGGGACCAATGGACAGGGCCATGTATTGTAAAATCTTGGATGAGAACCTTCTTCCCTCGGCCAGAACACTGAAGATAGGTCATGGATGGGTCTTCCAACATAACAATGACCCAAAACATACCACCAAAGCAACAAAGGATTGGCTCAAGAAGAAGCACATTAAGGTCATGGAGTGGCCTAATCAGTCTCCAGACCTTAATCCTATGGAAAATGTATAGAGGGAGCTGAAACTTTGAGTTGCCAAGAGACAGCCAAGAAACCTTAAGGGTTTAGAGAAGATCTGTAAAGAAGAGTGGACCAAAATCCCTCCTGAGATGTGTGCAAACCTGGCCACAAACCACAAGAAACATCTGACCTCTGTGCTTACCAACAAGGGTTGTTTTACTCACTGAACTGCAACTCAATTTATAGCATTTGTATTATGTGTTTTTTCTGGATTTTTTGGTTGATATTCTGTCTCTATCATTTAAAGAGGAAGTAAACCCTCCTCAACATTTTGAGATAAACATACGCCCTGCAAGAGAAAGGCATAATGAGCTAGTATGCATAGCATTAGGGCTGCAACTAACGATTATTTTCATAATCGATTAGTTGGCCGATTGCTTCGATTAATCGATTAATCACCTTTAAAAAAATATGTAATTTAGCTGCGATTTGCTTTTTTACATTTTTTTTGGTCAATTTGTTGTTGGGCAGATTAAAAAACACAAATTGCCGCAAAAAAGCATTACACGCTTTTCTGCAGTATATTGAACCAAATTGGCACCGTTTTACGTTAAAAAAGTCCTTGCCCTTTCCAAATACGCAGCAGCTGAAAAAATCATGGATGTGAACGTGTCCCATAGGAAACCATGTAAATGCACTGTAGTGTGTTTCTGCAAAAAGGACCAAAAAACAAAGAGGTGTGACCCAGGCCTGGGATGTTTAGTAACATAATGGGGTTAAAAAAACAAAAATTAGTACAAAAAGAGCAAATAATCGCTACTGTAAGGGGTTCATTTTTTACTGTGGGACAGTGAAAGTAATATATCAGTGGAAGTAATATCTACAGTAGCGATTTGCTCTTTTTGTACTATAAAAGGCTAATTTTAGTTTTTTTTTTTTTTAACCCCGTTATGTTACTGGCCGATTAATCGATTATGAAAATGGTAATCGATTAATTTCATAATCGATTAGTTGACGATTAATCGATTAGTTGTTTCAGCCCTACATAGCATACTAGCTCATTATGTGGCACTTACCTCAGATCGAAGCCTCCGAAGCGCTCTTCGTCCCCCTCCGCCGCCGCCATGTCAGCTCCAACCGTCTTCCTGTTATCGCCGCTCCGGCGCTGTGATTGGCCGGAGCGGCGATGACATCATACGCATGCGTGCGGGGCTGGCTTTCGCCATTGAGAAAACCGGCAATGTGCAGTGCGCCTGCGCGTGACGTCATCGGCGCGGTTTTTAAAAGCAAATATCTCCTTAACCATGTAGGTTAAGGAGATATTTCTTGCACCTACATGTAAGCCTTAATCTAGGCTTACCTGTAGGTGCAAGTTGTAAGGAGGGGTTTACAACCACTTTAAAATACACCTAGGCTAAAACAAAATGATAGACTCTTCATTTCTTTGTAAGTAAGCAAACTTACAAAATCTGCAGGGGATCAAATAATTGTTTTCCCCACTGTATATATTTTTAGGCTAGCAGTGTAAATATCTGGTATAAGCCTCCTGAAGTCTCTGTATAGCAGGGCTCAAACACGAGAGAAAGAAACAGGGAGCCAACCAGTTCATGTGCTGACAAGAAGCTTGCTGATAGGAGGAAAGAGCAGAGTGACAAAGATGAGCTGATCATTCTGCTGCTTTTACCATTTAGTCACAGGCTCCAGAACAACCTGGGCTCAAAGGAAATTGGTAAAATTATGCTGGTTCACATACTGAGGCCTTTTAGTGGCATGAAACAGTAATGCAGGGGAAATCTCTGAATATTGCAGCAAAAGCAGGTTTTGCTGTTTTATATTTTATTGGGAAATCCATATATTTTTTTTTTTTAAGTTTTGGCTGGAGTTCTGCTCTATAACTTGAACATATTTAATGCAATGTACTCACTATACAGTACCTATACTGGGATACATTTTTCCAGAGACAAGCTTATCTATAAAGGCAAAAGGGTGCTATGCAAAGAATAGCAACCCATGACATCTAATCGTTCAGTTATTTGACTTCCACAAACAAAAATATGATGCCTTGCTGCACATCAATGGACCAAGAACTGTTTAATTAAATTCAACACATTTTTTGGGGGAGCCAATTTTAAAAAAACATTTCCAGAACATGAAGTATATACACCTGCTTATCTCATTTGCTTGGTGCCCAAACTATCAGGTCGATGATTTGCATTGAAAGTTGCAGACGTTTCCATCCGCTTATGAAAATGCTGCAGGATAAACTAGCAAAATCCGAGAGTTCCGCAGACAGACAGTAAATAATAATAATAATAGTAGGGATCCCAAGCCTTCACGTGGAAGCCAGGGCTTATTTACATCTTATGCAAAGCGATCGTTCTCCTTCCAGAAAGCAGACTTTGTTTTTGACAGCAGATATTGCATAAAGCGAGTGTCAGGTACGCCGACATGCAAAAGATTTGGTGAGTAAAGAGGACTGCCAGTCCTATTCCCATCCGTAAAGTGATCAGAACAGCCGGTTGTGGTTGGATATATAGGGATCTCTTAGTAAAACGACTCTTAAAAAGGGCACCTTGCTTGCTTTGCTAATCTATTCTTTTTTTTAAAGCATTTGCATTTATTTTATTTTTTTTTATCATCATCTCTTCCTTGAAACAAAGAACTTATTTTACAAATAATTAGGTTACTGTATCTTCCAAATGTAATATATGTGATATTATACAGTCAAAGGGGGCTGTAAACATGCCATGGCAATTTGATGGTGCTGTCCATCAATTTTGATGCAACTGCCAGCCAAACGCCTGGCTCATAGTTGAGTCCCTAAAAAATTGCTGTCTACAGAAAAAAAAAAAAAATATATATATATATAATAATAAATAAAATAAAAAAAGCTGCCGCCACGCATTGTAGGTGACCGTACAAAGGGGCCACCCACAACCTGGAGCGTCAGGGAGAAGAGGACAGTGCAGAAGTTGGCCAACAAGATGAGTACAGCAAGTAATATGGCCTCTTCCAATACCCTTACAAATAATGAACATTTAAACCCTTGCATTGCAGGGGGACCCCAATGCTGTGTTTTTTTTGTTGTAGGGGGACCCCACTGCTGTGTTTTTTTGTTGTTATAGGGGGACCCCACTGCTGTGTTTTTTTGTTGTAGGGGGACCACGCTTCTGTGTTTTTTTTGTTGTTGTAGGGGGACCCCACTGCTGTGTTTTTTTGTTGTTGTAGGGGGACCCCACTGCTGTGTTTTTTGTTGTTGTAGGGGGACCCCACTGCTGTGTTTTTTTGTTGTTGTAGGGGGACCCCAATGCTGATTTTTGTTGTTGTAGGGGGACCCCACTGCTGTGTTTTTTTGTTGTAGGGGGACCCCACTGCTGTGTTTTTTTGTTGTTATAGGGGGACCCCACTGCTGTGTTTTTTGTTGTAGGGGGACCCCACTGCTGTGTTTTTCTGTTGTAGGGGGACCACGCCTCTGTGTTTTTTTTGTTGTTGTAGGGGGACCCCACTGCTGTGTTTTTTTGTTGTTGTAGGGGGACCCCACTGCTGTTTTTTTGTTGTTGTAGGGGGACCCCACTGCTGTGTTTTTTTGTTGTTGTAGGGGGACCCCACTGCTGTGTTTTTTTGTTGTTGTAGGGGGACCCCACTGCTGTGTTTTTTTGTTGTTGTAGGGGGACCCCACTGCTGTGTTTTTTTGTTGTAGGGGGACCCTAATACTGATTTTTGTTGTTGTAGGGGGACCCCACTGCTGTGTTTTTTTGTTGTAGGGGGACCCCACTACTGTGTTTTTTTGTTGTAGGGGGACCCTAATGCTGATTTTTTTGTTGTAGGGGGACCCCACTGCTGTGTTTTTTTGTTGTAGGGGGACCCTAATGCTGATTTTTTTTGTTGTAGGGGGACCCCACTGCTGTGTTTTTTTTGTTGTAGGGGGACCCCACTGCTGTGTTTTTTGTTGTAGGGGGACCCCACTGCTGTGTTTTTTTGTTGTTGGGGGACCCCACTGCTGTGTTTTTTTGTTGTAGGGGGACCCCACTGCTGTGTTTTTTTTGTTGTAGGGGGACCCCACTGCTGTGTTTTTTGTTGTAGGGGGACCCCACTGCTGTGTTTTTTTGTTGTTGGGGGACCCCACTGCTGTGTTTTTTTGTTGTAGGGGGACCCTAATGCTGATTTTTTTTGTTGTAGGGGGACCCCACTGCTGTGTTTTTTTGTTGTTGTAGGGGGACCCCACTGCTGTTTTTTTGTTGTTGTAGGGGGACCCCACTGCTGTGTTTTTTTGTTGTTGTAGGGGGACCCCACTGCTGTGTTTTTTTGTTGTTGTAGGGGGACCCCACTGCTGTGTTTTTTTGTTGTTGTAGGGGGACCCCACTGCTGTGTTTTTTTGTTGTAGGGGGACCCTAATACTGATTTTTGTTGTTGTAGGGGGACCCCACTGCTGTGTTTTTTTGTTGTAGGGGGACCCCACTACTGTGTTTTTTTGTTGTAGGGGGACCCTAATGCTGATTTTTTTGTTGTAGGGGGACCCCACTGCTGTGTTTTTTTGTTGTAGGGGGACCCTAATGCTGATTTTTTTTGTTGTAGGGGGACCCCACTGCTGTGTTTTTTTTGTTGTAGGGGGACCCCACTGCTGTGTTTTTTGTTGTAGGGGGACCCCACTGCTGTGTTTTTTTGTTGTTGGGGGACCCCACTGCTGTGTTTTTTTGTTGTAGGGGGACCCTAATGCTGATTTTTTTTGTTGTAGGGGGACCCCACTGCTGTGTTTTTTTTGTTGTAGGGGGACCCCACTGCTGTGTTTTTTTGTTGTAGGGGGACCCCACTGCTGTGTTTTTTTGTTGTAGGGGGACCCCACTGCTGTGTTTTTTTGTTGTAGGGGGACCCTACTGCTGTGTTTTTTAATTCCTCTGTTCAGCTTGAAGGCTCATGCACACGGCCACAAAGATAACTTTTTTTTTTAATAGAGCTTTTTTTCCTACGGTCTAATATCTTCCACAGGTCAATAAACACAGTGCGTAAAGATGAGTAAACTTGAGCTGCATTCAGATTTGTCATCGGCGTAGAAATAATTCAGGGATCTCCAAACTACGTCCCTCCAGCTGTTGTGGAACTACAGGTCCCATGAGGCATTGTAAAACTCTGATATTCACAGACATGACTAGGCATGATGGGAATTGTAGTTCCTGAACAACGGGAGGGCCATAGTTTGGAGACCCTTGGCGTAGATGATGAGTGTTTTTTTTTACGGGCATAAGCATGTACCCTTAAATCGTAAAAAACATAAAAAAAAAATAAAAAAATAATAGGTTGTGATGATCAACTTTTTTTTATTTATTTACTTCTTTTTTTTTTATCTACTTAGAATTACCAAAAATAGAGCTTAATAAATTAGACTGGAATGATCTACAATGAAGACATATACACAAATGAGCATATAGATCTATATACCGGTAGTTAGTCAGGTTGAAAAGTCCATCCAGTTTAACCCACAAAAGAAAAAATAAATAAGTAAATAAATAAAATAAAATAAAAATACACACAAACACAATACACAATCCTATAACCACAGAGAAAAAAATAAATAAGTTAATAAATAACTAAATAAATAAAATAAAATAAAATAAAATAAAAATACACACAAACAATACACAATCCTATACCCACAGAGAAAGGATAAATAAGTAAATAAATAAAATACACACACAAAATTCCGTATACACAAACCTATACCCACAGTTAATCCAGAGGGTGTTTAAATAAGAAAACATTAAAAAACAATTGAATAGGAAATATAATTATTTGATGAAATAAAACAGAATACATTTATACTGAATGATAAATGGAACCTACTGAGTCAGAGCAAACCATGCAACTGTATCTGCAGGATGAACACAAAGCACAGAGAAGTGATCAGTAGTCACCCACAGCAACCGGTTTACTTATTAACCATGTGTAGCAATACGAATAACCAGCCTGAGTGGTTACTACGGGTTACCGCCACTCGACTCATTAAACTAGCTATCCGATTGGCAGCCATTAGGACTCCAGCCGACGCACAGCTATGTTGTGACAATACCCCACCAGCACAGAGACGCTTGTCGAGCCGGAGGGATAGGCAGACCTGACAAACTCCAACATAACCACAGTGGGATCCTCATCTTCTCTGCTTTCCACATGACCAGTCAGTGCAGAGCACTGCAGGAACCAGCAATGTGAAGGGCAAATGGCATAATTAGTTCAATTACTGTTTTCCCACCACATAGCAACTTTATTCATCCAGACATACAAAATGAACTCCAATTAGACGCACCCAGGAGTTTGTAAATCAGGGAAAACTGGCTCATACCGAAAAACAATTCTTACTGCACTTCTTCCAGGGCAACAATTCTTTTCTTGTAGCTGAGCAATCAATCACAAATCTTGAACCAAAAGAATTATAATTTTTATATTATATTAATATATCTATATAGATATATATCTCAATAGATCTATCTATCTATGTATCTATCTATGTATCTATCTATGTATCTATCTATGTATCTATCTATGTATCTATCTATCCATACATACATACACACACACACACACACACACACACACACACACACACACACTTGTATCCGACTCTCTTCGATTCTATGGGCCAACTCTCTTCGATTCTATGGGCCAACTCTCTTCGATTCTATGGGCCAACTCTCTTGGCACCATGACGATACCCTTGAAAGCCTTTTCCATAGAACTTTCTTGGTGAATCTTTTACGAGGTAGGTCGCCAGGTCTTACCTCCACCCTTTCCAACTACTCAGCTTGGAACTGGTATGCAAACGCAAAATATAACAACGTGTGCATAGCCAAGTAGTACACATACTAGGGCCAAAATAAAGGAGATAGGACCAACCTACCAGCATGTTTTGTTGAGTGTGGAAGGAAACTGGAGCACTCAAAGAAACCCCAAGAGAACACAGGGAGGACATGCAAACTCCATGTAAATGGTGTCTTTTTATGCGTTAGGTTGCCAAGTCTTTCCTCAACTCTCCCCTCCATTGCTCAACTTGGGCCTGGCCTGCAGAATGTCCTAAAACATGCAGAGCCAAGTAGTACACATATTCTAGGGTCAATTTAGACATAAGTCAAATAAATTACAGGCAGTCTCCGGGTTACAAACAAGATAGCTTCTGTAGGTTTGTTCTCATCTAGAATTTTTATATATATTGGAACAGGTACACTTTGTAAGTGTAACTCCTGCCAAATAAATCATTTTTACGTTTTTTTGGATAGCATAGAGCAGGGTTAGCACCTGTAACATTTATTTTGCTGTCTCTGCCCCATTTCAGAATATTTCATCTCATTTTCTGTGATAAAGTTTCAGTAGAGACACCTTTTTCTCATAATAACGTACAGGGGAGAATTTCCCTTCCTAGGGGTAGATTTCTCCTCACTTCCTGTTGTCTCTCTCTGTTTGTAAGTATGAGTCGGATGTCCTGAATTGTGGAAGTAAACACATGGAGAACATGCAAACTCAATACAGATACTGTCCTGTCTTGGAGAATATTTCCCTGACCCTCCCCAACTGCTCGGCTTGGGAACGGCATGCAGAATGTGATTAATACATGCATAGCGGTAGTACATGGGTACCAAGGGCCAGTAAAAAATAGGAGCCAATTAACCTACCAGCGTGTCTTTAGTGTCAGAGGAAACCCACACAAACACAAAGAGAACATGCAAACTCCATGCAGCATTTTTTCTCAACCCTCCCGAATTGCTCAGCTTATGAATGTGATGCAGAATGCAATAACTTGTGTGCATAGCCACACACACACACACGTAAATTAAAAGATACGTCAATTAATAGACTTGGAGTTTACTCAGACAGGGAGAACATGCAAACTGCATGCAGACAGTGTCTGTCCGAGATTCAAACAATTCAAGGAGCCAAGTGCTGCAAGGCTAAAATGTGAAAAAATAAAACCACTGTGCTGCCCAACCCGACACATATAAGCAACATTAACTCCTTCCATGAGTTTGAAAAGACTTGTGCTCTGCTGACTACAGTCACACATGTAAATGAAGCTTATCTGTCACCCAGACCATTCCCTGAGCCCTAAAGGGAGAAAGCCAGACACTTCCAAACTTCAGCCCCATCAATGGCCTTGTTTACACAACACATACTCTGCTATTGTGGATGTATTTAGTTCACCAGAAGACAACCTTGTTTATTTCTAGGCATGATCCCTGTAACCATGAAGAGACAACAGACAATAGAAACAAACAGACTAGCAAGTGATGTCTATGATGAGCTCTTTAATCCTCTGTGTACACTTGAGCTAGAAGGGGCTCACTGCAGCCAAGCATCTGCCTCCTGGAGGTCCTCGAGGTACTCTATGTGTAGACCCACAGAAGGACTACAAGGGCTCATCTCATACAGCAAAGGGCAACCTGCAACAACCCAGACTGATCAGCAATCCTGGAGAAACTTCTAAAAAAAATGAAGGGTGAAATAGGTTACTGTACATGCAACCTTGTCAGCAATAGCATGACAGATAAAAGAAGAGTGATTGGCATTTGGGTTGGACTAAGCCAGGTAGATTCTACTCCATGGATGTAGAGGTAAATCCATAGAAACCGAACCCAGATATCTCATCACTTCCTATTCGAGGCCATGAGAAAGGTAACCAAGATACTTCATCAGCTCCTAACTTCAGATAATGTGGAAGGCACCCCAGATTTTCCATCACCACCCAACTTCAGATAATGTGGAAGGCACCCCAGATTTTCCATCAGCACCCAACTTCAGACCATGAGGAAGGTACCCCATATTTTCCATTACCACCCAACTTCAGACCATGAGGAAGGTACCCCAGATTTTCCATTACCACCCAACTTCAGACCATGAGGAAGGTACCCCAGATTTTCCATTACCACCCAACTTCAGACCATGAGGAAGGTACCCCAGATTTTCCATTACCACCCAACTTCAGACCATGAGGAAGGTACCCCAGATTTTCCATTACCACCCAACTTCAGACCATGAGGAAGGTACCCCAGATTTTCCATCACCACCCAACTTTAGACCATGAGGAAGGTACCCCAGATTTTCCATCACCACCCAACTTTAGACCATGAGGAAGGTACCCCAAAATCTCCATCACCTCCTAACCAGATAATGAGGAGAGTACAACGGATACTCTATTACCTCCTAATCAGATCACGAGGAAGGTACCCTAGATACTCCATCACCCTCTAACTTCAGATTATGAGGAAGGTGCCCCAGATACTCCATCACCCACCAACTTCAGATCATGAGGAAGGTACCCTAGATAGATACTCCATCACAACCTAACTTAAAAACAGGTGGAAGGTACCCTGGATACCCCTTCACCCCCTACCTTCAGATCATGAGGAAGGTACTCCATCACCTCCTAACCAGATAATGAGAAAGGTACCCCAGATTCTCCATCATAAGCTTAACTTTAGACCATGAGGAAAGTAACACAGAAACTCTATCAGCTCCTAATTCCAGATAAGGAGAAAGGTAACACAGACTCCATCACCACCTAACTAAAGATCATCTGAAAGGTACCCCAATGTTTCTAATATCTCCTAAATTCAGATAACAAGAAAGGTAACCCATATACTCCATCACCTCCTAACTAAAGATCATGTGAAAGGTGACCCAATGTTTCCATTATCTCCTAATTTTAGATAACAAGAAAAGGTAACCCAGATTCTCCATCATATCCTAACTTTAGATCATGAGTAAGGTACCCCAGATACTCCACATTCTATTGCTTCAGATCACGGGAAAGGTATTCCAGATACTCCATCACCTCCTAACATGAGATCTGTAGAGGTGTACCCCAGATACTCCATCACCTCCTAACATGAGATCTGTAGAGGTGTACCCCAGATACTCCATCACCTCCTAATATCAGATCTGTAGAGGTGTACCCCAGATACTCCATCACCTCCTAATATCAGATCTGTAGAGGTGTACCCCAGATACTCCATCACCTCCTAATATGAGATCAGTAGAGGTGTACCCCAGATACTCCTATAACTTCAGATCACAACTTCTGCTTGCTGGGGTGTGCTCCTTCAGTCCTTTACCTGCTACAGACGATCCCGAGTCGGAGGCGACCAGCAGAAGAAGGGTGATGGTGATCAGAGTTCTGGGTATCCGTATGGCAGTCATGGTGCCCCTGGCACACTCCGCTATCACCTTCCAGCAATCAGCCGCTCTTCCAGGGTACAAGAGACAAGGATCGGAGCCCTGTGCCCCCCTCCTCGGCTTCTAATCGCCTGCCACAGCTTGGCTACACGGTGCCAGGCGCTGCAGTGCACAGTCCGGGAGCAGCAAGCCGTCCGCTACTTTACACTCTCCACATCCACTTCCCACGACTTTCCCCGACACGGAGCACGTGAGATCCCGAGAGAGCAGAGAGGAGCCTAGTGAAGTCCGAGCATCCACCCCCTGCCCCGTCTACTGCCACAATGCCAAGGTGTCCCGACAGCGCCAGCACTGGCAGCGGGGAGCCAGCAGGGGGGACATCTGACTCTCTGCAAGGGAAGAGACCGGCCACAGGCGGGGCTGAGGCAGGAGAGGCGGGGCTGAGGTACGGGAGAGGAGGGGCCGAGACACGGAATGCGCAGCCTGATAGGATCTTCTAGCCGACACACCCCTCCCAGAGGCAGCCCGGGGAGTCAGAGCGCAGCTCTGTAGAGGAGATCACAAACAGTGTGCATGTGCTCGGCTATAGAGAGGAGGTGTGTGGGATCGGCTCATCGTACTCTCTATATACCTGACTGTCATCACACTGATACTCCCCGAGGAGGACCCCAGCCCCGGGGGAGGGAGAGAGAGAGAGCTCAACACTGTGTGTGTGTTCTGCCAGCTCCGGGGATAATGGGCACCTCTACCTACACAACACAGGGCAACCTGCTATCACACGTGCTGGGACATGTAGTGCTACCGCTCATCCTCACACACCTAATTACCTGCTGCTGGGACATGTAGTGCCACTTCTGATCCTTACACACCTTATTACCTGCTGCTGGGACATGTAGTGCCACTGCTGATCCTCAAACACCTTATTACCTGCTGCTGGGACATGTAGTGTCACCGCTGATCCTTACACCTTATTACCTGCTGCTGGGACATGTAGTGCCACTGCTGATCCTCACACACCTTATTACCTGCTGCTGGGACATGTAGTGTCACCGCTGATCCTTACACCTTATTACCTGCTGCTGGGACATGTAGTGCCACTGCTGATCCTCACACACCTTATTACCTGCTGCTGGGACATGTAGTGTCACCGCTGATCCTTACACCTTATTACCTGCTGCTGGGACATGTAGTGTCACCGCTGATCCTTACACCTTATTACCTGCTGCTGGGACATGTAGTGTCACCGCTGATCCTTACACACCTTATTACCTGCTGCTGGGACATGTAGTGCCACCGCTGATCCTTACACACCTTATTACCTGCTGCTGGGACATGTAGTGCCACTGCTGATCCTCACACACCTTATTACCTACTGCTGGGACATGTAGTGCCACTTCTGATCCTCACACACCTTATTACCTGCTGCTGGGACATGTAGTGCCACCGCTGATCCTTACACACCTTATTACCTGCTGCTGGGACATGTAGTGCCACCGCTGATCCTTATTACCTACTGCTGGGACATGTAGTGCCACTTCTGATCCTCACACACCTTATTACCTTCTGCTGGGACATGTAGTGCCACCGCTGATCCTTACACACCTTATTACCTGCTGCTGGGACATGTAGTGCCACTGCTGATCCTCACACACCTTATTACCTACTGCTGGGACATGTAGTGCCACTTCTGATCCTCACACACCTTATTACCTGCTGCTGGGACATGTAGTGCCACTGCTGATCCTCACACACCTTATTACCTACTGCTGGGACATGTAGTGCCACCTCTGATCCTTATTCCCTGCTGCTGGGACATGTAGTGCCACTTCTGATCCTTACACCTTATTACCTGCTGCTGAGACATGTAGTGCCACTGCTGATCCTTACACACCTTATTACCTGCTGCTGGGACATGTAGTGCCACTGCTGATCCTCACACACCTTATTACCTGCTGCTGGGACATGTAGTGCCACCGCTGATCCTTACACACCTTATTACCTACTGCTGGGACATGTAGTGCCACTGCTGATCCTTACACACCTTATTACCTGCTGCTGGGACATGTAGTGCCACCGCTGATCCTTACACACCTTATTACCTACTGCTGGGACATGTAGTGCCACTGCTGATCCTTACACACCTTATTACCTGCTGCTGGGACATGTAGTGCCACTGCTGATCCTCACACACCTTATTACCTACTGCTGGGACATGTAGTGCCACTTCTGATCCTCACACACCTTTTTACCTGCTGCTGGGACATGTAGTGCCACCGCTGATCCTTACACACCTTATTACCTGATGCTGGGACATGTAGTGCCACTTCTGATCCTTACACCTTATTACCTGCTGCTGAGACATGTAGTGCCACTGCTGATCCTTACACACCTTATTACCTGCTGCTGGGACATGTAGTGCCACCGCTGATCCTTACACACCTTATTACCTACTGCTGGGACATGTAGTGCCACTGCTGATCCTTACACACCTTATTACCTGCTGCTGGGACATGTAGTGCCACCGCTGATCCTTACACACCTTATTACCTACTGCTGGGACATGTAGTGCCACTGCTGATCCTTACACACCTTATTACCTGCTGCTGGGACATGTAGTGCTACTGCTGATCCTCACACACCTTATTACCTACTGCTGGGACATGTAGTGCCACTTCTAATCCTCACACACCTTATTACCTGCTGCTGGGACATGTAGTGCCACCGCTGATCCTCACACACCTTATTACCTGCTGCTGGGACATGTAGTGCCACTGCTCATCCTTACACACCTTATTACCTGCTGCTGGGACATGTAGTGCCACTGCTGATCCTTACACACCTTATTACCTGCTGCTGGGACATGTAGTGCCACCGCTGATCCTTACACACCTTATTACCTGCTGCTGGGACATGTAGTGCCACCGCTGATCCTTACACCTTATTACCTGCTGCTGGGACATGTAGTGCCACTGCTGATCCTTACACACCTTATTACCTGCTGCTGGGACATGTAGTGCCACCGCTGATCCTTACACACCTTATTACCTGCTGCTGGGACATGTAGTGCCACCGCTGATCCTTACACACCTTATTACCTGCTGCTGGGACATGTAGTGCAACTGCTGATCCTCACACACCTTATTACCTACTGCTGGGACATGTAGTGCCACTTCTGATCCTCACACACCTTATTACCTGCTGCTGGGACATGTAGTGCCACCGCTGATCCTTACACACCTTATTACCTGCTGCTGGGACATGTAGTGCCACTGCTGATCCTTACACACCTTATTACCTGCTGCTGGGACATGTAGTGCCACTTCTGATCCTCACACACCTTATTACCTGCTGCTGGGACATGTAGTGCCACCGCTGATCCTTACACACCTTATTACCTGCTGCTGGGACATGTAGTGCCACTGCTGATCCTCACACACCTTATTACCTACTGCTGGGACATGTAGTGCCACTTCTGATCCTCACACACCTTATTACCTGCTGCTGGGACATGTAGTGCCACCGCTGATCCTTACACACCTTATTACCTGCTGCTGGGACATGTAGTGCCACTGCTGATCCTTACACACCTTATTACCTGCTGCTGGGACATGTAGTGCCACTTCTGATCCTTACACCTTATTACCTGCTGCTGAGACATGTAGTGCCACTGCTGATCCTTACACACCTTATTACCTGCTGCTGGGACATGTAGTGCCACTTCTGATCCTTACACCTTATTACCTGCTGCTGAGACATGTAGTGCCACTGCTGATCCTTACACACCTTATTAACTGCTGCTGGGACATGTAGTGCCACTGCTGATCCTCACACACCTTATTACCTGCTGCTGGGACATGTAGTGCCACCGCTGATCCTTACACACCTTATTACCTACTGCTGGGACATGTAGTGCCACTGCTGATCCTTACACACCTTATTACCTGCTGCTGGGACATGTAGTGCCACCGCTGATCCTTACACACCTTATTACCTACTGCTGGGACATGTAGTGCCACTGCTGATCCTTACACACCTTATTACCTGCTGCTGGGACATGTAGTGCCACTGCTGATCCTCACACACCTTATTACCTACTGCTGGGACATGTAGTGCCACTTCTGATCCTCACACACCTTATTACCTGCTGCTGGGACATGTAGTGCCACTGCTGATCCTCACACACCTTATTACCTACTGCTGGGACATGTAGTGCCACCGCTGATCCTTATTACCTGCTGCTGGGACATGTAGTGCCACTTCTGATCCTTACACCTTATTACCTGCTGCTGAGACATGTAGTGCCACTGCTGATCCTTACACACCTTATTACCTGCTGCTGGGACATGTAGTGCCACTTCTGATCCTTACACCTTATTACCTGCTGCTGAGACATGTAGTGCCACTGCTGATCCTTACACACCTTATTACCTGCTGCTGGGACATGTAGTGCCACTGCTGATCCTCACACACCTTATTACCTGCTGCTGGGACATGTAGTGCCACCGCTGATCCTTACACACCTTATTACCTACTGCTGGGACATGTAGTGCCACTGCTGATCCTTACACACCTTATTACCTGCTGCTGGGACATGTAGTGCCACCGCTGATCCTTACACACCTTATTACCTACTGCTGGGACATGTAGTGCCACTGCTGATCCTTACACACCTTATTACCTGCTGCTGGGACATGCAGTGCCACTGCTGATCCTCACACACCTTATTACCTACTGCTGGGACATGTAGTGCCACTTCTGATCCTCACACACCTTATTACCTGCTGCTGGGACATGTAGTGCCACCGCTGATCCTTACACACCTTACTACCTGCTGCTGGGACATGTAGTGCCACTTCTGATCCTTACACCTTATTACCTGCTGCTGAGACATGTAGTGCCACTGCTGATCCTTACACACCTTATTACCTGCTGCTGGGACATGTAGTGCCACTTCTGATCCTTACACCTTATTACCTGCTGCTGAGACATGTAGTGCCACTGCTGATCCTTACACACCTTATTACCTGCTGCTGGGACATGTAGTGCCACCGCTGATCCTTACACACCTTATTACCTACTGCTGGGACATATAGTGCCACTGCTGATCCTTACACACCTTATTACCTGCTGCTGGGACATGTAGTGCCACCGCTGATCCTTACACACCTTATTACCTACTGCTGGGACATGTAGTGCCACTGCTGATCCTTACACACCTTATTACCTGCTGCTGGGACATGTAGTGCCACTGCTGATCCTCACACACCTTATTACCTACTGCTGGGACATGTAGTGCCACTTCTGATCCTCACACACCTTATTACATGCTGCTGGGACATGTAGTGCCACCGCTGATCCTTACACACCTTATTACCTGCTGCTGGGACATGTAGTGCCACTGCTGATCCTCACACACCTTATTACCTACTGCTGGGACATGTAGTGCCACCGCTGATCCTTATTACCTGCTGCTGGGACATGTAGTGCCACTTCTGATCCTTACACACCTTATTACCTGCTGCTGGGACATGTAGTGCCACTTCTGATCCTTACACCTTATTACCTGCTGCTGGGACATGTAGTGCCACCGCTGATCCTCACACACCTTATTACCTGCTGCTGGGACATGTAGTGCCAAATCTGATCCTTACACACCTTATTACCTGCTGCTGGGACATGTAGTGCCACCGCTGATCCTTACACACCTTATTACCTACTGCTGGGACATGTAGTGCCACTGCTGATCCTTACACACCTTATTACCTGCTGCTGGGACATGTAGTGCCACTGCTGATCCTCACACACCTTTTTACCTGCTGCTGGGACATGTAGTGCCACCGCTGATCCTTACACACCTTATTACCTGCTGCTGGGACATGTAGTGCCACCGCTGATCCTTACACACCTTATTACCTACTGCTGGGACATGTAGTGCCACCGCTGATCCTCACACACCTTTTTACCTGCTGCTGGGACATGTAGTGCCACCGCTGATCCTTACACACCTTATTACCTACTGCTGGGACATGTAGTGCCACTGCTGATCCTTACACACCTTATTACCTGCTGCTGGGACATGTAGTGCCACCGCTGATCCTCACACACCGTATTACCTGCTGCTGGGACATGTAGTGCCACTTCTGATCCTTACACACCTTATTACCTGCTGCTGGGACATGTAGTGCCACCGCTGATCCTTACACACCTTATTACCTGCTGCTGGGACATGTAGTGCCACTTCTGATCCTTACACACCTTATTACCTGCTGCTGGGACATGTAGTGCCACTGCTGATCCTTACACACCTTATTACCTGCTGCTGGGACATGTAGTGCCACCGCTGATCCTCACACACCTTATTACCTGCTGCTGGGACATGTAGTGCCACTTCTGATCCTTACACACCTTATTACCTGCTGCTGGGACATGTAGTGCCACCGCTGATCCTTACACACCTTATTACCTGCTGCTGGGACATGTAGTGCCACCGCTGATCCTTACACACCTTATTACCTGCTGCTGGGACATGTAGTGCCACCACTGATCCTTATTACCTGCTGCTGGGATATGTAGTGCCACCGCTGATCCTCACACACCTTATTACCTGCTGCTGGGACATGTAGTGCCACTTCTGATCCTTACACACCTTATTACCTGCTGCTGGGACATGTAGTGCCACCACTGATCCTTACACCTTATTACCTGCTGCTGGGATATGTAGTGCCACCGCTGATCCTTACACACCTTATTACCTGCTGCTGGGACATGTAGTGCCACCGCTGATCCTCACACACCTTATTACCTGCTGCTGGGACATGTAGTGCCACTTCTGATCCTTACACACCTTATTACCTGCTGCTGGGACATGTAGTGCCACTTCTGATCCTTACACCTTATTACCTGCTGCTAGGACATGTAGTGCCACCGCTGATCCTTACACACCTTATTACCTGCTGCTGGGACATGTAGTGCCACCGCTGATCCTTACACACCTTATTACCTGCTGCTGGGACATGTAGTGCCACTGCTGATCCTTACACACCTTATTACCTGCTGCTGGGACATGTAGTGCCACCGCTGATCCTTACACACCTTATTACCTGCTGCTGGGACATGTAGTGCCACTGCTGATCCTTACACACCTTATTACCTGCTGCTGGGACATGTAGTGCCACTGCTGATCTTCGATTATATTACCTTTCTTTGTTTTTGGGCCACGTAGTGCCTCATTTAAGCTTCTGTTTCTATACTTGCTGGGGCATGTAGTGCCATTCCTGATCACTCAGACTTTTTTATAGTCAATAACATCTGAAATTTTTTGGTGCATTTTTTTTCAGCAACATATAATGCCACATCTGACCATCATCCCCTTCCACATGTAATGCCACGTCTGACCATCATCCCCTTCCACATGTAATGCCACGTCTGACCATCATCCCCTTCCACATGTAATGCCACGTCTGACCATCATCCCCTTCCACATGTAATGCCACGTCTGACCATCACCCCCTTCCACATGTAATGCCACATCTGACCATCATCCCCTTCCACATGTAATGCCACGTCTGACCATCATCCCCTTCCACATGTAATGCCACGTCTGACCATCATCCCCTTCCACATGTAATGCCACATCTGACCATCATCCCCTTCCACATGTAATGCCACATCTGACCATCATCCCCTTCCACATGTAATGCCACGTCTGACCATCATCCCCTTCCACATGTAATGCCACGTCTGACCATCATCCTCTTCCACATGTAATGCCACATCTGACCATCATCCCCTTCCACATGTAATTCCACGTCTGACCATCATCCCCTTCCGCATGTAATTCCACGTCTGACCATAATCCACTTCCACATGTAATGCCACGTCTATTCATCATCCCTTTCCGCATGTAATGCCACATCTGACCATCATCCCCTTCCGCATGTAATGCCACGTCTGACCATCATCCCCTTCCGCATGTAATGACACATCTAATCATCATCCCTTTCCGCATGTAATGCCACATCTGATCATCATCCCCTTCCGCATGTAATTCCACGTCTGACCATCATCACCTTCCACATGTAATGCCACGTCTGATCATCATCCACTTCTGCATGTAATGCCACGTCTGACCATCATCCCCTTCCACATGTAATGCCACATCTAATCATTATCCCTTTCCGCATGTAATGCCACGTCTGATCATCATCCCCTTCCGCATGTAATGCCACGTCTGACCATCATCCCCTTCCGCATGTAATGCCACGTCTGACCATCATCCCCTTCCCCATGTAATGCCACATCTAATCATTATCCCTTTCCGCATGTAATGCCACGTCTGATCATCATCCCCTTCCGCATGTAATGCCACGTCTGACCATCATCCCCTTCCGCATGTAATGCCACATCTAATCATCATCCCTTTCCGCATATAATGCCACATCTGATCATCATCCCCTTCCACATGTAATGCCACATCTAATCATTATCCCTTTCAGCATGTAATGCCACGTCTGATCATCATCCCCTTCCGCATGTAATGCCACATCTGACCATCATCCCCTTCCGCATGTAATGCCACGTCTGACCATCATCCCCTTCCGCGTGTAATGCCACATCTAATCATCATCCCTTTCCGCATGTAATGCCACATCTGATCATCATCCCCTTCCGCATGTAATTCCACGTCTGACCATCATCACCTTCCACATGTAATCATGTAATGCCACGTCTGATCATCGTCCCCTTCCGCATGTAATGCCATGTCTGACCATCATCCCCTTCCACATGTAATGCCACATCTAATCATTATCCCTTTCCGCATGTAATGCCACATCTGACCATCATCCCCTTCCGCATGTAATTCCACGTCTGACCATCATCACCTTCCACATGTAATGCCACGTCTGATCATCATCCCCTTCTGCATGTAATGCCACGTCTGACCATCATCCCCTTCCACATGTAATGCCACGTCTGACCATCATCCCCTTCCGCATGCCATGCCAAATCTGACCATCATCCCCTTCCGCATGTAATGCCACGTCTGACCATCATCCCCTTCAGCATGTAATGCCACATCTGACCATCATCCCCTTCCACATGTAATGCCACATCTGACCATCATCCCCTTCCACATGTAATACCACATCTGACCATCATCCCCTTCCACATGTAATGCCACATCTGACCATCATCCCCTTCCACATGTAATGCCAAATCTGACCATCATCCCCTTCCACATGTAATGCCACATCTGACCATCATCCCCTTCCACATGTAATGCCACATCTGACCATCATCCCCTTCCACATGTAATGCCACATCTGACCATCATCCCCTTCCACATGTAATGCCACATCTGACCATCATCCCCTTCCACATGTAATGCCACGTCTGACCATCATCCCCTTCCACATGTAATGCCACGTCTGACCACCATCCCCTTCCACATGTAATGCCACATCTGACCATCATCCCCTTCCACATGTAATGCCACATCTGACCATCATCCCCTTCCACATGTAATGCCACATCTGACCATCATCCCCTTCCACATGTAATGCCACATCTGACCATCATCCCCTTCCACATGTAATGCCACATCTGGCCATCATCCCCTTCCACATGTAATGCCACGTCTGACCATCATCCCCTTCCACATGTAATGCCACGTGTGACCATCATCCCCTTCCACATGTAATGCCACATCTGACCATCATCCCCTTCCACATGTAATGCCACATCTGACCATCATCCCCTTCCACATGTAATGCCACATCTGACCATCATCCCCTTCCACATGTAATGCCACGTCTATTCATCATCCCTTTCCGCATGTAATGCCACATCTGACCATCATCCCCTTCAGCATGTAATGCCACGTCTGACCATCATCCCCTTCCGCATGTAATGCCACATCTGACCATCACCCCCTTCCACATGTAATGCCACATCTGACCATCATCCCCTTCCACATGTAATGCCACGTCTGACCATCATCCCCTTCCACATGTAATGCCACGTCTGACCATCATCCCCTTCCACATGTAATGCCATATCTGACCATCATCCCCTTCCACATGTAATGCCACGTCTGACCATCATCCCCTTCCACATGTAATGCCACGTCTGACCATAATCCTCTTCCACATGTAATGCCACATCTGACCATCATCCCCTTCCACATGTAATTCCACGTCTGACCATCATCCCCTTCCGCATGTAATTCCACGTCTGACCATCATCCACTTCCACATGTAATGCCACGTCTATTCATCATCCCTTTCCGCATGTAATGCTACATCTGACCATCATCCCCTTCCGCATGTAATGCCACGTCTGACCATCATCCCCTTCCGCATGTAATGCCACATCTAATCATCATCCCTTTCCGCATGTAATGCCACATCTGATCATCATCCCCTTCCGCATGTAATTCCACGTCTGACCATCATCACCTTCCACATGTAATGCCACGTCTGATCATCATCCCCTTCCGCATGTAATGCCACGTCTGACCATCATCCCCTTCCACATGTAATGCCACATCTAATCATTATCCCTTTCCGCATGTAATGCCACGTCTGATCATCATCCCCTTCCGCATGTAATGCCACGTCTGACCATCGTCCCCTTCCACATGTAATGCCACATCTAATCATTATCCCTTTCCGCATGTAATGCCACGTCTGATCATCATCCCCTTCCACATGTAATGCCACATCTGACCATCGTCCCTTTCCGCATGTAATGCCAGATCTGACCATCGTCCCTTTCCGCATGTAATGCCACATCTGACCATTGTCCCTATCCGCATGTAATGCCACATCTGACCATCATCCCTTTCCGCATGTAATGCTACATCCGATCATCATCACCTTCCGCATGTAATGCCACATCTAATCATCATCCTTTTCCGCATTTAATGCCACATCTGATCATCGTCCCCTTCCACATGTGATGCCATGTAATGCCGCATGTAAAGTCCCCTTTCCACATGTAATGCCACATCTGACCATCGTCCCTTTCCGCATGTAATGCCACATCTGACCATGGTCCCTTTCCGCATGTAATGCCACATCTGACCATCGTCCCTTTCTGCATGTAATGCCACATCTGACCATCATCCCTTTCCGCATGTAATGCCACATCTGACCATCACCCTTTTCCGCATTTAATGCCACATCTGATCATCGTCATTTTCCACATGTAATGCCACGTCGGACCATCATCCCCTTACGCATGTAATGCCACATCTGATCATCATCACCTTCTGCATGTAATGCCACGTTTGACCATCATCCCCTTTCCGCATTCAATGCCACATCTGATCATCGTCATTTTCCACATGTAATGCCACGTCTGACCATCATCCCCTTCCGCATGTAATGCCACATCTAATCATCATCCCTTTCCGCATGTAATGCCACATCTGATCATCATCCCCTTCCGCATGTAATTCCACGTCTGACCATCATCACCTTCCACATGTAATGCCACGTCTGATCATCATCCCCTTCCGCATGTAATGCCACGTCTGACCATCATCCCCTTCCACATGTAATGCCACATCTAATCATTATCCCTTTCCGCATGTAATGCCACGTCTGATCATCATCCCCTTCCGCATGTAATGCCACGTCTGACCATCGTCCCCTTCCACATGTAATGCCACATCTAATCATTATCCCTTTCCGCATGTAATGCCACGTCTGATCATCATCCCCTTCCACATGTAATGCCACATCTGACCATCGTCCCTTTCCGCATGTAATGCCAGATCTGACCATCGTCCCTTTCCGCATGTAATGCCACATCTGACCATTGTCCCTATCCGCATGTAATGCCACATCTGACCATCATCCCTTTCCGCATGTAATGCTACATCCGATCATCATCACCTTCCGCATGTAATGCCACATCTAATCATCATCCTTTTCCGCATTTAATGCCACATCTGATCATCGTCCCCTTCCACATGTGATGCCATGTAATGCCGCATGTAAAGTCCCCTTTCCACATGTAATGCCACATCTGACCATCGTCCCTTTCCGCATGTAATGCCACATCTGACCATGGTCCCTTTCCGCATGTAATGCCACATCTGACCATCGTCCCTTTCTGCATGTAATGCCACATCTGACCATCATCCCTTTCCGCATGTAATGCCACATCTGACCATCACCCTTTTCCGCATTTAATGCCACATCTGATCATCGTCATTTTCCACATGTAATGCCACGTCGGACCATCATCCCCTTACGCATGTAATGCCACATCTGATCATCATCACCTTCTGCATGTATTGCCACGTTTGACCATCATCCCCTTTCCGCATTCAATGCCACATCTGATCATCATCCTTTTCCGCATTTAATGCGACATCTGATCATCATCCCCTTCCACATGTGATGCCATGTAATGCTGTATGTAATGTCCCGTTTCCACATGTAATGCCACATCTGACCATCATTCCGTTCCGCATGTAATGCCGCGTCTTACCATCATCCCCTTCCACATGTAATGCCACGTCTGACCATCATCCCCTTCCACATGTAATGCCACGTCTGACCATCATCCCCTTCCGCATGTAATGCCACGTCTATTCATCATCCCTTTCCGCATGTAATGCCACATCTGACCATCATCCCCTTCCGCATGTAATGCCACGTCTGACCATCATCCCCTTCCGCATGTAATGCCACATCTAATCATCATCCCTTTCCGCATGTAATGCCACATCTGATCATCATCCCCTTCCGCATGTAATTCCACGTCTGACCATCATCACCTTCCACATGTAATGCCACGTCTGATCATCATCCCCTTCCGCATGTAATGCCACGTCTGACCATCATCCCCTTCCACATGTAATGCCACATCTAATCATTATCCCTTTCCGCATGTAATGCCACGTCTGATCATCATCCCCTTCCGCATGTAATGCCACGTCTATTCATCATCCCTTTCCGCATGTAATGCCACATCTGACCATCATCCCCTTCAGCATGTAATGCCACGTCTGACCATCATCCCCTTCCGCATGTAATGCCACATCTGACCATCACCCCCTTCCACATGTAATGCCACATCTGACCATCATCCCCTTCCACATGTAATGCCACGTCTGACCATCATCCCCTTCCACATGTAATGCCACGTCTGACCATCATCCCCTTCCACATGTAATGCCATATCTGACCATCATCCCCTTCCATATGTAATGCCACGTCTGACCATCATCCCCTTCCACATGTAATGCCACGTCTGACCATCATCCTCTTCCACATGTAATGCCACATCTGACCATCATCCCCTTCCACATGTAATTCCACGTCTGACCATCATCCCCTTCCGCATGTAATTCCACGTCTGACCATCATCCACTTCCACATGTAATGCCACGTCTATTCATCATCCCTTTCCGCATGTAATGCTACATCTGACCATCATCCCCTTCCGCATGTAATGCCACGTCTGACCATCATCCCCTTCCACATGTAATGCCACATCTAATCATTATCCCTTTCCGCATGTAATGCCACGTCTGATCATCATCCCCTTCCGCATGTAATGCCACGTCTGACCATCATCCTCTTCCACATGTAATGCCACATCTGACCATCATCCCCTTCCACATGTAATTCCACGTCTGACCATCATCCCCTTCCGCATGTAATTCCACGTCTGACCATCATCCACTTCCACATGTAATGCCACGTCTATTCATCATCCCTTTCCGCATGTAATGCTACATCTGACCATCATCCCCTTCCGCATGTAATGCCACGTCTGACCATCATCCCCTTCCACATGTAATGCCACATCTAATCATTATCCCTTTCCGCATGTAATGCCACGTCTGATCATCATCCCCTTCCGCATGTAATGCCACGTCTGACCATCGTCCCCTTCCACATGTAATGCCACATCTAATCATTATCCCTTTCCGCATGTAATGCCACGTCTGATCATCATCCCCTTCCACATGTAATGCCACATCTGACCATCGTCCCTTTCCGCATGTAATGCCAGATCTGACCATCGTCCCTTTCCGTATGTAATGCCACATCTGACCATTGTCCCTATCCGCATGTAATGCCACATCTGACCATCATCCCTTTCCGCATGTAATGCTACATCCGATCATCATCACCTTCCGCATGTAATGCCACATCTAATCATCATCCTTTTCCGCATTTAATGCCACATCTGATCATCGTCCCCTTCCACATGTGATGCCATGTAATGCCGCATGTAAAGTCCCCTTTCCACATGTAATGCCACATCTGACCATCGTCCCTTTCCGCATGTAATGCCACATCTGACCATGGTCCCTTTCCGCATGTAATGCCACATCTGACCATCGTCCCTTTCTGCATGTAATGCCACATCTGACCATCATCCCTTTCCGCATGTAATGCCACATCTGACCATCACCCTTTTCCGCATTTAATGCCACATCTGATCATCGTCATTTTCCACATGTAATGCCACGTCGGACCATCATCCCCTTACGCATGTAATGCCACATCTGATCATCATCACCTTCTGCATGTAATGCCACGTTTGACCATCATCCCCTTTCCGCATTCAATGCCACATCTGATCATCATCCTTTTCCGCATTTAATGCGACATCTGATCATCATCCCCTTCCGCATGTAATGCCACGTCTGACCATCATCCCCTTCCACATGTAATGCCACATCTAATCATTATCCCTTTCCGCATGTAATGCCACGTCTGATCATCATCCCCTTCCGCATGTAATGCCACGTCTGACCATCATCCTCTTCCACATGTAATGCCACATCTGACCATCATCCCCTTCCACATGTAATTCCACGTCTGACCATCATCCCCTTCCGCATGTAATTCCACGTCTGACCATCATCCACTTCCACATGTAATGCCACGTCTATTCATCATCCCTTTCCGCATGTAATGCTACATCTGACCATCATCCCCTTCCGCATGTAATGCCACGTCTGACCATCATCCCCTTCCACATGTAATGCCACATCTAATCATTATCCCTTTCCGCATGTAATGCCACGTCTGATCATCATCCCCTTCCGCATGTAATGCCACGTCTGACCATCGTCCCCTTCCACATGTAATGCCACATCTAATCATTATCCCTTTCCGCATGTAATGCCACGTCTGATCATCATCCCCTTCCACATGTAATGCCACATCTGACCATCGTCCCTTTCCGCATGTAATGCCAGATCTGACCATCGTCCCTTTCCGCATGTAATGCCACATCTGACCATTGTCCCTATCCGCATGTAATGCCACATCTGACCATCATCCCTTTCCGCATGTAATGCTACATCCGATCATCATCACCTTCCGCATGTAATGCCACATCTAATCATCATCCTTTTCCGCATTTAATGCCACATCTGATCATCGTCCCCTTCCACATGTGATGCCATGTAATGCCGCATGTAAAGTCCCCTTTCCACATGTAATGCCACATCTGACCATCGTCCCTTTCCGCATGTAATGCCACATCTGACCATGGTCCCTTTCCGCATGTAATGCCACATCTGACCATCGTCCCTTTCTGCATGTAATGCCACATCTGACCATCATCCCTTTCCGCATGTAATGCCACATCTGACCATCACCCTTTTCCGCATTTAATGCCACATCTGATCATCGTCATTTTCCACATGTAATGCCACGTCGGACCATCATCCCCTTACGCATGTAATGCCACATCTGATCATCATCACCTTCTGCATGTAATGCCACGTTTGACCATCATCCCCTTTCCGCATTCAATGCCACATCTGATCATCATCCTTTTCCGCATTTAATGCGACATCTGATCATCATCCCCTTCCGCATGTAATGCCACGTCTGACCATCATCCCCTTCCACATGTAATGCCACATCTAATCATTATCCCTTTCCGCATGTAATGCCACGTCTGATCATCATCCCCTTCCGCATGTAATGCCACGTCTGACCATCATCCTCTTCCACATGTAATGCCACATCTTACCATCATCCCCTTCCACATGTAATTCCACGTCTGACCATCATCCCCTTCCGCATGTAATTCCACGTCTGACCATCATCCACTTCCACATGTAATGCCACGTCTATTCATCATCCCTTTCCGCATGTAATGCTACATCTGACCATCATCCCCTTCCGCATGTAATGCCACGTCTGACCATCATCCACTTCCACATGTAATGCCACATCTAATCATTATCCCTTTCCGCATGTAATGCCACGTCTGATCATCATCCCCTTCCGCATGTAATGCCACGTCTGACCATCGTCCCCTTCCACATGTAATGCCACATCTAATCATTATCCCTTTCCGCATGTAATGCCACGTCTGATCATCATCCCCTTCCACATGTAATGCCACATCTGACCATCGTCCCTTTCCGCATGTAATGCCAGATCTGACCATCGTCCCTTTCCGCATGTAATGCCACATCTGACCATTGTCCCTATCCGCATGTAATGCCACATCTGACCATCATCCCTTTCCGCATGTAATGCTACATCCGATCATCATCACCTTCCGCATGTAATGCCACATCTAATCATCATCCTTTTCCGCATTTAATGCCACATCTGATCATCGTCCCCTTCCACATGTGATGCCATGTAATGCCGCATGTAAAGTCCCCTTTCCACATGTAATGCCACATCTGACCATCGTCCCTTTCCGCATGTAATGCCACATCTGACCATGGTCCCTTTCCGCATGTAATGCCACATCTGACCATCGTCCCTTTCTGCATGTAATGCCACATCTGACCATCATCCCTTTCCGCATGTAATGCCACATCTGACCATCACCCTTTTCCGCATTTAATGCCACATCTGATCATCGTCATTTTCCACATGTAATGCCACGTCGGACCATCATCCCCTTACGCATGTAATGCCACATCTGATCATCATCACCTTCTGCATGTAATGCCACGTTTGACCATCATCCCCTTTCCGCATTCAATGCCACATCTGATCATCATCCTTTTCCGCATTTAATGCGACATCTGATCATCATCCCCTTCCACATGTGATGCCATGTAATGCTGTATGTAATGTCCCGTTTCCACATGTAATGCCACATCTGACCATCATTCCGTTCCGCATGTAATGCCGCGTCTTACCATCATCCCCTTCCACATGTAATGCCACGTCTGACCATCATCCCCTTCCACATGTAATGCAACGTCTGACCATCATCCCCTTCCGCATGTAATGCCACGTCTATTCATCATCCCTTTCCGCATGTAATGCCACATCTGACCATCATCCCCTTCCGCATGTAATGCCACGTCTGACCATCATCCCCTTCCGCATGTAATGCCACATCTAATCATCATCCCTTTCCGCATGTAATGCCACATCTGATCATCATCCCCTTCCGCATGTAATTCCACGTCTGACCATCATCACCTTCCACATGTAATGCCACGTCTGATCATCATCCCCTTCCGCATGTAATGCCACGTCTGACCATCATCCCCTTCCACATGTAATGCCACATCTAATCATTATCCCTTTCCGCATGTAATGCCACGTCTGATCATCATCCCCTTCCGCATGTAATGCCACGTCTGACCATCGTCCCCTTCCACATGTAATGCCACATGTAATCATTATCCCTTTCCGCATGTAATGCCACGTCTGATCATCATCCCCTTCCACATGTAATGCCACATCTGACCATCGTCCCTTTCCGCATGTAATGCCAGATCTGACGATCGTCCCTTTCCGCATGTAATGCCACATCTGACCATCGTCCCTATCCGCATGTAATGCCACATCTGACCATCATCCCTTTCCGCATGTAATGCCACATCTGATCATCATCCTTTTCCGCATTTAATGCCACATCTGATCATCGTCCCCTTCCACATGTGATGCCATGTAATGCCGCATGTAAAGTCCCCTTTCCACATGTAATGCCACATCTGACCATGGTCCCTTTCCGCATGTAATGCCACATCTGACCATCGTCCCTTTCTGCATGTAATGCCACATCTGACCATCATCCCTTTCCGCATTTAATGCCACATCTGATCATCGTCCCCTTCCACATGTAATGCTGCATGTAATGTACCCTTTCCACATGTAATGCCACATCTGACTATCGTCCCTTTCCGCATGTAATGCCATATCTGACCATCGTCCCTTTCCGCATGTAATGCCACATCTGACCATCGTCCCTTTCTGCATGTAATGCCACATCTGACCATCATCCCTTTCCGCATGTAATTCCACATCTGACCATCACCCTTTTCCGCATTTAATGCCACATCTGATCATCGTCATTTTCCACATGTAATGCCACGTCGGACCATCATCCCCTTACGCATGTAATGCCACATCTGATCATCATCACCTTCTGCATGTAATGCCACGTTTGACCATCATCCCCTTTCCGCATTCAATGCCACATCTGATCATCATCCTTTTCCGCATTTAATGCGACATCTGATCATCATCCCCTTCCACATGTGATGCCATGTAATGCTGTATGTAATGTCCCGTTTCCACATGTAATGCCACATCTGACCATCATTCCGTTCCGCATGTAATGCCGTGTCTTACCATCATCCCCTTCCACATGTAATGCCACGTCTGACCATCATCCCCTTCCGCATGTAATGCCACGTCTAATCATCATCCCTTTCCGCATGTAATGCCACATCTGACCATCATCCCCTTCCGCATGTAATGCCACGTCTGACCATCATCCCCTTCCGCATGTAATGCCACATCTTATCATCATCCCCTTCCGCATGTAATGCCACATCTGACCATCATCCCCTTCCGCATGTAATGCCACATCTGATCATCATCCCCTTCCACATGTAATGCCACGTCTGATCATCATCCCCTTCCACATGTAATGCTACATCTGATCATCACCCCCTTCCGCATGTTATGCCACATCTGACCATCATCCCGTTCCGCATGTAATGCCACGTCTGACCATCATCCCCTTCCGCATGTAATGCCACGTCTGATCATCATCCACTTCCACATGTAATGCCACGTCTATTCATCATCCCTTTCCGCATGTATTGCCACATCTGACCATCATCCCCTTCCGCATGTAATGCCACGTCTGACCATCATCCCCTTCCGCATGTAATGCCACGTCTGACCATCATCCCCTTCCGCATGTAATGCCACGTCTGATCATCATCCCCTTCCGCATGTAATGCCACATCTGACCATCACCCCTTCCGCATGTAATGCCACGTCTGATCATCATCCCCTTCCGCATGTAATGCCACATCTGACCATCATCCCCTTCCGCATGTAATGCCACGTCTGACCATCATCCCCTTCCGCATGTAATGCCACATCTGACCATCATCCCCTTCCGCATGTAATGCCACATCTGATCATCATCCCCTTCCACATGTAATGCCACGTCTGATCATCATCCCCTTCCACATGTAATGCCACATCTGATCATCACCCCCTTCCGCATGTAATGCCACATCTGACCATCATCCCCTTCCACATGTAATGCCACATCTGATCATCACCCCCTTCCGCATGTAATGGCACATCTGACCATCATCCCCTTCCACATGTAATGCCACATCTGACCATCATCCCCTTCCGCATGTAATGCCACATCTGACCATCATCCACTTCCACATGTAATGCCACGTCTATTTATCATCCCTTTCCGCATGTAATGCCACATCTGACCATCATCCCCTTCCGCATGTAATGCCACGTCTGACCATCATCCCCTTCCGCATGTAATTCCACGTCTGACCATCATCACCTTCCACATGTAATGCCACGTCTGATCATCATCCCCTTCCGCATGTAATGCCACGTCTGACCATCATCCCCTTCCACATGTAATGCCACATCTAATCATTATCCCTTTCCGCATGTAATGCCACATCTGACCATCATCCCCTTCCGCATGTAATGCCACATCTGACCATCATCCCCTTCCGCATGTAATGCCACGTCTGACCATCATCCCCTTCCACATGTAATGCCATATCTGACCATCATCCCCTTCCACATGTAATGCCACGTCTGACCATCATCCCCTTCCACATGTAATGCCACGTCTGACCATCATCCTCTTCCACATGTAATGCCACATCTGACCATCATCCCCTTCCACATGTAATTCCACGTCTGACCATCATCCCCTTCCGCATGTAATTCCACGTCTGACCATCATCCACTTCCACATGTAATGCCACGTCTATTCATCATCCCTTTCCGCATGTAATGCTACATCTGACCATCATCCCCTTCCGCATGTAATGCCACGTCTGACCATCATCCCCTTCCGCATGTAATGCCACATCTAATCATCATCCCTTTCCGCATGTAATGCCACATCTGATCATCATCCCCTTCCGCATGTAATTCCACGTCTGACCATCATCACCTTCCACATGTAATGCCACGTCTGATCATCATCCCCTTCCGCATGTAATGCCACGTCTGACCATCATCCCCTTCCACATGTAATGCCACATCTAATCATTATCCCTTTCCGCATGTAATGCCACGTCTGATCATCATCCCCTTCCGCATGTAATGCCACGTCTGACCATCGTCCCCTTCCACATGTAATGCCACATCTAATCATTATCCCTTTCCGCATGTAATGCCACGTCTGATCATCATCCCCTTCCACATGTAATGCCACATCTGACCATCGTCCCTTTCCGCATGTAATGCCAGATCTGACCATCGTCCCTTTCCGCATGTAATGCCACATCTGACCATTGTCCCTATCCGCATGTAATGCCACATCTGACCATCATCCCTTTCCGCATGTAATGCTACATCCGATCATCATCACCTTCCGCATGTAATGCCACATCTAATCATCATCCTTTTCCGCATTTAATGCCACATCTGATCATCGTCCCCTTCCACATGTGATGCCATGTAATGCCGCATGTAAAGTCCCCTTTCCACATGTAATGCCACATCTGACCATCGTCCCTTTCCGCATGTAATGCCACATCTGACCATGGTCCCTTTCCGCATGTAATGCCACATCTGACCATCGTCCCTTTCTGCATGTAATGCCACATCTGACCATCATCCCTTTCCGCATGTAATGCCACATCTGACCATCACCCTTTTCCGCATTTAATGCCACATCTGATCATAGTCATTTTCCACATGTAATGCCACGTCGGACCATCATCCCCTTACGCATGTAATGCCACATCTGATCATCATCACCTTCTGCATGTAATGCCACGTTTGACCATCATCCCCTTTCCGCATTCAATGCCACATCTGATCATCATCCTTTTCCGCATTTAATGCGACATCTGATCATCATCCCCTTCCACATGTGATGCCATGTAATGCTGTATGTAATGTCCCGTTTCCACATGTAATGCCACATCTGACCATCATTCCGTTCCGCATGTAATGCCGCGTCTTACCATCATCCCCTTCCACATGTAATGCCACGTCTGACCATCATCCCCTTCCACATGTAATGCAACGTCTGACCATCATCCCCTTCCGCATGTAATGCCACGTCTATTCATCATCCCTTTCCGCATGTAATGCCACATCTGACCATCATCCCCTTCCGCATGTAATGCCACGTCTGACCATCATCCCCTTCCGCATGTAATGCCACATCTAATCATCATCCCTTTCCGCATGTAATGCCACATCTGATCATCATCCCCTTCCGCATGTAATTCCACGTCTGACCATCATCACCTTCCACATGTAATGCCACGTCTGATCATCATCCCCTTCCGCATGTAATGCCACGTCTGACCATCATCCCCTTCCACATGTAATGCCACATCTAATCATTATCCCTTTCCGCATGTAATGCCACGTCTGATCATCATCCCCTTCCGCATGTAATGCCACGTCTGACCATCGTCCCCTTCCACATGTAATGCCACATGTAATCATTATCCCTTTCCGCATGTAATGCCACGTCTGATCATCATCCCCTTCCACATGTAATGCCACATCTGACCATCGTCCCTTTCCGCATGTAATGCCAGATCTGACGATCGTCCCTTTCCGCATGTAATGCCACATCTGACCATCGTCCCTATCCGCATGTAATGCCACATCTGACCATCATCCCTTTCCGCATGTAATGCCACATCTGATCATCATCCTTTTCCGCATTTAATGCCACATCTGATCATCGTCCCCTTCCACATGTGATGCCATGTAATGCCGCATGTAAAGTCCCCTTTCCACATGTAATGCCACATCTGACCATGGTCCCTTTCCGCATGTAATGCCACATCTGACCATCGTCCCTTTCTGCATGTAATGCCACATCTGACCATCATCCCTTTCCGCATTTAATGCCACATCTGATCATCGTCCCCTTCCACATGTAATGCTGCATGTAATGTACCCTTTCCACATGTAATGCCACATCTGACTATCGTCCCTTTCCGCATGTAATGCCATATCTGACCATCGTCCCTTTCCGCATGTAATGCCACATCTGACCATCATCCCTTTCCGCATGTAATTCCACATCTGACCATCACCCTTTTCCGCATTTAATGCCACATCTGATCATCGTCATTTTCCACATGTAATGCCACGTCGGACCATCATCCCCTTACGCATGTAATGCCACATCTGATCATCATCACCTTCTGCGTGTAATGCCACGTTTGACCATCATCCCCTTTCCGCATTCAATGCCACATCTGATCATCATCCTTTTCCGCATTTAATGCGACATCTGATCATCATCCCCTTCCACATGTGATGCCATGTAATGCTGTATGTAATGTCCCGTTTCCACATGTAATGCCACATCTGACCATCATTCCGTTCCGCATGTAATGCCGCGTCTTACCATCATCCCCTTCCACATGTAATGCCACGTCTGACCATCATCCCCTTCCACATGTAATGCCACGTCTGACCATCATCCCCTTCCGCATGTAATGCCACGTCTAATCATCATCCCTTTCCGCATGTAATGCCACATCTGACCATCATCCCCTTCCGCATGTAATGCCACGTCTGACCATCATCCCCTTCCGCATGTAATGCCACATCTTATCATCATCCCCTTCCGCATGTAATGCCACATCTGACCATCATCCCCTTCCGCATGTAATGCCACATCTGATCATCATCCCCTTCCACATGTAATGCCACGTCTGATCATCATCCCCTTCCACATGTAATGCTACATCTGATCATCACCCCCTTCCGCATGTTATGCCACATCTGACCATCATCCCGTTCCGCATGTAATGCCACGTCTGACCATCATCCCCTTCCGCATGTAATGCCACGTCTGATCATCATCCACTTCCACATGTAATGCCACGTCTATTCATCATCCCTTTCCGCATGTATTGCCACATCTGACCATCATCCCCTTCCGCATGTAATGCCACGTCTGACCATCATCCCCTTCCGCATGTAATGCCACGTCTGACCATCATCCCCTTCCGCATGTAATGCCACGTCTGATCATCATCCCCTTCCGCATGTAATGCCACATCTGACCATCATCCCCTTCCGCATGTAATGCCACGTCTGATCATCATCCCCTTCCGCATGTAATGCCACATCTGACCATCATCCCCTTCCGCATGTAATGCCACGTCTGACCATCATCCCCTTCCGCATGTAATGCCACATCTGACCATCATCCCCTTCCGCATGTAATGCCACATCTGATCATCATCCCCTTCCACATGTAATGCCACGTCTGATCATCATCCCCTTCCACATGTAATGCCACATCTGATCATCACCCCCTTCCGCATGTAATGCCACATCTGACCATCATCCCCTTCCACATGTAATGCCACATCTGATCATCACCCCCTTCCGCATGTAATGGCACATCTGACCATCATCCCCTTCCACATGTAATGCCACATCTGACCATCATCCCCTTCCGCATGTAATGCCACATCTGACCATCATCCACTTCCACATGTAATGCCACGTCTATTTATCATCCCTTTCCGCATGTAATGCCACATCTGACCATCATCCCCTTCCGCATGTAATGCCACGTCTGACCATCATCCCCTTCCGCATGTAATTCCACGTCTGACCATCATCACCTTCCACATGTAATGCCACGTCTGATCATCATCCCCTTCCGCATGTAATGCCACGTCTGACCATCATCCCCTTCCACATGTAATGCCACATCTAATCATTATCCCTTTCCGCATGTAATGCCACATCTGACCATCATCCCCTTCCGCAAGTAATGCCACGTCTGACCATCATCCCCTTCCACATGTAATGCCACGTCTGACCATCATCCCCTTCCGCATGTAATGCCACATCTGACCATCATCCCCTTCCGCATGTAATGCCACGTCTGACCATCATCCCCTTCAGCATGTAATGCCACATCTGACCATCATCCCCTTCCACATGTAATGCCACATCTGACCATCATCCCCTTCCACATGTAATGCCACATCTGACCATCATCCCCTTCCACATGTAATGCCACATCTGACCATCATCCCCTTCCACATGTAATGCCACATCTGACCATCATCCCCTTCCACATGTAATGCCACATCTGACCATCATCCCCTTCCACATGTAATGCCACATCTGACCACCATCCCCTTCCACATGTAATGCCACATCTGACCATCATCCCCTTCCACATGTAATGCCACATCTGACCATCATCCCCTTCCACATGTAATGCCACGTCTGACCATCATCCCCTTCCACATGTAATGCCACGTCTGACCATCATCCCCTTCCACATGTAATGCCACATCTGACCATCATCCCCTTCCACATGTAATGCCACATCTGACCATCATCCCCTTCCACATGTAATGCCACGTCTGACCATCATCCCCTTCCACATGTAATGCCACGTCTATTCATCATCCCTTTCCGCATGTAATGCCACATCTGACCATCATCCCCTTCCGCATGTAATGCCACGTCTGACCATCATCCCCTTCCGCATGTAATGCCACATCTGACCATCACCCCCTTCCACATGTAATGCCACATCTGACCATCATCCCCTTCCACATGTAATGCCACGTCTGACCATCATCCCCTTCCACATGTAATGCCACGTCTGACCATCATCCCCTTCCACATGTAATGCCATATCTGACCATCATCCCCTTCCACGTGTAATGCCACGTCTGACCATCATCCCCTTCCACATGTAATGCCACGTCTGACCATCATCCCCTTCCACATGTAATTCCACGTCTGACCATCATCCCCTTCCGCATGTAATTCCACGTCTGACCATCATCCCTTTCCGCATGTAATGCCACATCTGATCATCATCCCCTTCCGCATGTAATTCCACGTCCGACCATCATCCCCTTCCACATGTAATGCCACGTCTGATCATCATCCCCTTCCGCATGTAATGCCACGTCTGACCATCATCCCCTTCCACATGTAATGCCACATCTAATCATTATCCCTTTCCGCATGTAATGTCACGTCTGATCATCATCCCCTTCCGCATGTAATGCCACGTCTGACCATCGTCCCCTTCCACATGTAATGCCACATCTAATCATTATCCCTTTCTGCATGTAATGCCACGTCTGATCATCATCCCCTTCCACATGTAATGCCACATCTGACCATCGTCCCTTTCCGCATGTAATGCCAGATCTGACCATCGTCCCTTTCCGCATGTAATGCCACATCTGACCATCGTCCCTATCCGCATGTAATGCCACATCTGACCATCATCCCTTTCCGCATGTAATGCCACATCTGATCATCATCACCTTCCGCATGTAATGCCACATCTAATCATCATCCTTTTCCGCATTTAATGCCACATCTGATCATCGTCCCCTTCCACATGTGATGCCATGTAATGCCGCATGTAAAGTCCCCTTTCCGCATGTAATGCCACATCTGACCATCGTCCCTTTCCGCATGTAATGCCACATCTGACCATGGTCCCTTTCCGCATGTAATGCCACATCTGACTATCGTCCCTTTCTGCATGTAATGCAACATCTGACCATCATCCCTTTCCGCATGTAATGCCACATCTGACCATCACCCTTTTCCGCATTTAATGCCACATCTGATCATCGTCATTTTCCACATGTAATGCCACGTCGGACCATCATCCCCTTACGCATGTAATGCCACATCTGATCATCATCACCTTCTGCATGTAATGCCACGTTTGACCATCATCCCCTTTCCGCATTCAATGCCACATCTGATCATCATCCCCTTCCACATGTGATGCCATGTAATGCTGTATGTAATGTCCCGTTTCCACATGTAATGCCACATTTGACCATCGTCACTTTCCGCATGTAATGCCACATCTGACCATCATCCCGTTCCGCATGTAATGCCGCGTCTTACCATCATCCCCTTCCACATGTAATGCCACGTCTGACCATCATCCCCTTCCACATGTAATGCCACGTCTGACCATCATCCCCTTCCGCATGTAATGCCACGTCTATTCATCATCCCTTTCCGCATGTAATGCCACATCTGACCATCATCCCCTTCCGCATGTAATGCCACGTCTGACCATCATCCCCTTCCGCATGTAATGCCACATCTGACCATCATCCCCTTCCGCATGTAATGCCACATCTGATCATCATCCCCTTCCACATGTAATGCCACGTCTGATCATCATCCCCTTCCACATGTAATGCCACATCTGATCATCACCCCCTTCCGCATGTTATGCCACATCTGACCATCATCCCGTTCCGCATGTAATGCCACGTCTGACCATCATCCCCTTCCGCATGTAATGCCACGTCTGATCATCATCCACTTCCACATGTAATGCCACGTCTATTCATCATCCCTTTCCGCATGTAATGCCACATCTGACCATCATCCCCTTCCGCATGTAATGCCACGTCTGACCATCATCCCCTTTCGCATGTAATGCCACGTCTGACCATCATCCCCTTCCGCATGTAATGCCACGTCTGATCATCATCCCCTTCCGCATGTAATGCCACATCTGACCATCATCCCCTTCCGCATGTAATGCCACGTCTGACCATCATCCCCTTCCACATGTAATGACACATCTGACCATCATCCCCTTCCGCATGTAATGCCACATCTGATCATCATCCCCTTCCACATGTAATGCCACGTCTGATCATCATCCCCTTCCACATGTAATGCCACATCTGATCATCACCCCCTTCCGCATGTAATGCCACATCTGACCATCATCCCGTTCCGCATGTAATGCCACATCTGACCATCATCCCCTTCCGCATGTAATGCCACATCTGACCATCATCCACTTCCACATGTAATGCCACGTCTATTTATCATCCCTTTCCGCATGTAATGCCACATCTGACCATCATCCCCTTCCGCATGTAATGCCACGTCTGACCATCATCCCCTTCCGCATGTAATGCCACGTCTGACCATCATCCCCTTCCGCATGTAATCATCATCCCTTTCCGCATGTAATGCCACATCTCATCATCATCCCCTTCCGCATGTAATGCCACATCTGACCATCATCCCCTTCCGCATTTAATGCCACGTCTGACCATAATCCCCTTCCACATGTAATGCCACATCTGACCATCGTCCCTTTCCGCATGTAATGCCACACCTGACCATCATGCCTTTCCGCATGTAATGCCACATCTGATCATCATCACCTTCCGCATGTAATGCCACGTCTGACCATCATCCCCTTCCGCATTCAATGCCACATCTGATCATCATCCCCTTCTGCATTCAATGCCACATCTGATCATCATCCCCTTCCGCATGTAATGCCACATCTGATCATCATCCTTTTCCGCATTTAATGCGACATCTGATCATCATCCCCTTCCACATGTGATGCCATGTAATGCCGCATGTAATGTCCCCTTTCCGCATGTAATGCCACATCTGACCATCATCCCTTTCCGCATGTAATGCCACATCTGACCATCATCCCTTTCCGCATGTAATGCCACATCTGACCATCGTCCCTTTCCGCATGTAATGCCTCATCTGACCATCGTCTCTTTCCGCATGTAATGCCACATCTGACCATCATCCCTTTCCGCATGTAATGCCACATCTGATCATCATCACCTTCCGCATGTAATTCCACGTCTGACCATCATCCCCTTCCGCATGCAATGCAACATCTGATCATCATCCCCTTCCACATGTAATGCCACGTCTGATCATCATCCTCTTCCACATGTAATGCCACATCTGATCATCACCCCCTTCCGCATGTAATGCCACATCTGACCATCATCCCGTTCCGCATGTAATGCCACATCTGACCATCATCCCCTTCCGCATGTAATTCCACGTCTGACCATCATCCCCTTCCGCATGCAATGCCACATTCTATCATCATCACCTTCCGCATGTAATGCCACATCTAATCATCATCTTTTTCCGCATTTAATGCCACATCTGATCATCATCCCCTTCCACATGTGATGCCATGTAATGCCGCATGTAAAGTCCCCTTTCCGCATGTAATGCCACATCTGACCATCGTCCCTTTCCGCATGTAATGCCACATCTGACCATTGTCCCTTTCCGCATGTAATGCCACATCTGACCATCGTCACTTTCCGCATGTAATGCCACATCTGACCATCGTCCCTTTCCGCATGTAATGCCACATCTGACCATCGTCACTTTCCACATGTAATGCCACATCTGACCAGCATCCTTTTCCGCATTTAATGCCACATCTGATCATCGGCATTTTCCACATGTAATGCCACGTCGGACCATCATCCCCTTCCGCATGTAATGCCACATCTGGTCATCATCACCTTCCGCATGTAATGCCACGTCTGACCATCATCCCCTTCCGCATGCAATGCCACATCTTATCATCACCCCCTTCCGCATGTAATGCCACATCTAATCATCATCCTTTTCCGCATTTAATGCCACATCTGATCATCGTCCCCTTCCACATGTGATGCCATGTAATGCCGCATGTAAAGTCCCCTTTCCGCATGTAATGCCACATCTGACCATCATCCCTTTCCGCATGTAATGCCGCATCTGACCATCATCCCTTTCCGCATGTAATGCCACATCTGACCATTTTTTTTTTAAATGCCTTTCTCAGCTAACAAATCAAACTGAAACAGTTTTGTAACATACAGTATATCTGTAAAGAATATAAAACACAGAATGTAGTAATCTTTTATTTAAGCCTTTTAGTAAAGTAATTTGCACTTTAACCACTTCCCACCCACCCCATTGCGGATTGACGTCCGCAATGTGGCTCCGTTATCCTGACTGGGCATCATATGAGGTCCAGCAGGATAAGCCATGATCGTGGGCACGCAGGGCTGCGATCAATGGTGCTGTGTCTCACTCTGACACACTGAATCTCTGATCGTGGTAAAGAGCCTATGACGTAGGCTCTTTACCACATAATCAGCTGTGACCAATCACAGCTGATCACAGCAGTAACCAGGAAGTGCCAGTAATCGGCTTTCCTCGGTTCACGCTGATAGGGAGAGCCGATCGGTGGCTCTCCTGTCAGAGGGGGGAATGCGCTGATAATCAGCACATTGATTATCAGCGCAGCCCCCATTAGAGGTGCCCACCACAGCTGCCAATCCATTCCCATCAGATGCCATTCAGTGCCCATAAAAATGCCAGTCAGTGCCCACCAAAGTGAAAACCAGTGCCCAAAAAAAGTCAATCAGTGCCCATCAGTAACGCCTGGCAGTGCCCTTCACAGATGCCAATCAGTGCCCATCAGTAATGACTGTCAGTACCTCCTCTTCATTGCGGCCTATCAGTTCCATCTATTAGTGCCCATCAGTGCCATCTATTAGTGCCCATCAGTGTCACCCATCAGTGCCAGTGCCATCTGTCAGTGCCCATCAGTGCTGCCTATTAGCAGGGCCGCTGATAGGCCAGTACAACTGGCCCTGTTGTACCGGGCCCGGCCAGCAGAGGGGCCCGGGCAACCTCCACAGAGCACTAATTAATGTAGGAAAGAAAAAAAACCTCCACAGCCCTGACCGAACATCGTTAACCGCCCGCATTGCTTTTTACGGTTTTAATTTTTTTTTATAGCGCAATACCTTCAGTGTTCCGTTCGTGTAGGTGGCAGCAGGAAGGGACTATTTTTTCTATTTCGGGCGGGGAAGAATGTCTCTTCTCTTCTGCGCCCGTTCCTAATGCTGGCTCAAGTCCCGGCCGGTGTGTCTTTCCCTGGCGCCGCGGAGTGATTCTTCTCCCTCCGCTCTTGGTGCTCTGCTCTGTTCTTCACTCGGCCGAAAGAGGAGAAGCAGTGAGACGAGCGGCGGCTTTGGCAGAAGAGAAAAAAAAAGCACCTGGCATCTGACTGTTTGTGACACTGTCAGACTGACACTCCAGCGAGTCCAGGCAGCAGCACTGCAGGATCAGGGAGCAAGTGACTCCTGGCTGGGGCCCGGCTAACAGGTGTGTACTTGCTTGGGGGAGATTCAAGATCTACTGCAGCAGCATCTATACATTATGGCATTGGCAGCATGGGTGGCACTGTCTGCAGGTAGCAGATGCGTTATGGCCCATAACGCATGTGCTGCCTGCAGGGACAGTGCCACCCATGCTGCCAATGCCGTAATGTGCTGCAGAGACAGTGCCACTCATGCCGCCAATGCCGTAATGTTCTGAAGAATGGTGGCATAGGTGGCACTGTCTGCAGCAGAATATGGCATTGGTGGCATGGCATGGGTGGCACTGTCTGCAGCACAATATGGCCAGGGGCGGAGCCAGGGGTGGGACCAAAGGAGGGACCAGGGGTGGAGCTGAAGGGGCCCCATCAGGTAGGCTGTACGGGGCCCCATGATTTCTATCAGTGGCCCTGCCTATTAGTGCCCATAAGTGCCACCTATCTGTACCCATTAGTGCCACTTATTGGTGCCCATCAGTGCCACCTATCAGTGCTGCATATAAGTGCCGCCTATCAGTGGGAAGAAAATGATAAAAATGTCATATGGGTACAGTGTTGCATGACCGTGTAATTGTCATCCAAAATGTGACAGCGCTGAAGCCTCGTACACACGGCCGAGAATCTCGTCAGGAAAAAACTGGTTCTTTGAATCGAGCGAACGCGGTGACGTAATCGACTACGACGAGCGTGTGCTCGTCACATTCGATGCCGTCGCCGCCATCTTGCTACACCCTACCTATGCCTAGGAAGCTACCGTGCATGCGTCAAAGTCATTTCGAGCATGCGCGGGTTTCCACGGCAACAGGTAAGTGTACACACACACACTTTTCTTGTCGAGAAACATGCTGACGAAAATCTCGACGAGAAAATTGAGAATCCTGACGAGAAAATAGAGAGCAGGTTCTCTATTTTTCTCGTCGAGATTCTTGTCGGTTGTCTTGACGAGAAACCTGATAGCCGCGGTACACACGACCGATTTACTCGGCAAGAAAGCTCTGCCAGCAAGTTTCTTGTCGTTTTTGACGAGAAACTCGGTCGTGTGTACGAGGCTTGAAAGCTGAAAATTGTCCTGGGCGGGAAGGGGGGAAAGTGCCTTGTACTGAATTGGTTTCTTTCTGATACAAAAATAGGATTTTTATAACAGCTTACCTGTAAAATCCTTTTCTTGGAGTACATCACGGGACACAGAGCGACATAGTCATTACTAATGGGTTATATAGATACCGTCAGGTGCTGGCACTGGCAACTTCCAAAACCGGAAGTACCCTCCCCTATATAAGCCCCTCCCATCCGGGAGCACCTCAGTTTTGTAGCAAAGCAATAAGTGTCCCCAAAGAGGGGCGGGAGCTCTGTGTCCCGTGATGTACTCCAAGAAAAGGATTTTACAGGTAAGCTGTTATAAAAATCCTATTTTCTTTCTCGTACATCACGGGACACAGAGCGACATAGTCATTACTAATGGGATGTCCTAAAGCAATGCCAAATGAGGGGGGGGGATACACCATATATAAGCTGAGCGCTATCAGACATGAGGATCTTTTGCGGCCTGCAACACACTGCGCCCAAAGGCGACATCCTCCTGACTTCTAACGTCCACCTGGTAGAACCTAGTAAACGTGTGAACTGAAGACCATGTTGCGGCCTTACAGATTTGAGCCAGGGAGGCCTGGTGATGCACTGCCCATGAAGTTCCAACTGCTCTCGTGGAGTGCGCTCTAACTTTGAACGGAGGCGGTCTCCTTCTCAAGCCATAAGCTTGCATAATGACCTGTCGAATCCACTTGGCTAAAGTAGATTTTGACGCTGCCTGACCCTTTCTGGGGCCTTCCGGCAGAATAAACAAAGTATCCGTTCTGCGAATCTGAGCAGTGGCTTTTAGATAAGCTTTAACTGCTCTTACTACATCCAAAGAATGCAATAACTTTTCCTCTACCGAAGTAGGTTTGGGGAAAAAAGAAGGAAGAACCACATCTTGGTTCAAATGAAACCTCGATACCACCTTAGGAAGAAAGGCTGGATGAGGACGTAACACTACTCTGTCCTTATGGATAACCAGATATGGCTCCTTACAGGACATAGCTGCTAATTCCGATACTCTTTTAGCCGAACAAATGGCTACTAGAAAAATCAATTTCCTGGTGAGAAGCACCAAGGAAATATGCTGTAATGGTTCAAATGGTTGTTTCTGTAGAACCGACAGAACCAAGTTTAGATCCCATGGACATATGGGAATATTAACCGGAGGACTAATACGCATCACTCCTTGTATAAAGGCTTTGACTAGTGAATGCGAAGCCAAGGGCCTTTGAAAAAATATTGACAAGGCCGAAATCTGACCCTTGATAGTACTCAAGGCAAGCTTCCTATCTACAGCCCACTGTAGGAAGTCCAGAATCCTACCTATTACGTACTTATGTGGATGCCATTTCTTGGCCTCACACCACGCGATGTACGCCTTCCAGATTCTATAGTAGATCTGCCTGGATACCGGCTTCCTGGCATTGATCATGGTAGATACTAGGCTTGTGCAATTCGTTTCGTAACGAATCGAAATTCGTCCGAATTTAGCAACTTTCGGACATTCGGAAGCATTCGAATTTCCGAACAAAGCAATTACGAATAAAACCGAATCCGAAATAAATTATACCGCAAAATAGCGAATGCCCGAATGTCTTCGGCATAATTCGTTATGAAAAAACTTACGAATGTACAAATCCATTGGAAACACAATAACACTCACTCTGCTCTGCTCTCTGCTTCTCCTTCACCGTGCTGAACTCCCTCTCAAAATGGTGTACAGGGGCGGAGGCTATAGCCGCATGTAAAAAACGAAAGTAAAATACGAGATTTCTAATCCATTCGAAGCACAATAACACTCTGCTCTGCTCTCTGCTTCTCCCTCACCGTGCTGAACCCTCTCAAAATGGTGTACAGGGGCGGAGGCTATAGCCGCATGTAAAAAACGAAAGTAAAATACGAGATTTCGAATCGTTACAAATAACCGCTATGTATTTCGAAAAGTACAAATCCATTCGAAGCACATTAGGCATAATAGTCAGCGTCGTCGTGAGAGAGACACAGAAAATTACGAATCAACGAACCCAAAAAAAGTTACGAAAGTAGGAGTTGTGTCCAGAATCAACGAAAAACAACGTACTCTACCGAAAGTACGAATTATAAAGCAACAAAAAATTCAACGAAAAATGTCGCTTGCAAAAATACGAATGAGTCCGAACACGAAAAATCCCGTCTAGCAAAATTACGAATGATTACGAATCAACAGGACCGGAAAGAAACGAACCGAAACGGAACGAATTTTTCCGTTGTGCACAAGCCTAGTAGATACCACAGCATTAGAGAGCCCTCTCTTTTTTAGAATGTGGGCTTCAATAGCCAGGCCGTCAAACCTAGGGCTGGTAAGGAAGGGTGGTATATCGGTCCTTGCGAAAGCAGGTCCGGACGACGTGGGAGAGTCCAAGGACTCCCCACTGAAATTTTACAATCTCCGCGTACCACGCTCTTCGGGGCCACGATGGAGCCACCGGAATCACTGGTTTCTTTTCTACCCTGATTCTGCGGAGTAATCGAGGTAACCATTGTGGCGGTGTGAATGCATATATCAGCTTGAACTGATCCCAAGGGAACACTAGGGCATCCGAGCCGCAAGCTAGGGGATCCCTTGTCCGAGAGACAAACCTGTCCCCCTTTGCGTTGAATCTGGATGCTAGAAGATCTACATCCGATGTTCCCCACCGCTGACATATTGTCCAGAAAACCTCGGGGTGAAGGGACCCTTCCTCTGGGCCTAATTGCTGGCGACTTAGAAAGTCCGCCTTCCAATTCTCCACTCCTGGAATGAATACCGCAGATATGGCTGGGACATATTTTTCTGCCCATTTCAGGATGTAATTTACTTCCCTCTGGGCTGCACGACTCCTGGTGCCCCCCTGATGATTGATATATGCCACTGCTGTGGCATTGTCTGATTGAATTCTGACAGGGGACCCTTGGAGTTTGGATGTCCATGCTACTAGGGCATACCGGGCTGCTCGTATCTCTAAGAGATTGATGGGCAGGGCCTTTTCTGCATCCGACCATCTGCCCTGGAGAGACTATTGCTCCAGTACTGCTCCCCAGCCTATAAGGCTGGCATCTGTAGTGACCACCTTCCAAGAAATCGGACTGAAGGATTTCCTTTTTTCCAGATTCTGGGGAACCAACCACCAACGGAGGCTCTTGCGAACGGAAGGGGACAAGGACATTGTAAGTCTAGGGCCTGAACTTTTTTGTTCCAGGCTGACAGTATGGCCCCTTGCAAATTCCTTGAATGGAATTGACCGTAGGGTACTGCTTCGAATGATGCCACCATTTTTCCCAGCAGCCTCATATACAGGCGTATGGACGGCTGTCTTTTTTGTACCCACTAAGTGGATCAAATCTTTCAAAGACAACACCTTTCCTCGAGGCAAGAATATTTTTCTCTGGCCTGAATCCAACCTTAGCCCCAAGTATTCCAGACTTTTGACTGGTTTTTAGGGCTGACTTTTCTCGGTTGATAATCCAACCGTGAGATTCCAGATACTTGATTGTCTTGTGAACGACCACGTCTAGTTTTTTCACTGAGTGGTCTATCAGCAACAAGTCATCCAGATATGCCATTATCATTACACCTTGTGTTCTTAGATTGGCCAATAAAGGGCCAGAATTTTTGTAAACACTCGTGGTGCTGTGGCCAAACCGAAGGGTAAGGCTCTGAACTGAAAATGGCGCCCTTCTACTGCAAAGCGTAGAAATTTTTGGTGGACTGGAAAGATGGGAATGTGCAAATAAGCATCTTTGATGTCGATCGCGGCTAACCAATCCTCCCCTTGTAGGGCAGTGGCCACCGATCGGATCGACTCCATCGGAAAGTCCTGATATACAGGAATTTGTATAGCCCTTTTAGAATTAATATGGGCCTCCCGTCCGCGTTTGCTTCGGGACTGTAAAGAGGTTTGAGTAAAACCCGAACCCTCATTCTTCCAGGGGAACCTCCATAATTACTCCTTGGAGCAATAGTTGTTCTAGTGCCAACAGGAGGGACTCTCTCTTCCGGGGATCCCTTGGCACGTTTGACCTCAAAAATGGGAAGGAGGAGAGTCTTTTAACTCCAAACTGTATCCCAAACCTACTGCGGAGAGCACCTATCTGTCTTGATCGTGTCCCGCCAGGTCTCTTGCGAACAACTGGAGTCCTCCCCCCACCCGACTGAGTGGGGGCTTCAATGAATTTAACTTTGGGGGAGGTTTTGTACCTCCCCTGACCCAGGGTTTCTCATTACCCTGCTACTGTCCCTGTTTTTTACCCCCGGGATTTGACCGAGGAGGCCGTCGGAACTGTTACACAGCCGATGCCCCAGGGACTGGAGAAGCAGGCCTCTTAAAGAGGGACCTCTAACTCTGTTTTTAACCGGCAAGAGCGTATTTTTACCGCTGGAAATTTTCTGGATATATTTGTCCAGGTTTTCCCTGAATAAGCGTTCACCATGAAATGGGACGCTAACCAGCCATTCTTTACAGGGAGCTTCAGCAGACCAGTTTTTGAGCCATAGGAGCCTACGCATATGTACTATAGACAGCGTAAGGCGGGAGGCCTGATGGACTGAATCCTCTATGGCGTCAACCGCAAAGCCTAAGGCTCTAGGTAGATCAGCTAGGGCAAAGCCTGCTGATCTGTCAAGTCCCTCAAGACCTGTTTCAACTGATCCTTCACTGCTTAGCAGACCCCAATAGCTGCTACTGCTGGTTGTATCACCAAGCAGATTTTCATAAGGACTCCAATCTTTTATCTATTGGGTTCTTGAACATTTGGACATTATCCACTGGACATGTCAGTGATTTATACATACAAGAGATGGCTGCGTCCACTGTAGGGACCTTCCATTTTTTTTTTTTTTTTTTTGATGAACTTATCCTCCATGGGATAGACCACCGGAAATCTCTTGGGGGAATAAATATTTTCTCAGGACGTTCCCAATCCTGGTAAATGAGCCCTTTCAGTAAAGGGTGAAGTGGAAAAGAACAAACAGTCTGGGGGCTTCTAGCGACCCCAACGAGGATACAGTAGTGGTTGATGGTTCCGCAAGGTGCATTTTTAAATGCTGATCGGACCATGTTAGTCAGAGACTGAACCCATAATCTTTCAGCTTGAGATGCTGAGAAAAGGTTCCCCCACTGTTGATTCCTCTATAACAGAATCAACCTCATCCTGATCCCCTTCAGGCAGGTCGATCCCTGTATGGGACTGTTGCTCTGCTAACAGGCACTCTGAAGGAGGAGACGGAGATCGGGCGTGCTTTCCCTGACAGGGAGGCAGCGATAAATGTTGACAATCTCTCTCTAATCCTCCCAGAGCTGAGGAAAAAACCTCCTCTGTTACATACACAGGAGCAGGTGAACTGAGGACAGCCACAGTACCAAGTACCCCTGCGGGGTCTCTACGGTCACTTACCTCTGAACTTCAGGGGAGACTGGTGCAGCAGAAGTATGCCCAAGATCCTCCGAGCCCGATGAGACCCCCTTCGCTTCCTGGAAGATTCAGTTCCGGAGCTTCTGGACGGCATATTCCTAAGCCTAAAGCTGAGGTATTCCAGCCGTAATACACCACTTTTACTGAGAATAGTCTAGCACAATTGCTGCTATATCACAGTTGGTGTCTACTAATGTGCCTTTCTAGGGGATGCCTGTATCAACCGCTTGCTGTATGCCCTTTTTTTAAATGTTGCCAGCTCTGTCTCTGTACTTCATAGCCAGCTCACCACACAAAACTGTGGTTTTTACATGCTGGGACGCCCGCACATGCGCAGAAGCGCTGCGGCGCACACAGAGCGTCATCCCCCAGGCTCCGCCCCCTTTCCTGGCTCACCTCTATATATAGAGGCGCGTGCACGCGCACGCGCGTGGCCACGTGCGCCTTCGGCGCTAATTTTGAAAAATGGAGACTAGGGACAAGAGCCAGGGCCCCTCTTTGCCGCAGGCCGGGGGATGGACGAGCATTGCAACATGGCAGAGGAAGCAGTTTCCCATAAGAGAACTCACCATCTGCCTGGACTTGCTCTGCTGAGAAGAAACTAGTCCACATGACAAGAAAACATTCCACAGCGGCCTCTAGTGGACAAACACAGGTACCGCAGTCTAATATCTTAAATATATATAAAAAAATATATATATATTTTTTTTTTTCTTGACCACCATTAAAAATTATTACATTTTTTTAGTAGTTACAGGCATGCACAGAATTTTGCGGGAATACCATTAGGTAACAGACAGAAAGACAAATTAGGCTTGGGGGTCCCCCAATAGAACCAAGTTCCTGGGGGCCCCCACTTACCTGTTCCCCGCCGCAGGACTTTGTTTGGTCCACAAAAGCCCAAACTTCACCTATCACGGCAGGCATTGTAATCAAACCTTCAGGGACCGGGTTCCCAAGGATTCCACTCCCCTGGACCTGTATAGCACCCTGCACAGAAAACATCTTGGTCGTGGGTATGACCAGAGCTCTGGATCCCAGGGTCCAGCTCTCCTAAGAGAAGCATTACAGGCAAAACCTTGCTCTTCTCTGCAAGGCCCGGGTACCGACCGTTTAGCTATGAAGCTTTTTTGGTCGGATCCGGAATAGCTTACTGAGGCCCAAAAGAACCTGTACGCAAGCTCAGTGAAAAACACATGTTTCTTCTTGGCCAACACCTTAGACACTGGCAAAAAACTGAGGTGCTCCCGGATGGGAGGGGCTTATATAGGGGAGGGTACTTCCGGTTTTGGAAGTTGCCAGTGCCAGCACCTGACGGTATCTATATAACCCATTAGTAATGACTATGTCGCTCTGTGTCCCGTGATGTACGAGAAAGAAATGAGAGTGCTATGTGAAAACATACACTCTACCAATATGCTTGTTTTTGCTGCACAAATGCAAACTTATGGTATATTTGTTTGAAATGTAATAACATGGTGCAAAGTGGGAGAGGTTTCATCAACTATAATGCGCAATATCTCTGAAACCAAACCAGCACATATGTTTGTTTTTGCAGGACAAATCGGCACAGATGCCGTGCAAATGAATGCTATCTTTGTTTTTAAATTTAATAACATTGGGTGCAAAGTGGGCGGGGCTTGATGTTACATAATCTGAATTTTAATTACAATATGTCAAAAACTGAACCGGTTGAAACATTAATTTTTGTGGCACAACACAGTTTTCAAGCTTAACAGCCGGCGGGCCCTCATTCTGTATCTTGGTTGCGTTCTGCTGAATGCAGTAAGCGCAAACTTTGCGTGCGCACAAGTAAGTTGTCTCAATGTTTACAATGGACGTATGTCCATTTATTATAAATATATTAATCTGCAAATAAAATAAACATTTTGGATGGTATGTTAAGCAACATTTAAAGCATGTGAACGATAATTTGTTCATTGTTCATTCTTACCGTATTTGCCGGCTTATAAGACGACCCCCTAATTTTCCAGCTAAAAGGTTGGTTTTGGGATATACTCGCCATATAAGACGACCCCCTTCCGACACACCTTACTGTGCCCATTGCATACCTCACTGTGCTCATTGCACACATCACTGTGCCCATTGCACACCTCACTGTGCTCATTGCACACCTCACTGTGCCCATTGCACACATCACTGTGCCCATTGCATACCTCATTGTGCCCCACTAGCGTTGCTAGCCAGGTGCGGGGGGGGCGGGCCGCACCCGGGTGACACCCACCAGAGGGGTGACACCCGTGGGTAGCGTAGCGGCCACACTGACATCGCCTGCCCGCTGCCCTGTGCCTTAGGCTCACGCTGCGGCTGTGTCCCTCAGCGGAGCGGAAGGAAGCCGCCGCCCCCTCTGCCTCCTCTATGTTTACATCCACAGAGGAGGAGGAGGAGCCCGCGCTCGAGAGACACACCGCTGTGTGTATCTGCCGCTCTGTTCTGAGGTCTGAAAGGTAAGGGGGGCATCTTTACTGATGGGGGGAGGGGGTGTCTGTACTGCTGGGGTCTGCACAAGAGGGAGTTTGCACCAGGGGGGGCTGTAACTGAGGGGGGTGTCTGTACTGAGGGGGGTCTGGTACTGAGGGGGGTGTCTGTACTGAGGGGGGTGTCTGGTACTGAGGGGGGTGTCTGTACTGAGGGGGTCTGGTACTGAGGGGAGTGTCTGTACTGAGGGGGGTATCTGTACTGAGGGGGTGTCTGTACTGAGGGGGGTCTGGTACTGAGGGGGGTGTCTGTACTGAGGGGGGGGTCTGGTACTGAGGGGGGTGTCTGTACTGAGGGGGGGGGGTCTGGTACTGAGGGGGGTCTGGTACTGAGGGGGGTGTCTGTACTGAGGGGGGGTCTGGTACTGAGGGGGGGTCTGGTACTGAGGGGGGGTCTGTAACTGAGGGGGGATCTGTAACTGAGGGGGATCTGTTACTGAGGGGGGTCTGTTACTGAGGGGGGTCTGTTACTGAGGGAGGTGTCTGTACTGAGGGGGGTGTCTGTACTGAGGGGGGATTGGTACTGAGGGGGGTGTCTGTACTGAGGGGGGGGGGGGTCTGGTACTGAGGGGGGTGTCTGTACGGAGGGGGGTGTCTGTACTGAGGGGGGGTCTGGTACTGAGGGGGGGTCTGTAACTGAGGGGGGGTCTGTAACTGAGGGGGATCTGTAACTGAGGGGGTGTCTGTTACTGAGGGGGGTCTGTTACTGAGGGGGGTGTCTGTACTGAGGGGGGGGTCTGTACGAGGGGGGTCTGTAACTGAGGGGGTGTCTGTAACTGAGGGGGTCTGCACTGAGGTGGGGGTGTCTGTACTGATGGAGCGGTCTGCACTGAGGTGGGGGTGTCTGTACTTATGGAGCAGTCTGCACTGAGGTGGGGGTGTCTGTACTGAGGGGGAGGTTCATACTGAGGGAGGCGGGTCTATATTGATGGCGGGGAGTCTGTACTTAGTGGAGCGGGTTTGTACTGAGGGAGGGGATCTATACTGTGGGAGGGGGGGTCTGTAGTTAGTGGAGGGGGGTCTGTACTGAGGGGGGACTATAGTTGTTGGGGGGTGACACCATTTTTTTTTGCACCGGGTGACACCAACCCTAGTGACGCCACTGCTGTGCCCATTACATACCTCACTGTGCCCATTACATACCTCACTGTGCCCATTGCCTACCTCACTGTGCTCATTGCCTACCTCACTGTGCTCATTGCCTACCTCACTGTGCCGATCTCCAGATCTCCAGATCTCCATACTTTATCGATGTACGCAGAGTCAGACTGCGGGCGTCCATTATTCAAAAGCCGTGTCGCCTCCTTCTCGTCCTGTTCCGTGATAGGCAGAACACCCAGTTTTCCCAGCAGAGCCTATGTTCGGTGTTCCGCCTATCACGGAGATCCTCTCGTCCGAGGCCGAGGATGAGAGGGCCTCCGTGATAGGCGGAACACTGAACAGAGGCTCTGCTGGGAAACTGAGTGTTCCACCTATCACGGAACAGGACGAGGAGGAGGCGCGGCTTTTGAATAATGGACGCCCACAGTCTGAGTCATACAGGTACCGGCGTATAAGACGACCCTCAACTTTTGGGGGATATTTTTAAGTACAAAAGGTCATCTTATACGCTGGAAAATATGGTACCTTTCAATGGCATTGCATGGCCATCACCTTCTGCATGTAGTGCCACAGCTGACCATCATCCTCTTCCACATGTAATGCCACAGCTGGCCATCATCCCCTTCCGCATGTAGTGCCACAGCCGACCATCATCCCCTTCTGCATGTAGTGCCACAGCTGACCATCATCCCCTTCCACATGTAGTGCCACAGCTGACCATCATCCTCTTCCACATGTAATGCCACATATTACCATCCTCCTCTTCCCCATGTAGTGCCACAGCTGACCATCATCCCCTTCCACATGTAGTTTCACATCTGATCATCATCCCATTCCACATGTAATGCCACATCTAACCATAATCCCCATCCACACGTAGTGCCACAGCTGAACATCATCCCCTTCCACATGTAATGCCACAGTTGGCCATCATTCCCTTTCGCATATAGTGCCACAGCTGACCATCCCCTTCCACATGTAGTTTCACATCTGACGATCATCCCCTTCCACATGTAATGCCACAGCTGACCATCATCACCTTCCGCATGTAGTACCACAGCTGGCCATTATTCCCTTCCGCATGTAGTGCCACAGCTGACCATCATCCCCTTCCACATGTAATTCCACATTTGACCATCCTCCCCTTCCCCATGTAGTGCCACATCTAACCATCACCCCCTTCTGGATGTAATGCCACATCTAACCATCATCCCCTTCCGCATGTAATGCACCAGCCATTCATCATCCCCTTCCGCATGTAATGCGCCAGCCGACTATCATCCCCTTCCGCATGTAATGCGCCAGCCGTTCATCATCCCTTTCCGCATGTAATTCCACAGCTGGCCATCATCCCCTTCCCCATGTAGTGCCACAGCTGGCCATCATTCCCTTTCCCATGTAGTTTCACATCTGACGATCATCCCCTTCCACATGTAATGCCCCAGCTGACTATCATCACCTTTCACATGTAATGCCACAGCTGACCATCATCACCTTTCACATGTAATGCCACAGCTGGCCATCATCAACTTTCACATGTAATGCCACAACTGGCCATCATTCCCTTCCACATGTAGTGCCACAGCTGACCATCATCCCATTCCACATGTAATGCCACATTTGACCATTCTGCCCTTCCCCGTGTTGTGTCACATCTGACTATCATCCCCTTCCGCATTTAGTGCCACATCTGACCATCATTCCCTTCAACATGTAGTGCCACAGCCAACCATCATCCCTTTCCGCATTTAGTACCACAGCTGGCCATTATTCCCTTCCGCATGTAGTGCCACAGCTGACCATCATCCCCTTCCACATGTAATGCCACATCTAACCATCACCCCTTTCCGGATGTAGTGCCACATCTGACCATCATTCCCTTCCACATGTAGTACCACATGCGTCCATCATCACCTTCCGCATGTAATGCACCAGCTAACCATCATCGCCTTGCGCATGTAATGCGCCAGCCATTCATCATTCCCTTCCGCATGTAATTCCACAGCTGGCCATCATCCCCTTCCGCATGTAGTGCCACAGCTGGCCAGCATTCCCTTTCCCATGTAGTGCTACAGCTGACCATCCCCTTCCACATGTAGTTTCACATTTGACGATCATCCCCTTCCACATGTAATGCCACAGCTGACCATCATCCCATTTCACATGTAGTGCCACAGCTGACCATCATCCCCTTCCACATGTAATTCCACATTTGACCATCCTCCCCTTCCCCATGTAGTGCCACATCTAGCCATCACCCCCTTCCGGATGTAATGCCACATCTAACCATCATCCCCTTCCGCATGTAATGCACCAGCCATTCATCATCCCCTTCCGCATGTAATGCGCCAGCCGACTATCATCCCCTTCCGCATGTAATGCGCCAGCCGTTCATCATCCCTTTCCGCATGTAATTCCACAGCTGGCCATCATCCCCTTCCCCATGTAGTGCCACAGCTGGCCATCATTCCCTTTCCCATGTAGTTTCACATCTGACGATCATCCCCTTCCACATGTAATGCCCCAGCTGACTATCATCACCTTTCACATGTAATGCCACAGCTGACCATCATCACCTTTCACATGTAATGCCACAGCTGGCCATCATCAACTTTCACATGTAATGCCACAACTGGCCATCATTCCCTTCCACATGTAGTGCCACAGCTGACCATCATCCCATTCCACATGTAATGCCACATTTGACCATTCTGCCCTTCCCCGTGTTGTGTCACATCTGACTATCATCCCCTTCCGCATGTAGTGCCACATCTGACCATCATTCCCTTCAACATGTAGTGCCACAGCCGACCATCATCCCTTTCTGCATGTAGTACCACAGCTGGCCATTATTCCCTTCCGCATGTAGTGCCACAGCTGACCATCATCCCCTTCCACATGTAATGCCACATCTAACCATCACCCCTTTCCGGATGTAGTGCCACATCTGACCATCATTCCCTTCCACATGTAGTACCACATGCGTCCATCATCACCTTCCGCATGTAATGCACCAGCTAACCATCATCCCCTTCCGCATGTAATGCGCCAGCCATTCATCATTCCCTTCCGCATGTAATTCCACAGCTGGCCATCATCCCCTTCCGCATGTACTGCCACAGCTAGCCAGCATTCCCTTTCCCATGTAGTGCTACAGCTGACCATCCCCTTCCACATGTAGTTTCACATTTGACGATCATCCCCTTCCACATGTAATGCCACAGCTGACCATCATCCCATTCCACATGTAATGCCACATTTGAACATTCTGCCCTTCCCCGTGTAGTGTCACATCTGACTATCATCCCCTTCCGCATGTAGTGCCACATCTGACCATCATTCCCTTCAACATGTAGTGCCACAGCCGACCATCATCCCTTTCCGCATTTAGTACCACAGCTGGCCATTATTCCCTTCCGCATGTAGTGCCACAGCTGACCATCATCCCCTTCCACATGTAATGCCACATTTAACCATCCTCCCCCTCCCCATGTAGTGCCACATCTAACCATCACCCCCTTCCGGATGTAGTGGCGCATCTGACTAGCATTCCCTTCCACATGTAGTACCACAGGCGTTCATCATCCCCTTCTGCATGTAATGCGCCAGCCAACCATCATCCCCTTCCGCATGTAATGTGCCAGCCAACCATCATCCCCTTCCGCATGTAATTCCACAGCTGGCCATCATCCCCTTCCGCATGAAGTGCCAAAGCTGGCCATCATTTCCTTTCCCATGTAGTTTCACCACTGACGATCATCCCCTTCCGCATGTAATGCCACAGCTGACCATCATCCCCTTTCACATGTAATGCCACAGCTGGCCATCATCACCTTTCACATGTAATGCCACAGCTGGCCTTCATCACCTTTCACATGTAGTGCCACAGCTGGCCATCATTCCCTTCCGCATGTATTGCCCCAGCCGACCATCATCACCTTCCGCATGTAGTGCCCCAGCTGGCCATCATTCCCTTCCACATGTAGTGCCACAGCTGACCATCATCCCATTCCACATGTAATGCCACATTTGACCATCCTGCCCTTCCCCGTGTAGTGTCACATCTGACCATTATCCCCTTCCGCATGTAGTGCCACATCTGACCATCATTCCCTTCAACATGTAGTGCGACAGCCGACCATCATCCCTTTCTGCATGTAGTACCACAGCTGGCCATTATTCCCTTCCACATGTAGTGCCACAGCTGACCATCATCTTCTTCCACATGTAATGCCACATTTAACCATCCTCTCCTTCCCCATGTAGTGCCACATCTAACCATCACCCCTTTCTGGATGTAGTGCCACATCTGACCATCATTCCCTTCCGCATGTAATGCGCCAGCTAACCATCATCCCCTTCCGCATGTAATGCGCCAGCCGTTCATCATTCCCTTCCGCATGTAATTCCACAGCTGGCCATCATCCCCTTCCGCATGTAGTGCCACAGCTGGCCAGCATTCCCTTTCCCATGTAGTGCTACAGCTGACCATCCCCTTCCACATGTAGTTTCACATCTGACGATCATCCCCTTCCACATGTAATGCCACAGCTGACCATCATCCCATTTCACATGTAATGCCACAGCTGGCCATTATCACCTTTCACATGTAATGCCACAGCTGGCCATCATCACCTTTCACATGTATTGTCACAGCTGGCCATCATCACCTTCCGCATGTAGTGCCACATCTGACCATCATTCCCTTCAACATGTAATGCCACAGCCGACCATCATCCCTTTCCGCATGTAGTGCCACAGCTGCCCATCGTCCCCTTCCGCATGTAGTGCCACAGCCGACCATCATCCCCTTCCGCATGTAGTGCCACAGCTGGCCATCGTCCCCTTCCGCATATAGTGCCACAGCTGGCCATCATCCCCTTCCGCATGTAGTGCCACAGCTGGCCATCGTCCCCTTCCGCATATAGTGCCACAGCTGGCCACCATCCCCTTCCGCATGTAGTGCCACAGATGACATCATCCCCTTCCACATGTAATGCCACATATGACCATCCTCCCCTTCCCCATGTAGTGCCACAGCTGACCATCATCCCGTTCTACATGTAGTTTCACATCTGATCATCATACAATTTCACATGTAATGCCACATCTAACCATAATTCCCATCCACATGTAATGCCACATCTAACCATAATCCCCATCCACATGTAGTACCACAGCTGACTATCATCACCTTACGCATGAGTTCTTTTTGGGGTATCCCAGATACTCCACCTCCTAAAGTCAGATCACCAAAAACTCCATTCACAGTGCTTTTTTAGTTGCTGGGACATGTATTGCCATATCTGATGGTTATTCCTTTTCCTTAGTTGCTGGGACATGTAGTGCCACATCTGATGGTCACTCCCTCTCCTTAGTTGCTGGGACATGTAGTGTCTCATCTGATGGTCACTCCTTTTCCTTAGTTGCTGGGACATGTAGTGTCACATCTGATGGTCACTCCTTTTCCTTAGTTGCTGGGACATGTAGTGCCACATCTGATGGTCACTCCTTTTCCTTAGTTGCTGGGACATGTAGTGCCACATCTGATGGTCACTCCTTTTCCTTAGTTGCTGGGACATGTAGTGCCACATCTGATGGTCACTCCTTTTCCTTAGTTGCTGGGACATGTAGTGTCACATCTGATGGTCACTCCTTTTCCTTAGTTGCTGGGACATGTAGTGTCACATCTGATGGTCACTAGTTTTCCTTAGTTGCTGGGACATGTCGTGTCACATCTGATGGTCACTCCTTTTCCTTAGTTGCTGGGACATGTAGTGTCACATCTGATGGTCACTCCTTTTCCTTAGTTGCTGGGACATGTAGTGCCACATCTGATGGTCACTCCTTTTCCTTAGTAGCTGGGACATGTAGTGTCACATCTGATGGTCACTCCTTTTCCTTAGTTGCTGGGACATTTAGTGTCACATCTGATGGTCACTCCTTTTCCTTAGTTGCTGGGACATGTAGTGCCACATCTGATGGTCACTTATTTTCCTTAGTTGCTGGGACATGTAGTGTCACATCTGATGGTCACTCCTTTTCCTTAGTTGCTGGGACATGTAGTGCCACATCTGATGGTCACTCCTTTTCCTTAGTTGCTGGGACATGTAGTGTCACATCTGATGGTCACTCCTTTTCCTTAGTTGCTGGGACATGTAGTGCCACATCTGATGGTCACTCCTTTTCCTTAGTTGCTGGGACATGTAGTGTCACATCTGATGGTCACTCCTTTTCCTTAGTTGCTGGGACATGTAGTGTCACATCTGATGGTCACTCCTTTTCCTTAGTTGCTGGGACATGTAGTGTCACATCTGATGGTCACTCCTTTTCCTTAGTTGCTGGGACATGTAGTGTCACATCTGATGGTCACTCCTTTTCCTTAGTTGCTGGGACATGTAGTGTCACATCTGATGGTCACTCCTTTTCCTTAGTTGCTGGGACATGTAGTGTCACATCTGATGGTCACTCCTTTTCCTTAGTTGCTGGGACATGTAGTGCCACATCTGATGGTCACTCCTTTTCCTTAGTTGCTGGGACATGTAGTGTCACATCTGATGGTCACTCCTTTTCCTTAGTTGCTGGGACATGTAGTGTCACATCTGATGGTCACTCCTTTTCCTTAGTTGCTGGGACATGTAGTGTCACATCTGATGGTCACTCCTTTTCCTTAGTTGCTGGGACATGTAGTGTCACATCTGATGGTCACTCCTTTTCCTTAGTTGCAAGGCATTTTGCAGCCTCAGTCCATTTATTTCATCAAACTGTCACCGGTGTTGTTTTTTTTAGTCTTATTGTGTTTCTGAAATCATAAAAACGCTTCTAAAGATTGGATTCCTGTCCCCTAATGACACATGTAACACCGTCACTGAAAGAAGAAAAGCACCCAGCGTCCACATTGCTAAGTGCATGACTGATATTGATTTGTAAATTATACTCATAACTGCCACCACCCCTCAGCCTCTATGCCAGCAATCAATACAAGCTTTATGTTGGTGATCAACTAGCTGCCTCTTCAGCCTTTATACTCAGTTCCTATTTTATGTCAGATCTTTAAACCATGTCCCTAACAGCTCCTAATTGACTATTCTCCATCCATATACATTACAGCTGCAGCAGAGTTCAGTGCTCAGTGACTGGGACATGACTCTGGTAGGCTTTTTACTCTGAACAATACTGCTGGCATTTAAGTTGAAAGGGACAGAATTTTTCGTAAAGTGTGTAGAGCGCTTTATACCATGTCATCGCCTTTTACAGGACGGTGTATTAAAAAAAAAAAGAAAAAGGAAATGGATGGCTAAGAGAATAGCTGTATGCCATGCATATGTGACTGGGAGACTGCTATTTGTCTGGATGGTCTGCTACCATTGTACTGCACACCTACAGATCTTGATAACACAGACCATTTTTTAAATAACGTTTAAAATAAAATATATATATAATTTTATCAATGTTTTTACCTTTTAAAGTTTTATATTTCTTTTAAATTTCTGTTTAGTTTTTGACAAAGCCCCCCCCCCCATCTTTTTTTTTATTTTTATCCTAATTATCATTATTTGGCATGCATAAATAAAACTTGTCACAGACATTGATGACTTGTCATCTGTAAGTCATTGGCACCACATCCCTTTTGATTGATAACAGAATTGAAAGGAGAATAGGACTTTAAAGGTGCAAAAATACACAAATGAAAATATCAAAAAGACATTTTAATGTATAAAAGTTAAAATTGACAGAGTAACATCCATCTAATGTATAATATACAATTTCAGAGTGTACAAAGTAGACAAAATTCTCAACATGTTTCACCACTGTTAGTAGCTTCTTCAGGAGCTTTACATTTGTCGAGCACTATCTACTGAAAAATAGAAAAATCGAATGACAAACATGATACACAAATAATACAAGAGAAACACGAATCAAAACATTATAGACAAAATTTATTTCATCCCAAATTGGCTGGATTCACAGAGAGCGACTTACAATAGGAGCCAGCAATTACCTGTATGCAGATGGACTGGTTGAGACATAGTCAAGACATACTCAAGGAACTAGGGAGTAGTAATGTCTTGTCCACATACCTTCCTCTATGGTACACCAAATAATCCTTTTCTCTGGGCTTCCTCTTGACCTCTCGGCATCATTCATATTTTATATTTTCAACCAGTCCATCTGCATACAGGTAATTGCTGGCTCCTATTTTAAGTCGGTCTCTGTAAACCCAGCCAATTTTGGATGAAATTGATTGTGTCTATAATGTTTTGATTCGTGTTTCTTTTGTATTATTTGTGTATCATGTTTGTCATTATATTTTTCTATTTTTCAGTAGATAGTGCTCGACAAATGTAAATCTCCTTAAGAAGCTACTAACAGTGGTGAAACATGTTGAGAATTTTGTCTACTTTGCACACTCTGAAATTATATATTATACATTAGATGGATGTTACTCTGTCAATTTGAACTTTTATACATTAAAATTTCTTTTTGATATATTCACTTGTGTATTTTTGCACCTTTAAAGTCCCATTCTCCTTTCAATATTGTAGTCACAGACATGATCAAGCTGATAACATTTGATTCAGAAGCATCCAGGGACACATCTAATAATTTCCATTTGGGATTAATAAATTATTCTGAAACTGCATCCCCTGCAGCAGTACAGTGATTATCTAGTACCCAGGGCGAAGATGCCAAACTGTGCCCACGCCCCCCAAGATATATGAGCATTATGTGCCAGCAAAAAACCCCCACACAATAAAAAAATGTAAAAAAAAACAAGCACAAATTTGCATGCTGACCCCCAAATATTCCCTTTGCCAGCCAAAATGTTCCCCAAATGAAAACTTCCCCGCACAAATCTTTGACCCCACATTCCCCTTCGATCTCAAATCCTCCCTGTCCCCCAAATGTCTCCCAACACAAGTCCCCCCCCTTCCTCCTCCCATCACCTATGCTAGCACAAATCCTCTACCCTTCTAGCATAAATCCTCTCCCCCACCCCCAAAAAAATTGCCCTTCCTAGCACAAAGCCCCCTAAATCCCCCCAAATCCCCCCAAATCCCTCCTCTTAGCGCAAATTCTCCTCCCCAAATTTCCCCATGAGAATAAATCTTTGAATAACTAGCATGTAGCGCCCGATCTCACACATGCGCAATATGCACACCTCACAGCGCAGGAAACTTCTCTGGTTGCCATCACAACATGCGTCGTCGTTGGAAGTGCCCGCCCCGTTGTGATGGCAACCAAGATAAACAGTAGACATTCACTCAAACCCAAAATCTCCCAGGAGATAGTGCGCAGCCGAATATTGCGCACATAGCCGTAGATGGGAGAGACAGGAAGTGCTGAATAAATCCTTATAAACAAGGTCAAGACAGTGGGGGGAAAAAAAATGCCCATTGCAATTTGTATATCAAGGTCTGAAGCGGATGATGTAGAGATCGAAAAGTGGGTGGAACTCCGCTTTAATGCATGCAGTAACTGACTCACTGAGTAACGTGGCAAGGCAAAGGAAGACCATTTTTACCTAAAGTCTAGGTTCACACCCTCGTTTCCCGCAGAAAAAGGTGCATGCATCTTTTTTAAATTGGGCCTGCAGGGAAATCGCATGGTCATTTTCACCTTATGATTTCCCTGCGGTTCCCACACCTGCAAACGCGCTGCGTTTTTACATGCGTTGGGGTGCCGTGCAGAGTAAATTGAAGCCTTGCGTGTTTTCTCACAGCAGTGCGTATTTACTGTGAGTGGTTATAGGTATCGCTGCAATTCCCACACCCGCAACCAAACACATAGGTGTGAACCAAGTCTTAGGGCACATTCATACCATATCTGTTGGGCAACTTTGCCCAACACAGTCCCAATGCATAGATTGTGTAGGTGAGCCAAGGAGTACAGTTTCCTACACCATCAAAAGACACTTGGAAACTGGAGGAAACTCTGACAGAACAAAAATCTAGCAAGCCCAAAGTCACATCAGAATCAAAAGAAAAAATTCTGAGGGTCAACACAAATGTGCTAGTAGATATACAATATCTCACAAAAGTGAGTACACCCTTCACATTTTTGTAAATATTTTATTATATCTTTTCATGTGACAACACTGAAGAAATTACACTTTGCTAAAATATAAAATAGTGAGTGTACAGCTTGTATAACAGTGTACATTTGCTGTCCCATCAAAATAACTCAACACAAAGCCATTAATGTCTAAACTGCTGGCAACAAAAGTGAGTACACCCCTAAGTGAAAATGTCCAAATTGGGCCCAATTAGCCATTTTCCCTCCCCGGTGTCATGTGACTCATTAGTGTCCCAAGGTCTCAGGTGTGAATGGGGAACAGGTGAGTTAAATTTGGTGTTATCGCTCTCACTCTCTCATACTGGTCACTGGAAGTTCAACATGGCACCTCATGGCAAAGAACTCTAAGGCCCCTTTCACACTGAGGCGCTTTGCAGGCGCTATTGCGCTCTAAATAGCGCCTGCAATGCGCCCCAAAAAAGCCTCTCAATACTATCCAATGTGAAAGCCCGAGGGCTTTCACACTGGAGCGTTGCGCTTGCAGGAGGCTCAAAAAACTCCTGCAAGCCGCATCTTTGAGGCGCAATAGGAGCGCTAAAAATAGCGCTCCTATAGCGCCCCTGCCCATTGAAATCAATGGGGTAGCGCCTTTAATACGCCCGCAAAACGCCTCAAAGAGGCGTTATTGCGGGCGTTTTTAACCCTTTTTCGGCCGCTAGCGGGGGTTAAAATACCCCCGCTAGCGCCGGCAAATCGCGGCAAAAAAAACGGTATAGCGGCGCTAAAAATAGCGCCGCTATACCGCCAGCGCATACAGCGCCTCAGTGTGAAAGTAGCCTTAGGATCTGAAAAAAAGAATTGTTACTCTACATAAAGATGACCTAGGCTATAAGAAGATTGCCAAGACCCTGAAACTGAGCTGCAACATGGTGGCCAAGACCATACAGCAATTTAACAGGACAGGTTCCACTCAGAACAGGATTCGCCATGGTCGACCAAAGAAGTTGAGTGCACATGCTCAGCATCATATCCAGAGGTTGTCTTTGGGAAAAAGACATATGAGTGCTGCCAGCATTGCTGCAGAGGTTAAAGGGGACGAGGGTCAGCCTGTCAGTGCTCAGACCATACGCCGCACACTACATCAAATTGGTCTGCATGGCTGTCATCGCAGAAGGAAGCCTCCTCTTAAGATGATGCACAAGAAAGCCCGCAAACATTTTGCTGAAGACAAGCAGACTAAGGACATGAATTACTGGAACCATGTCCTGTGGTCTGATGAGACCAAGATAAACTCATTTGTTTCAGATGGTGTCAAGCGTGTGTGGCGGAAATCAGGAGAGGAGTACAAAGACAAGTGTGTCTTGCCTACAGTCAGTTCATTGAGGGAACCATGATGCTATCATGTATTGTGACATACAGATGCAGAGCATGATCCCTTCCTTCGGAGACTGGGCCACAGGGCAATATTCCAATATGATAACGACCCCAAACACACCTCCAAGATGACCACTGCCTTGCTAAAGAAGCTGAGGGTAAAGGTGATGGACTGGCCAAGCATGTCTCCAGACCTAAACCCTATTGAGCATCTGTGGGGCATCCTTAAATGGAAGGTGGAGGAGCGCAAGGTCTCTAACATCCACCAACTCTGTGATGTAATCATGGAGGAGAGGAAGAGGACTCCAGGGGCAACCTGTGAAGCTCTGGTGAACCCCATGCCCAAGAGGGTTAAGGCAGTGCTGGAAAATAATTGTAGCAACACAAGATATTGACACTTTGGGCCCAATTTGGACATTTTCACTTAGGGGCGTACTCACTTTTGTTGCCAGCGGTTTAGACGTTAATGGCTGTGTTTTGAGTTATTTTGAGGGGACAGCAAATTTACACTGTTATACAAGCTGTACACTCACTACTTTACATTGTAGCAAAGTGTCATTTCTTCGGTGTTGACACATGAAAAGATCTAATATCTAATATCTAGATCTAATATTTACAAAAATGTGAGGGGTGTACTCACTTTTGTGAGCTACTGTATCTGCAAAGGTAGCAACTGATGAGCCAAAACATTTCCATTCAGTTTTGTTAAATTAAGCAATTCCATCGGCATAGGTTTAGGTTGGCTTGATCAGTGAAAAAACAAAAAAAGCTGGTTGAATTTTGTTGAAAATGACCATCTTCATACAGCAGATGAAGGCTTTGACATCTAATAAATATACTGTGGTCTTGTCTCTCCATCTCCTCGGCAGGGGAGGAGCCCTTTTGTATAGCGAAAACTATAGGAAAATGTGTTTAACGGATATGAATATGTTTTTTGTGCATTTCCTTCAAAGTCTATGGGGCCAAAATTGCATTAAAGGGGTTGTAAAGGTTTGTTTTTTATTTTCTAAATAGGTTCCTTTAAGCTAGTGCATTGTTGGTTCACTTACCTTTTCCTTTGATTTACCTTCTAAATGTTTTTTTTCTGTCTGAATTTCTCACTTCCTGTTTCTCCTCACTAAACTTCACACCATCATCCGAGTGGTGTTTAGTCAGCCAGAACAGCTTACTGAACAGCTTACTGAGGAGGAACAGGAAGTGAGAAATTCAGACAAAGAAAACAAAGAAAAAAAATATTTAGAAGGTAAATCAAAGGAAAAGGTAAGTGAACCAACAATGCACTAGCTTAAAGGACCCTATTTAGAAAATAAAAAACAAACCATTACAACCCCTTTAACTTGCTCCAAAAGAATGACATGCAGCATTTTCCAAAACCATACATGTGACCTGGCACCATAGAAAGAAGATGGGATTCCTCTAGTCATGGGGTGACACAAAACGCACCATAAATGGCACAGATGTGAAAAGAGGCTAAAGGTAGCCATACACAGCCCAGTATATGCAAATGCTACATCATATTTTGAACTTTACTAGCAATCTGGCGCATGAATTAACAAAAATTTTCTCACAGTGCTCTGTCCCACTTACCCCCCCCCCCCCCCTTGGCTTTTTACCTTTAGTTCAATGTTTTTTTTAACCTGAATTATATGTGATGGATTAGAACACAATAGTCTAAGTTGGTGAAGTAAAATTAGAAAAAATATATACATAAAACTATTTTTCAGAAATAAAAAACTGATAAATGGCATGTGCGTATATATTCACCCCCTTTGTTATGAAGCCCATAAAAAGCTCTGGTGCAACCAATTACCTTCAGAAGTCACATAATTAGTGAAATGATGTCCACCTGTGTGCAATCTAAGGGCTCTTTCACACGGGACGGATCCGTGAAGATCCACCCCGTGAAGCTCCGCTTTTCAGCGGGGATCGCTCCGTTGATCCCCGCTGAGCCGGCGGATGACTGGGCGGTCCCCGCACACTGTGCAGGGACCGCCCTGTCAGAGCGCCGCTCTCCCCTATGGGGGATCGGATGAACACGGACCGTCTGTCTGTGTTCATCCGATCCGCTCCGCCGACGGATGGAAAAATAGGGTTTTCCTCCGTCACACGTTGGCAGAGCGGAGCCGGTTGGATGTCAGCGGACATGTCACCGCTGACATCCGTGGCTCCATAGGGCTACATGGAGCACCCGTTCAGGTCTGCCTAAAAAACTGACAGGCGGACCTGAACGGGGCCTAAAGGGGCCTAAGTGTCACATGATCTGTCATTACATATACACACCTTTTTGAAAGGCCCCAGAGGCTGCAACACCTAAGCAAGAGGCACCACTAACCAACCACTGCCATGAAGACCAAGGAACCAGGGTTGCCACCTCATCCCTTTAAACCCGAACACATATAAATTACACAGGTTCTGAGGCTAATTAAATGCAGATACGACACCAAGTGAGTTAAATTACCACCTTAATCATCCACAGAACCTGTGTAATTCATATGTGTTCGGGTTTAAAGGGATGAGGTGGCAACTCTACAAGGAACTCTCCAAACAAGTAAGGGACAATGTTGTTGAGAAGTACAAGTCAGGGTTAGGTTATAAAAAAATATCCAAATCTTCGATGATCCCTAGGAGCACCATCAAATCCATCATAACCAAATGGGAAGAACATGGCACAACAGCAAATCTGTCAAGAGACGGCCGCACACCAAAACTCATGGACCGGACAAGGAGGGAATTAATCAGAGAGGCAGCGCAGAGGCATTAGGTAACACTGGAGGAGCTGCAGAGTTCCACAGCAGAGACTGGAGTATCTGTACATAGGGCGACAATAAGCCGTACACTCCATAGAGTTGGGCTTTATGGCAGAGTGGCCAGAAGAAAGCCATTACTTTCAGCAAAAAACAAAATGGCACGTTTTGAGTTTGTGAAAAGGCATGTGGGAGACTCCCAAAATGTATGAAGGAAAGTGCTCTGGTCTGATGAGACTAAAATGTAACTTTTTGGCCATCAAAGAAAATGCTATGTCTGGTGCAAACCCAACACATCACATCACCCAAAGAACACCATCCCCACCGTGAAACATGGTGGTGGCAGCATCATGTTGTGGGGATGTTTTTCAGCAGTTGGGACTGGGAATCTGGTCAGAGTTGAAGGAAAGATGGATGGTGCTAAATACAGGGATATTCTTGAGCAAACCTGTACCACTCTATGTGTGATTTGAGGCTAGGACGGAGGTTCACCTTCCAGCAAGACAATGACCCCAAACACACTGCTAAAGCAACACTTGAGTGGTTTAAGGGAAAACATGTAAATGTGTTGGAATGGCCTAGTCAAAGCGTGTTATAGAGTGAGACACCCGTTACACATCCAAAATGAGAAGCTCCGCTTTTTCGCACCCTCCACTGCCACATTTGGCATTTTTCAGGGGGGGGGACCTTGTTCTGACAGGTACCTACTCCCACTTCCTGGTGAGATCGCCTGACAAGTATTTCCGGCCCCATCTCCTTCCCCCCGCTGCCTTCTGGAACATACACAGGTCCCAGAAGGTGGCAGGACCATTCAGAAAGTGCAGCGTGACTCGCGCATGCGAAGTAGGAAACTGAGTAACTAATGTCGCTCCAGCTGATACAGTATGTTGATCAGCTGGCGTGACATCAACACGGCGCATGCGCAGATCATCGGAGGCAGTATTCGACGATCTGCTAAGCACAGAGGGAGAATGTAATTGTCAGATTTTGCCTCGCTATTGCGGGACGGGTTGTTGCTGTCTTAAAGGGTGGGTTTTGTGTGTGTTTTAACCCACCCTTAGACACAGCCAAAACACGCCGTTTATCACACTGAACCTGTCATGCAACAAGTAGAAAACACAGCGTTCAATACAGGAAAAACCCGCCCCGCAATAGCGTTCTCCCTCCTCTGTTTGCATAGCGTCGGATAATGCCTTCGACCATGTGCGCATGCGCCGTGTTGACATCACGCCAGCTGATCAACATATCAGCTGGAGTGACGTTTGTTACTGCGCACGTGCAGACCTATCTGATGCATTTTTCGACAGGGGGGGGCATTTCTCGTTAGAACATCAGAAAGCCGAGGCTTCCTGTGCACATCGCTGGATCGAGATGGGGCTCAGGTAAGTATTAGGGGGAGCTCCTGCACACAGAAGGTTTTTTACTATGCATGCAGGTAAAACAAAAAAACTTGAGCCTTTACAACCACTTTAAACATCTCAATGTGCGGTTTAGCTCTCAAACTGTTAATCAGTAATAAGATGAATTTTTTTTTACTACCACAACAGAAATTTGACATTCTACACAGATTAAACATTTAAATTGGTCTATGAGTAAATGTTGCAGAATCCTCCTCTGTTTTGGTGCAATGAATTGTGTGTCAGAGGAGCAGCTAAGGAAAAGGATTGTGCTGGCGGTTCTCACGAAAACTGGGGAGAAGCTCTTGTCTTCTTTCCTTTTTTGTGTCTGCCAGTGGAAAGATGAAAGGTAAAGGGAGAAGGATGGGAAGAAAGGGACAGTGACAGACACTAGTGTCTTCATTGTCATCCCCACCCTGGCAAGATAGCAGAGTTTCTCTTTCGGCCTCTTGTGGCTATAGTTGTAAACATAAGGTGTAGCAGAAGTGGAGCTTATCAGACATCAGAGTCCTGTCCCTTTTATTGTTTTACTACAAGACACAGTGATAGAGCTGGCGCCTGGGAGGTAGAGACCGAGGACAGGCGGAACTAACTACCCTGAGCTGTGCCAGTCACAGCAAGGTCACAATCGGGAAAGTTTTACTTTGTAACACAAGTGGCATTACAAGCAGAATTAGGAGCTACTACTGAACCTATCTTCTGCAGGGGCACGCAATGCAAGCTAAGAAACACAGGACCTCTCTTGTTAAAGCGGAGGTCCACCCAGAAAAATGTTTTACTTTAAAAATCCTAAAAAAAAAGGAAAAAATGTATAGATTTTTTTTTATTTTTTATACTCACCTGAAATGCCTGTTGCTATGAGGAAGTCCCCTAATCTGCCTTCTGCTGTGCCTCTTCCTTGTCCTCGGATTGAGAACTTCCGTTTCCTCTTCTTGTGAATGGGGTGCGCTGCCTTCTGGGAACTGTGTGTATCCCAGGAGGCAAGCCGCCCGTTCACAAAGCGCCGTGTGAGTGGCGCATGCGCAGTAGGAAACGGGCAGTGAAGCCGTCAGGCTTCCCTTAGTCAGGATGGAGGAGCCGTTACCTGCCAGCAGCAATCGATCGCCGTGGCGGGACCGACATCGCGGGCGATACGGTGACCACATTTTCAAACTACCATTCAGGGACACCCTCCCTTCCCAAAAATCAGCTTGTGCTGTAACGAATCACAGCACAGTGATTGGACACAAGAGGCGGGATTTATGATTTCTCCAATCACAAGCAGGGGGCGGGATTGTGCGCATTCCGAGCCAGGACAAGTACTGTCAGTGAGTAAAGCGGTGATGTGGTGGCCTTTTTTGGGGGCATCAGATTGGCCCGGGGGGGGGGGGTGTCTGTGTCAGTTTCATTCCGGGACACTGTATTGTCCTGGAATGAATGTGCCCGGGACAGACCTGCAAAATGCGGGACTGTCCCGGGCAATCCGGGACATGTGGTCACCCTAGCGGGCGAGTAGGACAGGTAAGTGTCCTTATTAAAAGTCAGCAGCTACACTGTTAGTAGCTGCTGACTTTTTTTTTTGTTTTCTTAAACTGGCTGCACCTCCACTTTAAAGCAGAAATAAACTCAAAAGCAAGCATTTATTATATTGCAGCTTACCAATTCTTATGTAATGGCTGCATTTGTTTTCTTTTTTAGGCTTCGTTTCTTCTATTTTCATCTGGTGATCCAGCCAGCAAGTCTGCTGTGTTTCACAGCACAAGCTTTTCAGCAGAATGTATCAGTTTACATGGATGAGACAAACACCGTAAAGTGGCTCTAAAGTCAGAAGGTTTTTGATCTTAGGCCCCTTTCACACTACTGCGACTTCAAAGTTGCACGATTTTACCGCGATTCGCGGCCGCGACTTTGCCGTGATTCACGGCCACGATTTCAGGGAATGCCTGTGTAAGTGGCATGAAAATCGGACCAAAGTAGTGCAGGGACTACTTTGAAGTCGGAACGACTTGAAGTCGTACTAATATGAATGGTTGCCATTGGAAATCATGGGGAACGACTTGTCATGCTACTTTGCCATCACAAATCGTGGGACAAGTCGTACAAGTGTGAAATGGGCCTTAAGGAGGAACTGCGGTCTGCTCACATAATTTGTAATAAAAACATCTTTGCCATTCTGGAGCTTCCCTCCAACCACTTTGCATATTATTTTATATATACTGTGATTCTGTACTTGCCAAATATGCTGCAGAAATCTCCCTCCTCTGAGTCTGGCTGCATTTAACTGTGGGCAGCTGAAGCTGCTGCCTGTTCACTTCCTGGATTTACACAGACACACAGAGGCACACCTCCAGCTCTGCAGCTCTCATTGGCCCTCTTTTGACTCATCCCCCCTCCCTTCCTGGCAAACTCTCACGAGAGTTAGAGAGAGAGCTGTGCATGATGTCATAAGCCTAGGCTTTTCACCAGACAAGAAACAGGAAGTGGCTGTATAAGGTATTTACTGGCAGAAAAAAAGTTTACTATCTGAAGTTAAAGAGGAGTTCCACCCAAAAACAGAACTTCTGCTTTAAGTACTGGTGACCCCCTGACATGCCACATTTGGCATGTCATTTTTTTTTTTTACCTAGTTTTCACAGGTACACAGCTCCCACTTCCTATCCTGGCACCGCGACACCGGATGGAAGTTCACCTCTCCCCCTCCCTCCCTGCAATCTTCTGGGACACGTCACAGGTCCCAGGAGATTGCCCGGCCATTCATAATGCGCAGCGCGGCTTGCGCATGCACAGTGCGCGCCTGGCTGAGCCCAGACTTGCAATGCCAGCGCTGCAGAGAGGAGGGGAAGAGAAGCGAGGTTTCGAGCGGCCGCATCGCTGGACGGTGGGACAGGTGATTGTCTGTTTATTAACCACTTGTCCCCTGCCCACTGTCAATTGACGGCGGGCAGAGGATACTCTCGTTCTGGGAGGACGTCATATGACGTCCTCCCTTTAAAACGAGCTAGGAGGCGCGCCGCGTTCACAAGGCCCCAGTGCGCGTGCCCGGCGGCCGCGATTGCCGCCGGGCACCCGCGATTGCCCGGGAAATGAGCAGGAAAGTGGATCTCTGTGTGTAAGCACAGAGATCCACGTCCTGTGAGGGAGAGGGGACCGATGCTGTGTCCCTTGTACATAGGGACAACCATCGGTCACCTCCCCCAGTCAGTCCCCTCCCCCCACAGTAAGAACACATTGAGGGAACATATTTAACCCCTTCCCGCCCCCTAGTGGTTAACCCCTTCCCTGCCAATCACATTTATACAGTAATCAATGCATTTTTATAGCAGGGATCGCTGTATAAACGTGAATGGTCCCAAAAATGTGTGAAAAGTGTCCGATGTGTCCGCCGCAATATCGCAGTCACAATAAAAAATCGCAGATCGCCGCCATTACTAATAAAAAAATAAAAAAATAAAAATGCTATAAATCTATCCCCTATTTTGTACACGCTATAACTTTTGCGCAAACCAATCAATACGCGCTTATTGCGATTTTTTTTTTATACCAAAAATATGTAGAAGAATACGTATCGGCCTAAACTGAGGAAAATTTTATTTAAAAAAAAAAAATAGGTATTTATTATAGCAAAAATTAAAAAATAGTGTTTTTTTTCCAAACTGGACGCTCTTCTTTTGTTTATAGCGCAAAAAATAAAAACCGCAGAGGTGATCAAATACCACCAAAAGAAAGCTCTATTTGTGGGAAAAAAAAGGACGCAAATTTCGTTTGGGAGCCATGTCGCACGACCGCGCAATTGTCATTCAAAGTGTGACAGCGCTGAAAGCTGAAAAATGGCTTGGGCAGGAAGGGGGTTTTCGTGCACAGTAGGGAAGTGGTTAAAAGTCAGCAGTTACACTTTTTGTGGCTGCTGGTTTTTAAATGGGTGGAACTCCGCTTTAAGACAACAAGAGCAGAGGATTTAATAGATGGAAAGATAAAAAAATGACTAAAGGTCCGCTTTAATGCATTCTATGTATTAAGATAAAAAGCCTTCTGTGTGCTCCCCTCCTAAGCCCCCCTAATACTTTCCTGAGCCCCATCTCCTTCCAGCGATGTTGTACAAGATTCTCAACTGTCAGGACTCTCCTTCCTCATTGGCTGAGACAGCAGCAGGGCACCCATAGCTCCCACTGTTGTCAATCAAATTCAGTGAGCCAATGGGGAGAGAGGGGGGTGGGGCCGAGCCACGGCTTGGTATCTGAATGGACAAACAGAGCAGCAGCTTAGCATGGCAGGAGCCAGGGGCCAGAAGCACCAGCGAGGGACTCGAGAAGAGGAGGATGGGGCTGATCAGTGCAAAACCATTACACAGAGGAGGTAAGTATAACATGTTTGTTTTTTTAAAACAAAAAAAATTAAAATGAGCCTTTAGTAAAACTGGAAGGGGGAATAAAATGATCAGCTATTATTTATTCATGTAAAACCTTTATCCCAAAAGGAAAAAAATATATATAGCTGTAACTGATTATAAAGTGTGAACTGGAGTTTGGCTTCAATTTGTTAGTGGTTCTAAATCTGCTAATTGGTTTAACACTATAACACTGCTCCTCGCCGCCTGACAATGCTGCTGTCTGCTGTGCCTCTTGTGCCCATTCATCCAGAGTTGTGTCTCACTAATACAGGAGGTATGTTACTGGCCAGAGCACCAGGTGAAAACAGAAGGGGGAAAAAAATAAAAAAAAAGGAAACTAAAGCAGCCACCACATCTAAGGATTGGTAAGCTGCAATATATTACATTTTGGGTTTTGGGTTTAATACTGCTTGAGGTCATGCCAAATATTTATATCTTGCTGCTTATTTTTTTTTTTTTTAACTGAAATTCTCCTCTTTTCTGTCCTGTTAAGCAGGGGCCTGGGAAATATTGTTTAACATAATTAACTGTCTATATTGTGCTGGCAGATCTCATTATCCGTTGAAAATAGTAAAAAAGTAAATGTGAACACTCTGCTAACAGAGGGTTAAAGATCTCAAGACTTGGGTGACATTTTAAGTCAATACACTTTTAAACCAACTTGTCCCTAAATCTGTCCCTTGCAAGTTATTTTGAATAGTAGTTTTAAAAAATACACGCTGCTGGTAGAGTCCTATGTATAATCCTATTCCAAAGAAACAAATACATATTTGAAAAATGATTTTTAAGTGTGCTGTGTTTCTCAAATTTGGCTGCAAAGGTGGAAATACACTTTACATACTTATACAGGTTTACTGGACTATTGTTAGGGTTAGCATTACAAGAGTTTGGTGTGAGGGTTCATTTTAAGGTAACAGGAATCAGGGCCGTCTTAATAGCATCATGGATCCCTGAGCAAAGTAATTCTCTGGGGCCCCTTCAATGGAGACAGCGCAGGTAAATACACATCAAGTAGGTAGGAGGCAGACAAGCGGAGCTCCGCTTTGACTACATGAACAATCATTCTGTACAGCAAAGAAACATACTACATACATAAAGTAACAAAGCTGTCCTGTGCATATTCAGTATCCGCTAGATTGATGCATCCCCAGCACTATGGCCCCTCTACACCCCAGATATCCCCCCAGCACTCTGACCCCTCTACACCCCAGATATTCCCCCAGAACTCAGACCCCTCTACACCCCAGATATCCCCCCAGCACTCTGACCCCTCTATACCCCAGATATCTCCCCAGCACTCTGACCCCTCTATACCCCAGATATCTCCCCAGCACTCTGACCCCTCTACACCCCAGATATCCCCCCAGCACTCCGACCCCTCTACACCCTAGATATCTCCCCAGCTCTCTGACCCCTCTATACCCCAGATATCTCCCCAGCACTCTGACCCCTCTACACCCCAGATATCCCCCCAGCACTCTGACCCCTCTACATCCCAGATATCCCCCCAGCACTCTGACCCCTCTACATCCCAGATATCCCCCCAGCACTCTGACCCCTCTACATCCCAGATATCCCCCCAGCGCTCTGACCCCTCTACACCCAAGATATCCCCCCAGCACTCTGACCCCTCTACATCCCAGATATCCCCCCAGCACTCTGACCCCTCTATACCCCAGAAATCTCCCCAGCACTCTGACCCCTCTACACCCCAGATATCCTCCCAGCGCTCTGACCCCTCTACACCCCAGATATCTCCTCAGCACTCTGACCCATCTACACCCCAGATTTCCCCCCCGCACTCTGACCCCTCTACATCCCAGATACCCCCCCCTCCCCAGCACTCTGAACCCTTCACATCCCAGATGTCCCCCCACCACTCTGACTGCTCTACATCCCACATATCCCCTCAGCACTGTGACCCCCTCTACATCCCAGATATCCCCCTAGCACTCTGAACCCTCTACATTCCAGATATCCCCTCCAGCACTCTGACCCCTCTACACCCCAGATATCCCCCCAGCACTGTGACCCCTCTACATCCCAGATATCCCCCCCAGCACTCTGAACCCTCTACATCCCAGATATCCCCCAGCACTCTGACCCCTCTACATCCCAGATATCCCCCCCCAGCACTCTGACCCCTCTACATCCCAGATATCCCCCCCAGCACTCTGACCCCTCTACAGCCCAGATATCCCCCCCAGCACTCTGACCCCTCTACAGCCCAGATATCCCTGCCAGCACTCTGAACCCTCTACATCCCAGATATCCCCCAGCACTCTGACCCCTCTACATCCCAGATATCCCCCCACCACTCTGACCGCTCTACATCCCACATATCCCCTCAGCACTGTGACCCCCTCTACATCCCAGATATCCCCCTAGCACTCTGAACCCTCTACATCCCAGATATCCCCTCCAGCACTCTGACCCCTCTACACCCCAGATATCCCCCCAGCACTGTGACCCCTCTACATCCCAGATATCCCCCCCAGCACTCTGAACCCTCTACATCCCAGATATCCCCCAGCACTCTGACCCCTCTACATCCCAGATATCCCCCCCAGCACTCTGACCCCTCTACATCCCAGATATCCCCCCCAGCACTCTGACCCCTCTACATCCCAGATATCCCCCCAGCACTCTGACCCCTCTACATCCCAGATATCCCCCCCAGCACTCTGACCCCTCTACAGCCCAGATATCCCCCCCAGCACTCTGACCCCTCTACATCCCAGATATCCCCCCCAGCACTGTGACCCCTCTACATCCCAGATATCCCCCCAGCACTCTGACCCCTCTACATCCCAGATATCCCCCCCAGCACTCTGACCCCTCTACAGCCCAGATATCCCCCCCAGCACTCTGACCCCTCTACAGCCCAGATATCCCTGCCAGCACTCTGAACCCTCTACATCCCAGATATCCCCCCAGCACTCTGACCCCTCTACATCCCAGATATCCCCCCACCACTCTGACCGCTCTACATCCCACATATCCCCTCAGCACTGTGACCCCCTCTACATCCCAGATATCCCCCCAGCACTCTGAACCCTCTACATCCCAGATATCCCCTCCAGCACTCTGACCCCTCTACACCCCAGATATCCCCCAGCACTGTGACCCCTCTACATTCCAGATATCCCCCCCAGCACTCTGACCCCTCTACACCCCAGATATTCCCCCACCACTCTGACATCTCTACATCCCAGATATCCCCCCCAGGATACCACAGATCCCCCCTCAGCATTGTTTTCCCCCATACACCCTTGATATCCCCCAGCACCATTATTCCATCCATGTTGTACAGCCTTTTCCAGTGGAGATACAGTGCATGTGAACTTTTGGCCCACCTCTACATCCCAGATATCCCCCCACCACTCTGACCGCTCTACATCCCACATATCCCCTCAGCACTGTGACCCCCTCTACATCCCAGATATCCCCCCCCAGCACTGTGACCCCCTCTACATCCCAGATATCCCCCCAGCACTCTGACCTCTCTACACCCCAGATATCCCCCCCAGCACTCTGATCCCTCTACATCCCAGATATCCCCCCAGCACTCTGATCCCTCTACATCCCTGATATCCCCCAAGCACTCTGATCCCTCTACATCCCTGATATCCCCCCAGCACGGTAACCCCCTCTACATTCTAGATATCCCCCCAGCACTCTGACCCCTCTACATCCCCCCAGCACTCTGACCCCTCTACACCCCAGATATCCCCCCACCACTCTGAACCCTCTACGACCCAGATATTCCCCCAGCACTCTGACCCCTCTATACCCCAGATATCCCCCCAGCACTCTGATCCCTCTACATCCCAGATATCCCTCCAGCACTGTGATCCCTCTACATCCCAGATATCCCCCCCAGCACTGTGACCCCTCTACATCCCAGATATTCCCACAGCACTCTGACCCCTCTACACTCGAGATATCCCCCCAGCACTCTGACCCCTCTACACCCCAGATATCACCCCAGCACTCTGACCCCTCTACACCCCAGATATTTCCCCAGCACCATTGCCATATACTAGAGCTGCACAATTAATCGTTAAAAAGTCGTGATCTTGATTCAACCCCCCTGACGATCTCCAATGCAGAGTTTGCCTAACAAGTGGAGAGACTTTATCTGCACACTCAGCTGTCAAAAGAAAATATCCGGGCAGTCTGCCAAGTTTTTAACGGGAAACATTGTAACTAATGCTTCGTTCTTAGATCAAAGGGATAAACTTCTGTGTGTGTGTAAAGAAAAAATCCAGGCAGTCTGCCAAGTTTGTAACAACATGAAACATTGTAACTAACTTCCTTCTTAGAGCAAATCTGTGTGTAAATGCAGGAAGTTTAACCACTTAAAATCCAAATCTTTTTCTGACACTTGTTTCTTAAAGTGGCGGTCCACCCAATTTTTTTACTTTTTTTTATTCCACTCCTCACCCCCTTACATGCCACATTTGGCATGTAATTTTTTTTGGGGGGGAGTGGGGGCTTCAGTAGGAGTGGGACTTCCTGTCCCACTTCCTCCTTCCGCCCTGGAGTCGCCTAGGCGATACGTCATATCGCCTTGTGGCGGCTCCTCCCTGTAGGCGATCACCTGGGACATGACAGGTCCCAGGCGATCGCCTGTCCACTCACAGAGCGCTGCGCCATTCGCGCATGCGCAGTGAGTGCCCGGCCGTGAAGCCGAAAGCTGTCACGGCCGGGTGCCCATACTGTGAATGGACGCGCCGGCGGAGGAAGGGGGAGAGGAGCGGAGCTCCAGGCGGCGCGTTGCTGGACAGTGGAGCAGGTAAGTGTATGTTTATTAAAAGCCAGCAGCTACACTTTTTGTAGCTGCTGACTTTTAATAAACATAAAAAAAGGGTGGAACTCCGCCTTAAGTTAAAATCAATATTTTTGCTAGAAAATTACTTGGAACCCCCAAACATTATATATATTTTAGCAGAGACCCAAAGAAATAAAATGACAATTGCTGCAATTATTTATGTCACATTGTATTTGCCCAGCGGTCTTTCAAATGCAATTTTTTGGGAAAAAACACACTTCAATGAATAAAAAAAAAAAACGAAACAGTAAAGTTAGCCCAATTTTTTTTGTTTTAATGTGAAAGATGATGTTACGCCACAAGAATCGTGATCTATCTTTTAAGCAAAGAAATCGTGATTCTCATTTTAGCCAGAATCGTGCAGCTCTACCATATACCATAAGATACCCCTTGTATTGTGACCCCACTACATCCCTGATACGCCCTACACTGTGGCCTCTCTACATCCCTGATACCTCTAGCACTATACCCACCCAAGTTACCCCAAGCATTGCTACCCCCTATACACCCCAGATCCCCCCCGTTTTCCCCCATACACCCTTGATATCCCCCAGCACCATTATTGCATCCATGTTGTACCCCCTTTTCCAGTGGAGATACAGTGCATGTGAACTTTTGGCTATGTGCCCACCTCTAGCACTGGACTCACCTATACCAATCAAGCAGGTAGAAGGAGGGGCAGAGGAGGGAGCATTCCTCCAGGCCCTTCGGTGCAAACAGTGCTGGACAGCTGGGCTCACCATAACACCACCCACAATGCTACTTCCGTAGGTGGGCTCTCAGTGCTGCCGAATCAGCAGCTCCCACTCCAGCTCCTACCCCGCAGCCTTCGAGTCCCAAGCATTCAACCTGCATGGGGCGGGGTCAGAGCATCATGGGCGCTCCGGCACTGCCCCTCCCTGCTGGCTGTGAAATAATAGGTATCATTCTGCACACACAGCATGGCGCACTTCTGCCAGCCTGCCTCCCCTGTGTATCTATCACTCTCAGTGCCATTATGGGGCACCCGATTTTATGGCAGCCTGGGCTCAAGGACCAGCTGCTTTGGGGAAAGTGCAGGGGCCCCCCATGCAGCTGGGGCCCCTGGACAGTGCCCAGGTGTGACCACTCATTAAGACAGCCCTGACAGGAATGGATAGTTTTAGGGTTACAGAGAGGAAGAGTGATAGGGTTACAGGATTAGATAGTGTTAAGGAGACAAGGCAAGGTTCATGTATAGGAAGCTTAAGTGTGAGGGTTTAGTATGAGGTTACAGGAAGGGTTAGTATGACAGTTGGTATAAGAGTAATAAGTAAAGCCCAACTGCAGGAAAAATCTCCCTTGCAGTGGGGCTGTGCCTGCAGGGTTAACTGTTTGTTTAGGGGGTATAGGAAAGTAGATTTATTTGTCGATCCTCTGCTCCTTTGCACTGCACTAGAAAGGTCATCTTCTCCTCCATACTCCAGGGGTCTAGGATCCTGACGTTACCAAAACCAATACAGGGTCCATACCCCTACATTGGGTACAATGATATTGAGGATCAGTCTGCTGCCAGACTGTGCTGTCGGCCATGAGAATATGATAGGGCAAGTAAAAGTGCTTTCACTCTCCCCTAGAATAAAAAAGCAGTTAACCCAAGGGATACTTTTCATACTTTCCTGAGCTGGCCTTTAAAGTGGTAGAAAAGTCTGTTCTACCACTTTTACCTACAGGTTAGCCTATAATAAAGCTTACCTGTAGGTACTGTGACTATCTCCCAAACTTGGGATATTCAGAGTGCATGCAGCTGTTGACATCACTGGCATACAGTGCCGGACCTTCAGAGCCCATAAACGGCGGCTTCCACGGGCATGCGCAGGAGTGACGTCATTTAGCCCCTTAGCCACTCATGTAGCCTGAGGACGCGATCCCGGAAGGAATGCCGGGGGAAGAGGTTAGCCCTCTCAGCAGTGACAGTGCGGTGCTGGAGGGCTTCATTCTAAGGTAAGTATCTCATAATGTGCTAGTATGCGATGCATACTAGCACATTATGACATTGCCTTGCAGGGGATTATTTTTTTTCAACAACTGCGGGTTACTACCACTTTAAGGGATGGTTATAGTTAAGATAAGAGAGGATTAGTGTTAGAGTTAGTGTTTAAAAAAAAGTTATTGTATAAGGTTAGAGGAAAAATTTGTGTTAGGTATATACAGGGAGTATATTGAAACTCTACAAACTACCCCAGGAGCTGGAACTACTCCACGCACCCCTTGTGGGTATCTTAACAGTTTGTATAGGTAAAACAGCGCTTCAATATTAACTGAATGTCACATACCTGGTCCGAGGCTGATTTGAGGAGAGGGCTTCCCTTGCAGCTAAGTGCCAAGCACCCCTAAAGGTGAGAACAGGGAGCACTAGACTCAAAAAAGCATGGATGTCATTTGGGTAGATCTGCAGGAAGCTGTTTGCAGCACAGCAGAACTGGATAGCTGTCAGCTGGTCTGTCAGGACAGATCGTAGGACCTCCATAGCCCCTGGAGATGTAGCAGAACCAGGGCAGCTTCCACAGGCAAGATGGCACCTGAGGAAGAAGCAGGATCAGGCTGGCAGGACTGGACTAAAGAAGTGTAGTCAGAATAGGAGCCATACATAGAAAGGCAAGTCAGGCAGTAGGCAGATGTGTGGTCAAGAACAGAGCCAAGGTCATTCACAGGAATCCAGTGGAGCAAGCAGAAGGGTAGTAAAAAGCAAGCTGGGTCATGCAAGGTAGAGCAAGAAAAACAGAGTCCTTAGAGCAAGCCGAGATCATGCACGGTAGAGTAAGAGAAGCAGAGTCTTTAGAGCAAGCCGAGGTCATGCATGGTAGAGTAAGGGAAGCAGAGTCCTTAGAGAAGGCTAGGGTCATGCACGGTAGAGTAAGAGAAGCAGAGTCCTTAGAGCAAGCTAGGGTCATGCACGGTAGAGCAAAAGAAGAAGAGTACTTAGAGCAAGCCAGGGTCATGCACAGTAGAGCAAGAGAAGCAGAGTCCTTAGAGCAAGCCAGGGTCATGCACAGTAGAGCAAGAGAAGCAGAGTCCTTACAGCAACCCGGGGTCATGCACGGTAGAGCAAGAGAAGCAGAGTCCTTAGAGCAAGAAAGGGTCATGCACGGTAGAGCAAGAGAAGCAGAGTCCTTAGAACAGTGATTCTCAACCAGGGTTCCGTGGAACCCTAGGGTTCCTCAAGAGGTTGCTAGGGGTTCCTTCAGCATTGGGCAATGTCTGCCTATTAGATGAGTTCTGACACCATTGATCTTTTTAGCTATCTTTAAGGAGGTAATTCTTCCAATGACCACAAGTGTAAGGACCATTCTTCCCACTGATTATCACACTAATGTATCATGTAATGTAGGTTTCTAATTTTTAGTAGGGGTTCCCCGAGACCGGAGAACTATTTCAAGGGTTCCTTTGTGTTGAAAAGGTTGAGAGAGGCTGCCTTGGAGCATGCCAGGGTTAGGTTATGCACGGTAGAGCAAGAGAAGCAGAGTCCTTAGAGCATGCCGGGTTATGCACTGTAGAGCAAGAGAAGCAGAGTCCTTAGAGCAAGCCAGAGTCAAAGCCAGTGATCAGGCAGCAGAGAAGTCCAGAAGCAAACCCAGTCAGTAACAGCCAGGTAATCCAAAGAATACAGGAAACACAGGAGCAAGGAGTACTGGTTGCTGAAGATCATCCAGCAAAGTCTAAGTGCAGTCACTGAACTTATATAGGGCGTTTGGCACCAGTTCTGGCAGCAGATGTGCGTGAACGTGCACCAGACTGTGGTGAATTGGAAGAAAAGGAAGATTGTTTTTTACATGAGCTTTCTGGCCCTGGCACATGAGGGCAAATATTTTTGACATGTATATTGACATGTGGGATGTGGCACATGGTGAGAGAAACACATGGTGATTGTTGGTTTGCTGCAATAGAAGATAAAAAATAAATGTGAACACATTCTAAATTCCTTGAGGATGCTATTCAGCAAAATGCAACGAGGCGGGGCCTAGACCATGACGTCACCCTGCACCGTTGCTGCCCGGGGTAAGGTGCCAGTTTGTGATTAATTCTTTGATGCTGATTAAAGTTGTGGTTTGCAAATAAACTTCAATAAGTTGGTTAATGCACTATAGAACTCTGTATTTTTATGTGTACAATTGTGGGCTGCTATGAGCTATTGTGGGAACAAACTCTGATGCGGGTAAAACTGGAGGATTTGCAGGAGGAATATTACCAATCAGAGGTTTAGTTTGGTGATATTCTGATTTCCTGTGGGATATGACCATCAGTTGTTTGGCCTGCAGTCTAAGGGAATGTTTGACCATTCTTCCAGAAGTGCAATTGTGAGGTCAGGCACTGATGTTGGATGAGAAGGCCTAGCTCACAGTCTAACAGTCTCCACTCTAATTCTTCCCAAATGTGTTCTATCGGGTTGAGGTCAGGACTCTGTGCAGACCAGTCAAGTTCCTCCACCCCAAACCTGCTCATCCATGTCTTTATGGACCTTGCTTTGTGCACTGGTGCGCAGTCATGTTGGAACATGAAGGGACCATCTCCAAACTGTTCCCACAAAGTTGGGAGCATGAAATTGTCCAAAATGTATTGGTATGCTGACGCCTTAAGAGTTCTCTTTACTGGAACTAAGGGGCCAAGTCCAACCCCTGAAAAACAATCCCACACTGTAATCCCATCTCCACCAAATGATTTGAAGAAGCTGTTATAGCTGCAAAGGGTGACCCAACTCAATAATGAACCCTACAGACTAGGACTGGGATGCCATTAAAGTTCATGTGCATGTAAAGGTAGGCGTTCCAATACGTTTGGTAAGATAGTGTATGTGGTCTTTGTCACATATTCACTTAATATATTATTTCTATATCATTTATGGTATTTGTATAATTTAAGCTTTTGTGGCGGAATTGAAAGGGAAGTAACCAGACAAAATGATTTTAGTAATTTTTGATTGGGCTATATCAGGGGTGCCCAACCTTTTCAAGAGCGAGGGCCACTTAAGCGACTTGATAACCGGTTGCGTCAAAAGAGAAAGGTTCGCCCTTGGGACTTAAAGTAAGTTGATCACTATAGAGCCAGTAAAAATAGCAGAAATAAATACAGTATATATTTTTGAATTAAATATATACTGTATTTATTTCTGCTATTTTTACTGGCTCTATAGTGATCACCTCACTTAAAGTCCCAAGGGCGAACCTTTCTCTTTTGACGCATATTGCAGGGATGGAGGTGTGTCACTGGTGACACCAGACCCTTCTTTATTTTGATAACCGGTTGCGGGCCACAATGAGCGGGGCCCTCTGATCCACCCAGACAGAAGGGGACAGATTTTTGTTAGGTAGGCGGGTGTAAACAGACACAAGTCCGTTTACATCTGCCGCTCCATAGAGGTGAATGGTGGGTCTGATTGGGTCGAACCGATCATGTGAAAGGGGCCTAAAGCTCCTTTTTACACTGATGCTCTTCAATTTACCCACACCGTGGGTGCAGCGCAGTGCACCTGTGGAGTTCCTGCGAGTTAGCTGCACTTTGCCATAGACTTCTATTATATCCTGCAGCCGTGATGCACTTTCTGAAAGCTCACCAAACCCGCAGGTATTAACAGAAGTTTATGGCTCAGTGTAGGTAACCTTCAGGTGCACTGTGCTGCACCCGCGGATCAGTTTGAAAGCAGCCCAGTAACCACTGCAGAACTGCTATATATATATATATATATATTGTGACAGCAGGAAGGTAAAGTCACCTGGTTGCATCCAGGGGGGTAGATATATTTCGCCCAGATTCAGGCTTTACGCCGACTTATACAACTAGGTGGAGAGTTGTATAAGGCTAGTGGGCTCATGGATGACTCGTACCTCTAGGGAGAGGGCTGGGCGTCGTGCAGACAGGGAGTTGATGAGACCAGCTGAAGCTTGTCAGCTCATTTAGGCCTCTATAAGAACTCCCAGCTTCATTAGATGTTAGCTCATGCCTGGAACCAGACCTGTGTGGACTGTCTAGGGAGAGTGAACCCCTGTGCGGTGAGACAAAGCCTGTGTGGCTATTTGCTTGGACATTTAAAACCAGGGACTTAGGGACTAGGACAGCACTAGGCTGATCCCAGTTGTTAGTTAGGAAACCTGTATGTTTAGTCAGAGGTCAACTTGACCAGGATTTATTTTGGTTATGTTTCTTTTGCTTTGCTGTGTTTTGTCACTGTAAATAGAAAATAAACCGCACCTTTTTGATTTTGAAAACCACAACCTCCGTTTGCTGGGCCTGTTTTGTGTGGGGAGCCCATCCCGGGGGTCACACACACCCGCTGCCGAGCTAACCCCCTCACAGTTGGTGGAGAACCAGTGGCAGTTTTTTTTTAAGCCAGCATGGAGGAGATACTGAAACAGCTGGCTCTAGCAAATGCCAATCAACAGCAGACAAATGCAGGTTTGCAAAGGAGCCTTGCAGCTCAGCAACAAGCCCAGCAGCAATCTGAGGCCCGCTTCATAGACCTGTTACAGAAGCAAGAGCAGAGACTACAACAAATGGAAGCAGTAATGCAGCAACGTCCGCAGACCAGTGAGGAAAGCCGTCCCACTAATACCGCGTCCTTTGGGGTGAGTCGTTTATTGACAAAAATGACTGGAGAGGATGATCCAGAGGTATTTTTGACCACATTTGAAAGGACCGCTGAAAGAGAAAAGTGGCCTGAGGAGCAGTGGGCTGGACTGGTGGCTCCTCTGTTAACTGGTGAATCGCAGAAAGCTTACTATGACCTAGAGCCTAACCAAGCAAAAGACTATGTGATGCTAAAAGCTGAAATTTTGGCAAGGCTGGGTGTCACCCAGGCTGTCCGGGCTCAGCGTGTGCATAACTGGACTTTCCAGCTTGGAAAACCCCCCAGGTCTCAAATGTATGATCTCATTCACCTGAGCAGAAAGTGGCTACAGCCAGAGACTTTGTCCGCACCAAAGATTGTGGAACGTGTTGTAATGGATCGGTTTTTGAGAGCTCTTCCTACTGCCATCCAAAAGTGGGTAAGCCATGGAGACCCAGAGACGGCCGATGGTCTTGTGGATCGTGTGGAGAAATACTTGGCTACAGAGAACCTGACGGCCTCTTCCAGAGACACTCGGACTTTCCACCCTAAGACCAGACCATCCCCAGGGGCGGATAAGAGGATTCCAAGGGGTGAGGGTGGAGAGAGTGAGAGGGTGGGAGCTCTACCCCAAGTTTGGCGAGAACAGCCTGGGAAATCAGCGGCTCAAGAGGCGGCAAGAAGGATCGTTTGCTACCGCTGCCGGCAAGCGGGACATATTGCAGCCAATTGCCCGGTTGTGGAGGAACCCATGCAGTGTGACTTTCTGACGGGCAGACGTCAGTCGCTGTGTGCGACAGTCGCATGCACTGCCATTCGAGGAACTGAGAAACATTTATGCAAAATGTGTGTTAATGGTAGAAATGTTGTGGTATTGCTGGATTCAGGTAGCCTTGTGACCCTGATAAAGGCTGAGTTAGTTAAAACAGAGGTCTCTGGGAATAGCAAGGTAGCTGTTATTTGTGTGCATGGGGACACCCGAGAGTATCCAGTGACTACAGTGTGTTTCGAGACCCCCAAAGGTACCCTCTCTCATCCAGTGGGCTTAGTATCTCAGTTACCGCATGACGCCATTGTGGGAAGGGATTTTCCGAAGTTCTGGGAACTGTGGGATGATCCTGAGCCCCTCACTGGTGCCCCTATGTACCAGGAATGTGATAGCCAGAACTCCCCTGAGAGTGGTGAGGACTCTCCGGAATTTCCCTTATCAGTATTGGCAGGGGAGACTCAAGAAACTGGAGAGGAGCCCACCTCCTCAGACGAAAACCTACCGTCTGTGGAGTTTTCTGATCTTGAGGTTCACAGGGAAAACTTTGCCACAGAACAGTTGAAAGACCCCGCCCTAATAAAGGCACGGGAAAACGTAGTGAAAATAGATGGCGAGTTAGTGAACCCAGATAATACCTGCACTTACCCATACTTCAGCGTAGAGAAGGACCTACTGTATCGGGTGGCAAAAAGGGCAGAAGAAACCGTTGAGCAGCTTGTGGTGCCCAAACCTTACAGGAAGTTGGTGTTGGAGTTGGCCCATGGGCACATTCTTGGAGGTCATCTGGGGACAGAGAAAACCCGAGAGAGGGTATTACAGAGATTCTATTGGCCGGGGGTGATGAAGGACGTAGAAAATTATTGTTCCTCCTGCCCTGTGTGTCAGAGGTTGGCCCCGATGCCACATTTCCGTAGCCCGCTGGTCCCTCTACCCATCATTGAGGTCCCGTTTGAGAGGATCGCCATGGATTTGGTAGGTCCTATAATCAAGTCCGCTAGGGGGCACCAGTACATATTAGTTATAATGGACTATGCCACCCGTTATCCAGAAGCGATCCCTCTCCGAAATACCTCGGCCAAAACCATAGCCAAAGAGCTATCTCTTGTTTTTAGCCGGGTGGGTATTTGTAAAGAACTGCTTATGGACCAAGGTACACCCTTTATGTCCCGGGTTATGAAAGAGCTGTGTAAATTGTTCAAAGTGACGCAATTGCGTACGTCTGTGTATCACCCCCAAACCGATGGGCTGGTTGAAAGATTCAACAAAACCCTAAAACAAATGTTGAAGAAAGTGGTGGATAGAGATGGAAAGGATTGGGACTGTTTACTTCCTTATTTGATGTTTGCTATTAGGGAGGTGCCCCAATCCTCTACGGGATTCTCCCCCTTTGAGTTACTGTATGGGAGACACCCAAGAGGGCTGTTGGATATTGCCAAGGAAACTTGGGAAAGTGAGAGTTCTCCCCACAGGAGTGTGATTGAGCATGTCGCCCTGATGCAAGATCAAATTGCACAGGTAATGCCCATCGTGAAGGAACATTTGGCCCAAGCGCAGTTGGCACAGCAGAGAGTGTACAACCGTGGAGCCAAGACCCGTACCTTTTCCCCGGGGGATAGGATATTGGTACTTGTCCCTACGGTTGAAAGTAAATTCCTTGCCAAATGGCAAGGCCCCTACGAGATAATGGAAAAAGTGAGCGAAGTGAATTACAAGGTCAGACAACCAGGAAGGCGAAAGCCCGAACAGATCTATCACGTTAATCTGTTGAAAGCCTGGAGGGATAGAGAGTCCCTAGTCGCAGACACTTGGTCACCAGCTCAAACTGGTTGCGTGATTCCTGAGGTTGGAATAGCAGCCACCTTGTCACAACCCCAACAACAGGAGGTTAAGGAGTTTGTGCTTCGCAACAAGGAGGTATTCTCTGAGCTGCCGGGACAAACATCTGGGGTAGAGCATGACATCATTACCCCGCCCGGTGAAAGGGTGAAGTTAAAACCCTATCGGATCCCAGAGGCTCGACGGGAGGCAATACGGGAGGAAGTACAGAAAATGCTGAACTTAGGGGTGATAGAGGAGTCCCAAAGTGATTGGTCTAGTCCCATCGTGTTGGTGCCTAAACCGGATGGGAGCTGGCGATTTTGTAACGATTTTCGTCAGTTGAACAAAGTTACAAAATTTGACACCTACCCCATGCCACGTATAGATGAGTTGATCGACCGGCTGGGAACAGCCCGATACATGACGACTCTTGACCTCACAAAAGGGTATTGGCAAATCCCCCTGGCCAAGTCGGCCAAAGAGAAAACCGCATTTGTAACCCCAGACGGGGCGTTCCAATATAAAAGAATGCCGTTCGGGTTACAGAATGCGCCGGCCACATTCCAGCGGAAAATGGACCAGATGCTGAGGCCCCATCGGAAGTATGCTGCGGCTTACCTGGATGACGTAATTGTCCATAGCACAGATTGGGCCTCACATCTGCCAAAAGTGCAAGCAGTCCTGGACTCTGTTCGGGAAGCGGGGTTTACGGCTAACCCCAAGAAGTGTACCATTGGGCAGGAGGAGGCCAAATATCTTGGGTACACCATTGGGAGGGGAGTAATAAAACCCCAACTCAACAAAGTCGAGGCCATCCAGAGTTGGCCACGTCCCAACAGCAAGAAGCAGGTACGAGCCTTTCTGGGAATCGCTGGGTATTATCGGCGATTCATTCCCCACTTTGCTTCTAAGGCTGTGCCCCTAACCAACCTGACGAAGGGGAAAGGGTCGGTCATGATTAAATGGACCCCCGAGGCTGAGGCAGCATTCCAATTCTTGAAACAAGCCTTATGTAGCCAGCCAGTGTTGTACTCACCCGACTTCTCTAAAGACTTTGTCGTACAAAGTGATGCGTCAGATGTGGGGTTAGGAGCAGTATTGTCCCAGGTCTGGAACGGGGAAGAGCACCCAGTCATTTACCTCAGCAGGAAGTTGAAGTCCCATGAGGTAAATTACGCCACCGTTGAAAAAGAGTGTTTAGCGGTGAAGTGGGCTCTAGATTCCCTTCGGTACTACCTGCTAGGTAGGCACTTTGACATGGTTACGGATCACGCTCCGTTAAAGTGGATGGCTCAAAACAAGGAAACAAATAGAAGAGTGAATAGGTGGTTCCTGGCCCTCCAGGAATTCAACTTCACAGTAAAGCATCGCCCTGGCGTTCAAATGGGGAATGTGGATGCTTTGTCTCGAGTACATGAATGCCTGATTGCTGGTGTTCCAACCCCGAGGTTAAAACAAGAGGGGGGGTATGTGACAGCAGGAAGGTAAAGTCACCTGGTTGCATCCAGGGGGGTAGATATATTTCGCCCAGATTCAGGCTTTACGCCGACTTATACAACTAGGTGGAGAGTTGTATAAGGCTAGTGGGCTCATGGATGACTCGTACCTCTAGGGAGAGGGCTGGGCGTCGTGCAGACAGGGAGTTGATGAGACCAGCTGAAGCTTGTCAGCTCATTTAGGCCTCTATAAGAACTCCCAGCTTCATTAGATGTTAGCTCATGCCTGGAACCAGACCTGTGTGGACTGTCTAGGGAGAGTGAACCCCTGTGCGGTGAGACAAAGCCTGTGTGGCTATTTGCTTGGACATTTAAAACCAGGGACTTAGGGACTAGGACAGCACTAGGCTGATCCCAGTTGTTAGTTAGGAAACCTGTATGTTTAGTCAGAGGTCAACTTGACCAGGATTTATTTTGGTTATGTTTCTTTTGCTTTGCTGTGTTTTGTCACTGTAAATAGAAAATAAACCGCACCTTTTTGATTTTGAAAACCACAACCTCCGTTTGCTGGGCCTGTTTTGTGTGGGGAGCCCATCCCGGGGGTCACACACACCCGCTGCCGAGCTAACCCCCTCACAGTATATATATATATATATATAGGCATATCAGTTCTGATTTTAGTAATGTACTTACCTTTAATAACCGTCTTCCATTCAGGTATCGCTGGCTCTTGCTGTCCCAGGGGGAATGTATTTGGTATCACTCCACCTGTGACAGGAGCTGGCGCTATACCGGAAGCATCGGCTTATGCAGTTCTTCAGCTGCTTTCTTCCTCCACCGCCTGCTTCATTCACAATACTGCTGCTCTGGTATGGCGGGTCGACAATCCACGATCTGGGCTTTTCAACCTGCAATTACAGAGCAGGAGGTCAAGGACCACATGAGAAGGCTCCACGAGCCACATGTGTACCCCAGGCCACTGGTTGGGCACCCCTAGGCTATAATATGTGTGGATAATAAATGAAAAATATCTGTCAGTTCAATAGCTTATAAAAAAAACTAAATTAAAACTGATCAAATAAAAATCTATTTTTATTTATTGTATTGCAAAATGCAAACGTCTATTGCAATATTGCTAAAAAATTCAGCCAAAAACAACTAAATATTTTGATTTCAGAGTGCAGATTGAATTCTTGTGTGGCCAATATATACCAGATTAACAAATTATTGTGACTTTGTCTGCACGCTCCTGTATATACATTGCTATAAACTTTATGTATGTCATCCAGTGCCCTCAGTAGTACGGAGTGCTTCCCTGGATGGAAAATTAAACTTACCTAATGTGACCACAAGAGGGCCCCCCTAACTTTAACCACTTCAAGCACATAGGAGGTTGACCACTGTTAAATGTTGTACAGTATACTATTATTGTGAGATTTGAAACCCATCTGTGAAAATCTTTTTAACCCCTTGTTGTCCATTTTATTTGCAGTATTATGCTTTTAATGAGGGCATTCAAAATATTGGGTTAAAGCTGAAATCTAGTTCGACATTAGAAAGCACCGATGATTTATTAAGAAAAATAATTAAACGTTGTTTCAAAAGCAAGTAGGGTAAATACCTGAATTTGACTTGATTTCAGCTCACCTGTACAACACTCAGACTGGGAAAGCAAGATACAGCACATGGGATCAATCAGGTCTCCTGCATCCACATATTGACAAGAAGGAGAAAGCAGAGACACTGTCAATCTGATGATGCTCCTTCACTGACCAATCACAGGCTGGCGTTAGGGAAGAGACCTAGTTGTTTTGTTTACCTACAGAAGAGAAAAGTCAGGTCTTCAGGCTGGCTGTCATGTCTATCAAGGCTGTGTAAATCTTAGGAGAAAGTACAAACAGGTATATACTATATACAGTATGTGTTTCAGTTGGCCTGGAGTGCTTCTTTACATATATTAAAATCCTTTCCTTAAGAAAAAAGTGTGTGTGTGTGTGTAGGGGATTGCCATTGCTGACCTCTCCATCCTAAAGTGGTTGTAAAATAAAATAAACCCCCCCCCCCCCAAAAAAAAAAAAAACCCTGCAAGACAAAGGCATAATGAGCTAGTATGCATCGCGTACTAGCTCATTATGAAATACTTACCTTAGAACAATGCCCTGCAGTGGTGCTGGCACACCGCTGACACGGCCAACATCTTTCCCGGAGTTACTTCCGGGTTCCCGGGCTCCCACCACCAGTCACAGCACAGGCTCTGAAGAAACGGCACAAGTGGGCCGTTCCTTCAGTGCGCATGCGCTGATGACGTCAGCGGCAGCGTATATAGTAAATATCTCCTAAACGGTATTTACAGTACCTACAGGTAAGCCTTGCTATAGGCTTACCTGTAGGTACAATTAAAGAGGAAGACTTTACTTCCTCTTTAGGATGGTAGGTACCTGGCAGTCATGCTCATCTAATGGCATCAGCGCTGCCTAAAGCTGGCCATAGATAGTGGAGCCTGGCCATAAATGAGTCAGTTTTTTTAATTTAACCAAAGGGTTGAATGAAAAAAAAAAAACTGACCCGATTCCCCCATCCACACACACAATGAGAATGGGGGAATCCTCCCCACTGTGTCTTTGTATTCTGACAGCAGGGGTACTTCCCTGCTGTCAGAATACACTGAACAGCGCTGTAGGCAGATCAACTTCTGTTCAACCAGAGTGCCTATATATTCCCTGCTGAATTGGCTGAATTTCAATCCATGTATGGCCCGCTTAAGTTACCTCCATCCAAGCAAGCAGGGTGAATGGAGGAACAACCCCCCCCCCTTTTACCGCCAAGAACGGCCAAACACTGGTCAAAATTCAGCCTGTCCCTGCTGAACCAGCCGAATATCAAAAATCAATCAATCTTTGGACAGCTTCAGGCTCCTTTCACACGGGACGGATCCGTGAACCTCCGCTTGTTCAGCGGGGATCGCTCCGCTAGTCCCCGCTGAGCCGGCGGATGACAGGGCGGTCCCCGAACACTGTGCAGGGACTGCCCTGTCAGATCTCCGCTCTCCCCTATGGGGGGATCGGATGAACACGGACCGTCTGTCTGTGTTCATCCGATCCGCTCTGCAGACGGATAGAAAATTAGGATTTTCCTCCGTCTGCAGAATCGGGGGATTGCGGACACGGAGGAGATCGGGTGTCAGCGGATGTTCATCTGCTGACACGCGATCTCATAGGGACCAATGTATGTCCCTTGTTCATCCGTAAACGGATGGATGAAAAAGCGGACATACGGTCCGCTAGTGTGAAAGGGGCCTTAGTCACTAATTTGGAAAAGGAATGCAGCCACTGAGATCAGAGTGCCTTATTTTGAATGCTTGTTCTAGGATGGAGAGTCAGATACTACTGAAGCTATGAGTCCAGCATGACAGCCAAGCAACTAGCATTTTTAGAAGGAAAGGTCAGCAATGGCAGCCTTCATAATTCTCTTAGCACAGCTTTCCTTTAAAGTCACAAAGACTAAAAATAAGTATTCAGGACAGCACTTATCCAAGTTCTATGTTGACCACTTGGACGTAAGTCACATATGTGGTCAATTGTAAATGAATATGCCCAATACCTTTGCATTTTATCACTTATTAAAATGCTAAACATCACTTTTGAGTTTTATTCCCATTTGAGAGATGGTAAAAAAAAGCCAGTTCATATTCATCTGTACTACAGAAAATACAGCAAAGTCATTTGGAGAAAGGAAGGATGCAGTGTTGCTCATACAGCATTTTTCCTGTCCTCTCCTTTTTTTTTTTTTTGCTTTATGCTCTGCTGCTTTCATGTCCTCTGTGCTTTTCTATTTTATTTTTTCTCCCTTTCACTCCATATTACACAATTCTGTTTTTTTTTTGTCTTTTATTCACTTTTATTAATTTTTTTACAAGAAGACTTTTATTCACTTTTACATGCAAAAACACTCACCAACTGTCCCTTCTCTTACACCAGGGGTCTCCAAGCTGCGGCCCGAGGGCCAGATGCGGCCCTTTGCCAGCCCTTTTCCGGCCCTTGGGGCACTATTCTTCCATATGATATGAGGTACTATTCCTCCCACTGATACCAACAATAGGGCATTATTTCTTTAACTGATACCAGTGATGGGGCACCACTCCTCCTCCTATTGATCACTAACATTGAGGCCATGTTTACCCTTACTGATGTTGGGCCAAGGACATTTTCTACCACCAATGGCCACAATCCGGCCCCCTTAAAGTCTGAAGGACAGAAAACTGGCCCTTTGTTTGAAAAGTTTGGAGACCCCTGTCTTACACGTTCTTCAAATACAAAGAAAGTGTTTTACCTCCTTGTCCTCCTCAGGTTGCCATGAAAAACCAGTGCTCAGTAACTGCTCCTGTTCACCCATGTAATGTAAAGTGTGTAGCGCTACCCCCGTGAGGGCTGATTGCTGAATCTGTACCCCCCTGGTTGCCCCGACCATGCAAGTCCTCCAACACCTCTGACACCCTGGGTTCAGACATTTCTCATTGATAATCAAAGAGATAAAGACACACACACTTTAGGTGCAAAAGTCAAATAGTGTTTACTGAAAAGCTATGAGCATAAGTCCCCAGTGGTATAAACTTGACCCCTGGGGACGTTTCACAGTGTAAAGAAACTTGGTTGTAATATGTAAAGATTTTCCAAAGAATACTTTATTCAGGTAAGCTGAACAGGCAGGAGAAGGGCAGAGGGTGACCTCTCTTGTGTCACACCACTCCCTTCTGTACCTCAACACCATAGGCCAAAAGGAACAACAAAATATAACATGTCCTTATAGTAAGGGAATTATTAACTATTAAACACTAAAACCCACTCTGTCAGCAAATAGAGTCCTGAGTGTAGGCACTTGTACTTATGTTACTATCTGAACAATCCCTTAGTGGGGAGGAGGATATGTTGTAGGCCGCGTACACACGACCGGTTTTCTCGGCAAAAAACGACAAGAAAACTGCCAGGAGAGCTTTCGTGCCGAGAAAACCGGCTGTGTGTACGCGGGTTTCAGTTTTCTCGTCAAGAAAACTGCCCAGATTCCCATACGAGAAAAAAGACGACCTGCTGTCTTTTTTCTCGTCGAGAATCTCGTCGGCCTGTTTCTCGACGAGAAACTCGAGCGTGTGTACACTTACCTGTCGCCGTGGAAACCCGCGCATGCTCGAAATTACTTTGACGCATGCGCGGTAGCTTCCTAGGCATAGGCATAGGGTGTAGCAAGATGGCGGCGACGGCATCGAATGTGACGAGCGCACGCTCGTCGTAGTCGATGACGTCACCGCGTTCGTGCTATTCAAAAGAACGGCGGTTCTTTTGAATCGTACGTGTGTACACTCGGCCGGGACAAGTTTCTTGTCAAGATTCTCGTCAGGAAAGACGACGTTTTTTTCCTGACGAGAATCTCGGCCGTGTGTACAGGGCTGTAGTCTCTCAGAGAAGAAAGAAGCTTTTGGTCTTCAGCTATCTCTTTTGAACAAAGTAATTGAGATATCCTGGTTATTGGGAGAAGGTGAAGTGGCCTGGTGACACCTTAACTGGCAATGTGTAGCGAAGGGTACTTATGGTGTCCTGGGAAATTGGAGCACTGCTGTTGCCCTGCAGGATGTTAGTGTAGAACCAGATCCTACTGGCTTAGTCAAAGGAACAAACAGTGATGTCTGCATGCAGTGTGCAGTGTCTCTGTGATAGAAGAATGGGCAAGTGCCCGCTAACCAGTCCCAATGATTCTTGGTAATGGAATGGCATGGTCCTCAGCGATAGGCCTTGATGGAGCCCTGCTCAAGAGGTATAACGGTCTGATGACACACCGTGCTTCAGCCCAGCTGAATCTGGCGTGGACGTGCAGAGAGCGACCTCCAGGTCACTGCTGGACAGACAGAGGTAGCTGGTAACGGATGCTCCGGCACCCGCACGCGATGACTCTTTTTGCTGCACAGGCCACGACTCGGCCACAACACACACCAACACAGAATCACTTGCTAGCAGCTTTCAGGGGTCCCAAGAGAGAGATCCCATCCACTCACTGGCCTTTTATCCCCTCTCCTAGCATCCTGTTCTTCCTTTCTAGCCGGCTATTAGTTGTAGTTCGAACCAGTCCAACTGAAATGCAGGTCTTAACTCTGTGGACTACATGTCCCAAGATGCTTTTCTTTTCTTTTATAAAGCAGTCACTCTATGTTCAGGATATGGCAACACAGAGTCCAGCTGAACGCTAGAAGAAAACCACTCCACAGCAGTAACGCTGCACAGTGTCTCCTTACAATGCAGGCAGCACTAGCCAGCTCTCAGGCTATAAGGCCTCGTACACACGACCAATTTTCTCGTCGTAAAAACACGTCGTTTTTTTCGACGAGATTCTTGTTAAGCTTGTCGATTTTCTCGTCAAGCTTTCTATGCGTACACACTGTCATTTTCCAATTTCCTCGTGGTTCTCTGCGCTCACGTCCAGCACGTACGACGGCACTATAAAGGGGAAGATCTTTTTTCTTGGTGCCACCCCTTGGGCTGCTTTTGCTGATCTCGTGTTACCGCGTGTGAAGTAAAAGTTTGGGAAGAGACGATTCGCGTTTTTCAGTCTTCGTACTTTTCAGATCGTTTTCTGCCGTTCAGTTTGTGCTTGTGGGTTCGTATCTTGACTTTCAGGGCGTCTAGGCAGGTCGTATCTGTTTTACAGTGCGTTCTTGCCTGTTCGTTTCTGAATTTCAGTTCGTTATTCATAGGCCTTGCTGTTCTAAAGTGCGTTCTGTTCTGTACGTTCTGATTAGACGACCGTTTCCTAGCCATGTCGCCTGGACGTTCTCGTCGTCGAGTTCGTGCTGTGCGTGCGCTTGGTGTTGGTCTGCTTGTTTTGGACCAAGACCAGTCCATGAATGGTGTGAGGAGGAGTTCATGGACCAAGAATTGGTTGCTCCAGCGGGACCAATTCTGCCACATGCCTCTGCTGCGGGAGATCGTCGAGAATAATCCTGAGGACTACAGGAATTTTCTGAGGATGTCTGACCCCGTTTTTCAGGAACTGTTGGCTTTGGTGTCCCCTATATTCCCAGATCCCAGGTGCCTCCCATCCGGCTTCACAAAAGAGGCAGGAGGGACAGGACCACCAGTGAGGCAGCAATGGCCCTTATTAAAGAGGCCCATGCCACCCTCAAGGAGCCCACATCCCCTGAAGAGGCCATTGCCGGCCTAGTGGAGGCTAAGTTCAAGGTGATGAGCATGGAGCAACGCCTCCTATGCGAGCCCCTGCTCATCACCTTGCTCAACAAGGGGGTGATGGAGCAAATTACCCCCAATACCGCCATATGTGAGGTGGCCCAACTGACCCAACCTCAACCTCCACCTCCACCTTCCTCTTCTGCCCCACCCCCTTCTGCTACACCTCCACCTTCTGCTACACCTCCACCTTCTTCTTCTGCCCCACCCCCTTCTGCTACACCTCCACCTTCTTCTTCTGCCCCACCCCCTTCTGCTACAACTCCACCTCCTCCTCCTGACAGGAGTACCCCTCCAGTGGGCCAGCCTCCAGCCAAACGAAGAAGGAAGGCTGTAGGAAAGGCTGCAGGAAAGGCTTCAGGAAAGGCTGCAGGGAAGGTTGCCAGGAAGAAGAGGAAGTGATGGCCTTGCCTCATTGTGGTCGGACAGAAGGCAGCCTGTTGTAGTACCACACACTTGGGACATATATCTCACCTGCTGCTGTTCCTGACCTCTGGGAGGCCAGCATCAGATTGTGTTCTGAAATGTGGGCCTTCTCAAGCTCCCAATTTTAGTGTCCACACAGGGTTGCTGTGTGCTCTGGGGTCCCTGGGATGCACAAATGGCAGCAGCTTCTCCAGCGCTGCCTTCTCTTTATTTAATTTATAAACATGAATAAATGTGTTTTTTGTTTAAGTTCATACTTGACTATGTGTATTTTTAAATAAAAAAAAACAAGCTTTGGAGTAAGCAGATACATTTGACTGACAATAAAAGGCACAGATATCACCCCCCCAAAAGAATAACTAAATCTGATTAGCTCAAAAACATGGTGTGAAATTTTAAAAATATAGATTCGAAAATTAAATGGGAGATCGCTATCAAAACATTGAGAAATTATAATTAACATCATTTTGAAAAATCTAACCATTTAAATTATTCCTAAAAACTTGCACGATATAATACACATAAATCTTATAAAGAGCAGCATGAAAAAGGTTAAAAATAAGGCAGAACTCTGTGTGAATATCAGCAGCAAAAGAAGGTCACTCGTTTTGATTAATGTAACATTCTAACGAAGAATTCAATGCAGAACATTTAAACGATGAAATATTTATGAGCGTGACGAATGTGCTCTCTCCATTATGAAGGCTTGTTTTACCAGAAGATGCGCTCCCGTCTCATAGTTGCTTGTGAGCATGCGCGCTTTTGGTAGAGTCGTAAAAGCATACACACGAACCATTTTCTCGTCACAAAACAGGCCGACGAGAAACACGACGAGGAAATCTGGAATCCTGACGAGAAAATAGAGAGCAGGTTCTCTATTTTCTCGTCGAGATTCTCGTCAAGTTTCTCGTCGTAAAACCATACACACGAACGTTTTTCTAGACAAAAAAACTCTCGCGGCACTTTTCTTGACTGTTTTGGACGAGAAAATCGGTCGTGTGTACGAGGCCTAAGGGAAAAAAAATGTCACTGGAGTGTGGATCTCTAGAAAAATGTATTGATTAACAAGTTATACAATTCAAAGCATGACAATCCTATTTCAGCCTATCGGGCCTTCATCACAGCTGGATGTCAATAGCCACTTAAACATTCTGCATGCTATTTTGTCCAGCCTGGGTGAAGGTATTTAGAAACTGGACCTAGAACTCACGGTCCTGATATTGTATTGCTGGAATTCTCCAAAGACTTACTTTGTCTTGGCAGGACCAAATTGAAGCTGCAGCAGCAAAAGCTGTGTACCATCCAACTTCTTCTGTCCCCCCAAAGCGCCTGATATCTTCCGAAACTTAAAGACTTCTTGGAACATCAGACTAAACTTTAAAAAACTTTGATTCATGAAAGCAACCTCTGCTTGTATTTGTTATCAGGGGTGGCATGACATGTTAGTTATTGAGAAAAGCAAATTCAGACAAGTGTCTTGATCAAAAGAGCTTTAAACCAAAACTATATTTAACAATGGAAGTAATCAGCCACTGATGTAGTTAATAATTAGGGGTGTGTTCGTAAAAAACATTTGCGTAGCAATTTGCCCAGTTATTAGGCGATTTCCTGTGCTGGGAGATTGTTTTTCATTGATTTTAAATGGAAAATACTGAATTTGTCCACTAGATGGCTCTAGGTATAATAAATTCATGTAATTCATTTCAAACAGTGAGAAACAATCAGCCAACACAGGAAATAGCCTAATAACATTTGTTTATTATATGTAAATACACTTTCATTGTGCGAATTGCTGTGCATATTTTTTTATAAATACGCTCCATAGTGTGATATCATAGAATGTAATTGTTTTCTATAATATAGCCAAAAGCTAAAGGATGCTGCCAGTCCGGGTAGGGGGTGGAACGTGCAGAATGGATTTGAAAATGCATTGCCAAGAGTGTGTGATAGTAGAGAACAGTAAAGCAGTATAAAGGCACTGGATGTCCCAACATGACCTGCTAGTCAGGATGACCTTATCTGTTATAACACAGCAAACAGCAAGTCCCTGCAACCAACTTTGCATTAGACAATGCAGAAGGCCTGATAGAAGTACTGCAGGGGAGATGTACAGTTATGTCTGGGCTGAAGGGACTAGGACCCTTAATAGAATGCAATCTCTGCACATTTGTTCCATGTTAACAGTGACATCTGATGAAAGTCTATGGCAGGGGTCCTCAAACTACAGCCCGCAGGCCGAATACAGCCCGCCAGGGTGATTTACCCGGCCCGCGGACTGCCCCTTCCATGAGATGGCAGCACTCCCCCTCCCCTCTGCTACATTATTTGCACAAGACGCGAAGCATGACAGGTCCGGACAAAGGACAGGACTTTTTGAGTTAAGAAGCGGGTTATTAGTTACTAGGCATCGGGGCGGTCCCAGCAATCAATCACCTGCCTTTCACTTGAAAAGTCCCACCCCTTGTCCGGACCGGTCACGCTTCGCGTCTTGTGTTAATAAGGTAGGGGAGGGGGAATATCGCTAGAGGGATCTGTGATGGGGGTCTCTGTGATGATGGGGGACTCTGTTAAGGTGGGGGACTCTGTTAAGATGGGGGGATCTGTGATAGGAGGGGATATGTGATAGGAGGGGATATGTAATGGGGGACTCTGTGATAGGGGGATCTGTGATGGGGGAAGTATATGATGGGGAGGAGTCTGTGATAGGGGGGCTTTGTTAATGGGGGGCTTTGTTAATGGGGGGATCTGTGATATGGGGGATCTTTGATGGGGGACTCTGTGATATGGGGGATATGTGATTGGGGACTCTGAGATAGAGGGGGATATGTGATGGGGGATATGTGATGGGGACTCTGTGATAGGGGGGAAATGTGATGTGATATGGGGGATCTGTGATGAGGGACTCTGTGATATGTGGGATATGTGATGGGGGACTCTGTGATATGGGGGGATCTGTGATGGGGGACTTTGTGATATGGGGGGATCTGTGATGGGGGAAGTATGTGATGGGGAGGAGTCTGTGATGGGGGGGCTTTGTTAATGGGGGGATCTGTGATGGGGGGTCTGTGATGGGGGATCTGTAATGGGGGGATCTGTGATGGTGGGGATCTCTTATGTAGAGGAGTCTGTGATGGGGGGATCTGTGAAGGAGAGGAGCCTATGATGGGGGGCCTGTAATGGAGAGGAGCCTATGATGGGGGGTCTCTGTGATGGAGAGGAGTCTATGATGGGGGGCTCTGTGATGGAGAGGAGTCTGTGATGGGGGGATCTGTGATGGGGGGGCTCTGTGATGGGGGGATATGTGATGGAGAGGAGTCTGTGATGGGGGGGTTCTGTAATGGAGAGGAGTCTATGATGGGGGGCTTTGTGATGGAGAGGACTCTATGATGGCAGGCTCTGTGATGGAGAGGAGTCTGTGATGGGGGGATCTGTGATGGGGGGGATCTGTGATGGGCAGGGATCTGTGATGGGGGGGATCTGTGATGGGGGGGATATGTGATGGAGAGGAGTCTATGATGGGGGATCTGTGATGGAGAGGAGTCTATGATGGGGGCCTCTGTGATGGAGAGGAGTCTATGATGGGGGGGGCTCTGTGATGGAGAGGCGTCTGTGATGTAGAGATCTGTGATGGAGAGGAGTCTGTGATGGGGGTGATCTGTGATGGAGAGGAGTCTGTGATGGGGGTAATCTGTGATGGAGAGGAGTCTATGATGGGGGGTCTGTAATGGAGAGGAGTCTATGATGGGGGGCTCTGTGATGGAGAGGAGTCTATGATGGGGTCTGTGATGGAGAGGAGTTTGTGATGGGGTCTATGATGGGGGAGGGGGGGTCTGTGATGGAGAGGAGTCTGTGATGGAGAGGAGTCTGTGATGGAGAGAAGTCTGTGATGGAGAGAAGTCTGTGATGGGTTCTATGATGGGGGGGGGGGGGTCTGTGATGGAGAGGAGTCTGTGATGGAGAGGAGTCTGAGATGGGGTCTGGGATGGAGAGGAGTCTGTGATGGAGAGGAGTCTGAGATGGGGTCTGGGATGGAGAGGAGTCTGTGATTGAGAGAAGTCTGTGATGGGGTCTGTGATGGAGAGGAGTCTATGATGGGGGGGGTCTGTATTGGAGAGGAGTCTATGATGGGGGCGGCTCTGAAATGGAGAGGAGTCTGTGATGGGGTCTGTGATGGGGTCTATGATGGGGGGGTCTGTGATGGAGAGGAGTCTGTGATGGAGAGAAGTCTGTGATGGGGTCTGTGACGGAGAGGAGTCTATGATGGGGGGGGGGTCTGTAATGGAGAGGAGTCTATGATGGGGGGCTCTGTGATGGAGAGGAGTCTGTGATGGGGTCTATGATAGGGGGGTCTGTGATGGAGAGGAGTCTGTGATGGGGTCTATGATGGGGGGGGGTCTGTGATGGAGAGGAGTCTGTGATGGGGAGGGAGTCTGTGATGAGGGGAGTCTGTGAAATACTAAGTTTATGTTGATTAAAATTGTTATTTATTTTGAATATTGTATTGTTTTTTCCTGTTTTTTTGTGCACTACAAATAAGATATATGTAGTGTGTGTAGGAATTCGTTCATTCTTTTTTCAAACTACAGTCTGGCCTCCAACAGTCTAAGGGACCGTGAACTGGCCCCCTGTTTAAAAGTTTGAGGACCCCTGGTCTATGGAGTATAGCGATTAGAAATGACATATGATTGAAAAGTGCTAAAATCATAGTACTTCACACATGAAGGTAGTTTTAGTGCTACGACAGCTGCTGAACCACGTGCTGCTCTTTTTTATTGAGAGAATAGCGAGGACAAAACAGCAGAACTGATTTCTATGCTCAGCACTTAAGAGTCAGAAAACAGGAACAATCTCTATAAACCCGGGGAAAAAATCTTTTTCATTTCACTCTAGAAATATTTTAGGTGAAAGCATCAAGTAAGAAACTCAAATAATAGAGAATAGAACAGAAAAAAATGGATTCCTGTATTACATCTATGGTGTTTACTTTCAAGAAAATTACAGTCTGTGGTTTATATTGATGTTCAGTTGAGAAAGCAGAGTAAATGGTTAGACAGCAAGCATTGTACTATATGACAATGACTTTCAGGATGCATTCATACAGACACTCTTCTTGTGAATGGGAGTGCAAAGCAGCATGAAGAATGGTGTTTACCTAACTTTCTTTGGCTTCATGCTCAATTGCCTCTAAATTATCCCCAAAAATCCACACGGACGAAGGGTATAACCACCTTTTAAACTTTTTTTGGGTTTGTTTCCTGAATTAGACTGTGCATATTCAAACCAGTATATGAGAGCAATGTGAATAATAGTACCCATGGACATAAGTGTCTAGTATCTCAGTAATATTATTAGTATCAGGATTCATGTACTGTAGTACCAACAGTTTGTTCAGTGCTTTACAAAATAATAGGAGAGAGTACAGTTACAATACTGTTCAGTACAGAAGAATCTCGCTTCTGGCATTTACAATCTAAAAGAGTGTTATCGGTCTGTCCTAATAATAATGTTCTCTTTTGATAATCTGGTGCCACCCATCTGTATCAAGCTTCATCCTCCATATTACTCTAAGCCAAGCTTATACCTTAAAGTGGTTGTAAAACCCTTACAACACACTTTTTGTTACAGGTAAGCCTATAATAAGGCTTACCTGTAGCTACCCTGGATATCTCCTAAACCTGAACGGTTTAGGAGATATCCCCTGTATTTGCATGTGCCGATGTAACGTGCTGTTGCTTTCAGTGAGTGTGCCATTACCGGCGGTTCCCGAGCGCATGCGCGGGAGTGACGTCATCGCGGCTCCGGCCAATCACAGTGCCGGAGCCACAATACCCGGAAGTAATTCCGGGACGACATATCGCCGGCCGGTGCTGTGTCAGGCCCTGTGCTCACTGCCTGGTGACGTGGAGCTTGATTGACATTTGCCATTGAACATCAGAATTGGTAGGTCCACCACTGGAGCCCTGTGCTTTTCACAGATGAGAGCAGGTTCACCCTGAGCACATGTGACAATCATGAAGGGGTCTGGAGAAGCTGTGGAGAATGAGAACATTATGCTGCCTGTAACATCGTTCAGCATGACCGGTTTGGTGGTGGGTCAGTGATGGTCTGGGGAGGCATATCAATGGAGGGATGCACAGACCTCTACAGGCTAGACAATGGCACCCTGACTACCATTAGATATCAGGATGAAATCCTTGGACCCATTGTCAGACCCTACGCTGGTGCAGTGGGTCCTGGGTTCCTCCTGGTGCACGGCAATGCCCGGCCTCATGTGGCGAGAGCATGCAGCCAGATCATGGAGGATGAAGGAATTGATACCATTGAATATTCCCCACGCTCGTCTGACCTAAATCCAAAAGAACACCTCTTGGACATTATGTTTCGGTCCATCCAACGCCACCAGGTTGCACCTCAGTCTGTTCAGGAGCTCAGTGATGCCCTGGTCCAGATATGGGAGGAAATACTACAGGACACCACCTGTCGTCTCATTAGGAGCATGCCCCGTCATTGTCAGGCATGCATTCAAGCACGTGGGGTGGCCATACAACATAAAAACTACTGAGTACCATTTTGCGTTGCTGCAATGAAATTTAAGCAAAATGGACTAGCCTGCTGCATAATTTTTTCACTTTGATTTTTGGGGCGTCTTTGAATTAAGCCCTCTGTAGATTGATCATTTTAATTTACATCAAACGATGTGGCATCCTTTTGTTTCTAATGCATTACCCAGTTTATATCAGTATAGATATCCAGCATGATATTTTTCCTCAGAGCTGATGTGTTTTTAACCACTTAAAGTGTAAGTAAACCCTCCTATCGTTTTCAGCCAAGGAAGCTGCCATCTTTGCCTCTGTTTTAATCTACAACTGCCATGATGCTGCACATGTGATCAGTTAGGACACCAGCCATTGGATGGTTTGACAGTTTGGTTGAGAGCACAACAAATGGGAGTGTTACATTTCCGGCATGTGCCGGAAATGAAACTGTTTTATGGATGGGTTTACTTTCGCTTTAAGGACCGCCGCACGACGATATACGACAACAGAATGGCACAGGTGGGCACATGGATGTACCTGTACGTCCCTGCCTTCCCGCGGATGGCGGGTCCGATCGGGCCCCCCCCGGTGCCCACGGCGGTCCGTTTCGCTTCAGGAGCGATCCGTGATGAGGGGGCGGCCATTGATTTCTGGCCACCCCCTCACGATAGCTCCTGGCGAATGAGAAGCTTCCCCTGCCTGTGAAATGTAAACACAGGCAGGAGGAAGTGATGTCATCTCTCCTCGCGGCGGTCTTTTCGTCCGGAGCTCGAGGAGAGAAGACATCAATAGTAAGTGCACTAACACCAGGACACATAGGCACATAAATCACCCCCCAGTAACCCCCAGATCACCCCCTAGATCACCCCCTGCACCCCCAGTCACAGTGTCACTGATAGCAGTGGTCATTTATTTACTAATCACTGCAGCAGTGTCATTTGTGACAGTAAAAAGTGTCAGGGCAGTTAGCTTTAGGCCCCTTTAGGTCCAGGGTACCCCCCTAACCCCCCTAATAAAGGTTTAACCTCTTGATTGCCCCCCAGGTAACCCTTTTACCCCCTTTCACCAGTGTCACTAAGCAATCTTTTTTCTGATCGCCGTATTAGTGTCGCTGGGGCCGCTAGGTAACCAGTTATTTTTTTAGGTTCACCGCCAGGTTTTTACAGCATCAGGTACCCCCATATATTACCTAATAAATTTAACCCCCTGATTGCCCGTAGAGTTAACCCTTTCACCAGTGATCACCCTATAAGTGTTAGCTATTTAGTCATTTAGGTTCACCGTCAGGTTTTTAGATAGCATCAGGTACCCCCATATATTACCTAATAAAGGCTTTAACCCCCTGATTGCCCCTAGTTAACCCTTTCACCAGTAATCACTGTATAAGTGTTACGGGTGATGCTGGTTAGTTAGTTTGCTTTTTATAGCATCAGGGCACTCGCCGTATATAACCCAATAAAGGTTTAACCCCCTGATCGCCCGGTGGGTGATATCAATTAGGTTTAGTGTCAGAGTAACACCCATGCACGAAGCATACACCTCTCTTGGTGGTATAGTATCTGAACAGATCAATATCTGATCTGATCAGATATATACTAGTGTCCCCAGCAGTTTAGGGTTCCCAAAAACGCATTGTTAGCGGGATCAGCCCAGAAGCCTGCTAGCACCTGTGTTTTTTCCCCTCCGCCCAGCCCAGCCCACCCAAGTGCAGTATCGATCGATCACTGTCACTTACAAAACACTAAACACATAACTGCAGCATTCGCAGAGTCAGGCCTGATCCCTGCGATCGCTAACAGTTTTTTTGGTAGCGTTTTATACAGTTGCTGACAGTCAGGTGCTTTTTTACCTGTGAATCCTTACTAGTGTACCACTAAATTTAGAGCCCAAAATGGCAAATCGAAAGTACACTAGTAAAGAGGCCTACGAGTTTCTGAGCATGACAGATAGTGAAGAGGAGGTCACGCATCTGTCAGATTCAGGCTCAGAATACGATCCCGTAGACGACAGCGGCTCCATGACAGATAGCTCTGGTGACAAAGGGGAGGTCCCTGCTAAGGTCAGGCGTACCCGACCCCATTCTGCTGTTGTTGAGGTGCAAGAACCGCAGGGCTCTCGTATGGAGCAGAGAAGTACTAGTGCCGCTCATCCTTCTGGTGAACTGGCAAGCACCAGCGGCCTAGTACACCCTGCTCGTAAATCCAGCACTGCAGTAACACTTGGTGACGTGGCGAGTCCCATAAGTGCAGTTCAAGCTGGCGAGGTGGCAAGCACAAGTAGTGTCCCACTGCCACCAAGAAGAAGACAAAGACAGGCCCGTCGTGCCCAAAGTGTCCTTCCTGCAGAATTCGCCAATCCTGATTGGCTGCCCACCACTTCTGCAGAACCCGTACTTCCCAATTCACTGGCCAACCCAGAATTCAGGTGGAAACAGCAAATTTTACGCCACTTGATTTTTATTCGCTGTTTTTCACGGAAGATCTCTATAGATCTATTGTGGACCAAACTAATTTGTATGCTGGTCAATACATCACCGCTAATCTCGAGTCCGCCCTTGCCAGAGAATGGAAAACAGTTACGGTTTCCGAATTTAAGACCTTTCTGGGCCTTTCCCTCAACATGGGCATACATAAATTGACGAAGTTGCGGACGTATTGATCCAAACGCCCTATTCACCATATGCCCGTGTTCTCTGCCTCCATGGCCAGGAAACGAAACAAGGCGATCTTGTGGTTCATGCACTTCAACGACAATGAACTTTGTCGTCCTCGTGGAGACCCTGAATACGATCAGCTCTACAAAATTAGGCCCCTCATAAACCACTTCAACAAACGTTTTGCAGCCTTGTTTACTCCCCATCAAGTTGTCTGCGTTGATGAGTCCCTGATTAAATTTTCTGGCCGCTTGTCTTTCAAACAGTACCTTCCCAGCAAGCGTGCCAGATACGGGGTCAAGCTCTATAAGCTCTGCCCAGAATACATAGGGAGCGCTGGCAAGATAGTGTGGAACTTGGTGTCACCCTTATTCGGAAAGGGGTACCACTTGTATGTGGACAATTATTACAAGAGCGTGCCACTTTTTAGTCACTTGTTTGATCATCAGATTGGCACATGTGTCACCGTGTGACCTAATCGCCGGGGCTTACTCCATGGGCTTGTAGATTCCCGTCTTAGGCTGGGGGAGAGAGCCTGCTTGAAGTGTAATAAATTGCTCTCTGTGAAGTGGAGGGATAATAAGAATGTTTTCGTTCTTACCTCCCTTCACGCAGACCCGACAGTCCAAATTCGTACGGCGACTGGTGTTGTGGAGAAACCCCTCTGTGTCCACGAATATAACCAAAATATGGGAGGGGTGGACCTCAACGACCAGTTGTTGGCGCCGTATCTAGTTGCCCGTAAGGCCAGATGCTGGTACAAAAAAGTGTCTGTATACTTATTTCAATTGACTTTGCTGAACGCTCATGTGCTATACAGAGCTTCAGGACGGACTGGATCCTTCCTTGAATTCCAGGAAGAGATGGTCACAGATCTCCTGTATCCAGGCAGTTCTGCAATTCACCATTCCCAACCAAATGCAGTAAGCCAGCTGCATGAGAGGCATTTTCCATATGTCCTCGATAGTACCCCTACCCAACGAGCCCTCCCAAAGAAAATGTTGTGTCTGTAGAAAGCGCGGATATAGGCGTGACACCCGTTATTATTGTCCATGCTGTCCTGACAATCCTGGTCTTTGCATTGGTGAATGTTTTGAACGCTACCACACACTAGTGCAGTTTTAGCGTAGGGTACAGCAATGCACAGAATAGGACACACTTACACAGGGTCTCCCAAGATGCCATCGCATTTTGAGAGACCCAAACCTGGAACCGAAAAGTTGAAAAGTTACAGTTAGTTACAAAAAAAAGTAAAAAAAAAAATAAGTAAAAAAAATAAAAAAAATTAGTTGTCATTTTATTGTTCTCTCCCTCTCTATTCTCTCTCTATTGTTCTGCTCTTTTTCTACTCTATTCTGTAATGTTTTATTGTTATGTTTTATCATGCTTGCTTTTCAGGTATGTAATTTTTTTATACTTTACTGTTTACTGTGTTTTTATTGTTAACCATTTTTTTGTTTTCAGGTACGCCATTCAGCTGCAGCGCGGATTTATTTATCTTGACAGCAACAGCGTTTGCTCCCACGATACATAAAGCCGTGACTCCAGTGCTGTAGGGGGTGATTTCACCACCACAGTTAAAAAAAAAAGTATATACGCTGAAACATGGGGGCAGCAGGGGCGGAGGAGCGATTTTGCTCCTAATGCCGCGTACATACGGTTGAAATTCCGACGGAGGCTTGCCCGTGGAAAAGTCCGACCGTGTGTACGCGGCATAACTTTTTTGAGGGAGGATGCCCCCATGCTCTGGCATATACCGTATATATTTTAGGCACAGGTTGCGTTAAAAAATGTTTTATTTTTTTACTGTTTTTTTTGGGTATTTGCTTTGCAGGTATGATATCGTAAGGTCTTACTGTTATACTGTAATGTTACTTTGTTTTAATGTTAACCATAATTTACTTAGCAGGTACGCCATTCAGTTGCAGCACGGATTTATTTATCTTGACAGCAAACAGCGCTTGCTCCCACGATACATAAAGCCGTGACTCCAACGCTATAGGAGGTGATTTCACCACCACAGTTAAAAAAAAGAGCATATATGCCGAAGCATGGGGGCAGCGGGGGCGAAGTAGGAGCCTTGCCTGTGGAAAAGTCAGACCGTGTGTAAGCGGCATAACTTTTGCGGGAGGATGCCCCATGCTTCGGCATATATAAATGGTGCATGTATGCCCATCATTAGAAGTGGGTGGATGAAGGGAGGTATTCTAATGGTGGGCATACCCACCGATCAATCTCTTTTTTTTTCGTTCAGCCAACAGGCTGCATGAAAAAAAAGATTACAATATATGTCCAACAAGGACCAGCAACGTACTGGTATGTTGTTGGACTTTGAATGGTTATACCAGAATGATGCCTGCGGGTTTAGGTATCATCTTGGTATCATTCTTTTCAGCCAGAGGTCGGCTTTCATGTAAAAGCAATCCTAGTGGCTAATTAGCCTCTATACTGCTTTTACAAGCAGTGGGAGGGAATGTCCCCCCCCCCAGGATATAAACAGCGACATTGGGAAATTGGGAAAGCATTTTATCACATCGATCTTGTACTCACCATGCCTCTCAGCAAATAGCTTGGGGTGTCTACTTTCCAAAATGGGGTCATTTGGGGGGGGGGGGTTTGAACTGTCCTGGCATTTCATGGCCTCCGAAACTGTGATAGGCAGTGAGGAGTGAAATCAAAAATTTACACCCTTATACCGCGTACACACGATCGTTTTTCATGCCATTTTTTTAACCAACGTTTTTCTCGTCGTTTTTTTTCATGTTTCCTCTCAAGCCTGTCTTGCATCCACACGATCATTAAAAAAAACGCTCGAGCAAAGCGCAGTGACATACAACACGTACAACGGCACTATAAAGGGGAAGTTCTGTTCGGATGGTGCCACCCTTCATGTTAGTAAAGTTTGTTGAGCGACGATTCGCGCTTTTCAGCCTCCTGCTTTTCAGTCCGTTACAGCGTGACGAATGTGCTATCTCCATTACAAACGCTAGTTTTACCAAAACGTGCGCTCCCGTCTCATACTCGATTCTGAGCATGCGCGTTTTTTTCACCTCGTCAAAGCATACACACTATCGTTTTTCACGTCGTTAAAAAAAACGACATGAAAAACTACGTGAAAAAATAGAGCATGTTCGAAATTTTTAATGGCCGTTTTTCTCGCCGTTAAAAATGCTCTGGAGCATACACACGATAGGTTTTAATGGCCATTTTTAAAAATTTAATTTTTAACGGCATGAAAAACGATCGTGTGTACGCGGCATAAGAAAGCCTGAAGGCGGTGCTTGGTTTTTGGGGTCCCGTACGCGGCTAGGCTCCCAAAATGTCTTACACATGTGGTACTCAGGAGAAGCAGCAGAATGTATTTTGGGGTGTAATTCCACATATGCCCATGGCATGTTTGAGCAATATATCATTTAGTGACAACTTTGTGCAAAAAAAATAAAAGTTTATCATATTCCTGCAACTTGTGGCAAAATATGAAATATTCCATGGACTCAACATGCCTCTCAGAAAATAGCTTGGGGTGTCTACTTTCCAAAATGGGGTCATTTGGGGGGGTTTTGTGCCACCTTGGCATTTTATGGCCTTCAAAACTGTCATAGGTAGTGATAGGTAGTGAGAAGTGAAATCAAAAATTTATGCCCTTAGAAATCTTGAAGGCGGTGCTTGGTTTTTTGGGGTCCGGTACCCGGCTAGGCTCCCAAAAAGTCCCACACATGTGGTATCCCCGTACTCAGGAGAAGCAGCAGAATGTATTTTGTGGTGTGATTCCACATATGCCCATGGCATGTGTGAGCAATATATCATTTAGTGACAACTTTGTGCAAAAAAAAAAAAAGTTTGTAATTTTCCTGCAACTTGTGGCAAAATATAAAATATTCCATGGACTCAACATGCCTCTCAGCAAATAGCTTGGGGTCTCTACTTTCCAAAATGGGGTCATTTGGGGGGGTTTTGTGCTATTTTGGCATTTTATGGCCTTCGAAACTGTGATAGGTAGTGAGGAGTGAAATCAAAAATTTGCACCCTTAGAAATCCTGAAGGCGGTGTTTGGTTTTCGGGGCCCCGTACGCGGCTAGGCTCCCAAAAAGTCTTGCACATGTGGTGTCCCCGTACTCCGGAGAAGCAGCAAAATGTATTTTGGGGTGTAATTCCACCTATAACCATTGCATGTGTGAGCAATGTATCATTTAGTGACAACTTTTTGTAAAAAATGTTTTTTTTTTGTCATTATTCAATCACTTGGGACAAAAAAAAAATATTCAATGGGCTCAACATGCCTCTCAGCTATTTCCTTGGGGTGTCTACTTTCCAAAATGGGGTCATTTTGGGGGGTTTTGTACTGCCCTGCCATTTTAGCACCTCAAGAAATGAGATAGGCAGTCATAAACTAAAAGCTGTGTAAATTCCAGAAAATGTACCCTAGTTTGTAGACGTTATAACTTTTGCGCAAACCAATAAATATACGCTTATTGACATTTTGTTTACTAAAGACATGTGGCTGAATACATTTTGGCCTAAATGTATGACTAAAATTGAGTTTATTTGATCTTTCCTATAACAAAAAGTAAAAAATATATTTTTTCTTCAAAATTTTTGGTCTTTTTCCATTTATATCGCAAAAAAAAAAATCGCAGAGGCAATCAAATACCATCAAAAGAAAGCTCTATTTGTGGGAAAAAAAGGACGCAAATTTTGTTTGGGTACAACATTGCATGACCGAGCAATTACCAGTTAAAGCAGCGCAGTGCCACATTGTAAAAAGACCTCTGGCTGACAAACGAGAAAACGAGGAGCGGCTTGTTCCCCTACACACGGCCGTTTTTCCCGTCATTTTTTCTCTTGGTCGAGAAAAACGACCGTGTGTAGGCTCCCCAGCAGTGTTTCCCTATGGGAAAACTGCCGCGGAAAAAAATGCTGTGAATCACGACGAGAAAAATTAGAGCATGTTCTAATTTTTCTCGTCGTGATTAATGACGTTTTTCTCGTCGGGAAAAATGACCAAAAGCCCACACACGGTCGTTTTTCTCGTCAAAGAGAAAAAATTTAATTTTTCCCGACGAGAAAAATGGTTGTGTGTACGCGGTATTAAAGTTTTTTGAGCAGTGTATATATATATATATATATATATATATATATATATATATATATATATATATCTATATATATATATATATATATCTATATTCACACATACACAGTTTCGTTTAGCTTTGGGATGCACACCATAATAGGCTGGAGCACACAGAATTTGATGCCGCTTTGCATAGTAACCAATCAGCTTCTAGATTTTATTGTCAAAACTCATTGAACAAGCTGAAGTTAGAAGCTGATTGGCTACAATGCACAGCTGCAGCAGATTCTGTGTGCACCAGTTTTAGTAAATCCTCCCTGAGTGTTTTTCGTAAAAAAAAAAAAAAACACGAAAAGAAAACAATTGGAGCCACCGCTCTTAATAACTGGTAGGATGCAATATATAAAAAAAATTTGGAGGGGGAGGGGGGATGAGGTTGTGGAGGCAGGGGGTTTAGAAAGGTGTTATTACCCGCTGATAGTCATTGTTGTTGCCCGGGTTTTTTTTTAGGCGATACATGCCAACACAGGTCCCAGTACTTCTGGTAGGCACAGGTTTTGGCTGTATACAATATAAGTACTGCCAGATGGGGTATTTGAGTCTAATAAAGTACCCCTAAAAATTCTCCAAACAGCAGCAGCCCAAAAAAATTTTTTAACTGCAATACAATACATGCCATTTCAGTAAAATAGTGGGATTTATTATTGTTGCTGGAAGATTGATTGTTGCTGGTAGGAGGGGATTTATCTTTGCTGGAGGGGGGGATTTATTATTGCTGCTGGGGGATTTATCATGCTGCTGGGGAATTTGTTTGTTGCTTGAGGGGGATTTATTGTTGCTGGAGGGGGATTTAAAGTGTTACTAAGCCCAGGAGCCTGCATTCATTATATCTGGTCTCCCACAGTACATAGAAAATGGAAATGCAATTATTTTAGTAAATATAAACTGCTACACACCTTTTCTTATCAGCAGTATATAGCAGTCTTGTGACTTCTATCAGTGTGAAAGGCTTTAACTGAGGGAAGCAGGTTAGTGATTCAGTATATTAATGAACTGCAGAACAATTGTATAAATGTTTTCAAACCATATAGAAATACATTTTATTCCAGTATAGTTCTAGGTTTTACTACCTGCAGTTGCTGTCATTGCTGGGCCCCTGTGTTCCTGGGCCCCAAAGAAGTCACATGCGCTGCTGTGGCTGGTGCCTGCCAAAGAAGTGTGCATGCCCTGAACCGGCATTGTGCAGACTCGGAAACGCGTCGTGACCTCCCCCCTTTAGTGGCGCCATCTGCACGCGCTGCGGTTCATGCCATGGTCCAGCTTAATCCCCACTACTTGACTTTCCACCTGAGGACTTCCACCTGGTCTCCTCCACGCAGCAGTGGACCCTGGCCGTCGACATCATGGACATCCAACGCTAACATCCTGGACTTCCCTTTTCCGAGAGCTTGTTTTACTTCGCTCAATGTGAGTTGCCACTTGTATTTTATTGCACCTAATAAACCTGTAAATGGTCTGTGTTTTATTTTCTCTCCTGGCTGCTGTGGCTATGGTTACAGCCTTTTTTTAACATGCTGTTTATTTATTTATTTATTTTTAATCTATAATACAATACAATTGTAGCACACTGATCTTTTTCCCCTTCTTACCTTCTCAAGCAGGGGGATAAGACACACCATGCCACATGCCCTCTAGATTATAAAGGTCAGGCGGTGTTACATACTTGGGTCCTGCAGTTAGTTGCTTCCTTCTTCTGGTTCTCCCCTCTATGTTTATAGAGGCGAGTCTTTATCTTTCCCAAATGAGGTCAATGTCCACACAACATATCAACTCCAATGTGAGTTTATCTTATCTTGCTTTCAGGAACCAGAGAGTTGAAGTGAGAAAAGGTTAGCAGATGGAAGTGGATTCAGGCACACTCTTGGCTTCGTCGCCACTCGATCCCGAGTGGGTACAGCTCACCCGGATAGTCACTCAATGGCACTAGCAGCTGGCGTGATGCTGGAACAATGACTCAGTCCCCTCCAAGGACCAAATCAGGAGATCCCTCCTGAACTTTCAACACTCCGCAGAGGCAGTCTGCAAAGTGAGGAATCCTTCCCTCCGACAGGTCACCAGGCCTTTCCCGAGTCAGCAATACTCTATTACTCGCCCTCTTGTTATGGGATCGATCCTCCCCTGATTTCCTCTGTGTCAGAGCGGTTACCCTCACGCGGGTTCCCTGGGACTCCTCTTCGGTTGTAGACCCAGTCAAAGGTACTGGGCCTACCTGGAACTCTGTAGTCTCAGGCTGAAGGTGCCTGAGACTCCTCCATCAAGATGGGGAGCACCCCCCTCTGAGGGGTAGCTCCCTCCGGGCTTGGGCCCCGGAATTGTCTCTCCTCCGGGCATGGGCCCTAGGAATTGGCTTTTTGAGCAATGGTGTCTGCCCCTTATATATCCTCTCCCGGCATGCACATCAGGCCAGAACCGCCCACCAACAGCAGCCGAGAGAAGACATCCAATACCTACTCCATCACCTGTGGTTCAACCCCGGGTATAGGTGACAACACCACCTATAAGCCCAAAGGGGAACTGCACACCAGATGACACAGTAGTAAGGCAGAGTCCAAATAATTAAGAGACCTGAGCCAAACTATTGCTCTGGTCACCCCTAAATTTAGGTATAGCAGGGTTAAATTTGGGGACCCCACTACACAATTTTTACAAAAAGTACGAAAAATCTTACAAAATACAAAAACAGTTAAGCCTCTACATGAAAGTCCATGTTGAATAACACAGTTGTATTGGAGACCATACACACAATCCAATATATAATGAATAACTTGGGAGTTATTAGGTGGGTTGTACATGAACATTTGCAAAGGTGCTGCTTTGAATTATGAACAGCACCAAGGTTTTGAAACAATTTGTGTGCAAAAATAGCTCTTTTTTCTTTTAGTCTATTAAGTTTATTAAAGTCTCTCCATGATAGCACTTCAAAAAGTACCTGTAATGAAATGTTCTATTTTACCCTATTTTTCCGTGTATAAGATGCTCCCGTGTATGAGACAACCTCCACTTTTCCAAACAAAAATTAAGAAATCAATATTTTAAACATAAAACAGAATACATTTTTATTTTGTAATTAGGTAACGTTTACAGTACATGCCAGTGCTATGATATTATGCATCACACTTAGCTTTGAGCATATCACTTTACTCAGCCTCTGTCGCATCACTGCTTTTTTTCTTTTTTCACTATAAAGCCTGTGTGAGGGGGTTAACTCGGCAGCGGGTGTGTGTGACCCCCTGGTTGGGCTCCCCACACAAAACAGGGCCAGCAGACGGAGGTTGTGGTTTTCAAAATCAAAAGGTGCGGTTTATTTCTCTATGTACAGTGACAAAAACACAGCAAAGCCAAAAAGAAACATAAACAAAATAAATCCTGGTCAGCGTGACCTCTGACTAAACATGCAGGTTTCCTAAACTAACAACTGGGATCAGCCTGGTGCTGTCCTAGTCCCTAAGTCCCTGGTTTAGTAAAAGTCCAAACAAATAGCCACACAGGCTTTGCCTCACCGCACAGGGGTTCACTCTCCCTAGACAGTCCACACAGGTCTGGGTCCAGGCATGAGCTAACATCTAATGAAGCTGGGAGTTCTTATAGAGGCCTAAATGAGCTGACAAGCTTCAGCTGGTCTCATCAACTCCCTGTCTGCACGACGCCCAGCCCTCTCCCTAGAGGTATGAGTCATCCATGAGCCCACTAGCCTTATACAACTCTCCACCTAGTTGTATAAGTCGGCGTAAAGCCTGAATCTGGGCGAAATATATCTACCCCCCTGGATGCAACCAGGTGACTTTACCTTCCTGCTGTCACATACCCCCCCCTCTTGTTTTAACCTCGGGGTTGGAACACCAGCAATCAGGCATTCATGTACTCGAGACAAAGCATCCACATTCCCCATTTGAACGCCAGGGCGATGCTTTACTGTGAAGTTGAATTCCTGGAGGGCCAGGAACCACCTATTCACTCTTCTATTTGTTTCCTTGTTTTGAGCCATCCACTTTAACGGAGCGTGATCCGTAACCATGTCAAAGTGCCTACCTAGCAGATAGTACCGAAGGGAATCTAGAGCCCACTTCACCGCTAAACACTCCTTTTCAACGGTGGCGTAATTTACCTCATGGGACTTCAACTTCCTGCTGAGGTAAATGACTGGGTGCTCTTCCCCGTTCCAGACCTGGGACAATACTGCTCCTAACCCCACATCTGACGCATCACTTTGTACGACAAAGTCTTTAGAGAAGTCGGGTGAGTACAACACTGGCTGGCTACATAAGGCTTGTTTCAAGAATTGGAATGCTGCCTCAGCCTCGGGGGTCCATTTAATCATGACCGACCCTTTCCCTTTCGTCAGGTTGGTTAGGGGCACAGCCTTAGAAGCAAAGTGGGGAATGAAGCGCCGATAATAACCCGCGATTCCCAGAAAGGCCCGTACCTGCTTCTTGCTGTTGGGACGTGGCCAACTCTGGATGGCCTCGACTTTGTTGAGTTGGGGTTTTATCACTCCCCTGCCAATGGTGTACCCAAGATATTTGGCCTCCTCCTGCCCAATGGTACACTTCTTGGGGTTAGCCGTAAACCCCGCTTCCCGGATAGAGTCTAGGACTGCTTGCACTTTTGGCAGATGTGAGGCCCAATCTGTGCTATGGACAATTACGTCATCCAGGTAAGCCGCAGCATACTTCCGATGGGGCCTCACTATCTGGTCCATTTTCCGCTGGAATGTGGCCGGCGCATTCTGTAACCCGAACGGCATTCTCTTATATTGGAACGCCCCGTCTGGGGTTACAAATGCGGTTTTCTCTTTGGCCGACTTGGCCAGGGGAATTTGCCAATACCCTTTTGTGAGGTCAAGAGTCGTCATGTATCGGGCTGTTCCCAGCCGGTCGATCAACTCATCTATACGTGGCATGGGGTAGGTGTCAAATTTTGTAACTTTGTTCAACTGACGAAAATCGTTACAAAATCGCCAGCTCCCATCCGGTTTAGGCACCAACACAATGGGACTAGACCAATCACTTTGGGACTCCTCTATCACCCCTAAGTTCAGCATTTTCTGTACTTCCTCTCTCGGGTTTTCTCTGTCCCCAGATGACCTCCAAGAATGTGCCCATGGGCCAACTCCAACACCAACTTCCTGTAAGGTTTGGGCACCACAAGCTGCTCAACGGTTTCTTCTGCCCTTTTTGCCACCCGATACAGTAGGTCCTTCTCTACGCTGAAGTATGGGTAAGTGCAGGTATTATCTGGGTTCACTAACTCGCCATCTATTTCCACTACGTTTTCCCGTGCCTTTATTAGGGCGGGGTCTTTTAACTGTTCTGTGGCAAAATTTTCCCTGTGAACCTCCAGATCAGAAAACTCCACAGACGGTAGGTTTTCGTCTGAGGAGGTGGGCTCCTCTCCAGTTTCTTGAGTCTCCCCTGCCAATACTGACAAGGGAAATTCTGGAGAGTCCTCACCACTCTCAGAGGAGTTCTGGCTATCACATTCCTGGTACATAGGGGCACCAGTGGGGGGCTCAGGATCATCCCACAGTTCCCAGAACTTCGGAAAATCTCTTCCCACAATGGCATCATGCGGTAATTGAGATACTAACCCCACTGGATGAGAGAGGGTACCTTTGGGGGTCTCGAAACACACTGTAGTCACTGGATACTCTCGGGTGTCCCCATGCACACAAATAACAGCTACCTTGCTATTCCCAGAGACCTCTGTTTTAACTAATTCAGCCTTTATCAGGGTCACAAGGCTACCTGAATCCAGTAATACCACAACATTTCTACCATTAATACACATTTTGCATAAATGTTTCTCAGTTCCCCGAATGGCAGTGCATGCGACTGTCGCACACAGCGACTGACGTCTGTCCGTCAGAAAGTCACATTGCATGGGTTCCTCCACAACCGGGCAATTTGCTGCAATATGTCCCGCTTGCCGGCAGCGGTAGCAAACAATCCTTTTGGCTGCCTCTTGAGCCCCTGACTTCCCAGGCTGTTCTCGCCAAACTTTGGGTAGAGCTCCCACCCTCTCACTCTCTCCACCCTCACCCCTTGGAATCATCTTATCCGCCCCTGGGGATGGTCTGGTCTTAGGGTGGAAAGTCCGAGAGTCTCTGGAAGAGGCCGTCAGGTTCTCTGCAGCCAAGTATCCCTCTACACGATCCACAAGTTTACCGGCCGTTTCTGGGTCTCCATGGCTTACCCACTTTTGAATGGCGGTAGGAAGAGCTCTCAAGAAACGATCTATCACAACACGTTCCACAATCTCCGGTGCGGACAAAGTCTCTGGCTGTAGCCACTTCCTGCTCAGGTGAATGAGATCATACATTTGAGACCTGGGGGGTTTTCCAAGCTGGAAAGTCCAGTTATGCACACGCTGAGCCCGGACAGCCAGGGTGACACCCAGCCTTGCCAATATTTCAGCTTTTAGCATCACATAGTCTTTTGCTTGGTCAGGCTCTAGGTCATAGTAAGCCTTCTGCGATTCACCAGTTAACAGAGGAGCCACCAGTCCAGCCCACTGCTCCTCAGGCCACTTTTCTCTTTCAGCAGTCCTTTCAAATGTGGTCAAAAATACCTCTGGATCATCCTCTCCAGTCATTTTTGTCAATAAACGACTCACCCCAAAGGACGCGGTATTAGTGGGACGGCTTTCCTCACTGGTCTGCGGACGTTGCTGCATTACTGCTTCCATTTGTTGTAGTCTCTGCTCTTGCTTCTGTAACAGGTCTATGAAGCGGGCCTCAGATTGCTGCTGGGCTTGTTGATGAGCTTGCTGCTGGGCTGCAAGGCTCCTTTGCAAACCTGCATTTGTCTGCTGTTGATTGGCATTTGCTAGAGCCAGCTGTTTCAGTATCTCCTCCATGCTGGCTTAAAAAAAAACTGCCACTGGTTCTCCACCAACTGTGAGGGGGTTAACTCGGCAGCGGGTGTGTGTGACCCCCTGGTTGGGCTCCCCACACAAAACAGGGCCAGCAGACGGAGGTTGTGGTTTTCAAAATCAAAAGGTGCGGTTTATTTCTCTATGTACAGTGACAAAAACACAGCAAAGCCAAAAAGAAACATAAACAAAATAAATCCTGGTCAGCGTGACCTCTGACTAAACATGCAGGTTTCCTAAACTAACAACTGGGATCAGCCTGGTGCTGTCCTAGTCCCTAAGTCCCTGGTTTAGTAAAAGTCCAAACAAATAGCCACACAGGCTTTGCCTCACCGCACAGGGGTTCACTCTCCCTAGACAGTCCACACAGGTCTGGGTCCAGGCATGAGCTAACATCTAATGAAGCTGGGAGTTCTTATAGAGGCCTAAATGAGCTGACAAGCTTCAGCTGGTCTCATCAACTCCCTGTCTGCACGACGCCCAGCCCTCTCCCTAGAGGTATGAGTCATCCATGAGCCCACTAGCCTTATACAACTCTCCACCTAGTTGTATAAGTCGGCGTAAAGCCTGAATCTGGGCGAAATATATCTACCCCCCTGGATGCAACCAGGTGACTTTACCTTCCTGCTGTCACACCTGGTACACACGATCGGATTTTCCGACAACAATTGCGTGATGGCAGGTTTTTGTCGGATAATCTGACCGTTTGTACGCTCCATCGGACAATTGTTGTCTGAATTTCCGACAACAAATGTGGGATAGCATGCGCTCAAAATTTCTGACAACAAATGTGTGCCGTCGGATTATCCGATCGCATGTACACAAGTCCATCGGACTAAAATCCAAAGTACAAACACGCATGCTCCGAACCAATGCTAACCATAAGACAACATTAGCAGAAGTTGCCCAAAGGGTGGCGCTAAAGAGCAGAAAAACCATGTAGTTTCTTGTATGTTGGCTGAAAAAGTTCTGCCGTCTGTATGCATAACAAGTTCACGGCCAACGCCCTTCGCAACAAAATTCCACGGATTTGTCTGATGGAAATCCGATCGTGTATACAAGGCTTTAGTTCCAGGCATATCCGTTTCTTCAACTTTTATTGCATCACTGTTGTCTTCTGAGTCACTGTCTATATATGTGAGATCATCCTATATATGTGTAGCGACCTCACCCCATCTCTTTCTTCTAGGGGTATCACACACGACAGGGTGAGATGCGCTACGGCCCATGTCCTCCCCATAACTGTCCAACTCTTGTTTTATTGCATATCTCACAATAAACAGTGCTTCAGTAGCCAACTGGTTGCGACTTGATAACATTTTGATACAGGGGATGAGCAGGTCGAGGCACTGTCCTGATTGTCAGCTAAACCACTGCGATCTCGCCAGCGGTTACTATAGCCTTAGCTAGAAAGGACTTAGAACTTGAGAGTCTCTACCAGCGACTCAAGAGAACGTAGATAGGAGTACCTTCGCTGCGTTGTGGCCCCTATCAGGGGAAGATGTCCCTCCAAGGGAGTTACCAGAGGCCCATCCGTCACTGGTTTGATGCTGCTCCAGACTCTCCGAATGGGTAACCTCCCCGGCCTCCTCACCTCAGACATGGGCCCCATCCACCTCAGGGACCCTCGGACTTCTCCACCCTTGCGGGTCCCAGTCGAAGTCACTGGGCCCCAGGCCTCCTGGTTTAGTACCTCACCCCAGGCTGAAGGTGCCTGGGATGGACTCCAACTCCATTCTGGTCAGGCCTAGGGCACATGAGCCGGAATCCGGAACCGCCCGCACCCAGGCCTAAGGTGCCTGAGTGTGTGATGAAGAACCTCCAGAAGAGCAAGACCTCATGACCAGGGCGTCTCCCCCTTTTATTCCCTCCAATGACGCTCACGGGCAGGTTCCCCGCCCTCGCCGTACCATCTCCGAGAAGGGACAAAAAGGACAGCACTATGGCAGTGAATCTACCCTGAGCCTGCGGGCACCTGCCACCCACAGGCCAAAGAGATTATTACACCGCCCAATCCTCCACGAATACAAATGGTCCATTACTCCCATATTTACACACCTGGACTTCCACCCAGGTGTACCCCACCTAAATTTAAAGACCCCGCTACATACTCCCCCCTGTGATTTTTCATAAAACCCTCTAAGCATGTACACATATACAATCCCTCCCTTTACTGTCTAAGAACCACCCCATACTCAGTAGTCTTGACAGACGAATCTCCTGCAGAGGGGAAAAAAAAACAACACACAAGAAAAACCACATCCTGACATTCTGTGTTAATTTGGAATGAATGGGTCTATCAGCCGAGAGACCCACTCGCTCCAATAAGTAAAGTGATGTAAATGTACAAGCAACAGCCGTTGCGCAACACCGCCACCTAGTGACGATGCCACGGTAATGACACTTGGTAAAATCTTCAGTCTTCCTGCGTCCCTACTCTGATTCTACCCCCAAAGTCTTTGTCTTTGAACTGTGAAGAAGAGAGAACAAACAGCTCTCGTTCCTCCGAAAGAGTAGAAAAACAAAAACCCAAATAAAAAACTAGGGTACAGTTCGATGCTCCGGCAAGAACACTTCCAGAAAGTTGCTACAGAAAAAAAAAAAAACAAGTGAGTCTCTTCTCACAAGTAAAACTTCGGGTCAGGCAAGAACAAGGGCTTCAGATGTTTATCGAAAACCTCAATCGAATAGTCAGCGTCCTCTCCATCTTTCCTACAGATGCGCACCTTGTCTGCGTGGATATGGCGGCCCCACATCCAGTCTGCTCTGCAGTCTCTAAACTTTTTCGACACAGGTGGCGAACAGGACAAGTATCGCCGGGCATGAGGCACTTTAAGTTTCTCCCAAACAAACTCATCGTACCACCGCTGCCGCAGAACTTCAACCTCAAACAGTAAGTCCCTGGGCAAGTAAGGATATTCCCATCCGTACTCGTGAGCGACCCTCTGAGAGAAGAGTCGTTGCAATCGGGCCAAAGGAGGCATTGTGGCCCGCTCACCTTCTCCTGGTTGAACGATGGCCTCCGGGTGCCGAGGTACTTTCACTACCTCTGATGGCTTTTCTCTCGGTGCCCGTAGTGATGCTCGCTGTTTCCCCACCAACAAAACGGGTAATGCTGTGGATTGTGGAAGAGCAGTTGGAGGACTAGGCTTCCTCGTAGACTCTGGGGCTTCTGCCCGGGACGTGCTATCTCCTATGGACATAGGCGAATCTTGAGGTGCACGTAGCATAGGTAATGGGCGTTTGTCCCAGCCCTTCTGGTGAAACAGTTCAGCGATCTCACCGTCATTTCCACAATCCGACAGTGACTCTAGGTCGGAGGTGTCATACATCTCCGCGGGAAGGTAGTCTCTGGTAGACGTGGAACTACCCTCCCTAGCGGGCTCCACCGACTGTGGACCCCCGACACCTCCAACCACCACCACAGTCCCAGCCCCTGGCTCACCTTGACCTTTTGTAGAACTGGGATGTCCAGGACTCTTCCAACCGGATCCATCCAGGCCAGGCAAGCGACGGGGTGAAGCTCTTCCACGACCATAGGAGGCCTGCACCAGGCCGACTTTCCTCTTCGGAGGTGGGAGCAGAGAATCTGTGGTGACCGAAGCAGCATCCTCGGATTTTTCCTTCTCAGTCTCTGATTGGGCAGTCACATCGCCCTGGTCAGTGCGTACGGGAACCTTCGCAAAGGCCTGGATCTCCCCTTCCGGAGTAGCGGTACCTGTGAGGCTGTTGAGGCGAAGGGCCCGGGGCCTTACTGTGGATGGCTCCACCTCGAACAAGAACTCTTTGCATGCCTCGCAATGCCCGAATGGCTTCAGGTGAACCACCAGTCCCGAGCATCCGGGACAGATCACGCCGAGGGCCTCCGTGTCTCTGCAGGTGTACAGAGCCAACTGTCCTCGGGGCCTGAGTCTTATCCCTGTGTCAGTAAGGGGAGCAGCAAAAGCAGTCATCTTCGTGGGGTAGGGAACCGGAATCCACGGGGAGCTTGAGGCCATCCCGACTGTCTGCTGCTCCATCACGCACTGACCACGCGCCGAAGTCCCCACGTGAGTTCCTCCACATGGCCAGACTCCTCCCACGACTTGCACGTTTTCGCAGGCTTCCATCAAGCTCCGCCCACAAACTGTGTAGTCACGGGGTGCCTCATGGCGCAGTGCAGTAAAAGCCCCCACATGTAGTACGTCACACGGCTGGACTTCTCCCTCTTCTCGCTCCTCCGCATGGGCCTTTCCCGTCTTAGGGTCATTTCCACGACTTTGAGCAGGGATGCACTTTGGCCGATCACATGGCTGACCTGCTCGGAACTCCTCCGGGCAGCAAAGTCCAGACACAGCCATTCTTACTTCCAAAGTCAAAACACACATCATCCCGGACTCACGAGCCCCCACGTGTAGCGACCTCACCCCATCTCTTTCTTCTAAGGGTATCACACACGACAGGGTGAGATGCGCTACGGCCCATGTCCTCCCCATAACTATGGATGAGGTGAAGGCCAGTACCAGATATTTCCTCGGGCCTGTGTGCTTCTGTAAAGGATTAAGTCCTGCTGTGCCAACACTTCCCTTTGCTCCCATTAACCAGAGTTTCACACACCGATCACAGTCCAACTCTTGTTTTATTGCATATCTCACAATAAACAGTGCTTCAGTAGCCAACTGGTTGCGACTTGATAACATTTTGATACAGGGGATGAGCAGGTCGAGGCACTGTCCTGATTGTCAGCTAAACCACTGCGGTCTCGCCAGCGGTTACTATAGCCTTAGCTAGAAAGGACTTAGAACTTGAGAGTCTCTACCAGCGACTCAAGAGAACGTAGATAGGAGTACCTTCGCTGCGTTGTGGCCCCTATCAAGGGAAGATGTCCCTCCAAGGGAGTTACCAGAGGCCCATCCGTCACTGGGTTGATGCTGCTCCAGACTCTCCGAATGGGTAACCTCCCCGGCCTCCTCACCTCAGACATGGGCCCCATCCACCTCAGAGACCCTCGGACTTCTCCACCCTTGCGGGACCCAGTCGAAGTCACTGGGCCCCAGGCCTCCTGGTTTAGTACCTCACCCCAGGCTGAAGGTGCCTGGGATGGACTCCAACTCCATTCCGGTCAGGCCTAGGGCACCTGAGCCGGAATCCGGAACCGCTCGCACCCAGGCCTAAGGTGCCTGAGTGCGTGATGAAGAACCTCCAGAAGAGCAAGACCTCGTGACCAGGGCGTCTCCCCCTTTTATTCCCTCCAATGACGCTCACGGCAGGTTCCCCGCCCTCGCCGTACCATCTCCGAGAAGGGACAAAAAGGACAGCACTATGGCAGTGAATCTACCCTGAGCCTGCGGGCACCTGCCACCCACAGGCCAAAGAGATTATTACACCGCCCAATCCTCCACGAATACAAATGGTCCATTACTCCCATATTTACACACCTGGACTTCCACCCAGGTGTACCCCACCTAAATTTAAAGACCCCGCTACATATGTGTATATACGTGAGATCATCCTCATCCGCATCTGCGCACTGCCTACACGCTCTCCACCTCCATTGGGATGTGTTCCAATTGGTTTGTTCAGCATCAGTTACATAAGGAGTGTGATTGGAGGAATCCTGTTTGCAGAGACAAGCTATCGGCAGTTTCACTCGTGATTGGAGGCTAGTGATTGGAGGTAGCCTGTTTGCAGAGACAAGGTATGGGCAGTTTCGCAACCCTGTGGTTCTCTACTCGGCTTACTCCGTGTATAGGATGACCCTCAATTTTTAGTCTAACGATTTTAGACAAAAGTATCGTTTTCTACACGGAAAAACACGGTATATTTACCTTACCACTGGCTTTTGCAAAATGTAGAGCAGCCCAATTCTCAGGAGAAGATGCCTTTGCACTTGACTTGTCTTCTCATGAGACCCAGTCTGCTCTGCATTTCCCAGAAATCTGACTGGAAGGATATTGATGTCACACCCTGTGTAGTTTTTATAGGGGTAGAACACCCAAACATAAAAAATGGACCTTGCATTTTACGGCACGGTCCGCTTTCACGGACCAGGAGAGAATCACCAACTTAAACACTCTACTGCTCTTCAAACCATCTTGTGGCATATGTCCAATACTGTAAACACATAAATTTACAAAGCAAGGTCAAAGAAGCAAACTGTAAGCCAAGAATAACGGCAATTTAAAGAAAGTTAAAGAGACTATATAGCTGTAGGATAATATTTTCAGTTAAACCACCTGTAACGGATAACCTTCTGCACATGAAGGTCATCATTGTTAGTTAGATGTACTCAGGCATTCCTACATGAATAGCTGTTTAGTTATATGATACAAAGTGACAAACTCTCCAGACCAATTAGATCGGGTGATAACCTCTGGGGTTTTAGTAAAAACATTGTGCTCATACAGGATACAGGCATACACAGTACAAAAACAGAACATGGAAAAACAGACAGGATATCAAACCAAAGTTCAGACAAGGTGACTAAAGGGTACTCTCTAAGTATTTTCTGTCACTTCCATGCTTGGCAACTTAGCTTTCTGAATGACCATATTGTTGAAGTAATGGCTATATAAATTTGTCATTTTTGTGACCGTAGAAACAGTGTTTGACATAAAAAAATAAATTAAAAAAAACAAAACATTATTGGGTCCATCATTAGGAAGAGGCACAGAAATTATTATTTATTGACGATAAGGCACGCATTTATAATATATTTTCATAGCTCGCATTTAGTGTTTTCTCAAGTGTCTATTTTTTTTAATAGTATGCATATAAAGTGCACAGTTACTATTTGGTAAATTAAATAACAACCAAAACGCATATATACTGTATATTTTTAATAGAGCATGCATGTTTTAAATGCTTCAATGTGTTTTAAGACACTGCTGCTACTTTGACCAGTGTCATATAGGCAAAGTAGAGGGAAAATGGGATATAAAATCTAAATGGAAATCTATTTGCATGAGAGCCCTTTAATATGGAGGTATCCCCCTCCCATGTTTCAGTGTTCAACGAGACCCTGTTACAAACTTAAAAAAATCGCAAGTAAAAACACAGATAAATCAAGGATTTTAAATGCCTACTTGCAGTGTTTTTTTCTTTCCACAAATTGTACATTTATTCATGTGCCTTTTGAACTTGCTAGTAAATTTAAAGCAGAATTCCATCGAAAAAAAATTAAATAAAAGTCAGCAGCTACAAATACTGCAGCTGCTAACTTTTAATATATGAACACTTACCTATCTTGGGCGCCCACGATGTCGGCACCTGAAGCCGATTTATCCCTCGGCTCTCAGGTGTTGCCACCGAGATCTTCGCTAACGGAATCAGAAAGTGAAGCCTTGCGGCTTCACTTCCTGGTTCCCTACTGTGCATGCGTGAGTCGCGCTGCACGATCCCACTGGTCCCTGCTGTCTTCTGGGACCTGTGTGTCTCCCAGAAAACAGCGAGGGGGGGCGGAGTAGACCCCGGACCTGGCGTAGGTCACCGTGGTTATCTATGCCCAGAAATGGGAGCAAATACCTGAATTACACAGGTATCTGCTCCCTCCTCCCTCCTGAAAGGTGCCAAATGTGACACCGGCGGGGGGGAGATTCCAAAAAGCGGACGTTCAATTTTTTTGGGTGGAACTCTACTTTAACTACTCCAGGACAGTTAATCCACAGCACATCCGCCTCCCTCCATGCTCAACAAAGCCCACTCCTCGGCAAGAAGTGCTTAAAGCTGGCCATACTCAAAATTTGGCCATTTAAGCATGGACCAGCTGAGATTCCATCCATGTGTAGGCAGGCTGATTGTACCCAAGTTAAAGCGGAGTTCCACCCAAAAATGGAACTTCCATTTATCCGGTTCTTCCCCCCCTCTGGTGTCACATTTGGCACATTTCAGGGGCGAGGGGGGAGCAGATACCTGTCTAATACAGGTATTTGCTCCCACTACTAGCAAAAGATCGCCGCAGTATCCGTGGCGATCAATGCCATGTCCGTCCCCTCCTCCGTCCCCCTGGCTGTCTTCTGGGAGACATACAGGTCCCAGAAGACAGCGGGGACCAGTCAGAACGCGCAGCGCGACTCACGCATGGGCAATAGGGAAACAGGCTGTGAAGCCACATGGTCAGGGGTGGGTAGTGGGGTCCCCCAGGGTTCTGTGCTGAGACCAATCCTATTTAATTTGTTCATAAACGACCTGGAGGACGGGGTAAACAGTTCAATCTCTGTAATTGTGGACGATACTATGCTAAGCAGGGCATTAACTTCTCCACAGGATGTGGAAACCTTGCAAAAAGATCTGAACAAATGAATGGGGTGGGCAACTACATGGCAAATGAGGTTTAATGTAGAAAATTTTAAAATAATGCATTTGGGTGGCAAAAATATGAATGCAATCTATACACTGGAGGAGAACCTGTTGGGGAATCTAGGATGGAAAATTAGGCATGCAATGCCAAGCTGCTGCTAACAAAACAAACAGAATATTGGCATGCATTAAAAAGGCGATTAACTCCAGAGATAAAATGATAATTCTCCCACTCCACAAGACTTCGGTCCGGCCTCACCTGAAGTATGCTGTCCAGTTCTGGGCACCAGTTCTTAGGAAGGATGTACTGGAAATAGAACGAGTACAAAGAGGGACAACAAAGCTAATAAAGGGAAATATAGGGTAAAGGGAGCGCTCAATAGTAACTAAATAAAACATATACCGTGATGTGCAATCACTAATGAGAAAATATATATATCATTACCATACACAATTGTTTGATTTCAATCAAAATAGTGAAAAAGTAACAATGTTACATAGATAAAAATAAATCCAATTAGTCCAGCAAACAACTGAGTATGAAAGTCCTGTTAAGGGTGGCTTGTTACTGTGCAAAAAATCTACTCAGATTAGTTCAGAAGTAAGCTTTCACCAAACGGAACAATTGATCACCCAAATTGCTTAAATATATATGCTGCTTACCAGATGGAGTTGACCACTTTATTTAAAAATAGGTCTAAACCGCTTTGTGCAAAGCCCTGTCTGCTGACAATGGTGCATGCCGGACAAACAAGATAACGTCCTCCCGCCAGGGATCATAGGTGAGATATGCAGAAAATGATAGAGGAATCGAAAATAGTGTAATCCCATTTATTTAAATCATTTAAAAAGATTTAAAAAGCCAATTGGCTTGCTTACATGTGTGGTGCCTTAACCCGGCACAGAGGCTGCATGTGTGTAAGGTGGTCGAATGGTAACCCCGCGGCTTACATCCGTAGCTGGTTTTCGTTCCACCCTGCTCGACACACAGACCAAAGGGACCGGACGTGGACGTGACCAAGGCTTGCCTCGACGTACGTTTCGTAAGATTTTACGTCATCAGGAAGCGTTTCTGATATCTTGTTTGTCCGGCATCCACCATTGTCAGCAGACAGGGCTCTGCACAAAGTGGTTTATACCTACTTTTTAATTAAATTGGTCAACTCCATCTGGTAAGCAGCATATATATTCGAGCACTTTGGGTGATCAATTGTTCCGTTTGGTGAATATTACTTCTGAACTAATCTGAGAAGATTTTTTGCACAGTAACAAGCCACCCTTAACAGGACTTTCATACTCATTTGTTTGCTGCACTAATTGGATTTATTTTTATTTTTATCTATGTAACATTGTTACTTTTTCACAATTTTGATTGAAATCAAACAATTGTGTATGGTAATGATATATATATATTCTCATTAGTGATTGCACATCACGGTATATGTTTTATTAGTTTTATTTAGTTACTATTGTAAAAGCGGGCAAAAGCATTGGGGCCCGCTTTCTTGGGACTGGGGCCACCTGTCCCCTCTCTGTTTAGTAAGGGGTTAAGGAATAATAGGCCAGGGGAGGGGCGGTACTGTTCCTTTCATTTATATTGCAGGTGTGAGCAAGCCAATAGTGGTCCAGAGAAGGTTCTGGTTCCCCCAGGAGGATATTTAAGGGCCGCAGAGGGTCCTGGGCGTCCTCTGCAGCGGCCCGGAAAGAAGGAAGAAGAGCTCCCACCCCCCCTCCCGTCGCGACATTTTATGTGGTAGGGTCACCCCGGAAGCGGGGGGGACATTTTTGGTGATGTTACAGTGATACTGCCCGAGTTCCAAAAACTGGGCAGAGTTTATGTGAATGATTTATGGTTTTTGTATTATTATACAAGTTTCAATTATAATGGTTGTGTTGAAAATTGTGGTAAACCAATAAAGTGTCGCGGCCTTTTTTATGCCAAAATAAGCATGTGGTGGTGTTGGTTTGTGGGGTTGTATCTGTGGTTTAGGTAAGGGGCGAGTGTGGCCTACAGTCCCATGAGCGCTCCCTTTACCCTACATTTCACTTGATCTAAAGCACATATCACTTTAGTGGGGATAGCAGCCATTTCAATAATTAATACATTTTTGCACATAGTTTATGAGGTGCAAAGTTTACTTATTATTTCAAAGCTAATAAAGGGTCTGGAGGATATTAGTTATGAGGAAACTGAACTTATTCCCTCTGGAGAAGAGATGCTTGAGAGGGGATACGATTTAAATTTACAAATACCGTACTGGTAACCCCACAATAGGGATAAACTTTTTTGTGGAAGGGAGTTTAACAAGACACGTGGCCACTCATTAAAATTTGAAGAAAAGAGGTTTAATCTTAAACTACGTAGAGGTTTCTTTACTGTAAGAGCGGAAAGGATGTGGAATTCCCTTCCACAGGCGGTGGTATCAGTGGGGAGTGTTAATAGTTTCAAAAAACTATTAGATAAGCACCTGAACGACCACAACATACAGGGATATACAATGTAATACTGACATATAATCACACACATAGGATGGACTTGTGTCTTTTTTCAACCTCACCTACTATGTAACTCAAGATACATTAGTATGATGGAAATTGGGAAGAATTACCCCTTTTAGATAGCTAAAAATATCAATGCTGGCAATAAGAACTTATTTGAGAGGCAGAAATTGCTCATTGCTCAAGGAATCCCTATCAACCTCCGGAGGAAACCGAGTTGAGAAACCCTGATATAAAGTGTCATTTCAGTGACTCCTCTGAGTCTGCTGTGGTTACTGTTATGACATCCAAGCTTTTCGATGTGTACACAAGGGAGGCTTTATTCAGGCAATAGTAAGGAATACTAAGATTTTTACACAAGTACAAGTGTACAGACAATATCTGGTTATGGGATTTTAGGCTGAACTAAAGACCAAAAGCTAAAACACATTTGAAATACATATTTATAAATCTTACCTGCCAAAGTGCTCTGTGCACTGGTCCAAATCATTTGGTAGAGGGGGGATTATGGTGTGGGGTTGTTTTTCAGGTGTTGGGCTTGGCCCCTTAGTTCCAATGAAGAAAACTCTTAAGGCGTCAGCATACCAAGACATTTTGGACAATTTCATGCTCCCAACTTTGTGGGAACAGTTTGGGGATGGCCCTTTCCTGTTCCAACATGACTGCGCACCAGTGCACAAACAAGGTCCATAAGGACATGGATGAGCGAGTTTGGGGTGGAGGAACTTGACTGGCCTGCACAGAGTCCTGACATCAAGCCGATAGAACACCTTTGGGATGAATTAGAGCGGAGACTGTGAGCCAGACCTTCTCGTCCAACATCAGTGCCTGACCTCACAAATGCAGTTCTGGAAGAATGGTCAAACATTCCCAAAGACACACTCCTAAACCTTGTGGACAGCCTTCCCAGAAGAGTTGAAGCTGTTATAGCTGCAATGGGTGGGCCAACTCAATATTGAACCCTACGGACTAAGACTGGGATGCCATTAAAGTTCATGTACGTGTAAAGGCAGGCATCCGAATACTTGAAAATTCAGTGTATGTGTAAGCCGCAGTGCCCACGTCAAGGCTCCTCTGTGTACTGTGGTCCTAACTCTATCGTTTTGGGAGTCTCCAAATTGGTGCGCATCTTTTTTTTTGCTGCATTTTAAAAAGGTAAAGTACTCTGGCAGCTGTCTGTTCTAGTGTGTATTCGCCCTAACGCATTCAGGTAATTTCCCTCCCCAAGCCTGTGACTAGCAGTGAAATAAGAGTGAGCAGACCGATTAGCTCATCTCTCTTTAAAGTGTTACTAAACCCATTAATATGAAAATAGTTCATCTGCCCCCCCCCCCCACAGCACCCACAGCTTATAAATCTTATTTTTGCATTAAAATACTGCCACTATATACCTTTTTCACTGATCTGTATACCACGATTACATGATAAACTGCAGAGTTTCTCCGGTCCTGAGAGCTCAGGTGGGTGGAGATTTCCCCTGCAGCCTGTATACACGCCCACATGTGTGATGCCAATATCATGTGACCTGGCTATCTCTGAGAACAAGTAACTGTTCTCTCCAGCATAAAAGACACAACTGAGCATGTGCAGGTTGGCTATTGCCTGTGTGTTAGCTGGCCTTCCCAAGCTAGACATTGCAGGAGGGGAGGGGGAGGATCTGTGCATACAGGATAAAACAGCCTTTTTACACAATGCAGAGGATTAACCCCTTAAATTCCACAGTGAGCATAACAAGCATGCTATGCTGCATATACAGACAGATTTTACTGTTGTGGGTTTAGTAACACTTTAACTTTGCTTTCTTCTCCTATAATCATGCTCTTTCTTAGCGCATAAGCATTGCAGAGCAACCAATTGTCTTCTTGTGCTTCTCTCCATCCCAATTTGAGCTTGCTGTTCAAGGACTGCAAAAGGATGATAACAGGTTCAGGCACTTTACGCTGCTTGCATTTAAAAAAAGTTCAGCATTAAATATTTATGAGTATTTTAAAGGTTTTCTACAAATAGTCGAAAATAATACAAAACATCAGTTTATGAACTGAAAAAGTAAAACAAAATTGAACATTTTAGCTTTTCTTTTAAGTGGATGCACTTTATTATAATTCAGTAATGGGTAAACAGCAAAGTACGACTGGAACTGTCATGGTGTGTAGTATAATCATTATGAGGTCCTCGCTGAAACAAATGTAATCACAAATTAGCCAGCTGCGGTCATTTTGTGATCATATTCATGTGGACAAATTGGCAATAATAGGAAGCCGCTATTGTGCTGCAAATTTCTTTCTGATTTTAGAGAGAAAATAAGAATTAGAAACAGATCAAAGGTTAAAAGATGGCTTGTGCAAATGCAATTATGGTCCATTAACATATTTTCAGTGGCTATACCCAATAACCACAGCAAAAGGTCAGATATATTTTTTACTTTTTCTTTTTAAAGATACAGTTAATATCCTTGTGTTTTATTTGTTTTTTTTTGTTTTTTTTTAACTGTAAGCTCATATGACTATAAACTCCGGAAAACTCATATAGCATGCTTGGACACATAGGCTAACATGGAGGGGAGTTTCCAGGCAGAGAAGAATCAAAGTTCAAACGCCTGTAGGAGCAGCCTTTTTGAGATTCTTTAAACTACAGAGCCCTAAGACAGCATATTTCAAGGACTGACATTTTTTCATGTACAGAACTGTACATGGGCCTGAATAGCATAATGTACCATCCAACCAAAAATGGTAAGTTGGGTATTGCTGACCAATCGCTGGTCAGCGTATCAAAGAATATTGTGGGCCATTATTCAAGTAAGATTGTGGGGCAGTCTTTGTATGGGGAACCTATTATGTGAAACAGTACGTTATGTTGTAATGGAGGAGATCTAGGTAGTTTGGCACTTTGGCACAAAGCTACCCGTGCTGGGGGGTGTAAGAAATTATTCTACCATTGACAACACTTGGATATCTTACACCAAAATTTAACAGGCTGGGGCTTAAATGATGCAATATTTGAAAGCAGGGCCAACCGTGATTATGTCACCCGCACACTCCACTAAAAGGCTCACTTAAAAATCAGGCAAAACCTAACACACCAGCCATGAATAGTCCACAGCCCATGCAGAATTCCATTTCCATATGGTGAGTCAAAACCCATTATTATTTCAAGATAAAACCCACCTCACTTCTCACTGCATTCACACCCTGCCTGCAATTGCATGAGAGAACCCCAGTAGGGGTTCCAGCAATTAACTGCGACTAGGTAGCGTCACTGACATCAATGGGAGGCTGCTGGTTCTCACATAATCATGTCCACTCGCATGTAATTTTTCAAGCAGTGATCACATGCAAGTGATTGGCCCTGGGCGCAGGCAGTCTTCTTCCAGGGCCAATCACTTGCATGTATGAACAGTTACATGCAAGTGATTTGCTGTGAAAACGAGCAGCCACCTATTGCTCTTAATGGGGCTGCCCATTTACAGCTAAGTGCGGGAAATGTAATCAAAGGCAGGGTGTATTTTCAAGTGTGAATGCACCCTATGAGTGAGAGGTGAGGTGGATTTTATCTTGAAATAAAATTTAGAGTCTATTATTTGAGAGACAGTAGCCACAAATATTGTACAGTGGCTGGACAGTAGATAAAGCAGCTGGGTCAGGCCACAATATAAACGTGAGAGACAAATATTGCGCAGTGGGGTGACAGCTAAAAAAACCCTGCCTATACAGATAAGGGATGTCTGTGGGTGAAAGCAAGCTGTGCAGCTTTGACCAAATTGAATAATGCCCTTGTTATAGATGTAGACCATTTATGTATCTCATTAAGCCTGACCTGAAAACTCCCAGGACATTGCTAGGATGTTGCTATGTGAGGCCCAGCTATTACTGCTCACCTTCACCATTACAGTAGTGAGCTCTTTCTCAGATTCATACCTCTTCATAAACCTGGGATGGTGGAGGTGAACAGTAATAGCTGTGCTTTGCTTAGCAATGTCTTTAATAACATTCTGGGAATTTTAAGGTCAGGCTACATGAGATACATAAATTGGGCTACACCTTTAGCAATGGCATTATTCAACTTAAGTCAAAGCTGCACAGTTTGTCTTTACCTACAGATGCCCCTTATCTGCATAAACAGTTTTATAGTAAGGGCGAACTAACCCTATAAGAGACTCTCCAGTGCCTATAGATCCCACACTCTCTCCCTATGCAGTTTATCAGCCGGACGTGCCACCAGCGTCTCACTCCCGCTGAGATCACACACAGTGGGAACCCAGCAGCGGGTACCGCAGACTCGATGTTCACTGGCACCCGCCAATGACCAAGCACAGAGGCAGAATGGCAGTCTGCCTAGGTAAACAAGGCAGATTGCCATTCTGACAGGAGGGAAGCCATGGATCTTGTGTCTCTTCAAAGCAGGGACATAAATCCATGTCTTCCCCTAGTAAAAGCCCCTACCACACTGTACTAAAACACAGGCTAGGCACACAGTTAACCCTTTTATCACCCCTGATGTTAGCTCTTTCCCAGCCAGTGTCAGTAGTACAGTGACAGTGCATACTTTTTAGCACTGATCACTGTATGAGTGTCACTGGTCCCCAAAAAGTGTCAAAGGTGTCAGATAGTGTCAAAATATCCACCTCAATATCGCAGTCCTGCTATTAGATCGCTGATCGCCGCCATTACTAGTAAAATAAATAAATACAAATATCACATAGTTTGTAGACGCTATAACTTTTTTTTACTAAAAATATGTAGCAGAATACATATTGGCCTACATTTCTGAAGAAATTAGAATTTTTCAATTTTTTTTATTGGATAGCATTTATAGCAGAAAGTAAAAAATATTGTTTTTTTTGTTTTTTTTCAAAATTGTTGGTCTTTTTTTTGTTTATAATGCAAAAAAAAACCCAAAAAACGCAGAGGTGATCAAATACCACCCAAAAAAAAAAGCTGTATTTATTTGGGTACAGCGTCGCACGGCCACGCAATTGTCAGTTAAAGTAACGCAGTGCCGTATCGTAAAAAATGGCCTGGTCATGAAGGGTGTAAACCTTCTGGAGGTTAAGTGGTTAATGTGGCTGCTGGGAACCCACCCTTTTATAGTGAGAGGGCTGGCTTATCCAAAAACCCTCTTATTGGCCCTTCTCTACCAGCTGACTTATGAGAGTTGAAAGGCCAGGTAGTGTGGTATAGTTTATATGGCTAATTCACACATTTGTTTACAGGATCATAAAACCTCAGACACACAAGATTCACCATGTACCCATGGTAGTGGCAAACCCGAAACCTCACCCTTAAAGCGGTTGTATTCCCGCTGAACTTTTTTTTTTTTTTTCACCCTGTAAGGCAAAAGGCATAATGAAATACTTACCTTAGAACGAGGTGTCGATAACTTACCTGGTCCACGCCGAGGGAGACATGTTGCCTCGGCGTGTCTTCCGGGTATCGAGGCTCCAGCGCTGTGAGTGGCTGAAGCCGCAATGTCATCACTCCCGCGCATGCCCGCGGGAGACTTCTTTCCGATAAGGTCTGGCGTCTGCTGGGCCTTCAGCCGAGAATCCCCTGTGCACTGCAGTCAGCGGCTCATTGCGAGGGGAATATCTCTTAAACCGTAAAGGTTTAGGAGATTTTTTTTACCTACAGGTAAGCCTTATTATAGCCTTGCCTGCAGGTTTAAAGTTTTAAATGCACTATACAACCACTTTAATCAGCACTTAGATGCAACAAAGAATGAAATACATATTTTTAATAAAAATTATGCTGGTCTATGACACAAAGTGCTTTAGCAAACAAATGTCAGTCATGGTTTACATTTACTTTAATGTTACATATTACAGTGTCAGTAATAACATCTCCAATTAATATTTGTATTGTCTGGTTGCAAATATTTATATGATACGGTATACAATAAACCCTCAGCATCTGTCAATAATGGCAATTTTATAAGACAAATATAATAGTAACGCTATTGCTGAACAGAAGATAGGTTAGAACGAAGCATGAAAAGAAGACATCTGGTGGTCATCTCAGCATATCTTCCAATTTTTGATTAAAGAATGCAAGTTAAATTCATTAATAGCAAAGTCACCAATCAATCTTATGACATTGCCAACTGTAAAGTAAAACAAGTCACTGAAATGGTTTAATGATACATTAGAAGCTAAATATCCTGAAGGTAACACTTCATTTCCCTTTGGACCGCTGTACATTTAACATCTGGCATAGCTCTTGAATTTAAAACAGAAGATCAAGAAATTCTACAAATTAATTGCACATTTTCTCCTTATCAGCTGCCCCACCTCTGTTCCCATAAGATCTCTAGCAGCCTGAGATAGCACTGCATAAAGGAAAATGTCCACATTCTACAGCTCTCTTTACACAACAAGATAATAGATCAATATCCATTTATAATAAAGATTTGCAATTTTGCTACTCATTCAGCATCTATTTGCTCCATCAGGGACACAATCAATGTCCTTTTAATAGTTTGACAATTTTTATGGGAGTTCATTGATTGGTTTATCATGAGCATATGTGAATAATTTAACTCCTTCGGAGAAAACATATGCTTTGGTTCTACAATATCTTTAATGCACGATAGTAAAAATCATCCATGTCCTAGGATGGGAAGCCTTTAGATTATATTTTGCAGTTATAGATTTAGTTTGAAATTCTTTTTAAGTGAAAAGTATCTGATGCAGCTCACTTTAAAAAGAAACTTGAAGTTATATTCAAACCACTTAAAAATAGGAATTTCTTTACTAAAACCACAGCAAGCAAACCCTATGCATTTGACAAGTAAGAATCAATTGCTGGTTTACCACTGATTTTGCCTGGTGTTGTAGATGGATAAACTGCTTTTTTGAAATATTAGCGCCCCCTAATATACGGGGCTGCAACACTGGTGCTTTATCTTAGTATTTTCCTGTCTACAGGGCTGGTAGGAAGGGGGTATGTCTTTATAATACCCATTGTCAGAGGATGAATCACAGGAGAGCTGTCAACGACCAACAGGGGTGCAGATGATGTTTTGTGGGTACCCAGGCGCACGCCCGTGTAAATAGGTGTGCGCACGCCTGTGGACAGCTGCGAACCTTGGTGCACTTAATGCGTGGCAGATCTTGGCACCCTATTTAAGCCAGCAGTCTGATCCACAAGTTGCTGGATGATAGTGAGCCCCCCGTGGGTTCCTATGCTCCTGCTTATGCTATTATTGGATTCCCTGTTACAACCTGGCTTGCCTTTGATCTGTCTTGTCTCCATCCCTGGCTCTGACCCCTGGCTTATTCTACTGACTCTGCTGTTGCCTGATTATGACCTTGGGCTGTTCTCCTTACCCTGCTGCTGCCTGATCTCCTGTGTATGACCCCGGCTTTTTTCTGATTCTGCTTCTGCTCATGGCTGACTTCCTGTGCATGACTACTGGCCTGTCTCCTGACCCGGCTTCCTGTCTCTCCCTGCTGCCAAGTATCGCCTGGTACTTCTGAGGGACTCCTGCCCTGCAGTGCATCCTGCTTGTCTTGCCATCATCTCTTGAACATTTACTCAGCACTTCAGCCTAACAAAGCTGGAAACCCATGCTTCTTTGGACATAGCATCTCCTGTTGTCACCTTCAGGTGTGCTCTGCACTCAGCCGCAAAAGGAGCCCTCTCAGCACTCCAGCCACCGATCAGGTACCTGACACCTATCTTTGTTGAAAATTAAGTAATTTCTTCCTTGGGACTCAAAGCACTTTACCTGCTGCTGGGGCAGATGGTGAGGCAGCCATCGTGAATACCAGAATATCATACTAGGGCCATTCTTTTTTTTTTAGGCAGAAGCTTATTAACTTACCAGCATGTCTTTGGAGTGTGGGAGGAAATCCATGCAAGCACAGGGAGAACTTGAAACTACATGCAGTTGTCCTGGCTGGGATTTAAAGCAAGAACACCAGTGCTACAAGGCAGAAGAGCTAACCACTAAGCCACTGTCAAGGAAAACAATTGCTTTGGAGGATTAGAACACCCTGATCAATACTCCGGGCTGTGGAGGGAATAGTAGTGGCTGGTGGTGCTCTGAGAGGCTGAGTCAGCTGACGATCAGGCATCTGGTTGAATCACAACATTTTTGAGGGAGGCATCCAGAGACTGGAGCGGCTCTGTGACATCAGCTGACTGTGGGCTTTTAGCCTCCTGTTGGCTAAATCTGGTTCACAGGAGTGCAGAAATAAGTAAACCCCTGTGACCAAGAAGAGAAGCATGGCCAAAAAGGCTTTATCCATACTTCTCTTTTAAATCTGAAGTCTGTGCAGTTACAGGCTTGCAGATATTTAAAGTGGTTGTAAATGCATTTTTAAAATTAAAATAAAAAATATGGTATGCTGTACCACTCTGTGCAATAGTATTGCACAGAACAGTCCCTTACCTCCTCTTTTGGAGTTTCCGCCCAGCTCTGTCCACTCTTCCTTTCCTGCATTTGTCCCGTTACCAAGCCATGTTCTGAGAGGCCACCCATGTGGGTGTAGACAGGTTAAGTCTGCTTCCTCCACTGTAGGCGGTGCCCCGACTGGATTGCTATCACAGCCTGGAGAGGAAGTCAGGGGAAACTTGTTTTCTCTATGGCTTCCTGGTTCCTGGAGACAGTGTTCTGGATGGCTGCGATGCATTCAGGTGACCATTGGTAGCTATCTTGGGTCAGCAAAGTATTTTTAAGTCGCTGCTCCCCAGGTTTTGGCGTGCATTTGCGAGTGGGTAGTGTACGGCCATACATGGTTGGAATCTCGACCGGCTCAGCAGGAACTGGATGAGATTTGAAACAATTGACCCATCTATCAACTTGGGTACAACCAGCCTGCGATTATTGCAAGCAGCTGCTATAGCCACTAGCAATAATCATGGTCATCTCCCGGCGGGAACAACTTCCCCCGCCTGCCCCCCCCCCACTGTGAGAAGACAATGGCAACCCGTGGTTGCAGGAAAGAAATTCGCTATGTGTATGGCCAGCCTTAAGAACCACTTTAATGTCCCTGTCCCTTGTGGCAAATCTAGCCAATTATTGGTAGATTGGCTGATTATCAGGCAGATTTTGTACAATCTAGCTGAGTTAATCGAATATCAATAATATTTTTAAACAAACAACAGCAATTTGCCCTCTTAGCATAGGAAAAAACAGAACATCTGGGGCTCAGAAAGACCACATTATTTATTCAGATAAAAAACTAACAATACAAAACCCCAGTTATAATTGATCTGTAGGAAAAGGATTTTGCAGTTCTTAGCAGAAACTATTTTGTACAAAAAGATGGAACATGAAATTGCTCCACTCTCCATTTGATATGTTCCCTCAATAATTTATGATCCTCAGGGTACAATAAGAATGAATAATTTATGGTCAATAATATGCTGTACATACACTTTTAAAATGGCAGTTTGCTTTAATCCAGACATTCCTACCATAGATAAAACAATTTTGGGGGATGGCACCTAAACAGTATTTATGCTATACACACATACTTCATCTTATGGGCCATTATACCCATACACTGAGTTCACATATATCATTGGATTTGAAAACACACTGCAAGCCAATCTCTTAAAATTATTATTGGTTTTGAGCTGATCTATATAACCCATCCATTAAACTAAATAAAAACCTAGATGTAATCAAACGCAGAGGCAGATATCCACCCACTGTAATTGTTTCATTTTATAACAACGCAGTGTTTATATTGGAGTCTTTTTCATCTATAGGACGACTTCAGGGGGATGATGATAGCAGACTAAATAGGAGACAGAAGCTACTTTATTCATTTTATTTCATAATGCTGGGAATGGCAAGGTGGAGCCACTTCAAAGGCTTAAAATACTTACTACCAAATGGGACTTGACAAGGGCTGTTGCTACTAGTCCTTAGTGCTTTGAACTTCAAATTTTATTACTGTAGCATTTTTAGTATTTATGATAAAAAGGACACAACTTAAAAGGCGCTTAAAACTGTCTGCTGCCTAGATGCATAAAAGTGATTGAAAAAAATAAAAAAAATTCTAGGAGATTTAAAGGAAAATTGCATTGAAAATAATAACGAAGGTTGCTATTGCTGAACTTCTAAATATACTAGCTGCTTGCCTGTTGATATTTTCTAAGAAACATGCAACAAGTGAAGTCAGAACTATGGATGTGCAGACTTGTTCTTGGCCAATGACTCAGTATTGAAGGTATGGATTAGCTTGACAGCCAGTCAACTTTTTCAGCAATAGCATCTTTTCACATTTCCAGTTTTCTTTATTGGGCTAAAGCTATACAGAAATCTGATATATTAGTCTATTAAATATTAATCTGATACATTCCTTACCAATAAAAATTTTAGCGAAAAGAAAAAAAATCAGTTTCATCTGTTAGAGTGTTTTAGAATTAATTGTAATAACTTTGATGGTTAAGTCATTGACCAACTACTCACCCTATCATTTGTTCTATGTCTCATTTAAAGGTGTTGAGTCCTGCAGTGGCACGGTCTAAGCATTCTGACCTTAGACACTCTCACCAAGATTCCTCAATGATTGTTTTCTCTTATGCCGCGTACACACGACCGTTTTTAATGACGAGAAAAATGCAATTTTTTAAAATGGTCATTAAAAATGATTGTGTGTGGGCTTCAGAGCATTTTTCACGACGTGAAAAATGGGCATGAAAAAATTGGAACATGCTCTAATTTTTCTCGTCGTTTTTCACCTCGTCGTTTTTCTCGTCATGAAAAACGGCCCTGTGTAGGCTTTAACAACGTGAAAAAAAGTGCGCATGCTCAGAATCAAGTATGAGACGGGAGCGCTCGTTCTGGTAAAACTAGTGTTCGTAATGGAGATAGCACATTCGTCACGCTGTAACAGACTGAAAAGCACGAGGCTGAAAAGCGCGAATCGTCTCTCAACAAACTTTACTAACATGAAGGGTGGCGCCATCAGAATGGAACTTCCCCTTTATAGTGCCGTCGTACGTGTTGTACGTCACCGCGCTTTACTACGCATTTTTTTCCACGATAGTGTGTAGGCAAGGCAGGCTTGGGAAGAATCACGTCGAGAAAAATGCCGTTTTTTTCGATGACATTAAAAACGGTCGTGTGTACGCGGCATTACGGTTTTATCCTATTTCTTATTTTACTGTTTTGTTTTCTGTTTCATATGCAATATTCTTTGCTAGGCAATTACATATTTTAATTCTCCTTACTACCTAATATACATTTGAAATAGGGTCAATATTGTGGTCCATTGTGGACATACAGAACTTGCAATTGTTATCTATATATTGTACATTAGTATTTCTGTGAATCTTCTGATTTTGTTATTTTCTTTCTCTTTAAAATTGCAATAAAACGTTGGAAACTTGCTCCTGCCTTGAGACCTTTTGGCTCACTAATGATTAAACTCAACATGAAACAGAAATATGCCATGCATCATAGGGAATATATTCTATAGGTAAAGGGGAGGAAGTTAAAGAGACCCTGCCACCAGCTTATATAATTTCAGATAAAAGCACCCAAAAAGTAGGTATTAAAATGCTTACTTAAAATATACACACAAAATACCAGCACTCGGATTCCAAACATAGTTGTAGAACACGGACCTTTTTTTCCTGCTTACCTTCATTTGCAGGGTAAGGCACACCATGCCACATGCCCGTATCCTCCTGGTATAAGAAGTTGAGCGGTGTTCATACTATTGTAGGGTCCTGCAGCGAGTTACTTCCCTCCATTGGTTCTCATCCCTAGAGTATAGGGAAAAGTCTATTCTTTCTTCCAAAAGAAGGCCAATGTCCAGACGGTGTTTAAACTCCAACAGATGAGTTTATTTTCCTTGCTTGAAACAGATTGGGAAAAGGTTGAAACAGAGATAGAGTTGGGTAGGGAGGTAGGTTCAGGCACGCGGCACCCAGTTACCCTATTCTCCACTCAAGCCTGAGTGGGTATTGCTCATCCGGATAGATCCCTCTCACAGTTCTAGCAGCCGGAGTGGAGCACGAACAATTACTTCAGATTTAGTCCCCTTCAAAGACAAGTTCAGGAGATCCTCCACAGAATCCTTTAGTTCCTGAATCTAGAACTCTTTCTGCAACCTTTAGAGACCATAGGTGTCAATGGGGCACATCACAGGCGCTACTGTGCAACTCATGGAATCCTTCCCTCTGATAGGTAACCAGGCCTCTCCTGAGACAGTGACTTCCTTCACCGATCCTCCCCTGGTTTCCTCTCTTTCAGAGCGGGCCATCCTCCCTCGGGTTCCCTGGGACTCCAGTGGTTGAGCTGTAGACCCAGTTGAAGGTACTGGGCCTACCTGGAACACCATAGCCTCGGGCTAAAGGTGCCCGAGACTTCTCGACCAGTTCACGCACCCCTGGCCAGCAGGCCAACGAGCGCGACTCTCGCCACCAGGGGTTCCCCCTTGGAATCCCCCGACCAATCTCCCGTAAATCATGGCGTCTGCCCCTTATGTACCCTCTCCCAGCATGCACATCAGGCAAAACCACGCCCACTGTATGGCTGCTGAGAGAGGACACCCAATCACGCCATAATGTCACCTGTGGTTCAACCCGAGACCTGAGCGACAGCGCCACCCACAGGTCAAGGGGAACTATACACCCAGGCAACACCACAGCAGAGCAGAGTCCAATCTACAGAATCAGAATAACCTGAGCCAAACTATTGCTCAGGCTGCCCTTAAATTTTGGGGGTCCGCTACACAGTACTTCGCAACCTACAGCAGCTAGCAACATATGCAGGCAATACATAGCATTCAAATAAAGTAATAAAATATGCAGCGCTGTACATTTAAAAAGGTGAAAACAAGTGCACACTACCACCTAAAAGGTATAAGCAAGGTGTCTATCAAAACAGTCAGTTCACAAACTTGAATCCATAAAGGTATCACTGTGAGATGAGAGCATAAATGAATGAAATCTTCCACCGTCACCAACACTCCAAAGGTGCAGCCTCTTACCAGAGAGATTTGGCCACCATAATACACAGCCAAATAGTGCAGTTAGTCAATTCCAGGTAAGGATAATATGGCAGTCTCCAATGTTTACACCACTCCAGGATCCAGCTATACAAAGGCCAACAGATACCGCTCCAAATCAGCAAGTATTATATTGGGAGAAAAAAGCAGGCCTCCTCATGGTGTAGTAGGATTTAAACAAGCAGTAGTTAAATAAAAGATTGCACTTACATAACAGGGAAGTATCAATCGCATATACCACCCATAAACAACTATTTACATGCTGTTTTCCCTTTCCATAAATAATTATGTACAGTATCTTCCAGAGGAGGAGCAAGGGAGAATGCTATGTAACTTGAGTGACAGCTTTGAGTCTGCTGGGGCTCCTGATATCACATCCAAGATGGTGGCAACCAACACCAGTCTTTGAACTTTCAGATTTCTACACATTTAACAGGTAAATAGCTTATATTAAATATGGTAAATGCACAGCTCAGTGCACAATTTTGGCATCTGCCGAGATGAATGAACTCCCCACATGCATTGGAGTGGCATCATCCAGGGGAGGGCTGGCGGCTTTAGGCCTGGGGGGCAAGTCCAGTCATGTGGCCCATTGAACCGCCGAATCAGCTCACCATCCATGGCCCACCTGGTTTTTCAATGCAGCCTCACCAGTGCCCATCAGTGCAGCCAACTCCAGTGCCCATCAATGCAGCCTGATCATTGGGGCAGGTTACATGGGGGGAGATGGGGGGTCAGCTAGGGGTGTCAGGGTCTCTCACCTCAGCAATCTTAGCTCAGCAGGTCCTTGCACACCACGGTCTCCTGGGGGGGGGACGCTCCTGATCCTGGGGTTAAGTTGCAGCCAGCGCCCAGCCCTGCAGCCCTGCGTCCCGACTCCCTGGCACGCCCTGCCTCGGCCTGCTTCCAAGAATCCGGTCCCAGGGAGTTGTAGTTTCCTCTGCGCTGCTGTGTTTTCCACCCACCAGAAGCTTAAGTGCAGACTACAACTCCCGGAATGCAACAGCTAGTGGTCGGCCGCCATGGCCATGCCCCCGGCCCGACTTTCTAGACCAGAATAAAAAAGAAAATGGTAGCGGGCAGCGGCTGCCGGCCATTTTGAACATAAGTTAGGGCGGCCTGGGAGGCAATTGCCACCCTGCCCCCTGGCCCAGCCCTCCTCTGGCATCATCCCAGCCTGCTGAAATCGAACGGTCGATGGCTTGAACTCAGAAGAAATCTGGGAAGAAGATGCCAGTGGCTGGCAGAGAGCTCCTGGATCGCATCGCTGGAGGGGAGTTGAGTATAGTTCCACTTAAGAATAAATTGACCAGAACTAGGGTAATTTTGTGAGTAGAATGAGGAGGTAAAAGGAGGGGGTATGTAAGGGGGTATGTAAGCTGCTTGACTAAGCCAACATGTAGAAACACAAGGCAGATCTCTTTTGGTCAGTAATTTCATTTTTTAAGATAGGATGCCAACCTGTGTTTACCTGAAAGGCTGCAACCTGGGAATTGTTCTGAAGTCAATCATTCTCTGTTGGCTGTGCTGATTAACACTAGATGGCTTATTAGACTCTGCACCTTGGCTCATGGGTAAACTGATCACTGGCTCCGCTATTTCATAATAAGCACAGGCCTAATAAAATAATAAAAAAAGGATATACATGAAATAAGAGAAAAAACAACAACAATAAAGTTAACAGAAAAAAAAGCACTGTAATGGGGAGCCCAGCAGCTAAACAGCAATTACAGTTGTTTCTGAATAACATAAAATGGTGGTCTTAAAAAGAATGGTTGGGTCTCTGAACTGTTGTTCCACTGACCATTCTGTATAAAGTTAAGGGGTTAAGTTTTATTTATTTATTTTTTAATAGTGAGAGGAAAGGAGAGTGCCTGTTTATAGGCCCCCCCCTTACCTAATGGGACTATGGCAGTGACAGGTTTAAAGTCCCCCCACTGGACCGGTGGGATTAACTTCTGGAAAGTCAGCTGACTGTCTGATATCTTCCAGAAAGTCTTTTTAAGGATATAAAAAGGGGTTCAGGTCACTGGGAAGTTCAGTCGCCTCAGAAGCCACTTATTATGTGGTAGGTTTACCTTTGTTTTCAAAGGGACAGTCAGTTAAAACAAATTACAGCTGGAGTTGTGGAGACTAAGCTATTTTTAAGTGGATATAAGTAATTTTAAGTTTTCAAATTTGTTGCTCTGAGTAAAGGTGTTTTTTTTTTTTTGTGTAATATAACATTTTGCATCACCTTTGATTTCAAAAGGAGACATTTGTTAATTTTTTTCCAATCTGTATGGCTTGAGTCATGGTGACTAAGCTGTTTTAAATAAATCTTTGCTTATTAAAAAAAAAACAGTAATGAGTTGGCTCTCCAAAAGAGGTTTCCTTTCATCAGCGCTGCTTCCTCTTGTATGCAGCGTTCTATGCACGGAAACTGATCCTACTTAAATCGAAGACACCTGTGGCCCCCATGGTCAAGCAGTGGAGAGAGCTGGTGAACCAGGTGCTGCCCCTTTATAAACTGACGTATGTGGGTCGGAACTGCCCGAAAAAGTTTACTAAGATTTGGGGTAACTGGATTGAGGCGAGAGGACTGACTCTGATTACCAGGTGCCCCCCCCTTTTCCCCACCTCTCCCATCCTTCTATCTTTTCCCTTCCAAGGGGGAAATATCTGTTTCCAATTTTCCATTTTGATTGATATTATTTTGTTATATGTTGAGTACGATACTACTTTGTACCTATTGCGGTCAGAGACCCCGGCACATAAAATTTTAATTTAATCTCTACTTATTCTGTACCATCTTATGTTTTTTAGTTGTTTTATTTTGTTCTGTTAATCTATACAAAATAAACTGCATCTGTTAAAAAAAGAAAACAGTAATAAACGCCTGCATCCAATATTTGTACAAAATGCTGTTATGTGTACTTAATTTAGTGCTTGTTTAGTTAACGCATTACAGTCCCATAAAGTTTCCTATAGCTTTTAATCTATTGAAGCTGTTACTTCCTCCAATCAGTTTAGGTTTAGGTTTATTACCTCTGGATGAAAAAAATAAGTGGACACATCTTTATTATATGATACCAGAATATAGCTGTCATTAAAAACTGTACCGTTCTGTAACACCACATACAATTTAAAAGCATCTCTTGAACATGTTATTTACATGATTGGTGTTTTTTTTAATCTTTTATTTTGCTTTGCTAAGTGTTAGCCTATGGCAGTGCTCAGCTCCCTATGCCTTTTTTGACAAACCCCTTTCCCACCACAGACTTCAATGCACCACCAAGTTTCGGGTTTTAAGAATTTCAAACAGGATTTGATTAACTTGAGCATATTCCCCATCAAAGAAGAATAGAATTTTTTTTTGCCAATACACATAAACAGTGTTGAACACATACCAAGTGAATGTTCTCGCAAACTTTTATAAATAATCACAAAATGCAAACATTTTATCTAGGCTTTACACACTTTTCTCTTTGCATCTTATGTGAAAAACAAGAAAATCCTGGGTAAAAGTTGTGCAAATCTTAGGTAAAATCATTGATAAATAGACCCCTAAATGCCCCAACCCTTCAGCAGGTTGTTGCTTTGAATGTACAGTGCCTTGCAAAAGTATTCACCCCCTTGGCTTTTTACCTATTTTGTTACATTACAGTTTAGTTCAATGTTTTTTTTAATCTGAATTATATGTGATGGATCAGAACACAATAGTCTAAGTTGGTGAAGTAAAATTAGAAAAAGATATACATAAAACTATTTTTCAGAAATAAAAAACTGATAATTGCCATGTGCGTATTCACCCCCTTTGTTATGAAGCCCATAAAAAGCTCTGGTGCAACCAATTACCTTCAGAAGTCACATAATTAGTGAAATGATGTCCACCTGTGTGCAATCTAAGTGTCACATGATCTGTCATTACATATACACACTTTTTTTGAAAGGCACCAGAGGCGGCAACATCTAAGCAAGAGGCACCACTAACCAAACACTGCCACGAAGACCAAGGAACTCTCCAAACAAGTAAGGGACAATGTTGTTGAGAAGTACAAGTCAGGGTTAGGGTATAAAAAAGATATCCAAATCTTTGATGATCCCTAGGAGCAGGGCCGTCGGAACAGGAGAGGCAAACCAAGCAACTGCTTGGGGCCCCCAGCTGGCCTGGCCCCAGCAGAGCGGCCCCCCTCCTGAGATCGGTGGCCCCCCCACCCGCGATTGGCGGCCCCCCTCCCGCGATTGGCGGCCCCCTCCTGCGATTGGCGCCCCCCACCCGCGATCGGGGGCCCCCCCCACCCACGATTGGCGCCCCCCTCCCGCAATCGGCGGCCCCCCCACCTGCGATTGGCGGCCCCCCTCACGCAATCGGCGGCCCCCCCACCCGCGATTGGCGCCCCCCTCCTGCGATTGGCGGCCCCCTCCCGCGATCGGCGGCCCCCACCCGCGATTGGCGGCCCCCCCCACCCACGATTGGCGGCCCCCCCGCGATTGGTGGCCCCTCCTCATGTGATCCGCGTCCCCCCCGCGATCCGCGCCCCCCCCTGCCGCAATCGACAGGCCCCCCCTCCCGCGATCGGCGCCCCCCGATCGGTGGTTCCCCTCCCGCGAACGGCGGCCCCTCCTCCCGCGATCGATGTCCCGCGTTAGCACCCCCCCTTCTAAATTAAAACCAAAAATCAGTAGAAATCTCAGTAGCACCCCTCCGCTGAATTAAAAAACAAATCTAAAAAAATTGTGTAGCAGCCCAAACCCCCCCGCTTCTCAAAAAAAAATCAGTAGCGCCCCCCCCTGCTTGGGGGCCCCAAATTCTCAATCTGCTTGGGGCCCCCAAATTCCTTCAAACGGCCCTGCCTAGGAGCACCATCAAATCTATCATAACCAAATGGAAAGAACATGGCAAAACAGCAAACCTGCCAAGAGATGGCCGCACACCAAAACTCACGGACCGGGCAAGGAGGGCATTAATCAGAGAGGCAACACAGAGGCATTAGGTAACACTGGAGGAGCTGCAGAGTTCCACAGCAGAGACTGGAGTATCTGTACATATGACAACAATAAGCCGTACGCTCCATAGAGTTGGGCTTTATGGCAGAGTGGCCAGAAGAAAGGCATTACTTTCAGCAAAAAACCAAATGGGACGTTTTGAGTTTGCGAAAAAGGTATGTTGGAGACTCCCAAAATATATGGAGGAAGGTGCTCTGGTCTGATGAGACAAAATTTTGACTTTTTGGCCATCAAAGAAAATGCTATGTCTGGTGCAAACCCAACACATCACATCACCCAAAGAACACCATCCCCACAGTGAAACATGGTGGTGGCAGCATAATGCTGTGGGGATGTTTTTCAGCAGTTGGGACTGGGAATCTGGTCAGAGTTGAGGGAAAGATGGATGGTGCTACTGCTAAATACAGGGATATTCTTGAGAAAAACCTGTACCATTCTGTGTGTGATTTGAGGCTAGGACGGAGGTTCACCTTCCAGCAGGACAATGACCCCAAACACACTGCTAAAGCAACACTTGCGTGGTTTAATAGGAAACACATAAATGTGTTGGAATGGCCTAGTCAAAGCCCAGACCTCAATCCAATAGAAAATCTGTGGTCAGACTTAAAGAGGGATTCCACCCGCAATTTTTTTTAAAAGTCAGCAGCTAAAAACACTGTAGCTGCTGACTTTTAATAAGGACACTTACCTGTCCTACTCGCCCGCGATGTCAGCCCCCCCAAGGCCAATCCCTCAATCCTGGCAGCTCCTGGCGCCGCCATCCTCAGTAAGGGAAACAGGCAGTGAAGCTGTGCGGCTTCACTGCCCTTTCCTACTGCGCATGCACGAGCTGCGCGACGCTTTGTGAACTGGCCGGCTGCTCTCTGGGATACACACAGTTCCCAGAAGGCAGGGCGCCCCATTCACCAGAAGACACCATGAGTAGGACGGAGGAAGAAGACCAGCCGCGGACGATGAAGAGGCAGATTAGGGACTTCCACATAGCAACTGCTATTTCTGGTAAGTAAAAAAAAAATATTTTTTTCTAGTTTTTTTTTTCTATTTTTTGGGGGATTTTTGGTAAAAAGATAATAATTCAGGGTGGAACTCTACTTTAAAGATTGCTCTTCACAAGTGCAAACTATCCAACTTGAAGGAGCTGGAGCAGTTTTGCAAGGAGGAATGGGCAAAATCCCAGTGGTAAGATGTGGCAAGTTCATAGAGAATTATCCAAAGCGACTTGGAGCTGTGATAGCCACAATCTGCTTCACAATAATAATAATAATAAAAAAATCTTCAAAGTTGTGGGCATGTTCTGTAAATTCAATGATGCAAATCCTCAAACAATCCATGTTAATTCCAAGTTGTGAGGCAACAAAACATGAAAAATGCCAAGGGGGGTGAATACTTTTTGCAAGGTACTGTAAAATCACTGTATCTAGATTTTGTTGACCAGAAGAAAAGGATATTTTTCATCCAAAAGCTTGTAACTTTTTGCTGTAATAATTAATACAAAGTGATTCCTGTTGATGTTGTGAAGTTTGCTGGTCTCTTACTCAACAAATTGCAATTGTTGTCCAAAAACCCGGTGTGAAAAAAACATTCTTGTAATGAATTTATATTTGCAAAATATTTTAAAATACATGTGATTAATCTATGTGCTCTTTACGTGGCCTTTAAAAATTCAGTTTAAACACCGAAGCACTGAATAAAATTGGCATATGCTGGGGACAAGTGACCGCAGAAGAATAAAGTCATGTCATGCACGTAATGTGAGCTCTGCTAGTCTCCAGGCTCCTCTTCAGAGAATAAAATCTCTGTTGTCATTGTAGATTGCCGTTTACCTTTTAAGAGGAAAAATGGGAGACCCCTGACATACAATAGTATTTTAGAGGTCATATATGGGACACCGTGGCAGACGTCTAATATTTCTTAAAACCTCCATCCAAAAGGCAACTCAGCACTTGATACAGAATAAATGAGAGGACAGAAACATTAATGTGACCTCTTCTGAAATATTCATAATTCACATAAATGTTTTATCCATATCTGATCACATATCACCCAGAGAATGGCGGCTTTTTTTTTTTTTTTTCGGTGATGATCATGAAAAATAGATATGGTTCTGTAATGTCTTCCTAGTCGTGTAATGTAATACAAATCACCCGTTTAATCTGCTTTGTTCACCAGTGTAAGAACAATTGTCACATCGGTTGCTGTGATTTCTTAATGAGAGACATCTTTTTCTCTGTGATCTTTTGCTTACTGCCTTCCCATCAATCTCTGCCTGTGTCATGTTAACAATAAGATAATGAGCAGAGACACGTGGGCCGGACACAATGATGAAACATTACAGGGGGCTAAAAAAAAAGTGCACTAAGGCTGGCTATACACAGAGCGAATTTCTTTCCTGCAACCACGGGTAGTGCCGATGCGGCAATCCCTCCTGCTGGGCCACTGTCTTTGCATGCTGGGTTTTACCTGCGATTATCGCTAGCGCCTGCTATAGAAGGTAACAATAATCACTGTCTTCTTCTGGCGGGGATGGCTTCCCCTACCCACCCTGCCCTCCTCTGCCAGGAGAAGTGATTATTGCTAGGGGCTATAGCAGGCGCTCGCGATACTCACAGATAAAACCCAGCATGCTGGTTGTACCCAAGTTGATCAAATGATCAACTTGGTACATTTAGCTTGCCCATACACGATTCAAATCTTGGCCGCTTCCTGTTGAACCGGCCGAGACTCGAACCGCATATGGCCTGCCTTAAGTGGGGTACACACTATAAGAAAATCAGGCAAACGTTCATCCGATTTTTCTCGATGTTTCACATCGAATCGGAACCGGTAAAAGAAAATTTGTACGAAAATTCTTACGAATATTCTCGTACGACGAAGGCTTTTTTTTGTTGTTTATTGTTTCTGATCATGCACAGTCTTTCTTTTCTGACTTTTGTACACATTAAACAAAAATCGTTCATTCTGTTTCCGTACGAGAATTTATTTTAAGTTTGTCCCTTCGGAATCGGCTGTCGAAAGTTGTGTACACACTATACGAAAATCGTATGAAAATTCTTTGGACGAAAATGTTTGCCAGATTTTACTATAGTGTGTAAAAGCCTTTAGGATGTGTTGCATGGTGCCCTTCCAAAGAAGAACTGGTCGGTGATGCATGCCTACATTTTCTCAGTCTCTAGGTGCCCCCCTAAAACATCATTGTGTGCCAGATTGGCTACCTATAGGGACAGGCTGTTTAGTTGTTGAACTGTGTCTTTCTGAACCTTGGTGCTTAAATATGTGAGGCCAAAAAAAAAAAAAAACTATGGACGAAGTACTGCCCTCACAGTAGCTGGAGCTACGCTTATTGACTCTCATTATGCTTCTCATTATGCTTCTCTGAAATGATAGACTAATCTTGGGAAGCGTAGGACCAAGCTTAAGAACTCAAGATCCTCAAGCAGTATTAAACCCAAAACCAATATTTGGGGGCGCTATGTGTCTATTTAGGGGTAGTCTGGGCCAGTAGTTGGGCTCAGATCACTTGATGTTTTATTATTGCTTCTGCTCTAGGTGTGATACTACCTGGCAGTAGTGTTCCCTGTTTGCCTGTAGGTGGCACTGTCATCACCTGCATAGGTTGAACTATGGGGGGTATCACAACACCTTGGGTGACCTCTCTCGGCAGCTGTCCAGTGGGCGTGATGAACCTGCTGTGCATGCTGGAAGAGGGTACATAAGGGGCAGATGCCATTGGGAGGGGCATTCCGGGGAGTCGTTCCTGGGACCCATTGGTCCTGTGTGTGCGCCTCCTGGTCCGTATGGCACGGGGTGTGCGTGTTCTGGTCCCGGGCACCTTCAACCCGAGGCTGCATTGCTGCTTCGTAGGCCCGACTCTGCTAGCTGGGGCCTAGGTTTCAAGAAAGGATCCCAAAGCTACCCACCTATGGGGAGCCACGGCTTAGGAAAGGAGTTCAGGGGAGGATCAGTTCCAGAGGAGACTAGCGACGGTACTGCTGTCTCGGGAAGAGGCCTGGAAACTCGCCTAAGAAGGGATCCATGATTACAAGGCCCTGCAATACGCCAATCTGGCAACAAAGGTTCTCTTCATTATTGCTTGGCTGGGAGGTTCGGGACTTTTAATCCTGTGGCAGAGGGTTCCTGAACGTATCCTTAATAACAAATATAAAGGAAAGATTGATTCATGCTACATCCCAGCTGCTAGGACCGCTTATAAAGGGACTATCCTGGTGAGCAATACCCACTCAGGCTTGAGTGGCGACGAGTGCTGTTTAAGTGTTTCTCTCTCGTGTCCTACTCTTCTTCTGAGTTCACCCAGCAAAGAGAAAAATAAAGCCTGACTGTTTTGGGTTTTACATGGTGTGGACATTGACTTTTTCTGAAGACCTGTCTTACACCCCTGACAACGAAAGCCATGAGGTAATTCGCAGACCCAACAAAACCAGCCGGTCCCTTAAATGGGGGTAAGTGCAACACAAAAATTTAATAAATTGCAGATTACCAATCATTAAATATGGCGGCTGCTTTAGTTATCTTTTCTTAGGCTTTTCCCCTCTGTTTTCACCTTGTGATCTGGCCAGAAACTCACCTCCTGTATTAGAGTGCCCCCACTGTGAATGCAGTGGGTGGGAGGAGAGCGTTAGATGTATTAGCAGATTTAAATACATTAAAAGCTGGCCATACACGGAGCAAATTTCTTTCCTGCAGTTATAAGTTGCAGTAAAGGAAAAGAAGTGTTGATGCGGGAATGCCTCCTGCTGGGCCATTGTTTTCTCCTGAGGGTGGGGCGATAGTCTCAAGAGAATCCGGCAGGCTGGTTGTACCAAAATTGATCGATCAACTTGGTAAATTCAGCCTGCCCATTAATGGTTCAAATCTTGGCCGGTTCAGCAGAAACAGATTTCAACCGTGTATGGCCGGCCTAACAAATTGAAGACAAACTCCAGCTAATATTTTATATATTATATTTATAAACAGTTACAGCAAACATTGTTTCCTTTTGGGATAAAGGTTTTACATAGGTAAATAAAAGCTTATAATTGTAAGCACCTATGTCATTGGTAAATGGTTTGTCTCATCTCTGTAACAGCATTCTGCTGGAGATCTTGTTCTTTTGAAAAACAACAGACTTACTGGCTGGATCACCAGATAAAAATAGAAGAAAGAAAGCTGAAAATTAATGCAGCCATCACATCTAGGAAAAGGTAATCTGTAATACAAGAGAGGTTTTCTTTTGAGTTTAATATCACTTTCATGTCTGTTTTAAAATAGACTTACAAATGTTAAATTGCCAACCAGATAATAAGAGGTAAAAATCTCAGAAGTAATGCTTAACCACGAGCCCACCGTCTGCCGTTATATGACTGCGGGATGATGAGCCTCTCGTTCTGGGCAGACGTCATAGGACGTCACGCCTTTCCGAGCCACTAGCGCCTGCCGCGTCACTGGGAACCCGATGCGCGTGGCCGGCGTCCACGATGTCCGCCGGCAACCCACGATTGCCCAGTAACTCAGCAGGACCGTGGATCTGTGTGTGTAAACACACAGATCCACGTCCTATCAGGGAGAGGAGACCGATGGTGTGTCCCTTGTACATAGGGACACCAATCGGTCATCTCCCCGAGTCAGTCCCCTCCCCCCACAGTAAGAATCACTGCCTAGGGAACACATTAACCCCTTGATCGCCCCCTAGTGTTAACCCCTTCCCTGCCAGTCATATGTACACAGCAATCAATGAATTTTTATAGCACGGATCGCTGTATAATTGTGAATGGTCCCAAAAATGTGTCAAAAGTGTCCGATGTATCCGCCGCAATATCGCAGTCATGATAAAAATTGCAGATCGCCACCATTACTAGTAAAAAATAAATAAATAATAAAAATGCTATAAATCTATCCCCTATTTTGTAGACGCTATAACTTTTGCGCAAACCAATCAATATACGCTTATTGCGATTTTTTTTTTTAACCAAAAATATGTAGAAGAATACATATCAGCCTTTGCACTTCCAGTGACGTCATCGTCCTTCGCCTGGATCTCAGCTTGCTCCCCAAGCCTCGGTTTGGCGCTCATTCTACACAGCGGACTGCGCACAATCTAGCGGCATAGGAGTATACCGCTGAGGACACCATATCCATGAGCGATTGCCTGACGGACTACACTGATGCCCCCTGCCTTATGGGACTCATACATGCCTGTTTTAACTTCGCAAATGTGAGTTGTTATCACTTTTAAATTTTACATGCATTAAATATTCCATACAGTCTGCACCCAGAGGCGCCTCTCTTTCTTGTTTTCTACAGTATTTGGGAATATGGTCTCTGTTCCCCCTGGATGGCTGCCGTGATTGTGGACTAGTCCTTCTCTTCCCTGCACCCCCTCCGCCACTGCCTATGTTTACACTGAAGCCTATAGTGCTTGTATTGCCATTTGCACTTTGTATGGACTAACTTCCCTTTTAACAGAGAATGGACTAACATTTTCCTGTGTATGCCAACGTTGCAACCTCAGCACCTTGTTGTTTTGCATAATTTAGACATTGGATATCACACTGTAGTTTTTTTGCGCCTATTACTTTTTATTACATATCGGCCTAACCTGAGGAAAAAATTTGTTTTAAAAAAAAATAATTGGATATTTATTATAGCAAAAAGTAAATAATATTGTGTTTTTTTTTTTTTTTTCAAACTTGTCCCTCTTCTTTTGTTTATAGCGCAATAAATAAAAACCGCAGAGGCGATCAAATACCACCAAAAGAAAGCTCTATTTGTGGGAAAAAAATGATAAACATTTCATTTGGGTACAGTGTTGCATGACCGCGCAATTGTCATTCAAAATGTGACAGTGCTGAAAGCTGAAAAATGGCTTGGGCAGGAAGGGGGTGAAAGTGCCCTGTATTGAGGTGGTTAAAATTGTACCATTGCCAATATTGGTTAATGCTCATTAAATTTGTATATCTATATTTGCAGTTAAAGTAGAACTTAAACCAAAACTTTTGTCACTAGACAGGAAGTAAGAGAATATCTGCAAGAGGCACACTATAGCTTGAAAAGGGTTTTAGCCCTATAGCTTGAAAAACAGTTTTGTATGCTGTTTATGTACATGTTGAAGACTGTACTTCAATTATTGTCCAATAAAAAATTAAAATGTTGTCATTGGGACAGTGAGGGGAAATTTTCCCAATGGTGCTCTGGACTATTTAGTTAACGTGTTTAAGAACTCCTGTTAAGTTTTTACTGATGTCCAGGATGCCACTGGGAAGATTTCCCTTTACTTCCTATCTTGGAGAAAGTACGTGAGGGGATATCTCCAACAAGAACCCTTTGTGGTTAATTTACTAAAGGCAAATAGACTGTGCACTCTGTAAGTGCAGTTGCTCCAGAGCTTACTAAATGAGGCAAATCTTCACTTTGCAAAGAGTACCCAATAACATGCAAGAAAAAAAAAAACAGAATTTTTGCTTGCACATAATTGGATAATGGAAGTCAGCAGAGCTTCCCCTCATTTGCTAAGCTCTGGAGCAGCTGCACGTTGCAAAGTGCACAGCCTATTTGCCTTTGGTAAAACAACCCCTTTTTCTCCTTATAGTACAAGAAAAGAGGGTCTCAATCCTGATCTGTGGATGGGGAAGGGAGGGGTCTCCTTCAATATTTCCACCTTTTGACATGAGTCATGGAACTTTCTGCTTCTTATGCCGCGTACGCACGATCGATTTTTTCGACGGTGAAAACACCGTCGAGAAAATCGACGTGAAAAACGAGGAACAGCTTGTTCCCCCCCACACACGGCCGTTTTAAATGACATTTTTTTTTGGTCGAAAAAAACGACCGTGTCTAGGCTCCCCGGCAGTGTTTACCTATGGGAAAACTGCCGCGGAAAAAAACGACGGGAATCACGACGAGAAAAATTAGAGCATGTTCTAATTTTTCTCGTCATGATTAATGCCATTTTTCCCGTCGGGAAAAATGACAAAAGGCCCACAGACGATCGTTTTTCTCGTCCAAAGGAAAAAATTTAATTTTTCCCGACGAGAAAAATGATCGTGTGTACGCGGCATTACTCCCATACAGGAGTACCCATTAGCTATTCCCATGTGGAGATGTAGCTTTAGATTGATGTTACCATATGATGTCATAAACCAATTGTGACCACTATAAGATCAATAAAATTGCATTGATGTCTTGTAACCCTACCATTGCTGGTCCTGATGAAGTAGAGCTATCTATGAAAGCATTGACTCCAAACTGCTATATGGGAAATAGAACACACAGTATAGTGCAAATATATAAGTGGTCCCTGTACTTGGTAAAAATAAAATGGTATTGATCATCATATGTGATTATTTTAAACATTGTATAATGTGACAAATAAATCTGGATTTTTTTTTTTTAAACTACATCCTGAATTTATCTTCCTGGGTGCCATCCTAGAATGTCCCTATTTTTCTTGTATTATTTATCATTATTGAATAGATAATGGTCAATTTTATTCTGCACCCATACTGCTTGTGTTAGTTGCAAGTACTAAAAAAATGTATGTTAACCACTTAAGCCTCAGACCATTTTGCTGGTCAAAGACCAGAGGACATTTTGCGATTCGGCACTGCGTCGCTTTAACTGACAATTGCGCGGCCGTGCGACGTGGCTCCCAAACAAAATTGACGTTCTTTTTTTCCCACAAATAGAGCTTTCTTTTGGTGGTATTTGATCACCTCTGCGTTTTTTTATTTTATTTTGCGCCATAAACAAAAATAGAGCGACAATTTAGAAAAAAATTCAATATTTTTTACTTTTTGCGATAATGAATATTCCCAAAAAATATGTAAAAAAAACATTTTTTTTCCTCAGTTTAGGCCGATGCGTATTCTTCTACATATTTTTGGTAAAAAAAAATCACAATAAGCGTTTATTGATTGGTTTGCGCAAAAGTTATAGCGTCTACAAAATAGGGGATAGTTTTATGGCATTTTTATTAATAGTTTTTTTTTACTAGTAATGGCGGCGATCAGCGATTTTTATCGTGACTGCAACATTATGGCGGACACATCGGACACTTTTGACACATTTTTGGGACCATCGTCATTTTTACAGCGATCAGTGCTATAAAAATGCACTGATTACTGTGAAAATGACACTGGCAGTGAAGGGTTAACCACTAGGTGGCGCTGTAGGGGTTAAGTGTGCCCTCGGGAGTGATTCTTACTGTGGGGGGGGTGGGCTGTGTGTGACAAGACACTGATCACCGCTTCCGATTACAGGAAGCGGTGATTAGTGTCATTGTCACTAGGCAAAGCAGGGAGATGCTTGTTTACATCAGCATCTCCCCGTTCTTCTTCACCGTGAGGCGATCGTGGGTATCTCCGCGGCGATCGAGTCCGCTTCCTTAAAGGGGACGTATATATACGTCCTTCTGCCCAGGAGTGCCATTCTGTCGACGTATAAGTGCGTGCGGCGGTTGGCAAGTGGTTAAGGGATAGAAAATTCCTCTTGCAGTTTTAGCCCCAACTCTGAAAGAGCCAGTAGATTGTTTTGGGTCCCTCTGCCCTGCTCCTGTAATGACCCACCTGGACCTTAGAGCACCAACCTGTTGCATTTTAAATTAGCTTTATTTAAAAAGGCAAAGCCCTGGAGAGGGAATGGGTTAATAAAGCAGCAACAAGATTAGGCCTGCAATACCAGAACATTACAGTTGGAAGACAGGCATGGCACAGCTTATGGTACAACCTAATTAGGTGCAGTAGACTCTGCCTAATCCTCTGGCCAAGTGGGATCTTTTCAGTGGAACACTCAATAGAGAAGCACAAAATAGCTGCCAAAGACTTCCCACTACTAATGACCCTGGTCCATGTCTCTAATGGGCCCCAGTGACCAGTGAAAGTGTCCCTCTCAAGACAGCTTTCTGTAGCTTGTACCAGGACCTAGAATGCTGGACAACAACATAGCTGGAACACTGGTAGCAGGATATCTGCAACATTGGAAGCAGGATAGCTGGAACATTGCAATCAGGATAGCTGGAACATTGCAATCAGGATAGCTGGAACATTGCAATCAGGATAGCTGGAACATTGGAAGCAGGATAGCTGGAGCACTGGTAGCAGGATAGCTGGAACATTGCAAGCAGGATAGCTGGAGCACTGGTAGCAGGATAGCTGGAACATTGCAAGCGGGATAGCTGGAACATTGGAAGCAGGATAGCTGGAGCACTGGTAGCAGGATAGCTGGAACATTGCAAGCAGGATAGCTGGAGCACTGGTAGCAGGATAGCTGGAACATTGCAATCAGGATAGCTGGAACATTGGAAGCAGGATAGCTGGAACATTGGAAGCAGGATAGCTGGAGCACTGGTAGCAGGATAGCTGGAACATTGCAAGCAGGATAGCTGGAGCACTGGTAGCAGGATAGCTGGAACATTGCAAGCGGGATAGCTGGAACATTGGTAGCAGGATAGCTGGAGCACTGGTAGCAGGATAGCTGGAACATTGCAAGCAGGATAGCTGGAACATTGCAAGCAGGATAGCTGGAACATTGGAAGCAGGATAGCTGGAACATTGCAAGCAGGATAGCTGGAGCACTGGTAGCAGGATAGCTGGAACATTGCAAGCAGGATAGCTGGAGCACTGGTAACTAGGCTTGTGCAATTCGTTTCGTAACGAATCGAAATTCGTCCGAATTTAGCAACTTTCGGACATTCGGAAGCATTCGAATTTCCGAACAAAGCAATTACTAATAAAACCGAATCCGAAATAAATTATACCGCAAAATAGCGAATGCCCGAATGTCTTCGGCATAATTCGTTATGAAAAAACTTACGAATGTACAAATCCATTGGAAACACAATAACACTCACTCTGCTCTGCTCTCTGCTTCTCCTTCACCGTGCTGAACTCCCTCTCAAAATGGTGTACAGGGGCGGAGGCTATAGCCGCATGTAAAAAACGAAAGTAAAATACGAGATTTCTAATCCATTCGAAGCACAATAACACTCTGCTCTGCTCTCTGCTTCTCCCTCACCGTGCTGAACCCTCTCAAAATGGTGTACAGGGGCGGAGGCTATAGCCGCATGTAAAAAACGAAAGTAAAATACGAGATTTCGAATCGTTACAAATAACCGCGATGTATTTCGAAAAGTACAAATCCATTCGAAGCACATTAGGCATAATAGGCAGCGTCGTTGTGAGAGAGACACAGAAAATTACGAATCAACGAACCCAAAAAAAGTTACGAAAGTAGGAGTTGTGTCCAGAATCAACGAAAAACAACGTACTCTACCGAAAGTACGAATTATAAATCAACTAAAAATTCAACGAAAAATGTCGCTTGCAAAAATACGAATGAGTCCGAACACGAAAAATCCCGTCTAGCAAAATTACGAATGATTACGAATCAACAGGACCGGAAAGAAACGAACCGAAACGGAACGAATTTTTCCGTTGTGCACAAGCCTACTGGTAACAGGATAGCTGGAACATTGGAAGCAGGATAGCTGGAGCACTGGTTGCAGGATAGCTGGAACATTGCAAGCAGGATAGCTGGAGCACTGGTAGCAGGATAGCTGGAACATTGGAAGCAGGATAGCTGGAACATTGCAAGCAGGATAGCTGGAGCACTGGTAGCAGGATAGCTGGAACATTGCAAGCAGGATAGCTGGAGCACTGGTAGCAGGATAGCTGGAGCACTGGTAGCAGGATAGCTGGAACATTGCAAGCAGGATAGCTGGAACACTGCAACACAGGATGAAATAATAGCCAGCACACTCTGGCTTTTCTCATCCAGCAGCAGCATACAGTGCAGCATGTCAGCCTTTCCATCAGTGAGAGATGGGCATCATAGAGTCTCTAGCAGAACACATGGCCCTAAGGCTCCAGGTTCACTCACCTCCAGATGCACAGCAACCGTATGACAGTAGCAAATCCTCACTCTTTCCTCCTCAGGCTTCAGGCAGATACACCTTGCTCAGTTTTAGCAACACAGCTTGCAGTAGCAGTACAGCGATTTCTGTAGCAGCAGCCCTGAGCCTTCTACAAAGCCTCCCTGGCTCCATTAATACTTAGGGCACAATGCCCATTTTCAGCCCTGTCCCTTGGTCCATCACTACACTCAGGGCCGCCATCAGGAATTTTTTTGGGGCCCCTTACACAGCTTCAAGCATGGGCCCCCTGGAGCAGAGGAGAACCAGGGGGGGTGCCGCCGCGAATTTAAAAGCGGGGGGGGGGGGGGGGGGCTACCGCAAATTGAGAAGCGGGGGGGTGCCACGAATTGAGAAGCGAGGGGGTGCTGCCGCCGCCAATTTTTTAGGTCAGGGGGGCTTTGGGTGCTGACGAACACAAAAAAAAAAAGAACAAAAAGAAAAGGGGGGTTGCCATCCGGGTGGCCCTGGGGACCTCTGGGCCCCTTACAAAATAATTATTAAAAAAAAGATAGAAATAAAAAATAAATTATTATTTTTATTTAAAAAAAATGGAGGTTGCAATCTGGGGGCCCTGGGGACCTCCGGGCCTCTGGGGACCTCTGGGCCCCTTACAAAAAAATAAAAAATTATAAAAAATAATAATAATTTTTATGGAAAAAAAAAAGGGAGGTTGCCATCCGGGGCCCTGGGGACCTCCGGGCCTCTGGGGACCTCTGGGCCCCTTACAAAAAATAAAAAAATAACATAATTAAATAAAAAAAAGGGGGGTTGACATTCGGGGCCCTGGGGAACTCTGGGCCCCTGGGGACCTCTGGGCCCCTTACAAAGAAAATGAAAAAGAAATAAATAAAAAAACACAGGTGTACTGCCTGTACCCCCCTGATAGCGGCCCTGACTACACTGATAAGAGGAATGGAGGAGCTCAGCTATGAGGTAAGATTAGGTGAAATGAATTGGACATAATCACCATGTATAGATACATAAGTGGTCCATATAGTCAACTTGGTGTTGAGTTATTCAATTTTAGATCAGTACAGAGGACGAGGAGCACTTTTTATGCCTGGAGGAAGGTATTTTTTCCTTAGATGGAGCAATTTTTAGACCATGCTTCATAGGTATTTTTTTTTACCTCCCTCTTGATTAACTGTGGGTATAGTATAGTGTATATGGATGTTTTCTATTTTCTTTTTTTTTCTCTCTTGGTTGAACTAGATGGACTTGTTTTTTTTTTCAACCTGAATAACTATTTAACTATATAACCACCTGCAGCTCAAGGGAGTGCTTCTCTGCACCTTTTCTTAGGCAGCCTGCTTTCCCCTAGACATGTGCAGAATGAAAAAATAATGTTTTGTTTCGATATTTGCATAAATACGTTTAATCCGTTTAATTCATTTTTGGAATTCGTTTCATTTATTCGTATAGATTCAAATTTTCCAAATTCAAATCTTTTTCAATTTGCTTTTCAATTTCCAAAGAGAATAAAATAGAAAAGAAGATAAAGGAATAGAATAGAAAAAAAATAATAGAATAGAGAAAAAAATTATAGAATAGAAAAGAATATAACAGAAAATAATATAATAGAGTAAAACAGAACAAAATAGAATAGAAAATAAAAGATCAGAATAGAATAGAAACAAATAGAATAGACTAAAATAAAAAAATAATAAAATAAAATAGAAAGAATCTAACCATCTTATGAAATTCAAATAGAATACAAAAGAATAGAATTACAAAGCAATAGAATAGAAATAATATTACCATTTACCAAAATTCAATTCAAATCAATTCAACAGAATAGTATAGAAAAAAACACAGCAGAATAGAATAGAATAGAAAGAATATAACCATCTTCCTATTCTAATCTATTCTTTTCTATTCTATTCAAATTTGAATTGATTCTATTTGAAGTTTGGGAAATGGTTAAATTCTTTAAATTCTATTCTATTGTTTTTTTAATTTTATTCTTTTTCTATTTATTTATTCTATTCTATTATTTTCTATTCTATTCTTTTCTATTCAAAATTAGAATTTTGGCAGATGGTTATATTTGTTCTATTCTATTGTTTTTTTAAATCAATTTTTTTCTATTCCATTATAGTCTACTCTATTCTTTTACACAAAGAAAATTAACGTCCTTTTTTTCCCACAAATAGAACTTTCTTTTGGTGGTATTTGATCACCTCTGCGGTTTTGATTTTTTGCGCTATAAACGAAAAGAGAGCGACAATTTAAAAAAAAAAAAATATATATATATATATATATATATATATATATATATATATATATATTAGTGGTGCAACGGATCGGTGATGATCCGTGATCTGAACGGGTCACCCCGTTCGGATCGGCACACACCGCGATCCGCGGCCTCGGCCTTAGGAAAGGCCGCGGCTTCGGCCTAGCTCCGGAGCCGCGGCCATCTTGGTACACCCGGGGGCGGCGGCCGCCTTGTGACGTCATCACCCCTCGCTGCTCGTGGATTTGAACTGGCCGGCGGGAGAGACTGGTAAGTGGGGGAGATGCCCATTACTGGGGGAGATTGTGGATATTACATACGGGGGGAGATTGTGGATATTACATACGGGGGGAGATTGTGGATATTACATACGGGGGGAGATTGTGGATATTACATACAGGGGAAGATTGTGGATATTACATACAGGGGGAGATTGTGGATATTACATACAGGGGGAGATTGTGGATATTACATACAGGGGTAGATTGTGGATATTACTGGGGGAGATTGTGGATATTAATGGGGGAGATTGTGGATATTACTGGGGAAGATTGTGGATATTACTGGGGGAAGATTGTGGATATTACTGGGGGAGATTGTGGATATTACTGGGGGAGATTGTGGATATTACTGGGGGAGATTGTGGATATTACTGGGGGAGATTGTGGATATTACATACAGGGGGAGATTGTGGATATTACATACAGGGGGAGATTGTGGATATTACTGGGGGAGATTGTGGATATTACTGGGGGAGATTGTGGATATTACATACAGGGGAAGATTGTGGATATTACATACAGGGGGAGATTGTGGATATTACATACAGGGGGAGATTGTGGATATTACATACAGGGGTAGATTGTGGATATTACTGGGGGAGATTGTGGATATTAATGGGGGAGATTGTGGATATTAATGGGGAAGATTGTGGATATTACTGGGGGAAGATTGTGGATATTACTGGGGGAGATTGTGGATATTACTGGGGGAGATTGTGGATATTACTGGGGGAGATTGTGGATATTACTGGGGGAGATTGTGGATATTACATACAGGGGGAGATTGTGGATATTACATACAGGGGGAGATTGTGGATATTACTGGGGGAGATTGTGGATATTACTGGGGGAGATTGTGGATATTACATACAGGGGAAGATTGTGGATATTACTGGGGGAGATTGTGGATATTACATACAGGGGGAGATTGTGGATATTACATACAGGGGTAGATTGTGGATATTACTGGGGGAGATTGTGGATATTACTGGGGGAGATTGTGGATATTACTGGGGGAGATTGTGGATATTACTGGGGGAGATTGTGGATATTACTGGGGGAGATTGTGGATATTACTGGGGGAAGATTGTGGATATTACTGGGGGAGATTGTGGATATTACATACAGGGGGAGATTGTGGATATTACATACAGGGGTAGATTGTGGATATTACTGGGGGAGATTGTGGATATTACTGGGGGAGATTGTGGATATTACTGGGGAATATTGTGGATATTACTGGGGGAAGATTGTGGATATTACTGGGGGAGATTGTGGATATTACAGTGGGGGGGGGGGGGTGACGTGGATATTAGTAATTTTTTTTTTTTGCCGATCCGAAAATGATCCGATCCGTGGCTCTGATCCGAGGATCGATCCGATCCGTGAGTTTTTTGATCCGTTGCACCCCTAATATATATACTTTTTGTGATGACAAATATCCCCAAAATTTAAAAAAAAAACTAATTTCTTTATCAGTTTAGGCCGATATATATTCTTCCATATATTTTTGGTAAAAGAAAAAAAAAAATCGCAATAAGTGTATATTGTTTGGTTTACACAAAAGTTATAGTGTCTAGAAAAAAGAGGATATACTTATGGCATTTTTATTATTGTTTTTTTTTTACTAGTAATGGCGGCGATCAGCAATTTTTAGCAGGACATTACGGCGCACAGATCGGATACTTTTGACACTTTTTTGGGACCATTGACAGTTATACAGCGATCAGTGCTATAAAGATGCGCTGATTACTGTGTAAATGTCACTGGCAGGGAAAGGGTTAACACCAGGGGGTGATCAAGGAGTTAAAGGGGTTGTAAATCTTTGTTTTTTCACCTTAATGCATCCTATGCATATCAATGACGTGGCGCGCCGTGGGGGGGGGGGCTGAGTAATACAATCGGCGGCTATGGCTGCCGACTGTATCACGGGAGTGCGCCCACAAGCTAACCCCCTTGGGAGAGCACTTCCCTGAATGGGGGTTAGCTGATGCGGGGAGGAGCTGAGACAGCCGCCGAGAGACCCCAGAAGATGAGGATCGGGGCCACTCTGTGCAAAACGAACTGCACAGCGGAGGTAAGTATGACATCTTTGTTATTTTAAAACAAAAAATTGGGAACCTTTACTAACCCTTTAAATGTGTTCCCACATGTGTGTTTCTAACTCTATGGAGATGTGACTCACTGGGGGAGGAGACAGATCGCTGTTCCTGATTAATAGGAACAGACGATCTGTCTCACCTCTCCTGTCAGAACAGGAATGTGTGTGTGTGTATTTACACACACACACACATCTCCGTTCTGGCTCTCGTGCCCACAATCATGGTTGGCCAGCGGACTTCGCGACCGCTGGCCACACGCATCGGGTCCCCCGCTGTGCAGCGGGCGCACGCTATCACTCTTAAGGTGCCGACGTACACCTACAGCGATTCTCAGGATTGTGCCGACCTGCAGCAGTATAATGATGGTGGCTGGTCAGCAAGTGGTTAATCTGCTTTAAGGGAACAGGATCTCTATTTTTTTTTTTTTTTTTTTAGGTTAACAAACACTTTAAAGAACCCAGACAGCACTAAGCACTACACAATTGTTGAAAATATTTGATAATATTGTTTTGAAACCCAACAATCATGTTTGTATTTCCTTTCTCCTCACTATTTCAGTGTCAAGGGGTACAATTGATAGATCAGTTAATCCCCAAATAAGCCAAAAAACATCCTCCTGGCTTTTCCCATGAGTATTAATGTTCCTGGGATATGGCCAGCCAAGTTTCCTCTTTCCAGTGCCATGAGGAATCTTCATCCCCAATAAAAGATATCAGTAAATTATGTAGGTGACCAGCATCCTGCACCCAACGGTAACCATACAGTAACTTCAATGTTTTGAAGTAAAGTCAAGGGATGGGTGTAGATGCCGTGAGTATACTACGAGGAGTGTAAGGAGTGCAGTGCTGGAGTGTGGAGAGAAGGAGTACTGGATTGGAATTTTTTTTTTCTTTAAGACAAGCGGGGTGGAGGGAATAGATTAAAGGCCACTCTGTAATGTAGCCTTCTATTTATATTTCAGAAAGGTACATGAGCTATGTAATAAAACATGGAAAGTAGATTATAAAATACCAGCAAAAAGTCTTTGAATTTTGACGCAGGTAATAAGTCATCATTTTTCTACTCAGAGTGAACTGTTCTGGATACATAAAAAGACATTTGTGGAGTGTACTTTAAAAGGTCATCGCCTCAGGACTCATTGCAAACTGGCAACTGATATTTAGAAAAAAATGGAATTCAGCTATTACTGGTAGTCACAATTGGAAAGATGTGGGCAGTGAAGCAAAAATTAGAAATGTGGCAGGTCTTCATCAAAGTTGCATAAAATTAAATAACGTTAAGGTATACTTGAGAAAATGATATGATGCAAGAAAAAAAGTTTGATTACATATATATTATATATACAGTATATATATATTACACACTCACACACCAAAATGGAAGACTATCTATATTCTATATTAGATTTTAGTTGACTTTGACTATTTATTTGTCACTATTCATACAAATCAATTTAAAAATATAATTAGTGTTATACACCTTCTTGTAATAAAAATAGACAAAGCTCAGTGAGTGTAAAAACAATTTTAGTTACAAAAGAAATAACCAATCTCAATTTCATTCCTCAGTAAACATGAACAAGACATAAATTAGATGGATAAAAGAAATGGTCTTAATATCAATACTATTTCTTAAAGTGGTTGTAAACTCTAAAATAAAAAAATAAAAACCCTGCAAGACAAAGGCATAATCAGCTAGTATGCATAGCATACTAGCTCATTATGTATTACTTACCTCAGATCGAAGCCCCCGCAGCGGTCCTTGACTCCCTCTCCGGCCGCGGACATCTCTCCCGGAGCTTACTTCCAGGTATCGCGGCTCCAGTGCTGTGATTGGCTGGAGCCGTGATGATGTCACTCCCGCGCATGCGCGTGCGGGAGCCGCCGGTAATGGCACGTCTAACTGAAGCAACGGCACGACGTGCCGTTGCTTCAGTGCTCATGTGCTGATCACTTCGGCACATGCAGACACCTCTCCTAAACCGTGCAGGTTTAGGAGATATCCAGGGTAGCTACAGGTAAGCCTTAATATAGACTTACCTGTAGCATAAAGTGTGTTGTAAGGGTTTACAACCACTTTAAATGTAAGTGTATTATGTAGAAAAGTGTAACGGCTGTCCAAATGTGGACTTGCACAAAGATCCCTTGGGATCATATTCTTCCTATACTGCTTAGTGCCTTTGGTTTCCAGCCAATGGTCACCCATTTAAACCTACAACCTTTTTAGGAACGTGTGCATACCTCCCAACATTTTGAGATGGGAACGAGGGACACCTATTAGCAAAAGTTTGTAGGCATAGGACACGCCCACTTCCGCAGCCATGTCCCCTTAAAGGAGAATTAAACAAGAAAAAAAGATGAGTTAAGCCCACAAGTTATTTTTTTACCACTACTATTCCTTCATATTGGCTTTTGACATTTACAAATGCAGCAATTTAGAAATTGGATGAAAGATTTAACACTGAAACACTTTTTGAAAGATAAATAGTGCATTTTATATACAACTATATAGATCAGACCAAAATGAGGGACAAATGAGAAGGGAAGAGGGACGGAGGGACACTGTTTAAAATCAGGGACAATCCCTCGAAATCAGGGACGGTTGCGTGTGCACTGGATATACGATGCTTTAACTCTTCAATAAGACAAATAGGTTGAAGCCAATGCAGTTTTACTTCAGCTAATTGCCGTACAGATGATGTTTTTCCAGTTTTATAAAGCGTAAGAAGATAATGACTTTCTTAAACCCTATCTCTGTTAATAATTAACACTGACTGAAGCCCAGTACACACCAATAGGGACGTTAGTACAGCGATCTCCCCCATTGAGCTGTTGTGTTCTAACAGGGGGACGCCCCCCCCCACCAGCACACTTCGGTCAGTGCTCTCAGCCATTGAGCTTTGATCAGGAGCCGGTCAGCTGCTGGTTTTCCTGCATGCTCATACAACAGAAGCTGGCTGAACGGCCGGTTTCTGATGGACAGGCTGACATACACATGGGCTGAATGACGTCTGGGTGTTATTGAACCAGCCCAGGAGACGATCATTGTGGCAAGGGAAAGTGATTGAGGGTGATCTACAATGCTGAAGAACGTGACTTATCTTAAATTTATGTCAGGGGAATTTTTTATATATTTTTTTTGAATAAAGGACATTTACCACAGTATCTGTGTGTTTATTTACCTTTTTTGTGTAAGAAGGGGTACTATATAGGGGGGGGGGGGGGCTGGATTTCTGGAGGCCTCCTTGTTTTAAGGAGTTGTTAAAAAGTCCCCATAAGACCCCCACATCCACCAGCCCAGAGATGTGGGGATGAGGCTCTTGGTGCTTTGCTTGGGGGGAGGGGCTCAAAATCCATACCAGACCCATATCGTGGATAAAAAGAAGAAATCACTCTAGAGTGAGACTAATCCCCTCTTAGATATTAGTCACAGGAACAAGCATCCCCATTAGGATTTTTCCACTCTTTTCCTGTTCTGGTTCAAACCTGGTGGGAGTGGTCACCAGGACAAATATAGAAAGTGAATTTTCCCAATGAGCAGACATGGTTTTTAAACCATGATCACTATCAAAAACGACAAAAAAAGTTTTGCCTTTAGATACATTTTAACCATTAAATGTAACTCTTCTACCACAGCAAAAAGGATTATCACCTGCCAATTACATGGTGTTTACTGGCAATCACCTTGGGTATGTTACATATATTAGTGATAAAGCAACAGTGTTAAGCCTCGTACACACGCTCGGATATCCTATGGATTCTAATCCGATGGTTTTGTCCATCGGAAATACGATGAAGCAGACTTCCATCAGTCTTGCCTACACACCATCAGTCAAAAAACCGACCGTTCCAAACGCGGTGACGTAAAACACTCAGATGAGCCAAGAAAAATTAAGTTCAATGCTTCTCAGCATGCGTCGACTTGATTCTGAGCATGCGTGGGTTTTTTATCCGATGGACTTGCCCATAGACGATCGGAATTTTCTATCGGTTTTTGATCCATCGGAAAAATTTAAAACATGTTCTATTTTTTAAAAATGGAAGAAAGACAGATGGGTCCCATCCATTGGACTGTTTTCATCGGGAAAACCGATCGTGTGTACAGGGCTTTAGTCTTACTTGGTAGATTTATTTTTCCTTACAAATAATTTTGAGAAAAACATATTTTCAGCAGAAGAAATCTTGCCTTCTAGAACAAGTGATATAATTTTCTGTTCTCTTTGGGTTTAGATATTAAATTGGTATATGTGCCGAGTGGTGTAGGTTTCCCTCCTGGGCTATTTTACTTCCAAGAAGGCACAGAAAACAGATTCATTGGTTAATGCTTTCATCATGTTTTGCACTGGAGACCAGGTTCAAACTGCATTCTAGTTCAGGTCAAATGTGAAATGAGCAAGTTCTATAAATCTAGTTGTACATCAAAATAAGTCAGTCTGAAAAAAAAAAAAGCAGATCGATGTTTATCCGCATACCGTTCAATTTTCAGTTTGTAATAGGATTCCTTTTTCGGAAATAACTACTGTTGTATACTGCCTTGGCTCCAAAGTTCTAGGTCATTACACAAGCTTCAAGAAAAACAACAATAATCATTATCTGAATTTATAATAGCCTTGTTATACAAACATTTCAAAATAAAAAAATAATTGGTCGGTGTGCATAGGAGATTGCTATATGAGGCAGACTTTTTCTGGACAATCAGAAGTCCGCAGGGGACAGCTCATAAGAAGGTAAAATTAGGTCCCCTTTCACACAGGCTGGATCCAGGTTTTCTCAACAGGGGATTTGTCCTCTTATCCCCTGCTGAGCTGAGCAGTGCAGTCGGATGACAGATCTGTGTCTGCTGCGCTAAAGAAGAGCGGATATGGACATGGCCCGCTCTGCTCTATAGGCAGCTGGATGCAAATGGACCGGCTGTCCGTTTACAGCCAACTGCCCTCCTATCCAATATGGCCAGATGAAGGGGAACTGATCCCCTTCTGTTTTTTTTTTTTGCTGGATCCGATCAGACCCAGAAGTAGCCGGGTGTAAATGGACACAAGTCTGTTTAAATCCCACTGCCCATAGAGGAGAATGGAGTTTCAGGTTGGATCCGGCTGAAAAACAGCTGAACCCGATCAAACCTCTCGCGTGAAAGGTGCCTAATTGTGTATTGGAGAGCTCACAGTGAGCGATTACTTTTTTGTGTTGTGGCAAGTAGTGATGAGCCGAACACCCCCGGGTTCGGTTCGCACCAGAACCCGCGAACGGACCGAAAGTTCGAACGAACATTAGAACCCTATTAAATACAATGGATGCGAACGTTCGAATTCTAAAGTGCTAATTATAACAACTATTATGCATGTTATTGTCCTAAAAAGGGTTTGGGAACCCGGGTTCTGCACCAGGGGACATGTATCAATGCAAAAAGAAGTTTTAAAAACGGTCGTTTTTCGGGAGCAGTCATTTTAATGATGCATAAAGTGAAAAAAAAAAGTCAAATATTCCTTTAAATATCGTACCTGGGGGGTGTCTAAAGTATGCCTGTGAAGTGCCACGTGTTTCCCGTGTTTAGAACTGTCCCTGCACAAAATGACACTTCTAAAGGAAAAAAAAGCCATTTAAAACTGCTTGCGGCTTTAATGTAATGTCTGGTCCCGGTAATATGGATGAAATTCTTTAAGAAAAATGGCATAGCTACCCCATGACCCCCCCCCTACCCCAGCCCATTACCAGCCCCTTTGGGTCTTGTATGGATATTAAGGGGAACCCCGCACATAAAATAAAAAAGGCCCTATATACTCTGAACAGCCCTATACAGGCGGTGCATACAAGACAGGGACTGTAGGTTTGTTCTTATGTAGAGTCTGTTTGTAATTTTGAACAGGTACATTGTTGAAGTGTAGCTCCAGACCAAAAATCTATTTTTAAACTTTTTGGAAAACATAGGTAAGGGTTATCACCCCTGTAACATTTGTTTTGCTGTCTGTGCCCCTGTTCAGAACATTTCACCTCACTTTCCGTCCCAATGACAACTGTTTTTGAAATGTGGTGTTTTTCTTGAAACAAGGATTGCTGATAAAGCATCAGTACAGAGGAGACACCTTTCTCCCATATTTATTCTTACAGGAGAGAATTTTCCTTCCTAGTGGTAGATTTCCTCTCACTTCCTGTTTGTCTTCTTGCGTTTGCAAGTAGGAGTCGTTTGTAAGTTGGATGTTTGAAAGTAGGGACCTGCCGTATATACTCTGCAGAAATAGGCCCCTTAGTTGTTGGTGTTGGCACAACACTGTAAGCACTCACAGTTACTCTTGGTTGGTGCTGGAACGCCCTGCTGTCAACTATTATATCAGGAATTTTAATTACATATAATTGTTGAACAGTGGTAGTAAAAATTGGGCCTTTGATGGTGGTGCTGGTGCCACAACACTGTAAGCCCTGACAGTTACTCTTGGTGGGTGCAGCAATGGGCCCTGCTGTGAATTATTAGATCAAGAATTGTAATTACATGCCCCTGTTGAACAGGGGCTGAAAAATTGGGCCTTAGGCACTGGTGGCACAACACTGCAACCCCTCACAGATACTGTACTTGGAGCACAGCAATGAGCCCTGTTGCAAAGTATTGCTTCAAAAATTGTAATGACACGCCCCTGTTAAACAGGGGCTGAAAAATTGGGCCTTAGGCACTGGTGGCACAACACTGCAACTCCTCACAGATACTGTACTTGGAGCACACCAATGAGCCCTGTTGCAAAGTATTGCTTCAAAAATTGTAATGACACGCCCCTGTTAAACAGGGGCTGAAAAATTGGGCCTTAGGCACTGGTGGCACAACACTGCAACTCCTCACAGATACTGTACTTGGAGCACAGCAATGAGCCCTGTTGCAAAGTATTGCTTCAAAAATTGTAATTACACGCCCCTGTTAAACAGGGGCTGAAAAATTGGGCGTTAGGCACTGGTGGCACAACACTGCAACTCCTCACAGATACTGTACTTGGAGCACAGCAATGAGCCCTGTTGCAAAGTATTGCTTCAAAAATTGTAATTACACGCCCCTGTTAAACAGGGGCTGAAAAATTGGGCGTTAGGCACTGGTGGCGGCACCCATAAACAAAAATGATCTTACAAGCTATCATCATCAATCATATCATTGAGGACTCGGAGGAGGAGGATAGCCAGTCAACATAACAGCACAGGCACTCAGCATCAGCATCAGTCTTGAAGGGATGTGACATGTTAAAATCAATTAGTCTGTTATATCAGCATCAGGTGTGTGGTAGCTGGTGGTGATCCAAGACTGGTTCATCTTGATGAAAGTCAGTCGATCAACCGAGTCGGTGGACAGGCGCACCCTGTGATCCGTGACAAATCCTCCAGCAGCACTGAATGTGCGTTCCGAAAGAACGCTGGATGCAGGACAGGCCAGTAGCTCAATTGCATACTGTGCAAGCTCTGGCCAGTGATCCATCCTCAAGACCCAGTAAGCCAGAGGATTTTCGGTGGGGAAGGTGTCCAAGTCTGACCTTGCCCCTAGATATTCCTGCACCATGTTTATCAGACGCTGGCGATGGTTGCTGGAACCGATCATACTTTGGGGCTGCGGACTAAAGAATTGTCTGAACGCATCGGTCAGACGGCCACCTTCCCCACCGCTCCTTCTTTGACTGGCCGAAGCCTCAGCAACTCGTTGTCCAGGACCAGGAGTTTGCAACCTCCCAGTCTCTGGGAACGCGTTGCACAGACCTTTCTGCAAGGCCTCCCGGAGTTGTCTCATCCTCTGCTCCCTCTGCGACGGTAACATAAGGTCCGCAACCTTACCCTTGTACCGTGGATCAAGGAGAGTGGCCAGCCAGTAATGGTCCCTCTCCTTGATCCGAAGAATACGAGGATCCTTCCGCAGACTTTGCAGGATCAGGGAGGCCATGCAGCGTAGGTTTGCTGAGGCATTCGCTCCGGAGTCCTCTGGGTCACTAAGGACGACATGATCCGCAGCCACCTCCTCCCAGCCACGTACAAGTCCACTGGTTTCTTGGGACTGTAAATCATCCCTAAAAGACTGCTGCTGATGATGCTGAGTGCCAGCCTCCACCTCCATGCTGACACAATCCTCCTCCTCCTCCTCCTCCTCCTCCTCCTCCTCCTCTTCCTGTGCGATGGGTGGGACAGAAGGAACACTGTCTGGGTAAAGGGGGCCTTGAGAGGCAAGGAAGTCCTCCTCTTCCTGCCTCTGTTCTGCCTCAAGTGCCCTGTCCATTATTCCACGCAGCGTGTGCTCCAACAGGTGGACAAGAGGTACAGTGTCACTGATGCATGCACTGTCACTGCTCACCATCCTCGTGGCCTCCTCAAATGGTGCCAGGACAGTGCATGCATCCCTGATCATGCCCCACTGGCGTGGAGAAAAAAAACCAAGCTCCCCTGACCCTGTCCTGGTGCCGTAGTCGCACAGGTACTCATTGATGGCCCTCTGCTGCGTGTGCAGCCGCTGCAGCATGGCCAACGTTGAGTTCCACCTGGTGGGCATGTCACATATAAGGCGGTTCTTGGGCAGGTTCAACTCCTTTTGCAGCTCAGCCAGGCGAGCACTGGCATTATAAGATCTGCGGAAATGCACACAGACTTTCCTGGCCTGCCTCAGGACATCCTGTAAGCCCGGGTACCTGCCCAAGAAGCGCTGCACCACCAGGTTAAGGACGTGAGCCACACAGGGCACATGGGTCAGTTGTCCCTGTCGGAGGGCGGAGAGGAGGTTGGTGCCATTGTCGCAAACCACCATTCCTGGCTTAAGCTGGCGTGGCGTCAACCACCTCTCGGCCTGGCCCTGCAGAGCAGACAGGACCTCTGCCCCAGTGTGGCTTCTGTCCCCCAAACACACCAGCGCAAGCACGGCATGGCATCTTTTTGCCTGCGTGCTTGCGTAGCCCCGTGAACGGCTACGGAGCACCGCTGGTTCATAGGACAAACCACAGGAAGAGGCCATGGAGGAAGAAGAAGAGGAGGGGGTGGAGGAGAGAGGTGTGTCACAACCAGTAGTAGCATTTTGGAGGCGTGGCGGTGGGACAACCTCCAACACTACTGCACCTTGTCCTGAATCCTTCCCAGCTGCCAAAAGAGTGACCCAATGGGCCGTGAAAGAAAGGTAACGTCCCTGTCCATGCCTGCTGGACCATGAGTCAGCGGTAATATGCACCTTACCGCTGACCGCCCTGTCCAGCGAGGCCAAGACATTGCCTTCCACATGCCGGTAGAGAGCCGGAACAGCCTTCCGTGAGAAAAAGTGGCGTTTGGGAACCTGCCACTGAGGAACTGCACATTGCACAAACTCACGGAAGGGGGCCGAGTCTACCAACTGAAAAGGCAGCAGTTGAAGCGCTAGCAATTTAGCCAAGCTAGCATTCAACCGCTGGGCATGTGGATGGCTGGGAGTGAACTTCTTTCGACGGTCCAGCAGCTGGGGCAGGGAAATTTGCCTGCTAGAATCGGACGTCGGTGTACTGCTAGCAGAGTGGGCGCAAGTACTTGGCTGTGACACACCTAATTCTACACCTTCATTCCTCTCAGTGCATGTTTCAGAGAGGACTGAAGTTATAGTGGGGTTGGAGATCCCAGCTGATGCGGTGCAAGGAGAGGTCCGCTTTGTTCTTTGGTGTGGGTCTTTGAGGTAGGCTTGCCAACGAGCTGCATGGCAGGTCAACATATGTCTGGTCAGGCATGTGGTACCCAAGCGGCTGATGTTTTGGCCACGCGATATACGCTTGAGACATATGTTGCAAACAGCAGCTGTGCGATCTGATGCACTAGCCTCAAAAAAGGCCCACACCAAGGAACTTTTTGAATGACGGGCAGAGGCTGCGCCCTGCACAGGCGGAGCTCTGCGGTGTGATTCCGTCGGTGTACTGCCCTTACGCTGGCCACCAAAGGGCATCCTGCCTCGTTGGAGATGTGCCTCCTCCTCATCCTCCTCCTCCTCCTCTCTCCTATTAGGCACCCACGTGGAGTCAGTGACCTCATCATCCCCTCCCTCCTCATCACTGGAGCCAATCTGGCAGTATGCTGCAGCTGCTGGAACATGACTGCCAGATTGGTGTCCTTCTTGAGCATCCCCTCTGTCTGCTCTCACGCTACTGCCTTCCTCTAGCTGGGTTTCATCATCAGACCCTTCGAAACGCTGGGCATCCTCCTGGAGCATGTACCCAACACTGTGCTGAAACAGTTCGGGGGACTCCTCAGGAGGAGGACATGGTGGGTCTAGGGAAGGAGTGACTGATGATTTGTCTGACATTGATACCAGGGAAGACGACGCTTTGGCAGCTGCTTTTCCAGTACCCTGAGCCTGGGTGAGAGAGGATGAGGAGGAGGAGGAGGGCTTGGTCATCCACTCTACCAAGTCTTCGGCATGATGTGGCTCAACATGTCCAGCTGCCGAAAAGAAGGACAAGCGTGTCCCATGGCCATGTGCTGATGACAATGCACCGCGTCCACGACCAGCACTGTTGCCCCCAGACACAGAGCCTGCTTGCCCTCTTTTATTGCCTCCTGACTGTCTGCCTCTCCTTGTTTGCCTTCCAGACATTCTAATAGATGGCCTGCAGGGAGATGGGAAAAAAGCAATAAGGGCTACCTTCAGGTGTCCTTCTCTGTCCCTTGAAACAAGGACTTGCAGAGTGAAATAAACTGACACTCTCCCTACCTACAGTTTTCTGTCCCTAGAATAAATGTTTTTTTTAATCACAATATAGCACAAGGACAATTCAGTCACTGTCCTTCCAGGTCCCTGGAAACAAGGACTTGCAGAGTGAAATAAACTGACACTCTCCCTACCTACAGTTTTCTGTCCCTAGAATAAATGTTTTTTTTAATCACAATATAGCACAAGGACAATTCAGTCACTGTCCTTCCAGGTCCCTGGAAACAAGGACTTGCAGAGTGAAAGAAACTGACACTCTCCCTACCTACAGTTTTCTGTCCCTAGAATAAATGTTTTTTTAAGCACAATATAGCACAAGGACAATTCACTCACTGTCCTTCCAGGTCCCTGGAAACAAGGACTTGCAGAGTGAAAGAAACTGACACTGTCCCTACCTACAGTTTTCTGTCCCTAGAATAAATGTTTTTTTTAAGCACACTATAGCACAAGGACAATTCAGTCACTGTCCTTCCAGGTCCCTGGAAACAAGGACTTGCAGAGTGAAATAAACTGACACTCTCCCTACCTACAGTTTTCTGTCCCTAGAATAAATGTTTTTTTTAATCACAATATAGCACAAGGACAATTCAGTCACTGTCCTTCCAGGTCCCTGGAAACAAGGACTTGCAGAGTGAAAGAAACTGACACTCTCCCTACCTACAGTTTTCTGTCCCTAGAATAAATGTTTTTTTAAGCACAATATAGCACAAGGACAATTCACTCACTGTCCTTCCAGGTCCCTGGAAACAAGGACTTGCAGAGTGAAAGAAACTGACACTGTCCCTACCTACAGTTTTCTGTCCCTAGAATAAATGTTTTTTTTAAGCACACTATAGCACAAGGACAATTCAGTCACTGTCCTTCCAGGTCCCTGGAAACAAGGACTTGCAGAGTGAAATAAACTGACACTCTCCCTACCTACAGTTTTCTGTCCCTAGAATAAATGTTTTTTTTAATCACAATATAGCACAAGGACAATTCAGTCACTGTCCTTCCAGGTCCCTGGAAACAAGGACTTGCAGAGTGAAAGAAAAAAAACACTCTCCCTACCTACAGTTTTCTGTCCCTAGAAAAAATGTTTTTTTTAATCACAATATAACACAAGGACAATTCACTCACTGTCCTTCCAGGTCCCTGGAAACAAGGACTTGCAGAGTGAAATAAACTGACACTCTCCCTACCTACAGTTTTCTGTCCCTAGAATAAATGTTTTTTTTAATCACAATATAGCACAAGGACAATTCAGTCACTGTCCTTCCAGGTCCCTGGAAACAAGGACTTGCAGAGTGAAATAAACTGACACTCTCCCTACCTACAGTTTTCTGTCCCTAGAATAAATGTTTTTTTTAATCACAATATAGCACAAGGACAATTCAGTCACTGTCCTTCCAGGTCCCTGGAAACAAGGACTTGCAGAGTGAAATAAACTGACACTCTCCCTACCTACAGTTTTCTGTCCCTAGAATAAATGTTTTTTTTAATCACAATATAGCACAAGGACAATTCAGTCACTGTCCTTCCAGGTCCCTGGAAACAAGGACTTGCAGAGTGAAATAAACTGACACTCTCCCTACCTACAGTTTTCTGTCCCTAGAATAAATGTTTTTTTTAATCACAATATAGCACAAGGACAATTCAGTCACTGTCCTTCCAGGTCCCTGGAAACAAGGACTTGCAGAGTGAAAGAAACTGACACTCTCCCTACCTACAGTTTTCTGTCCCTAGAATAAATGTTTTTTTAAGCACAATATAGCACAAGGACAATTCACTCACTGTCCTTCCAGGTCCCTGGAAACAAGGACTTGCAGAGTGAAAGAAACTGACACTGTCCCTACCTACAGTTTTCTGTCCCTAGAATAAATGTTTTTTTTAAGCACACTATAGCACAAGGACAATTCAGTCACTGTCCTTCCAGGTCCCTGGAAACAAGGACTTGCAGAGTGAAATAAACTGACACTCTCCCTACCTACAGTTTTCTGTCCCTAGAATAAATGTTTTTTTTAATCACAATATAGCACAAGGACAATTCAGTCACTGTCCTTCCAGGTCCCTGGAAACAAGGACTTGCAGAGTGAAAGAAAAAAAACACTCTCCCTACCTACAGTTTTCTGTCCCTAGAAAAAATGTTTTTTTTAATCACAATATAACACAAGGACAATTCACTCACTGTCCTTCCAGGTCCCTGGAAACAAGGACTTGCAGAGTGAAATAAACTGACACTCTCCCTACCTACAGTTTTCTGTCCCTAGAATAAATGTTTTTTTTAATCACAATATAGCACAAGGACAATTCAGTCACTGTCCTTCCAGGTCCCTGGAAACAAGGACTTGCAGAGTGAAAGAAACTGACACTCTCCCTACCTACAGTTTTCTGTCCCTAGAATAAATGTTTTTTTAAGCACAATATAGCACAAGGACAATTCACTCACTGTCCTTCCAGGTCCCTGGAAACAAGGACTTGCAGAGTGAAATAAACTGACACTCTCCCTACCTACAGTTTTCTGTCCCTAGAATAAATGTTTTTTTTAATCACAATATAGCACAAGGACAATTCAGTCACTGTCCTTCCAGGTCCCTGGAAACAAGGACTTGCAGAGTGAAAGAAACTGACACTCTCCCTACCTACAGTTTTCTGTCCCTAGAATAAATGTTTTTTTAAGCACAATATAGCACAAGGACAATTCACTCACTGTCCTTCCAGGTCCCTGGAAACAAGGACTTGCAGAGTGAAAGAAACTGACACTGTCCCTACCTACAGTTTTCTGTCCCTAGAATAAATGTTTTTTTTAAGCACACTATAGCACAAGGACAATTCAGTCACTGTCCTTCCAGGTCCCTGGAAACAAGGACTTGCAGAGTGAAATAAACTGACACTCTCCCTACCTACAGTTTTCTGTCCCTAGAATAAATGTTTTTTTTAATCACAATATAGCACAAGGACAATTCAGTCACTGTCCTTCCAGGTCCCTGGAAACAAGGACTTGCAGAGTGAAAGAAACTGACACTCTCCCTACCTACAGTTTTCTGTCCCTAGAATAAATGTTTTTTTAAGCACAATATAGCACAAGGACAATTGACTCACTGTCCTTCCAGGTCCCTGGAAACAAGGACTTGCAGAGTGAAAGAAACTGACACTGTCCCTACCTACAGTTTTCTGTCCCTAGAATAAATGTTTTTTTTAAGCACACTATAGCACAAGCACAAAACACACTGACACTCTCCCTACCTATCCTTCTCTTTCCCTAAACTAAAGGAATCCAGGTTAAGCAAGAAAGAAATAACAGTCACTGTCCCTGCCTATGCTGCTCTATCCCTGCTCCGGAACACACTACACTAGGCCGCCGTGCTGGCGGCCTTTTATAGTGTGGGGCGTGTACTAAACACCCTCAGCAATAATTGGCCACAGGCATCCTGCCTGTGGCCAATCATTGCTCTCCTCGCTGCCGGCGCTGTGATTGGCCAAGCATGCGGGGTCACAGTGCATGCTTGGCCAATCACAGCGCCTGGATGACACTGCGATGGCGTAGTGCATTGTGGGCCGTTCGCGTCACTCGAATTTGGCGCGAACGGCCCAAATCGTTCGATCTTCGTCGAACGATCGAACAGCCGATGTTCGAGTCGAACGTATGTTCGACTCGAACACTAAGCTCATCCCTAGTGGCAAGGCCTATCTCAAGCAGCTTGTAGACCTTACTTCTAGGCAAGAGGTGCACCCAGGCACAGGTATACCCAAGGGAGCACTGTGTGAGGGCCAGGTGATCTCTTTAGATCTGATCCCATGCTTTCTTCAAAGGGAGGGACCAATGCAATGCATGCACAGACACTTTAGCCTGCCCTGATTCCCTAATAAAAAAGATGTTGATGATGTTGACAGTTGCCGATAAAGTCATGTAGAGGCGTTTAAGTTTTCAGGAGTTTCTGTTTGTAAGTCAGAAATTCCAACCATAATAAAAGAACCTGTGTATGAACACAATAATGATAAATTCGAACACAATCTGATAGACAGAGTAAAAAGTATGCTTAAGTGACTAAGAATCAGTATCTATACCACTAAATCAAAGTTAGTACATGAATCAGCAAATCAGTAACAAACGGTGCCAAATAAAGATTAAACTGCAGTATAGATAATAGTAATAATACTGGATTAGAGTGCACTATAAAGAGTTGACTAGGATATGGTGTAGCATCTCCTGAGAGGTACCTCTTTAGGCAATTAAAAGGGCAAAGGTCTCTGGGTAGCAACTGTTAAGAGGCCATCTTAACTCTTCAGCTGGCTAATGTTGGGGCCCAATAACCATTAATGCGCTTGGAGACAGTTACTGGTGAGGCAGTGATCAGGGACACTGCAACTGGTGTGGCAGTAATCAGGGACACTGTAACTAGTGTGGCGATGATTAGAGACATTATGACTGGTATTGAGGCAATCAGGGACACTGCGACCGGGGTGGTGGTGATTAGGGACACTGAGTGGCTGGTGGTGATATTTTTTTTCAATTTTTGTTTACATTTTTTTTTTTTTACATACGGTCACCAAAGTATTTCAGTGTCACCATAGTGGTAATCAGAATTTTCTTTAGACTTTCTTTAGACTATGGTTGCCTATTACAGTGAAGGTCACTGTAAAAGCAATCGATTTAACCGACATGAATGACTTTCATTCATGATTCATTGTTTACTATTCTGATTGCTACAGCTATCATGTGGTATAGGGTTGTTGTGATTGGCCTTGTATCAGGCTATCACTGTGAACATTCACAGATTTTACATTAGTAAACAATGCTATCATGAATAGATGCCATTCATGACAGTTGTTGACTTGTGATCATGTGATTGCTGTGATTGGTCACAGTGATCATAAGGTACCTGGGCCAATCACTGTAATCCACCAGACACAGTGGTTACAGATCATGCTGCTGCATGCCCCAGGGTACAGGTATGTCCCAGAATAACATAAGCGGTTAAAGGCATAGTTCACCTGTAGAGGGGTGCCTGTAGAAAAAATAAAAACAAACTGCAGCTTTGACCAAAGTTGAATAATTCCCTTACTATAGGTGTAGGCTGTATACATACCTCCCGAAACCTGACAGAGAAACTCCCAGAGATCGCAGTATCCCATCCTGCCCTATTGCTAGGATGCCACTAAATGACTTCCAGCTCTTATTGCTAATCTCCACCATCAGGAGCAAACTCTTTCTCTGATTCAAACCCCCTCTCATGCATTTTCTTTCCCCTGGTGCAGTAGTTCTGAGCTCAGCATTTGAGAGCTAGCTCCTGGGATAGTGTAGGTGAACAGTAAGAGCTAGGAGTTGCTTAGCAATGTCCTAGCAACAAGGCAAGATAAGAGGAAGCGATCTCTGGGAGTTTTCCAGCTAGTCTTCCAGCAAGGTCATTCAACTTTGGTCAAAGCTGCATGGTTTGTTTTTATCTACAGACCCTTACCTGCATAGGTAATTTTTTTGGTAAAGGTGAACTATGCCTTTGAAGTTGGATTGTTTGAGGGAAGTGTTTTAAAGTTTGGTCTGTCCGGTCCAAAATAATGCAAACAAGAAGACAACTATAGTGCATGGACTTATAGACAGACTGATTAATGTAGTTAAAACATATTATTTATTGAAAAATTCATTAAAAGCACCTACATCAATCTTACATAGTATACAAAAATTCAAAAGTGCATAGCGTCAGATACCTTTTGATTGCACATGAAGCATGGCGAACATGAGGCTACCCATAAAACTTAGTCGGACTAGCTGCCATGCATACTTGCATAAACACCTGATATGTTTCAGACAATTTGTCAGTCTTCTTCAGAGATTATTGTCACATGGGTATCAATAAATTCTAGTGTAGCGGGGTGCTCTATTTAAGGGTAGTGTCTGAGTGGTAATTAGGCTCAGGCACACTGATTGTTACGGTTAATGGACCATTTCTGTTCATGGGAGATAGTGTTGGTGCACAGTTCCCTGTGGCCTACGGGTGGCGCTGTTGCCATCGGCCAGGGTTGAACCACCAATCCAGGGCTGCACCTTTTGTGTCCCCTCTCGGCAGTAGTACGGCGGGGCGGGGAACCTGCTGTGCCTGTCGGGAGAGGGTATAAAAGGGGCGGACATCTTCCGTGAGGGGTTCGTCTTCGTTCACGCCCAGGCACCTTCAGCCTGGGTGTGTGTGTGCCTTCGGCCTGGGCGTGAGGAGGGTCGTCTCTGGGTGCCTTAGGCCCGGAGGTTGAGTTCCTGTTCCATCCCAGACACCTTCATTCTGGGGTGAGGTACTATTTTGAAGGCCCAGCAACCTTCGGCTGGGGTCCGCTAGGGATCGAGGACTCCCAGGGTGCCGCCTTGCGAGGGGACCCGTATCTGAGATGAGGAGGCCAAGGAGGTAACCCTTTCCGAAGACCCAGCGCAGAGTCGTGGTGATGGTGAGGGCCTCTGGTAACTCTCCGGAGGGATGTTTTCTCCTTGACATGGGCCAAATACTTTAAGAAGGTTGTTCATCAGGTCAGTGGCAGTGACCCTACATGTTCAGGTCAGTTGCAGTGACCCTACTCGTTCAAGTCAGTGGCAGTGACTTCATAGGGCAAGGCCCTATTCACCAGATCAGTGGCAGTGACCCTACGCTTCAAGTCAGTGGCAGTGACTTTATTCACCCGGTCTGTGGCAGAGACCAACCTCACGGTCTGTGGCAGAGATCGTGCGCCCAAGCTGTTTAAGAAACCTAAACAGTCTAAAGAGTTAAGCTACGTTTGTGCCTGGACCTCCTCCACACCTAAACTGTCCTGTATCTTCGCTCCAACCTGTCTGCTCTCAAAGAGGCTGTTTATTATCCTGTGTGAAATAAATGTTGAGTTGGACTTTCAGCCAGTGTGGACATTCCTGGGTAAAACGAGGACTTACATCTATCTAAGGTAGAGGTGAGATCATTCTTGGGAGGACTTTGACTCTGGCCGCAGACAAGGCCCAAAACTAACACCGCTCAACCTCTTTACTCAGGAGGGTACGGGCTTGTGGTACGGTGTGCCTCTGCCTGCGAGGAGTCTAAGTTAATGCAGGTTGGGGAGAGGTGGGTGCGCTACACTAGAATATAAACATATTATATTGATAAGAAAATAACATACATCATTTCAAATAGAGGTAATAACTTGACACAGACTGTCTGTATTTAGAATATATTGTGTATATATATATATATATATACTGTGAGGGGGTTAACTCGGTAGCGGGTGTGTGTGACCCCCTGGTTGGGCTCCCCACACAAAAACAGGGCCAGCAGACGGAGGTTGTGGTTTTCAAAATCAAAAGGTGCGGTTTATTTCTCTATGTACAGTGACAAAAACACAGCAAAGCCAAAAAGAAACATAAACAAAATAAATCCTGGTCAGTTTGACCTCTGACTAAACATGCAGGTTTCCTAAACTAACAACTGGGATCAGCCTGGTGCTGTCCTAGTCCACAAGTCCCTGGTTTAGTAAAAGTCCAAACAAATAGCCACACAGGCTTTGCCTCACCGCACAGGGGTTCACTCTCCCTAGACAGTCCACACAGGTCTGGGTCCAGGCATGAGCAAACACCTAATGAATCTGGGAGTTTTTATAGAGGCCTTAAATGAGCTGACAAGCTTCAGCTGGTCTCATCAACTCCCTGCCTGCACGACGCCCAGCCCTCTCCCTAGAGGTATGAGTCATCCATGAGCCCACTAGCCTCAGCTGGGCTTCATCAACTCCCTAGTTGTATAAGTCAGCATAAAGCCTGAATCTGGGAGAAATATATCTACCCCCCTGGATGCAACCAGGTGACTTTACCTTCCTGCTGTCACAATACATACATACACTGTATAAGCTGCACGTTATACTTAACCACTTAACGACCGCCCACCGCCGATTTACGTCGGCAGAATGGCACCGACAGGCAGAATCACGTAGATCTACGTGATCGCCTTTGTGCAGTTGGGGGGTCCATCCGGACCCCCCTTCACTGCAGTGAGCGGCCGTTAAGTGTTCGGGAGCGATCAGGCATGAGGGGGCGGCCGCTCGATTCCGCCCCCCCCCCCCTCGCGATCGCTCCCGGCCAATGAAAATGCTTCCTCCGCCATGTGATGTAAACACAGGCTGGAGGAAGTGATGTCATCTCCCTCGCCGCGGTCTTTTCGTTCCCGGCGCCGAGGAGAGAAGACAGAGGTTAGTGCTCCAACAGTCCACTGACACGTAGGTACACATAGGCACACAAATCACCCCCCAGTCACCCCCAGATCACCCCCCAGGTCACCCCAAAGCCCCCAATCACAGTGTCACTGATTGCAGTGATCATTTATTTTACTGATCACTGCATTTAGTGTCATCTGTGATTGTAAAAAGTTGCAGGGCAGTTAGGATTAGGCCCCTTTAGGTCCAGGGTAGCCCCCTAACCCCCCCCTAATAAAGGTTTAACCCCTTGATCACCCCCCAGGTAACCCTTTCACCCCCTAACTTCAGCGTCACTAAGCGATTGTTTTTCCGATCGCTGTATTCGTGTCGCTGGTGTTTTAGATAGGCAGTTATTTTTTTTTAGGTTCGCCGCAGGTTTTTATTAGTGTCAGGTACCCCCATATATTATTTTAACCCCCTGATTGCCCCTAGAGTTAACCCTTTCACCAGTGATCGCCGTATAAGCGTCACTGGTGTCACTGGTTAGCCAGTAAGTTATTTAGTTATTTAGGTTACCCGTCAGGTTTTTATATAGCGTCGGGTACCCCCATATTTAACCTAATAAAGGTTTTAACCCCCTGATTGCCCCTAGTTAACCCTTTCACCAGTGATCACCATATAAAGGTTACGGGTGACGCTGGTTGATTAGTTTGCTTTTTATAGCATCAGGGCACCCGCCGTATATAACCCAATAAAGGTTTAACCCCCCTGATCGCCCGGCGGGTGAGATCAATTAGGTTTTAGCGCCAGAGAGGGTCTGCGTCGCCCCAGGCAGTGTTAGGTTAGTGCCAGTAACGCTAACACCCACGCGCAAAGCATACACCCCCCTTAGTGGTATAGTATCTGATCAGATCTATACTAGCATCCCCAGCGGTTTAGGGTTCCCAAAAATGCAGTGTTAGCGGGATCAGCCCAGATACCTGCTAGCGCCTGCGTTTAGCCCCTCCGCCCAGCCCAGCCCAGCCCACCCAAGTGCAGTATCGATCGATCACTGTCACTTACCAAACACAACACACATAACTGCAGCGTTCGCAGAGACAGGCCTGATCCCTGCGATCGCTAACAGTTTTTTTGTAGCGTTTGATATATTTGCTGACGACAGTCAGGTGCTTTTTTTCCTGTGAATCTTACTAGTGTACCCCTAAATTTAGAGCCCAAAATGGCAAGACGAAGGTACACTAGTAAAGAGGCCTACGAGATTCTGAGCATGACAGATAGTGAAGAGGAGGTCACGTATCTGTCAGATTCAGGCTCAGAATATCTTCCCGTAGAAGACAGTGACGTCAGCGGCCCCACGTCAGATAGCTCTGACGACGAAGTTGAGGTCCCTGCTAAGGTCAGGTGTACCCGATCCCGATCTTCTGAGGTTGTTGAGGAGCAAGAACCGCAGGTCTCTCGTATCATGGAGCAGAGTAGTACTAGCGCCGCTATTCCTTCTGGTGAACTGGCAAGCACCAGCGGCCTAGTACAGCCTGGACGTACATCCAGCACTGCAGTAACACTTGGTGACGTGGCGAGTCCCATAAGTGCAGTTCAAGCTGGCGAGGTGGCAAGCACAAGTAGTGTCCCGCTGCCACCAAGAAGACAAAGGCAGGCCCGTCGTGCCCATACTGCCCTTCCTGCAGAATTCGCCTATCCTGATTGGGTCCCCACCACTTCTGCAGAACCCGTACTTCCCCCATTCACTGCCCAACCCGGTATTCAGGTGGAAACAGCTGATTTTATTCCAATTGATTTTTATTCGCTGTTTTTCACGGAAGATCTCTATAGATCTATTGTGGACCAGAGTAATTTATATGCTGGTCAATTTATCGCCGCTAACCCCCAGTTGCCTAAAATTGCCAGAAATTGGAAACCAATTACGGTTTCCGAATTTAAGACCTTTCTGGGCCTTTCCCTCAACATGGGCACACATAAATTTCCGTCATTGCGTGCTTATTGGTCCACGCACCCAATTGACCACATGCCCGTGTTCTCTGCCTCCATGTCCAGGGCACGATACGAGCAGATTTTGCGGTTCATGCACTTCAACGACAATGAACTTTGTCGTCCACGTGGGGACCCTGAATACGACCGGCTCTATAAAATTCGGCCCCTCATAAACCACTTCAACGAACGTTTTGCAGCCTTGTTTACTCCCGATCAAGTTGTCTGCGTTGATGAGTCCCTGATTAAATTTTCTGTCCGCTTGTCTTTCAAGCAGTACCTTCCCAGCAAGCGTGCCAGATACGGGGTCAAGCTCTACAAGTTCTGTGACAGGGCAACAGGCTATGTAGTGAACTTTACGGTTTATGAGGGAAAAGATAGTCAGATTGAGTCGGTCAACTGCCCGGATTACATAGGGAGCGCTGGCAAGATAGTGTGGAACTTGGTGTCACCCTTATTCGGAAAGGGGTACCACTTGTATGTGGACAATTATTACACGAGCGTGCCACTGTTTAGTCACTTGTTTGATCATCAGATTGGAGCATGTGGCACCGTGCGACCTAATCGCCGGGGCTTTCCCCAGCGGCTTGTAGATGCCCGTCTTAGGCTGGGGGAGAGAGCCTGCTTGAAGTGTAATAACTTGCTCGCTATGAAGTGGAGGGACAATAAGAATGTTTTTCTTCTTACCTCCCTTCATGCAGACACGACAGTCCAAATTCGTACGGCGACTGGTGTTGTGGAGAAACCCCTCTGTGTCCACGAATATAACCAAAATATGGGAGGGGTGGACCTCAACGACCAGTTGATGGCGCCGTATCTAATTGACCGTAAGGCGAGACGCTGGTACAAAAAAGTGTCTCTATCATTATTCCAATTGGCTTTGCTGAACGCTCATGTGCTATACAGAGCTTCAGGCGGGACGTTATCTCTTCTAAAATTCCAGAATGAGATAGTCACAGAACTCCTGTATCCAGGCGGTTCTGCACCTCACCATCCCCAACCAAATGCAGTAAGCCGGCTGCATGAGAGGCATTATTCGTATGTCCTCCCGAGTACCCCTACCCAAAGCCACCCCCAAAAAAGATGTCGTGTCTGTAGCAAGCGCGGATTTAGGCGTGACACCCGTAGTTTTTGTCCACTCTGTCCTGACAAGCCTGGTCTTTGCCAAGGTGAATGTTTTGAACGCTACCACTCAAAAGTGAAGTTTTAGCGTAGGGTACAGCATTTCACAGACAAGGACACACTTACACAGGGTCTCCCAAGATGCCATTACATTTTGAGAGACCCGAACCATTACAGTTGTAAAGTTACAAAAAAAAGTGTAAAAAAGAAAAAAAAAAACGTAAAAAACAAAACACAAAAAAAATATAAAATAAAAAAACCAAAAATAGTTGTCGTTTTATTGTTCTCTCTCTCTCTATTTTCTCTCTATTGTTCTGCTCTTTTTTACTGTATTCTATTCTGCAATGTTTTATCATGCTTGCTTTTCAGGTATGTAATTTTTTGTTTTCAGGTGCGCCATTCAACTGCAGCGCGAAATTATTTATCTTGACAGCAACAGCGTTTGCTCCCACGATACATAAAGCCGTGACTCCAGTGCTGTAGGAGGTGATTTCACCACCACAGTTAAAAAAAAGAGCATATATGCCGAAGCATGGGGGCAGCAGGGGCGGAGGAGCGATTTTGCTCCTAATGCCGCGTATATACGGTCGAAATTCCAACGGAGGCTTGCCCGTGGAAAAGTCCGACCGTGTGTACGCGGCATAACCTTTTATGCCGCGTACATACGGTCGAAATTCCGACGGAGGCCTGCCCGTGGAAAATTCCGACCGTGTGTACGCGGCATAACTTTTTTGCGGGAGGATGCCCCCATGCTTCGGCATATATATATTTTAGGCACAGGTTGCGTTAAAACATTTTTTTATTTTTTACTAGGTTTTGTTTTGGTATTTGCTTTGCAGGTATGGCATGGTAAGGTCTTACTGTTGTACTGTAATGTTACTTTGTTTTAATGTTAACCACCATTTGCTTAGCAGGTACGCCATTCAGTTGCAGCGCGGATCTATTTATCTTGACAGCAACAGCGTTTGCTCCCACGATACATAAAGCCGTGACTCCAACGCTGTAGGAGGTGATTTCACCACCACAGTTAAAAAAAAGAGCATATATGCCGAAGCATGGGGGCAGCAGGGGCGGAGGAGCGATTTTGCTCCTAATGCCGCGTATATACGGTCGAAATTCCAACGGAGGCTTGCCCGTGGAAAAGTCCGACCGTGTGTACGCGGCATAACCTTTTATGCCGCGTACATACGGTCGAAATTCCGACGGAGGCCTGCCCGTGGAAAATTCCGACCGTGTGTACGCGGCATAACTTTTTTGCGGGAGGATGCCCCCATGCTTCGGCATATATATATTTTAGGCACAGGTTGCGTTAAAACATTTTTTTATTTTTTACTAGGTTTTGTTTTGGTATTTGCTTTGCAGGTATGGCATGGTAAGGTCTTACTGTTGTACTGTAATGTTACTTTGTTTTAATGTTAACCACCATTTGCTTAGCAGGTACGCCATTCAGTTGCAGCGCGGATCTATTTATCTTGACAGCAACAGCGTTTGCTCCCACGATACATAAAGCCGTGACTCCAACGCTGTAGGAGGTGATTTCACCACCACAGTTAAAAAAAAGAGCATATATGCCGAAGCATGGGGGCAGCAGGGGCGGAGGAGCGATTTTGCTCCTAATGCCGCGTATATACGGTCGAAATTCCAACGGAGGCTTGCCCGTGGAAAAGTCCGACCGTGTGTACGCGGCATAACCTTTTATGCCGCGTACATACGGTCGAAATTCCGACGAAGGCTTGACCGTGTGTACGCGGCATAACTTTTTTGCGGGAGGATGCCCCCATGCTTCGGCATATATGCCCATCATTAGAAGTGGGTGGATGAAGGGAGGTATTCTAATGGTGGGCATACCCACCAATCAATCTATTTTTTTCGTTCAGCCAATAGGCTGTATGGAAAAAAAGATTACAATACATGTCCAACAAGGACCAGCAACGTACTGGTATGTTGCTGGACTTTGAATGTTTATACCAGAATGATGCCTGCGGGTTTAGGTATCATCTTGGTATCATTCTTTTCAGCCAGCAGCCGGCTTTCATGTAAAAGCAATTCTAGCAGATAATTAGCCTCTAGACTGCTTTTACAAGCAGTGGGAGGGAATGTCCCCCCCCCCCAGATATAAAAAGCGCCATTGGGAAATTGGGAAAGCATTTTATCACACCGATCTTGGTGTGGTCAGATGCTTTGAGGGCAGAGGAAAGATCTAGGGTCTAACCCCCCAATTTTTTTCAAAAAAAGAGTACCTGTCACTACTTATTGCTATCATAGGGGATATTTACATTCCCTGAGATAACGATAAAAATGGTAAAAAAATAAAATATGGAAGGCACAGTTTAAAAATAAAATAAAAAAGCCAAATAAATAATAAAAAAAAAAAAAAAAAAAAAAAAGCACCGCTGTCCCCCCCTGCTCTTGCGCAAAGGCGAACGCAAGCGTCGGTCTAGCGTCATATGTAAACAGCAATTGCATCATGCATGTGAGGTATCACCGCGAAGGTCAGATCGAGGGCAGTCATTTTAGCAGTAGACCTCCTCTGTAAATCTAACGTGGTAACCTGTAAAGGCTTTTAAATGCTTTTAAAAATGAATGTAGTTTGTCGCCGCTGCGCGTTTGTGCGCAATTTTAAAGCATGTCGTGTTTGGTATCCATGTACTCGGCCTATGATCATCTTTTTTATTTCATCAAACATTTGGGCAATATAGTGTTTTTTAGTGCATTAAAAATAAAAAAAGTGTGTTTTTCCCCCAAAAAATGCGTTTGAAAAATCGCTGCGCAAATACTGTGTGGAAAAAAAAATGCAACACCCACTATTTTAATCTGTAGGGCCTTTGCTTTAAAAAAATATATAATGTTTGGGGGTTCAACATAATTTTCTTGCAAAAAAAAGTTTTTTTTCATGTAAACAAAAAGTGTCAGAAAGGGCTTTGTCTTCAAGTGGTTAGAAGAGTGGATGATGTGTGACATAAGCTTCCTAATGTTGTGCATAAAATGCCAGGACAGTTCAAAACCCCCCCAAATGACCCCATTTTGTAAAGTAGACACCTCAAGCTATTTGCTGAGAGGCATGTTGAGCCCATTGAATATTTTTTTTTTTTGTCCCAAGTGATTGAATAATGACCAAAAAAAAAAAATGTACAAAAAGTTGTCACTAAATTATATATTGCTCAAACATGCCATGGGCATATGTGGAATTACACCCCAAAATACATTCTGTTGCTTCTCCTGAGTACGGGGATACCACATGTGTGGGACTTTTTGGGAGCCTAGTCGCGTACGGGACCCCAAAAACCAAGCACCGCCTTCAGGATTTCTATGGGTGTAAATTTTTGATTTCACTCCTCACTGCCTATCACAGTTTCGGAGGCCATGGAATGCCCAGATGGCACAAAACCCCCCCAAATGACCCCATTTTGGAAAGTAGACACCCCAAGCTATTTGCTGAGAGGTATGTTGAGTATTTTGCAGATCTCGCTTTTTGTCACAAAGTTTTGAAAATGTAAAAAAAGAAAAAAAAAAGAAAAAAAAATGTCTTTCTTAATTTTCAAAAACAAATGAGAGCTGTAAAATACTCACCATGCCTCTCAGCAAATAGCTTGGGGTGTCTACTTTCCAAAATGGGGTCATTTGTGGGGGTTTTGGGCTATTTTGACATTTTATGGCCTTCAAAACTGTGATAGGTAGTGAGGAGTGAAATCAAAAATTTATGCCCTTAGAAACCTTGAAGGCGGTGCTTGGTTTTTGGGGTCCCGTACGCGGCTAGGCTCCCAAAAAGTCCCACACATGTGGTATCCCCGTACTCAGGAGAAGCAGCAGAATGTATTTTGGGGTGTAATTTCACATATAACCATGGCATGTGTGAGCAATATATCATTTAGTGACAACTTTTTGTACATTTTTTTTTTCTTTTTGTCATTATTCAATCATTTGGGACAAAAAAAAAATATTCAATGGGCTCAACATGCCTCTCAGCAAATAGCTTGGGGTGTCTACTTTCCAAAATGGGGTCATTTGGGGGGGTTTTGTGCCATCTTGGCATTTTATGGCCTTCAAAACTGTGATAGGTAGTGAGGAGCGAAATCAAAAATTTATGCCCTTAGAAACCTTGAAGGCGGTGCTTGGTTTTTGGGGTCCCGTACGCGGCTAGGCTCCCAAAAAGTCCCACACATGTGGTATCCCCGTACTCAGGAGAAGCAGCAGAATGTATTTTGGGGTGTAATTTCACATATGCCCATGGCATGTGTGAGCAATATATCATTTAGTGACAACTTTGTGCAAAAAAAAAAAAAGTTTGTCATATTCCCGCAACCTGTGGCAAAATATAAAATATTCCATGGACTCAACATGCCTCTCAGCAAATAGCTTGGGGTGTCTACTTTCCAAAATGGGGTAATTTGGGGGGGTTTTGTGCTATTTTGGCATTTTATGGCCTTCGAAACTGTGATAGGTAGTGAGGAGTGAAATCAAAAATTTACGCCCTTAGAAATCCTGAAGGCGGTGCTTGGTTTTTGGGGCCCTGTACGCGGCTAGGCTCCCAAAAAGTCCCACACATGTGGTATCCCCGTACTCAGGAAAAGCAGCAGAATGTATTTTGGGGTGCAATTCCACATATAACCATGGCATGTGTGAGCAATATATCATTTAGTGACAACTTTTTGTACATTTTTTTTTCTTTTTGTCATTATTCAATCATTTGGGACAAAAAAAAAAAATATTCAATGGGGTCAACATGCCTCTCAGCAAATAGCTTGGGGTGTCTACTTTCCAAAATGGGGTCATTTGGGGGGGTTTTGTGCCATCTTGGCATTTTATAGCCTTCAAAACTGTGATAGGTAGTGAGGAGTGAAATCAAAAATGTATGCCCTTAGAAACCTTGAAGGCGGTGCTTGGTTTTTGGGGTCCCGTACGCGGCTAGGCTCCCAAAAAGTCCCACACATGTGGTATCCCCGTACTCAGGAGAAGCAGCAGAATGTATTTTGGGGTGTAATTTCACATATGCCCATGGCATGTGTGAGCAATATATCATTTAGTGACAACTTTGTGCAAAAAAAAAAAAGTTTGTCATATTCCCGCAACTTGTGGCAAAATATAAAATATTCCATGGACTGAACATGCCTCTCAGTAAATAGCTTGGGGTGTCTACTTTCCAAAATGGGGTCATTTGGGGGGGTTTTGTGCTATTTTGGCATTTTATGGCCTTCGAAACTGTGATAGGTAGTGAGGAGTGAAATCAAAAATTTGCGCCCTTAGAAATCCTGAAGGCGGTGCTTGGTTTCCGGGGTCCCGTACGTGGCTAGGCTCCTAAAAAGTCCCACACATGTGGTATCCCCGTACTCAGGAGAAGCAGCAGTATGTATTTTGGGGTGCAATTCCACATATAACCATGGCATGTGTGAGCAATATATCATTTAGTGACAACTTTTTGTAATTTTTTATTTTTTTTTGTCATTATTCAATCACTTGGGACAAAAAAAAAATATTCAATGGGCTCAACATGCCTCTCAGCAATTTCCTTGGGGTGTCTACTTTCCAAAATGGGGTCATTTGGGGGGGTTTTGTACTGCCCTACCATTTTAGCACCTCAAGAAATGAGATAGGCAGTCATAAATTTAAAGCTGTGTAAATTTCAGAAAATGTACCCTAGTTTGTAAACACTATAACTTTTGCGCAAACCAATAAATATACGCTTATTGACATTTTTTTTACTAAAGACATGTGGCTGAATACATTTTGGCCTAAATGTATGACTAAAATTGAGTTTATTCGATTTTTCTTATAACAAAAAGTAGAAAATATCATTTTTTTTCAAAATTTTCGGTCTTTTTCTGTTTATATCGCAAAAAATAAAAATCGCAGAGGCAATCAAATACCATTAAAAGAAAGCTCTATTTGTGGGAAGAAAAGGACGCAAATTTCATTTGGGTACAACATTGCATGTCCACACAATTTACAGTTAAAGCAGCGCAGTGCCGAATCCCAAAAACAGGCCTGGTCCTAATGGCCCGAAATGGTCCGGGGCTTAAGTGGTTAAAACAAGGAAATATTGCACACAGTGATTAAGGGCCCTTTCACATGGGATGGATCCGTCATGATCCGCCCCGTGAACATCCGCTTGCTCAGAGGGGATCGCTCCGTTGATGCCTGCTGAGCCGGCGGATGACAGGGCAGTCCCTGCACACTGTGCAGGGACCGCCCTGTCAGATCTCCGCTCTCCTCTATGGGGGGGGGATCGGATGAACACGGACCGTCTGTCCGTGTTCATCCTATCCGCTCTGCAGACGGATGGAAAAATAGGATTTTCCTCCGTCTGCAGAAACGCACCATAGCGGAGAAGGATGATATTGGGTGTCAGCGGATGTTCATCCACTGACACCCGCTATCCCATAGGGATACATGTATGTCCGTATTTCATCCGAAAACGGATGGATGACATACGGACATGCGGTCAGGACTACACACACAAGGACCCCAAACAAGGGCTGCTGCCCAAAAGTGGACCGTCAATCAGTCTGAAAAATCTGTAATCAAGTGTATCTCAGATAGGAGTACTTGTATGGAAAGTATCTGACTATAAAGGTAAATAGGTATAGGAATTTAAAAAGGTAAATTTTTTTTGATGTTGGGTAAAAATGACTCAAAAATATCAAACTAGTCATTAAACCTATTACCCAATAATAGAGATAGAAAAGATGGCCACATATTAGTGGTAAGTGTCTCCAGCATCATACCTGAATTGTTTAGCATCACAAGTTGTCCATAAGCTTGACTGCTACATGCAGTAGTGGTTAGCACGTGTGATGGTGGTTAAATACCTTACCAGGTAGTTAGCTTGTTAGATTGCCTAATTTGCATTTAGATCCAGTTGATTGCCGGTCACAGGATGCTGATGCCTGGTCACTGGCGACCAGCATCTAAGACTGAGTCCCCTGGCACCATGGTGCATGGTGCCAACAAGCCTAGAATGGGCAAGATTGCATCCCGCATCATCACGCCGCAGACGCGCCTACGGCCACCCCGTTGCTTTCCAACCTGGAACGCATGCTGAAAGAGATTCCTGAGCCTCCCAGAAGGGTCCTAAGGAGCTCTCTGGCCTAAAAAATTGGTCCATCCATGCCTAGAAAACAGGCATATGAAGGACCAGGGCACATCGGGTGGCGCAGGAACCCACCGTCCATCGTGTACTCCACTAGCCAATCCCGAGGCTACATAGCGCATGCCCAGCCAGCACAGACCTTACTAGACAAAATAAATTGGACATAGTGAAGTACCTGCAGTGACACATTGCTAAACTGGAAAATGCATATATGACTGCATGTAAAATAACAGAACCACTTGGAGAAAAACAGAACCAAGTACAAAACACATATTGCGAATGAAATTACAGATGAATTATAGAATATAGTGAAGAAAAAAAAAAGGGGGGGGGGGCGTTGTTCCTTTGAAGTGGTTCTAAAGGCTCAAGGTTTTTTACCTTCTTGCATGAAATGTAAAATCCCTTCTCTGTGCAGCAGCCCCTCTAATACTTACCTGTGCACGAGAGCCTCGGCAATCACAGCAAATGATCCAATGAGGAGAGAGAGGGTTGGTGGCCAAGCTACAGCTCTATGTGTGAATGGACACGCAGAGCTGCGGCTCCGGAGTGAGCTAGCTTGGTTCAGGGCTGCTTGCTCTGGGGGCACTCAGTAGGAGTGCTGACGGGGGACACGAGAAGAGGAGGATCAGGACTTCTCTGTGCAAAACTGCAGGTAAGTATGACATGTTTATTTTTTTAATTTAAAAAAAGTCAAAGCTTTAATATCACTTTAAGGAACCTGAATAAGGTTCATGACGGCAGTATATGAACCTCAAACTAGCACAAGGAAGGTTTTTCAGAGGTTAGCAAAGGTAGTGAATCAATCAAATGTAGACATGCTTGGAATAAACATAAGTCTATTTCTAGACAATGTTAAAAAAGGGCATACTTGATGGACCACTGGTCTATTTCTGCCACCAATTTTCTATGATTTTGGTACGCAGTGTGCAGTCAGATTAGCAGAGTCTATTTTTTTTCCTTGCACTTTTAATAGGCCTTTCTAATAATATACTGATGTACCTTCTTTAACCCTTTCTGTTTCTCATGCTCTCTCTAATATAACAAAGCCTCCTCACTACCCTGGAAGCTTGCTATACTGTAAGCCACTTTAGAATCACGTTAACCCTTGCAGTGCGGACACAGCCCTACCGCATGGGAAAACTTCTTTTTTTTTTTTTTTTTTGCACAGAGTTTAGCTTTAACCATGTATGTAGAATATAGAATGTTATTTTGATTTGTGTTTATTCTTTTTGGAGTTGAATTTTTTGGCAAAACACCAATTTATTTTAGATTCTGAGAGCAATTTTTATATCTGTAGACTATATGGGCTATATTATAAGATATGAAAGAGTAGTTTGGGGAAAAGGAGTCTTTCAAATTAAGTTTAACCCTTCTTGATGAGTTTCCACCTCTCCATGCCGCCCCCCCCCACAGCCCTACCGCATGGGAAAACTTCTTTTTTTTTTTTTTTTTTGCACAGAGTTTAGCTTTAACCATGTATGTAGAATATAGAATGTTATTTTGATTTGTGTTTATTCTTTTTGGAGTTGAATTTTTTGGCAAAACACCAATTTATTTTAGATTCTGAGAGCAATTTTTATATCTGTAGACTATATGGGCTATATTATAAGATATGAAAGAGTAGTTTGGGGAAAAGGAGTCTTTCAAATTAAGTTTAACCCTTCTTGATGAGTTTCCACCTCTCCATGCCGCCCCCCCCCCCCCCCTGCGCTGCACAGCTATCAGATAATTTTTTTCTTCCTCCATTTATTAACTTTTTATAAAAACAAATTTCTTCCCGACTCCTCTCCTGTCGATCGCCTAGGCATATGACATCAGCAATCCATGGTGCTTCTTGAGAAAAGTGACATGGATATCCCGAGAGGCGCCGGGAGCATCCATTCACTAAAGTAGGAGTGCCATCGGGAGGAGTGCCTGTGCCTCCAAATAACGTCCCGGAAGAAGATGGCGGCGCTGGACCTGAGTGCTGGCTACAAAGCAGGGGATCGTATCGGGACAACACTGGATCCACTGGGTGGGTGAGTATGCTTCCTGAGCAGAACACCGCATCAGGTAGGCAGAGGAGGAAAAAACATTTCTTTACATTTCTAGACGTGCTGTGAACAAGGCTTATTAGCCGGAAAGCATGAGCCCGTTTGTATCTTTTTATCTTTCTCATGTGTCAATAAAATGGACTAAGGATTATTGGAATCGCCGGCTCTATCTTCAGAATTTGTGTATATTTACCGATGTAAGAGGGAACATGTGAGCCAGAGCACCCTTTGTGCCTTACAACTGCTAAATGGCTACACTGCTTTGAGCGCTGCACCATCTGTTTTTCCTGCTAAAAACAAGGTAGACAAACAGTCCTGATATTTATTAAAACAGAATGACGAGTCTTGTCCTGCAAAGTGGAAGTAGACTATATTTATGTAGAAAAAATTGCTCTCGAAAATTTCTAGAATAAGCGGGAAGGAGTCACCTTCTAAAAGAGCAAATACAAAACACAAAGTTCTATATACTGCATACATGTTTAACACCTTCATGATGGAAGGTAAAACAAATTCTAACGCCTGAACACAACTTTGAAACTTTGACATGTGTTAGTTAAACTGTAAATATTATTGCAACTACAACATGTACTTCATGTATCAATGTAAGATAATGCCTTGTTTTTTTTTCCCAAGACAAATTGGGCTTTCATTTGGTGGTAAATGGTAATGGTGGTAAATGGTAATGGTAAATGGTAATATCTCCTGATTCGTTTTTATTATCAATGAAAAACTGGCCCAAAAAGTAATTTTTTTTTTACAATTTATTTCCTTTATTGTTGCTATTACCATAACCTACCACAAAAAAACCCAAAATAAATTCTTCTGCTCCTGACAATCGCAGCGATACCACATATTTGTATGTTATTTGTACCCATAGTACAGCCGAGAAACAATGGTGTGCATTTTGCTTTTTTTATCCTACCTAAAACACACTGGGGTTTATTTACTATAGCGCAAATTCCCGAATGCATAGTAGCAAATGGCTAAAACCGGGCACATTTACGCAAAAATGGAATTCACTACAGTGCTCGGGAAAAAGTAGTCACAAAACCGAATTCACTATAGGTCACAGACAACAGAGAGTGTCTAAATCAGTAGTCGTGATAGAAGCATGGGAATTGCATGTGGAAATAATGTTTAGAGCATTATATGATAGCCTAAGACCCCTGGGGTGGTTTTCAGGTGCTTTAGCGCCAGAAATAGCTTCTGCTAAGTGCCTGAAAACCACCTCTCATTCATTCTAGTGTTTCTTTTCACACTGGGGCGGTGCGCTTGTGGAACTGGAAAAAAAGTTCTGCAAGCAGCATCTTTGGGGCGGGTTGGGAGCGCTGTATACAACGCTCCCAAAATGCCCCCGCCCATTAGAATGAATAGGCAGCGTTTTAAAAGCACCTTGAATGCGCTTTGAAAATGGCGCAAAACTGGAGTTTTTAAAGCGCCTTGCTAGCGGCTGAAATGCGGCACTTAAACAGAGGTAAAACGCCACTAAAACAAGCGGCGCTTTGCCGCGAACGCGCCGGCAGCCCCAGTGTGAAAGGGGTCTAAATGGTTCTTAAATATGTAGTATATTGTTTGAAGATAATCTGCTTTTAAACTGGTTAAAAAAACTGATGTATAAACAGAAATATGAGTGAAAGTCTGAGTTTTAAGAATGCTAGTAACTAATGTGTAATGTTTTTATGTTTTCGGAAAATATATTTGTCTTTCTCTCTCTCTCCCTCTCACTTTCTGCTCTCCATCTCACAAAAATCTAAACTGAAACTTCCACAGGTATCACAAACCACAAACAATACCATTACTGATGCAAAATGCAAATTTTAAATGAGTCACAATTTTGTGTATTGGTTAGTATTTACAAATGATCTTAATTTTACCACAAAAAATGTCATATGTGGACCAACATCATATTTCAAAATGTCATTCCCAAAATTCAGAGGGTAACATCACTATTCTACACTCACACACCAAGAACCACCAAATATCACAGAATAAATCAAGAAGCATAACTCCTGACTAATGTCATTCCACCACCTATAGGTATATTTACAAAAAATGCAGTACAGTTTTTATGTGTATGTATGTGTAGGAGGGTTCCACCACCATTGCAAATTGTGCCATATGTTTTCCATGGGCAAGTACCATAATCAGCCTTAAGAATTCCCCACCAGCACCAATTGCAGCCTCTTACCAAGCAAAAAGCAACAAAATTTGAGATAGTTCTATAGCAGCATGCTGAAAGTAGTCAGCCATACCCAGCCTTCAAAACAGATTGCATTACACAGAAACAGGTTGTTCAATGGTTCTCTGGTCTTCCACAGTACATCTGCATTTATTTAACTTATTGCACCCCTGGGACTTAGGACTGTTTGACACCACAGAGATGCAGGTTCCATCCATATGGCAGCACAGTGGCTAACTGGTTAGCAATTCCGTCTAACATCACCAGGGTCATTGGTCCGAATCCCAAACATGCAGCTACCTGGCTAGAGGTTTGTATGTTCTTCCTCTGTTGTGGTGTTATAGTTTATTTTTCACAAGTGATTATATTTTTTATGGGTTTCACATAATGGAAACCTAAGAAATTGCCGTACATTCTAAATCAAGTGAGTGTGGGTTTGCACCAAATCTATAACTGTGTGTTTTAGGGCAGATATGGATGTATAAGTCTGGTGTAATCCTGCACACATATTTTAATGTTATATGCTGATGACATATGACGAATGCGCTTCGTTAACAATTTGTGTGAAGCAGCCCTCACAAAGTTGTAATTTACTGTTTTGGACCCTCCACATGTCCAACAACTTACAACTTACTTTTTGGATTTTTGGTATCACTGATCATGGCCAGAGCCTTGGACATTTGTTATTTTTAGGTTTACCCTGCACAGATATATATGCTGATGCATGCTTTCATTTGGCAAGAGTCAGATCGCGGTAAAGGGCCAATCACAGCAGCCCTTTACCATGTGATCACCTGTGTCCAATCACAGCTAGTCACATGTAAACAGACTTACTGGTTATTACCATTCCTTTCCACACACTCTGTGTGTGAGGAAAGGAAAGCTGGTAACTGCCAAGTCTGACAGGGCACAGTAAATACATTGTTTACACTGATAATCAGGGCACTGATCATCAGTGCAGCCCCATCAGTGCCCATCAGTGCAGCTTATCAGTGCCCATCAATGCCACCTATCAGTGCCCATCAGGGCAGCCTCATCAGTGTCTCATCAGTGCCGACTCATCAGAGCCAATCAGTGCAGCTTATCAGTGCCTTGTGTTCTAGGAGCATAAATTACACATGTAACTTGTTGACTACCTATTATACTTTTGAAGGCCCCTTTTTCCAGGCCTTTTTGGACAATGTGGAGAAAAAAATGAAAACGCATTTATAAGATATTTCCAACACATAGCATGTACATAGCAAAAATGACAACCCAAAATACATTCTGCTACTCCTCCTGAATATGTCGATACCACATGTGTGAGACTTTTACACAGCCTGGCCACATACAGAGGCCCAAAATCCAAGTATTACCTTTAGGCATTCTAGGAGCATAAATTACACATATCATTTCCTGACAACCTATTATTTTTAAAGGCCTAGCATGTACATACCAAGAATTACACTCCAAAATAAATTATTTTGAGGAAAGTGTAAAAAAAAAAAGTATTACCTGTGGTTTTAGTAGTGTCCACAGAGGAGAGAATTGGTCCAGGCAGCAGGCAGGGATGTGCTTAGAGACAACAATAGTAATTATCCAGGCAGCAGGCAGGAATACGGTTTATAGTCAGCAAAAGGATATTGTCAGCACAGCCAAAGCATGTGTGCATAGGAATTGTCCAGGCAGAGACAGCCATCACAGCCATAATATTGGTCCTGGTACACTGTTACCTGCACTCATTATTTTACCGCTCTCCAGCCCTTCATAAATATACTGCCTCTTGCTACAGCTAATTATTTCCATAGTCCAGGTAGCAGGCAGAGGTGTGGTCAGTTCATGCGGCAGGCAGAGGCATGATGGCAGTAATCAGCAGCAGGCTGAGGGCCTCAATCAGGTAAGACCTGTGCACAGGGGAACACTCCGCCCTCCGACATGCACGCACAGCGTGCTCACGATTGCGCGCATTCCACCGTGTGCAATGGGGCAGTACCATCTGTGATTGCCCGTGATTTGATCACGTCCGATTACGTGGTAAGCAGCCATGCCCATTGGCTGTTCGCCCCTGTCTCCAGGACACGCCGCCACCGACAGTATAGGGATGAGTGCCCTGATCGCACGCATGCCCTGTTTGAATGGGACGATGTCATATGACGTTGTTCCAGAACGAAAGCCGCGCTGCCCCTCCGTCATTTGACCGTGGGCTGTTCAACTTTAGGCCATTGTAATCTGCACTGATAATGCTGCTGATCGGTGCCTGTGCAACCTCACTTACTTGTAAAATCTGCCCACAATCCTTTCTACAATCGTTTATGACGTCGCCGACACGTGCGCAGTCCGTCAAATGATTCACAGCACGCTATATGTGCCATTTGCGTGTCAGCAGCATTCTTTTCCCTGTTAACGGCACAGCACGCCAGCCTCGCGATACTGTGGCTTCCCCATCTGCTTCCCGGTTCTTCCCATGTGACTGTGAGACGTCACACAGGGGAGTAAACTAGGGTATCTCAGAGATGTCCATGCAAACAAACAACTCGAGATAGAGGCTTGGATAGCATGCGATCGCGCATGCGCGAGATTTCGGCTGGAGACCAAAGGAAATGCGGAAATGACGTCCACGACAGACAGCAAAAAGAGCAAAGATGACGCTGCCGATTCCAGGAAGTGGATATAATTTCCAAAGCGAGAAAAACGTAAATGCAAAGCTCTTTTTAACTACCTATAAATGTGTGAGGCGTGCAAATAATGAATTATTGGATAATAAAAATAAAAAAAAAGCGCAAAAATCCTGAGTTTACTTCCTCTTTAAAAAAAATAAAAAAACAGTGGTGATTAAATACCACCAAAGGAAAGCTCTATCTGTCTAAAAAAATTATAACAAATTCATTTAGATATAGAGTTGCATGACTGCGCAATTGTCATTCAAATTGCGACACTGCTGAAAATTGACCTGGGCAGGAAGGGGGTGAAAGTGTCCAGTATTGAAGTGGTTAATAAACAGCAATTTTTCACATCTGTCTAAAACTTTTGCACAGCAGTGTATATGATTATTTTTTTTTTTGGTCAGTTGGATAGGAAATATTGCATATAACTATTTCAAATGTACTATTTGTATGAAGCAGGTGGCACAGCTAATTGTATTTACCACCTTTGGTGAGTCAATTTACCACTTTGCTGTAATTTAGTTTGCTATTTTGAGAACACAAATAGCTTTATGCTGAGAGGAAGGGACACCTCCCCTATCTCTTGCTGCTCAAGCAGCGTCATATTATGTTTACCAGTTTTTTGTTTGTTTTTGATAGTCTTTGCCATCTGTGTCTTATTGGGGGTTATTACCTTTACTTCTGATCCAAAGATGCAGTGAGTAGAAAGTAACAGGAAATCTCGCCAAAGTAAGGAAAACCCCTCTGATACAGTTGTCAGCAAAAAAGGAGCATTCATTAGACGATTTTCTCTCTAATCTGCGTCTGGTGACAGCTCTAAATTTTGGATGTACCATCACTATCTGATTCCAATGGTTACTATTGTTGCCAATTGATTTTGAAGGTATCAATGCTGTCATTTTTATATTTGTTTACTTCTTAGGCCAAATGTGTAGGATCACGCTGTGCCTTTAAGCATAGTGTGACATGATGGTGGGAAGGAACATACTGGCCAGCAGTTCCAATGGAGAGATCTGGTGGGAGAAGCCGCAATAGTGATCCCGCCAGAGGTAACGGAAGTAAAACGACTGACAGAGTTACGCAACTTGGCGGTTATTGATGAGGGATAGAATCAGTTTGTTTGCAATTTCATTGCGGCTTGCATTGAAAATTAAATCTGAGGTCCAAATCGCACTAATCTGCAGCTTTGAAATTGTGCAATTTCAAAGCCACACTGGAGGAAACCCACATGGGTACAGGGAGAACATACAAACTCCAGGCAGGTTGTGCCATGGTTGGGATATGAAAGGCATTTGGTGCATACAAAGTAGATTAATATATTTTTGTGGCTATTAAGGAATATTTAAAAGAAAGTTCTTGTTACATAGTAGGTGAGGTTGAAAAAAGACACATGTCCATCAAGTCCAACCTATGTGCCTAACCTCTTCAGGTAAATATGTGTAGCACCCCCCCGACCCCTGGAGGCATGGTGTTACCCCCAGAGACAGGGTGGACTGGCATTTCATTTCAGGGTGTGATTCTCAGGCAATAATGGGAAATGTGAACAGATGGGCAGAAGTCACTTTTAAGTAAAGTAAAAAAAAAAAGAGTTTATTACATGGGAGAGCAGGTTAGGCTTACAGATGCTGCATGTTAAAACAGAACTCTGGTACGTCAAACATGACTGCACAGAAAAAGGGCCTTTGAGTCACAACCGACACTCCTGTAATAAAATTCTTTAGTAGACATCACCAGTAGCAACTGCATTCCTGCAGAAGAGTCAACCAGCACCAATTGGTACTCCATTCTATGCCGCTTCTTCTGCAGGAGAGTCAACCAGCACTAACTAGGACACCATCCTATGCACCTTCTTCTGCAGGAGAGTCAACCAGTACTAACTGGCACTTCATCCGATGCCCCTTCTTCTTCAAGAGAGTCCACCAGCACCAACTGGGACTCCATCCTATGCCCCTTCTTCTTCAAGAGAGTCCACCAGCACCAACTGGGACTCCATCCTATGCCCCTTATTCTGCAGGAGAGTCAACCAGCATCAACTGGCACTCCATCCTGCCTCCGGAAAGTGACAGTTTCAAATCCAGTTACACACATACCTAAGTTCAAGATCTAGATCCAGGCCCCTTTTAGGCAGGCTGGCCTAAAGAAACAGCTGCAGCACATCTCAGCCCAGGGAGAAGACATGGTAATGATGGTGATTTTGATGCTAAGAGTATGGGGACATATTGGAAATTCCATGGGGGAATGTAACAGTGGCAAGGTTAATTACGACTGATCTGACCCTTTCACACTATCCAAAATAGTCAGAGAAGGCTTGTGAGCAAGATTAACATTTTTTTTTGTACTGTCTTAGCAGCTAGGTCTATTTATTAGACTTCCAGAGAAAAATAAGGATATATTCTGAAAGCTAGCAGGGCATGCTGGCCCATGACACACGGTTTTTACTTATTTTGTTCTATTGCATGATCAATAAATTCTCTTTTTCCTTCAATTTCTTTTGTCACTGAATAAAACACTTTAGGCGCAAATTTTTCCTTACGTACCGGTACTATGAATTTCTAAAAACCCAGCAGTGTTATAAAGAGGCCTTAGCCGGGGCTTCGTTTGAGGGAACATTTATGGATAAACTGTGTATAATTTACAAATGGGCCCTGAAATGCTGTGGTAATAGACACAATGACACAACATATAAATCTTGCTGCTGGATGATTACGTATGTGATAGCTTTGGACCAGAGATTTGGTTGCCTTCACATGAAGTTATTGGAATGGCAGTGCAAGGGCTTGCTGATGAATAAAACAGCTTTTTTTTCTCTTGGAGTTCTCTGAGACGGCGTATGCTCAGGAGACGTTTTACAGAGTCGCTCCATTACCACACAAACAGGCAGCAATGCCGAGCTGCTGACACAAGGGTTAATTAAATCTCTCTCTCCATCAATTCTTATTCAACTATTATTGATGGTCATTAGATTGTTGACAAAGTGACAAAAATGCAGTAATAGACTTATCTTAACTCTTGATTCACTGCTTAACTTTGCAATTCAGAGCTGCATTTCCTACATTGCATTTAAAAATGTGTGATATGGGAATGACAAATGGCGAACGCACAGAATTATTAATGTTTCAGATCCATTTCTCATGCTTGCTAGGAGACAATTAACGCAGGGATTAATGGGGAATATGGCCTGATTTGAATAGTACTTACTTCCACTCTACTTATTGTCTGTAGTACCAAATGTGTTAAAAATGTATGGTGACATTAAACAAACATATGCATGTATGGACAGACAGACGGATGCTTTCTCGTTAAAATATTTGCAAAAATTGTTTCATTCAAGGTTCAAAATATTATTTAGTCATAAATTATTTTGTTCTGAAATTAAAATATGAGAATATTAAACTAGCCATAGTCATAATATACCAATTATATCATCCTCAATGCTGTTTTGACCTGGATACAAAGCTAACATATTATCTGTGTTTGAGCTTTATTTACTTACTGAACATGCTAAATAATGGTGTATAGTAGAAAGCAGCATATGGTACTCATCACTTGGTGTTCAGGCATAATTTCCCTGCTTCAGTAAAATTCATTGGAGTCAGTGGGGAAGATGAAACTATGTTGGTTGGCTGCACATCATTGCTCTGGTCTAGCTTCCTAAAAACGGAAAATTGAATACTCACCTTTCCGTAATTTTCCTTTCCTGGTGCCGACCCATGGCAGCATACTAATGGTTGATGGCTCCGCCCCCGGTCAACCCCCAGGACCACGTAACTCTATAAAAGAAAGAGTTACTCCCCCCTTCAGACATTCTTTGTAACTAGACTTCAGAACTTTAAGGATTATAGCAGGGAGGGTGCATGCTGCCATGGGTCGGCACCAGGAAAGGAAAATTACGGAAAGGTGAGTATTCAATTTTCCGTTTTCCTGGTGCCTTCCATGGCAGCATACTAATGGTAAATAACTCGCTTATAGGGAGGGAACTGCGATAATAAATTTTTTAATGGCTTTTTGAAAGTGATAGTTCCAGAGTCCTTTTCCCAAAGTCTCGGGAGGTAAGGACCGCAGGATCCAAGCTATAATGCGACATAAAGGTATTGAACGATGACCAGCTAGCCGCTCTACAAATTGTCTCCGGGGAGACCCTAGCCATAGCCGCCCAGGATGATGCGATTCCTCTTGTTGAATGTGCATTCACCGCGTTTGGAACTGGAAGACCACTAGCCCGGTATGCCCTTTGAATTATCTTCACGATCCAACTGGCTAATGTTGTTTTAGAAGCTGCCAAGCCTCTTTTGGTGCCTTTGGGGATAACAAAGAGTCGTTGATCCCTTCTGAACTGCTGTGTCAGCTCCAAATAACGCTTTAGAGATCTGGCCACGTCCAGTTCATGTAGTTTTGAGGAGGATGGATCCTCTCCGAAAGCTGGGAGTACCCACTCCTGGTTGGAATGGTAGACTGAAGGCACTTTGGGGACAAATTGATGGATAGGCTGTAGGACTACCCTGTCCGGAAAAAAAGTGACGTAGGGCTCCTCTGCCCCTAGGGCTTGTATCTCTGATACTCTTCGACCCGAGGTGACAGCGATCAGGAAAACCGTTTTGCCGGTGATATCTTCCAAGGAGCACTCCTCTGTGGGTGTAAAGGGAGAGCTTGCTAAGACGTTAAGAACAACCGTTAGGTCCCATTTGGGATACAGCGTTTTCCTGGGAGGACGTAATCTTAACACCGCCTTCAAGAAACGTTCCACCAAGGGGTTTAGTGCCCAGCGTGTGTCTGTAAAGGCTGACAGGGCTGAAATATGCACTTTTAGCGTGCTGAGACCTAAGCCTAGGTCCAGGCCATTTTGCAGGAAAAGTAGGATATCTTGGACCCCAGGATTCAGAGGGTTGAAATGATTCGTTTCGGCCAGTGTAGAGAATTTTTTCCATATTCTGCAGTAGGTGGCATTAGTGGATGCCTTTCTTGCCTGTAATAACGTTTGTACCACGTCCCGAGAGCAACCTAGGTCGCCCAACCTCCTCCTTTCAACTTCCAGGCCCTCAAGTCTAGGATCTCTGGGTGCGGGTGTAGAAAAGCGCCTTGAGATAGCAGCTTGCTCGTGGGTGGGAGGGGTAATGGGTTGCCCAGGGCCATCTCTACTAAGAGCGGAAACCACGGTCTTCTCGGCCAGTAAGGAACAACCGCCAGGATGGTGACCCTCTCTAGAGTCAGTCGCTGGAGAAACCTGAGGATTAAGGGTGTCGGAGGGAAGGCGTAGCCTATCTGGAATTCCCATGGTTGGACTAGAGCATCCGCCCCTGTCGACATCGGAGATGGTGACCTCGTGAAGAAGAGAGGTGCTTTCGCGTTGTGCGGAGACGCAAAGAGATCTATCTGGGGATGCCCCAACTGTTGGCATATCCAGCTGAAAACCTGTGGATCCAACGACCATTCGTTGTTGGATGTGAAGGATCTCGAGAGATGATCTGCCAGCTGATTCTCGGGGGCTGGAATGTAGGTAGCCTGGAGATCTAATAAATTCTTCTCGGCCCATGCAATAATTGGGGCTGCTTCGCTGGCTAGTGTATTGCTGTGTGTTCCCCCTTGATTTTGGATATAGGCTACTGCCGCTCTGTTGTCCATTTGTAATAGCACGGATTTTCCCTTGAGGAGAGGAGCCAAATGCAGGATTGCCATCCATGCTGCCCTTAGTTCCAGGATGTTGGATACCATCCCTTCCGCATTGAACCTCCATCTGCCCTGAACCAGCTGATCTTGGAGGTGTGCCCCCCAACCCAGCTGGCTTGCGTCTGATGTGATAATGGTCCATGAGATTGGGCCGAGAGGACAAGCAGCTAGTAGATTCGGAGACCTCGTCCACCACCAGAGGCTGGACTTCATCGAGGGAGTGATGGCTATCCTCTGACCGAGACGCTTTCTCCTCCACTGCTTCAGAAAACCTTGTTGAAAACCCCGTAAGTGGCTTCTGGCCCATTTTACCATCGGTATGCAGGCCGAGAGGGACCCTAGAAGGCTCAGGCAATCTGACGCTGGCATAGCGTGACTCCCCAATGCATGCTTCACCTTCTGCACCAACACCGGAATTTTGGCTGGTGGAAAGGACACTGACTTCCTCGGTGTGTTGAATAAGGCACCTAGGTATATCATTTTTTGTGTAGGTACAAACTGACTCTTCGAGTGGTTGATTAGCCATCCGAATTGTGTCAAGGTGTTCAAGACCATCTGCAGGTGCGACTGTAGAACTTCTCTGTGCTGAGACAGAATTAATATGTCGTCCAGATAGTGTAGGACTCGTATGCCCTTCTCCCGAAGGGGGGCTAAGATGGCTACCAGAACTTTGGTGAAGGTTCTGGGTGCTGATGAAATCCCGAAGGGGAGACACTGGAACTGAAAATGTAGGTTGCCTATTTGAAACCGTAGAAAATGTTGAAAGTTGTAGTGGATGGGGATGTGCAGATATGCGTCCTGGAGGTCTACAGACACCATCCAGTCCCCTGGCTGTACTGAAAGGATTACCGTGTTCAGAGACTCCATCTTGAAGTGTTCTACATAAAGGTACCTGTTTAGCCTTTTCAGGTCTAAAACCGGTCTCCAGCCCCCCGTTTTTTTGGGGACCAAGAAGACTGGGGAATAGAACCCTAAGTGCTTTTCCGATTCCGGAACCGGTAGGATTGCCCGTTGAGATAGAAGTATTTGCACGTATTGGACAAGTGTTTCCCTCTTTTGTTTTCCGGCTGGTATCTTGGTTGATTGGTAGGAGAAGGATGGAGGGCGGCATCTGAATTTCCAGAAATGTCCCTGAAGGACTGTGGATACCGCCCACTGGTCTGTACAATTTTCCACCCAAACCCGGGCAAAGGATCTGAGTCTTGCTCCCACTGGCCCGGCTTGGGTGGAGGGCGTGTCAAAAGGACTTCTGGTTTTCTATCGCCAGTGTAGGGGCCTTTGATTTTAGTTTGAGGAAAGAGGCCTGTGAGCCTTTCCAGTCCCTTCTGTATTGTTTACCCGGGCGATAAGCCCTGGAGTCTCTTGATCTCTGTTGGAAATTTGCCTGCGGAGTAAACTTCCTCCTTCTGCTCCTATCCTGGGGAATAAGACCGCTTTTCCCGCCTGTGACTCTGGATATTGCCATATCCATTTTATCTCCAAATAAGGACTTTCCGTCATACGGGATGCGACACCATGACTGTTTTGACGACGGGTCTGCTGACCATGGCTTAAGCCATAACGCTCTCCTGGCTGTGATAGAGTAAAGCATTGCTCTGGAGGAGCATCTTAGAACGTCTATGGCTGCTTCCGCCATGAAATCAGAGGTCAGCTTCAATTCATCTAGAGCTTTAATGATTTCTTCAGTATCTAGGCCACGTCTGAGGGCCAATTCAATATTATCTGTCCACACCCTGGTGGCTTTGGAGATTGAGGATAGGGCCACCGCCGGTTTGCAGGCTCCCCCCGATGCTTGGTATACTTTTTTCAGATCGGCGTCTATTCTGCGGTCTAGGACGTCTCTAAAGGAGACTGCGTCTTCTAAAGGTAGTGTTGTATTCCTAGCCAGTCGCATGACAGATGCATCTACTGACGGGACGGCATCAAAAATCTGAGCATCTCCTTCCGTTAGTGGGTAGAGTTTGGAAAAGCGGTTGAAGGCAAAGGGTCGTTTATCTACCTTCTTCCACTCCTCCAATACCACCCCCTTAATCTCCTCTATTAGGGGAAAGGCTGATTTCTTCCTGGCCAAATGTGGGAAGTATTTTCCTGCTTTATGTGGAGGTTCAGGATCTTCCTCCCACTGAATTGCATCCTTAACTGCACCAATAAAGGGTTCAATTAACCCAAAGTCGAAGGTCGATGTGCCCTCTTCTGGTATATTTCCGTCATCTTCCGAATTGAGCTCAGAATCAGGCTGGAGACTAGCTGTCTCCGCTACCCTTTGTTCAACAAGTGGGGTGGATTGATCCTGGGATGAGGCCAATTCCCTGATGGTGTCCTTGACTAATTCTTTGATTGAGCCTATGGACCCTTGTCTGTCGACCGTAGCCTCCAAAAAACACTGGCCACAGGCTAGCTTGTCTGGTAAGGCTTGCTTGCCGCATACCCAGCAATCCTTCCTCCCTGGTTGCAAAGACTTGCGCTGGGAGTCGTGTCTACTTGAGGAGTGGCGGGGTGACCTTCGGTCACTACGGGAAGCATGGGTTGAGGGTGAGCGACCCGAGCTTCTATGTCCCCCCGAACGTCCGTCACGAGAACTTCGATGAGAAGAAGTGCGGGCTGCTTCACGGCGTGGGCTATAAAGAAACAAAACAACTGGTGTTTCTATATATCCTCTAAAGTAGTAGTGCTCTTTGAATGGAAACAACTTACCTAACGTTGCAGCCCTTACCTAGTGGTATGTTGAGGATCTTTTTGGTGCGGCAATACTGGGGCAGCTGTGTAAAATTTTTTAGCTAGTCAATACAGCACCGTGCAATGTCAGCGAATGTACATTTATATGTTTACCATCATTACGCTGCAAAATAACATTTTAGCATTAACACACAGGTAATTACCTTGGCTGGGTTCCATCTGGCATGTAGAATAGTTAATACTCACAGCAAGGTGTATTTTCTGACAATCTGCCATTTGATTGTGGTCCCAGGCTGTTTAAATAGGATTTTTTGCTTGGGTGTACCAAGATGGCCGCCGCGCGACTTCCTCCGGCTATTGCGCATGCGCGATTGCGTCATGCCGTGACTCCGCCCCCCGGACGAGTAAAGCTAGGTTGTGTGGGGCGCGCGAAGCGTCCACACTAGCCATAGGCATTTGCAGAAAGCAGACATTTAAATGCAGCAGTGCTAAGCTGCTTATAGAGATCATTACCCGGGTAAAGCAATGTGTGACCCGAGGATTGTAACTGCCGCTGAGGAGAAAGTATGCTCCTGTGTGCCCTTCATGCCCAAAAAAGATCCACAGAAAAAGGGGCTCCCACACTTATATGGCGCATTTAGCAGCCCAAGATGCGGGACTCCGTACTGCAGGAGAGCATGAACCTGCAACGGTAGCACCATGAGACGGTGAGGTAAGGCTGAATAGTGATCCTGTAGGGATTGAGGACAGGAAAAAGAATGTCTGAAGGGGGGAGTAACTCTTTCTTTTATAGAGTTACGTGGTCCTGGGGGTTGACCGGGGGCGGAGCCATCAACCATTAGTATGCTGCCATGGAAGGCACCAGGAAAGTGATATTGGTAGACAACAGTTTCCCTGTGCAAACTGTGTCTGCACAGCTGCCTGTAGTCTCCATCAGGGGTTAATGTGACAGGGTGAAAATGCAGGAGAACATTGCACACTGACAGACAGGAAATGCCTGAATAAGGACCTTCATAGCAGGATTACTTAGTATTCTGTTAACCACTTCAGCCCCGGAAGAATTGGCTGCTCAATGACCAGGCCATTTTTTGCGATACGGCACTGCGTGGTTTTAACTGAAAAATGCGCGGTCATGCTACGCTGTAACCAAACAAAATTTACGTCCTTTTTTTTCCAAAAATAGAGCTTTATTTTGCTGGTATTTGATTACCTCTGCGTTTTTTATTTTTTGCGCTATAAACAAAAAAAGAGCGACAATTGTGGAAAAAACACAATATTTTGTACTTTTTGCTGTAATAAATATAGCCCCAATTTTATTTTTAAAAACGCAAATTTTTTCCTCAGTTTAGGCCGATATGTATTCTTCTACATATTTTTGGTAATAAAAATCGCAAAAAGTGTATATTGATTGATTTTCAGCAAAAGTTATAGCGTCTACAAAATAGGGGATAGATTTATGGCATTTTTATTTTTTTTATTTTTTTACTAGTAATGGTGGCGATCAGCGATTTTTATCAGAACTGTGACATTATGGCGGACATATCGGACACTTTTGACACATTTTTGGGACCATTGGCATTTATACAGCGATTAGTGCTATAAAAATGCACCGATTACTGTGTAAATGTCACTGGCAGGGAAGGGGTTAACACTAGGGAGCGATCAAGGGGTTAACTGTGTTCCCTATGTGTGTGTTCTAACTGCGGGGGATGGGAATGAATATAGGAGATGAGAGATCATGGTTCCCAGCTCGTAGGAACTCACGATCTCTCTCTCCTCTCCTCACAGAACTGGGATGTGTGTGTTTACACACACACGTCCCCGTTCTGCCTCTCGTGCCCGCGATCGCGCGTGGCCGGCGGTCATTGCGACCGCCGGCCACAAGCATCGGTATCCCCGCTGTGCAGCGGGCACGCGCCTGCTATCCCGCTTAAAGCGACTGACGTACAGCTACGACAGTTCGCAGGATCGTGCCGACCTGCAGCAGTATAATCATGGCGGCTGGTCGGCAAGTGGTTAATGAAAGATGCGCAATTCTAAAAGATTGAAAACAACTTATGAAATCATTTTAGCATGTTAAAGTTTATATGAAGTCACAGTGAACGTCTGGAAGCAGATACAAAGGTTGCAAACATAGCGCCATGTGCTATTGGCAACCTTTCTCTGCATAGGAAGGAGGTCCCTGAGAAACAAATTGCAATGCCAAAAGTAACTGTTTTATCTGAGGTTACAAACTAGTGTTGTGGATAAGGTTCCTAAAAGAAGAAGTCATCTTGTTGTTGGTGATTCAGTTGTAAGAGGTGTTTATTTAGGAAATCATGCAAAAGTGTCACAGGAAGTTAGGTGTTTGCCTGGTGCTACTATTAGAAGGGATAAAAGGCTCATTTTAAAAATTGAGAAAAAAGCTAGTGAAGAGTGCAATGTTGATGATGTTGTGCACCTTGACACAATGTTTTGTCCCAAGATAATGTGCTTTCTGTATAGAAAGATTTTCAGAAATTGGGCCAGGATCTTTATCAGTTAGGGTGTATCCTTGCATTTTCAGAGGTCTTATTAAAAGGTCTTATGAAAGTTCAATGTTTGGTTAATGGATTGGTGCAAAGCTGAAGGTTTTGGTTAGGTTAATGTAGCGGCCTCCTCTCTCTCCTCTTTTTATCAGCTCGTCTGTCTCTTGTCTAGGGGTACCTTAGAGGAGAGAGTGCGGGGTCACCACACCAAGCCTTTACCGCAGATGTTCGTGTGGTGTAAGCAAAGTTCTTGTTTTACCTTCGGGTCAGTGTTCTGCACCTGGAGCCTCCAAAGAGAGTTACCTTGAACAATGTCTGCCAGAAAATGAGCCCCACACCATTAAAGTCCAACGCTCCTTTATTCTTCTTCAGGCAAAAGTGAACACAATCAGTTGGACTCCCTTAGAGAACAGAACAGACAAGGAGGTGTGGATACGAGTAGGCCCAGACACAATGAACTCTCCACTTTCCTTCCTGAAAGTGGGTTGCGGTCTCCGAGCGAGGGGGAATTTCCTTCCAGGCGGTCTCCGATGAGAGGCTCACCTGTCACTGGCAATATGCTGCACCGGGTCTTCAAGCAAGTATCTCCCACCGGTCCATTACGCCTTCCAGGTTCGGGTACCCACTCCCGGGGTTCCCTAGGACCTCCTTCCCTCGCGGAACTCAGTGGTGGGCACTGAAATCCAGACCTCCATCCGAGTACCTCACCCCAGGCTAAAGGTGCCTGGGATGGAACACGACCTCCGAACGTCCTTTAGGCCTAGACCGCCTAGGGGACCGACACGAACCACCGCCCTCAGGCTGAAGGTGACTGGGGCTTGACTCCCGCCACCAAAAATGGCCGCCCCCTTTATACCCCCTCCCAGCAAGCACGGCGGGTTCCCCGCCCGACCATACAACCGCTGAGAGAGGCCAAAAGAGGTACGACACCGCAACGATGGCTCAACCCCGGGCCCAAAGTGACAGCACCACCTGGTGGGCCCCAGGAAACCATACATCACAGTTTCCCCACCAGATTCAAAAATAGGAAAGCACATACCCGCTACATTAATAATGATGCTATCAAGTGGTCTGACCTTGAACTGTACAAAAGAGATGGTTTGCATCCCTCACACAAGTGCACTGTGCTTCTTATGCTGCGTAATCACGACCGTTTTTCATGACGTGAAAAATTCAATTTTTTAATTTGGTCATTAAAAACGACCGTGTGTGGGCTCCGGAGCATTTTTCACGACGTGAAAAAATGGGCATTAAAAATTTGGAACATGCTCTAATTTTTCTCGTCGTTTTTCTCGTCATGAAAAACGGCCGTGTGTACGCGGCATTAGTGTGGAATGTCTGAGTTTTTTTGGACATGCATTTAAACAGAGAAATAGGGGCAGAGATGTAATTGATGAGGAGCATTTCTGTCCTCAGCAGGTTGAAACAAATGTGAGGGTTTGAGTTGGTAAGGACTGGGCTGATGGAGTGGTCCCTTCAGTTAAAATTTTTGGAGGTAAAAATAAAGCAGTAGATAGCAGTTTTTGTCATGTTATGTGCACTAATGCTCGTAGTTTAGGCAACAAGTTTGGTGAGCTGACAGCTCTTATGTCTAGGGACAACTTGGACCTTGTTGCAATTACCGAAATATGGTTCAAGGATTAAAAAGACTGGGAAATAACTATACCAGGCTATACACTATACAGGAATGACAGTAGGGAGGAGGGGAGGTGGAGTTTCCATATATGTCAAAAAAAGCATAACGCTAATGTAGCACACCCCTGCAGGAGCTGCTGGTCCAATTTGGGCCTTGCACGTTACCTAAGTGTTCGTTGTCTAGGGGAAGAAAGTCTGTAAGAACTCCAATTTCCACACAAGATGTAAAACCTTCTGCTGTTGGGTTTTATTTCCTTTTGCTTAAAACTTGTGAAGAACAGTAGAAGGATGAAGGAGAAAAGGGATAGGTTCAGGTACACAGTACAGATCACTAGGGAAAAACTTCTCAACTCTAAAGTCATTCACCACTCCTTCTCGAGTGGGTATTGCTCGCCCGGATAGGCCCCTCTCACCTGGCCTAGCAGCTGGAATGATGCACGGACAATGATCAGGACCCGTCTCTGCCACAGACTGGTTGTGAACAAAATTGGATAGTCCGGGATCCTCTGCCACAGGACTCAATGCCCGAACTTCCAGCCAAGCATTCAAAGAGCCTTTAAGCCGACCCGGCAGACTGCAAGGTAAACTTTAGTTACGGTGCATCCTCCAATAGAATTACCAGGCCTTCCTCAAGACACCAGCCTTCCACTCAGTCTTCTCCAGGACAGGTCCTCCCCTGGTTTCCTCCATTGAGTGGCTTCCTTCCACAGGATGGACAGCACAGAATCACCATCAAAGTGTAGGCCCAGTCAGCATAACGGGGCCTACTTGGTAGAGTTGCAGCCTTGGGCCAACATGGTCCCGAGGCCGAAATCACGCAACACACTCCTCGTGCCAGGAGGGCTGCGAGGGGAAAAGGGACCCCAAAAGATGGTGTCTGCCCCTTAAGTACCCTTTCCCAGCATGCTCAGCGGGTAGACCACGCCCACTGAACTGTTCCCGGGGAAAGGTACCCAATGCACTTTGACCTGTCAGTCTTCCACATTGGCCTGGGGTGGTAATGTCACCTACAGGCAAACAGTGGGAAGTCTTCCAACACAGCCATAGCCGGAATAGAAACTGATTTAACCTTAATTATTTACAGAGTCTGAGCTAACTACCAGCTCAGACACCCACTAAATTTAACATAGCACCTAGTCATTGGGAGCAGGACGCTACACTAACATTAATTAAAAAAACAAATAAATACTCAAAACCCTCTGGGTCTACCTTCCAATCAGAGAGGGATCTTCCCTTAGAATTAGTGTAGTATACAGACCTTCAGGACAGACTGAAGATTATGATAACTTGTTGAAAACGGTGTCTTAGGAAAATCCTACAAACAAAATAGTGCTAGCAAGGTGCCTAATAGTATATAAAAGTAAATAGTGAAACAATCCCCTACAAAAAATTGACATTTAACAATCCAAACACAATTGTATGTACAATGGGTGTAAAATATACATCCAGTGAAAAAAAGTCCAACCAAAAGGATGGTGATGTAGCAAAAAAGTGAAATAAACATCCTTGCTCAAATATGATTGCTATATAGATCTTTAGTGAGACCTCATTTAGAATAATGTGTCAATTTCTGGAGACCTCACTTACAAAATTTGTTTGATAAGATATAACGAGCCCAGAGACTAGTAACAAAAATGGTGAAGGGTCTAGGGGATAAAACATATCAAAAGCAACTTCAGGAACTTAATATGTATAGGAGGAAATAAGGGAGAGGGGAGACATGATTGAAACCTTTAAATACATCAAGGGGGTGAATAAGGTTCAGGAAGGCAGTTTTTTCAATATGACATCAAAATCAAGAACACAGGGACATGACCTCAAAATAGCTGGAGGAAAGTTCAAAACCAATCTTAGAAAGTATTATTTTACTGAAAGGGTAGTTGATGCTTGGAATAAACTTCCAGCAGAGGTAGTGAGCTAGTCGACAGCAAATGGCTTCGAACATGCTTGGGATAAACATAGATCTATACTCAGTGTTGATGCGGGAATCCAGCCTGCCGAGCCATTGTCTTCTCCCGGCGAGGGGGTAGGGGAGGGTGGGGAAGCTGTCCCCACCGGGAGAAGACAGTGATTATTGTTAGCGGCCTAAGCAGCCACTAGCAATAATCGAAGGTGAAACCCGGCATGCTGGTTGTACCCAAGTTGATAGATCAATCAACTTGGTACATTCAGGCTGCCCGAACATGGTACAGGATTCGAACCATGTATGGCCTGCTTTAGAATAATCATAATTTTGTTTTATTCATAATTAAGGTTTTGCGTTGACAGGCTTTGGGTGTCAAGATCAGTTTGAGATGCTTATGAGATCATTCAGAATTCCTGACGGGAACATTTGAACCTGAAGTTGACCTTCTTCTGACCTTCATTTGACCTGCTTCAAGCAGGTTTTGTATTGATTTTGACCTGTATGGGAATGCAAAACCCATTTGAAGTGAACAAAAGCCATTTGATACAGTCTGTAAATTTTAATAGAGGGAACATAAATAAAGAGATACCCATAAATAAAAATCTAATTAGATTCCATTTTTCTGCAACTCTCTCAAATTATTTATGATAATGTTTTCTGTGCATCTCCAAGGTGAAATATTTCAACTACTTAAACCAGCATCTCTCAACCAGGATTCTTGGGTTCCTCCAGGGGTTGCTAGCGGTTCCATGAGCAATTATCAATTTCTGCCTCTCACATAAGTAACCGCTGACAAAAATAGTAATTTTAGCTGTCCGTAGGGGTGAGATTCTTCCCAATGACCACAAGTGTAAGAAACATTCTTCCCAGTGACCATCACACTAATTTACAATGAGCTGTAAATAAAGTATATAAATGTAGGAAGGTACATTAGTTATATACTACCTCATTTGATGATTTACTCTGCTGGTTAAACATGTTTAGAACATAGTTTGCCATCAGGCTGCCCAGAAGTTAAGAAGGGGTTAATGCTGCTGGCTCCCAAGTGATCCTGTCTCTGTCCCTTTGTGGTGGGCTATGAATAAAAGGAAAGGTAACCTAGCTGGGTCCTTTGATGTAGATTTACATGGAGGACTGCTGCCACATGCATCTCTGTTCTCACTTTTGGGGCTCCCCTTTGTTGGGTACCCGGTACTTATTCCTATGGACTTTGCACTATATTTAAGGTATGATCTGGGGCAGCCAGAGGTTAGAATTAACTGAAGCAATGTGTGGAGGAAATCTGTGAAAGACTATTTTATACTGGCTTGTGACTGAAAAAGTTTTCAAGTAAATGACCTGGTGCCTAGTCTGAATCTACTTAAAAAGGGATGCATGCATGGCATATCAAGGAACAGGTGTTAAAAAGGGGATAAAGAATAGTTAGTGTGGCTACATTGCAATGATCTAACCGGCAGTGGAAGGAGAAGAGGCTATATGGTCTATGCTAGAGGCAAACAAAGTAATGTCAGGTGCTTAGGCAGCCAGCCAGTGGGAGTTGTTGGTGACCTGGCATGGATGATGAAAGACCCTGGTAATAAGGGGGGTTGGCAGCTTAGCCCCTTGACCTAGCAGTTGGTGCCCCATATACAGGGACCAACATCATGGCACAGGGCATCCCATGTACCTAGCCTGAGGTGTCATTGAAGAGGAATAGTGGGAGTAAGATGCCTTGGGGTGAAGAAGCTCAGGAATGTGTAAAGAAGTGATTTATTTATGTCAGGGAGAAGTCCCTCCATGTCAAAAAAATAAGAGAAAGTCTGAATTGAGTATATAACGACTATACTTTAACATTCCATTAAAAGTAAAAAAAAAAGAAAAGTAAGTCAAAGCTTTCAAAGCTTTGACAGTAGGCCTTCTGCAGAAGCAAAGAGCAATTATGGGTAGGAATCTATAGCATCCAGATTGATTTTTACTTTTCATTAGTTTAGAGTAGTCAGAGGGAAAAAAGAGTGGTTGGCATGGGTTCCTGCAACTTTGCATACTGTCCTTCGGCTTAGTAAATAAAAACAAACATACTTCCTGTTTGGGAAGTCAGATACAAGATATGGATGCCTTTTCTACGTTTTTCAAATTCTTAGACCCCATACACACACTATTAGATTTTCTGCAGATTTTTGTCTTCAGATTTACCAAAACCATATAATATGAGGTCAAACCTTCAGGCTGGGTTCACACTGATACTACACGACAGTCATACGACTTTCATCCTACTTTGCTCTGCGACATCAGTCCTACAACAGTCCTACATCCTTCCGACTTGAATGAACAGGATACTACTTTGATCCAACTTTGTGATAGTCTGACTTGTCCTTTGACCAATCAAAACAATCCCAGTGTGAGATAAATTCCTTTTACTGCTGCTGTAATCACCATGTCGGATGTCAAAAGTCGGATGGTAAGGACAAGGATCCTACTTTGATCTGACTTCAGGCTGGGTTCACACCGATACTACATGACAAAAAAGGGCATGGGTTCCCCCTCTAGGAGCATACCAGGCCCTTCGGTCTGGTATGGATTTTAAGGGGAAACCCCTATGCCAAAAAAATGGCGCGGGGGTCCCCCCAAAATCCATACCAGACCCTTATCCGAGCATGCAGCCCGGTCGGTCAGGAAAGGGGGTGGGGACGAGTGAGCGCCCCTCCTGAACCGTACCAGGCCGCATGCCTCAACATGGGGGGGTGGGTGCTTTGGGGGCAGAGGGGTCCCATGTTGATGAGGACAAGGGCCTCTTCCCAACAACCCTGGCCGTTGGTTGTCGGGGTCTGCGGGCGGGGGACTTATCGGAATCTAGGAGCCCCCTTTAATAAGGGGGCCCCCAGATCCCGGCCCCCACCCTATGTGAATGAGTATGGGGTACATTGTACCCCTACCCATTCACCTGAAAAAATAAAAATAAAAAAAACACACTACACAGGTTTTTAAAGTAATTTATTAGGCAGCTCCTGCGGTCTCTTCCGACTTCTTCTGCCCTCTCTGGCTCTTCTCCACTCTCTCTTCGGTTCTTCTGCCTCTGTCCAGTGTCTTCTGCCGGGCCTCCTCCGCTATCTTCTGTTCTTTTGCCCGCTCTTTTGCTAGCTCTCGCCCAGTCTTCTCCGATGTCTTCTTCCCTCTTCTCTTCTTCCCATGTTGACACGACGCTCTCTCCCGCTCTAATGCCCGGTGCGCCACTACTTATAAAGGCATGGGGCGGGGTCATCGCGCGACGCCATCCAGAGGCCCCGTATGACGTCACCGCCCGGGTATGTCCGATAGAGCATACAAACGGTCGGATTTTCCGTCAAAACCCAGCCATCACACAGTTCCGGTTGGAAAATCCGATCGTGTGTACGGGCCTTTACGACCCCTTTCACACTGAGGCAGTTTTCAGGCATTTTAGTCCTAGAAATAGCCTCTAAAAAGTGCCTGAAAACTCAGCTTAGTGTATTGAGGATGTTTGGAAGGGGGGTTGGGGAGTTTTTTTTTTTTTAAACCCTGAAATTGGTTAGAGAGACTTAGTACTATGTAAAAAAAAAAAAAAGGATCCAGGAAAAAGAACAAGCAGCAGTGACAAGTTTAGTGCCCTGGATTTGTGAGGTCGTAGAATGTTGTAAAAAGATAGATAAACATATGTGAAGTGCTCCTTTGGCAACAGCTTTTTTTGTTTAGAATGACCACAAGTCTGCTTAACTATTGCCACTATCTTAGTGCATTTTACTCTTTAGGCCCCATGCACACTACTGCTCCAACCTACACTCACATTTAGGAGCTTTTGGTGTTTTTTTGCCAAAGCCCCTGAACTCAACTCAGTAAAAGTCTGTGTGTCCATGCATACAGAGACTTTTACCAGAGTTTAGGAGCAGCAGAGTTTAGAGGCAGTAAAATGCTCCTCTCCTGATCGCAGAAGAATCGCGTTCAGGAGAGGAGTGTTTTGACAGAAAAACGCCAAATGCGGCAAAAACACACATAAGCGTGCCTAAACATACCTAAACGTGTCTAAATGCTAGGCGCCTTTAGCAATTCAGTGTTTATTTCAATGGCCAGAATAAATAAAAATTCGGGTCAATTAAATAAACGTCCAATCTCCAAACACGGCTAAACTAGCCTGAACTGGTTTGAAAAAGCGCAGCTTAGGTGAGTTTATAATGCTGACTTTCTCCTATTAGGAGAAACAACAATTTAAATAAACCAGTGTGCATGAGGCCTTAATCATCACATGGACTACTCTAAAATAGGGATGAGCTTCGTGTTCGAGTCAAACCCATGTTCGACTTGAACTCCAGGTGTTCGCCGAATTGCGAGTGGCGCGTCGCGGCCCATAATTCACTGCGGCATCGCAGTGCATTGCTGGCTGATGATTGGCCAAGCATGCACTATGACCCGCATGCTTTGGCCAATCACAGCGCAGAAAAAACGGAGAGCTGTAATTGGCCAAAGCCAGGGTGGCTTTGGCCAATTATGGCTCAGAGGGTTTAGTACACGCCCCACACTATATAAGGCCACCGGCTCGGCGGCCTTGTGTAGTGTGTTGGAGTTGTGAAAAGAGAAAGCGTACAGAGACAGACAGTGTCATTTATATTGAGTTAGATAGAGCAGGCAGGCGAGTCAGTTAGCTGCAGTTACAGTGTGTAGAGGATATATATGCATCCTAGGTGTTGTATATATATTTATACACTGTTTCAGTTTAGCTAGATCCGTTCCTGGTTTTCTCTATACTGTGACAGGCAGGCAGGTGATTGTGCTAGCTGCAGACAGTGTCAGGGCTGGGCTCAGCCCTTCCTTCTCTGTGCTGGCAGCTCAGCTGTCAGCTAATTGCCAGCTTTCATCTCTCCAGTGATTCACCTGTTGAGGATCCGCTCGTCAGCTGCCTACTTAAGGACTTCCAGTCGATTTGCTCCTCGCCTTCGCCTGTGTTAACATCACTACAGACTTACTCCTGTGCACTTCTGTCTCAGTCTGATTCATGGTTCCTGACAGTAGGCGAAGGCCATGAATTCAGAAGATGCAGCCAATCCACTCGTTGATAATACTGTTTCCAGATTGGATGACCTGGATCACCGCATAGATCAGGTTGCCACGGCGATAAGGATGCTCCTGAGTCACACGGATCATCTAGAGTCTCCTACTGAGGCCGCTACGGTAGTCCCTGTGCAGGCACCCACCTCGAGTATTACCCCTTTAAGAGGTATGTCTGGTTCCGCTCCACTTCCCCAGCGATTTGGGGGCGATCCAGTTCAGTGCAGAGGGTTTCTCAACCAGGTTGAGATATACTTTGAGATGCTGCCCCAGGCGTTTCCCACGGACAGAAGCAAAGTGGATTTCGTGATATCTTTGCTTTCTGACAGAGCCTTGGCCTGGGCAAACCCTCTATGGGAGACGCAGAAACCTGTGGTCCTGAGTTACCCAGAATTTGTGGCTTCCTTCAAAAGGGTATTTGATGTTCCCGCACCCCCGCTTCTGCTGCCAAGTGCCTCATGTCCATCAAACAGAGTACGAGGAAGGTTGCCGATTATGCCATTGAATTCCGTACTCTGGCAGCAGAGGTTGCTTGGAACAATGAGGCCCTCGTGGCTGCTTTTTCTCATGGTCTCTCGGATAACATCAAGGATGAGATAGCAGCCCAAGATATACCCACTGAGCTGGAGAAGTTGGTCACGTTTGCCATCCTCATTGACTCCAGACTCAGAGAAAGACCCTCTGTTAAGGAGCGCTTGCGGAAGCCTCCTGTACGTTTGTCTCCAAGCTTTGCAGTCCCACCCTTGCCTCCCTCACCTCCCATGCCTCCTGGTACCGAGTCGGTCTTTGAAGATGAACCCATGCACTTGGGCTTCACGCATCTCTCTGCGGATGAGAGAGCCCTTAGGAGGAGGGAGAGATTGTGTCTTTATTGTGGCCAGGCCGGTCACTTTTTGAAGTCTTGTCCTACCCGTCCTGGGAACGCCCGAACCTTGAGGTCCTGTCGTGGACAGACCTTAGGTGGCGTTGTTTCGTCTCCAGTTGCCCAGAAGGATAAGCCCCTGGTTTCAGTTATCCTGTCTTGGGCTGAGTCGTCTATCGAGATACAGGCTCTAATCGACTTCGGGGCTGCAGGCCTGTTCATTGATGCTGCCTTTGTGTCTAAGCACTCGATTCCGCTGCAGCTGCGTGACACTCCACTTGCCATTGAGGCTCTTGACGGGAGACCTCTACAGCCTGCCCATGTGACTCATGAGACTGTTCCATTGTCCATGGCCGTAGGGGCTCTTCACCATGAGATAATCCAATTCCAAGTTATTTCCAAGTTTCCGCTGGTTATTGGTTATCCTTGGTTACAGAGGCACAACCCGTCTTTTGATTGGCTCCGTGCTGAGGTTCTGTCCTGGTCGCCACATTGCAGTGAGAGATGCTTCCAGAAGGTAGCCAAGGTCCTGTGCACCTCTTCACTCTCCTCCCTGCCGAAAGGGGGAACCGTGATTTTAGCGATGTCTTTAAAAAAGGTCAAGCCGGTACGTTGCCTCCACACCGGTCATATGATTGCGCAATTGACCTTCAACCTGGTGCCATACCCCCTCGTGGCCGGGTTTACCCTTTGTCGGTCTTGGAAGATAAGGCCATGGAGGAGTATGTTGCAGACACACTTTCTCGAGGTTTCATCCGCAAATCCTCGTCTCCTGCTGGTGCTGGGTTTTTTTTCGTGAAGAAGAAGAGTGGTGAACTGAGACCTTGTATCGATTATAGGGTTCTCAATCGTTCCACCATTAAGAATGCCTATCCGATTCCATTGATTACGGAGTTATTTGACCGCCTCAAGGGAGCAGGTCTTCAACTGGACCTTCTTTCCAGTATGCGCATATCTAATGTGTTTCATGTCTCCTTATTGAAACCTTTGGTCTGCAACCGTTTTACCACCTTGGTGCCACGTCCTCACCCTATACAGGTTGAGAACCATGAGGAGTATGAAGTACAGTCCATTGTTGACTCCCGTAGGATCCGTGGGCGCATACAGTACCTGGTGCATTGGAGGGGCTACGGTCCGGAGGAACGCTCTTGGGTCCCATCCTCGGACGTACACGCCCCTGTCCTCCTCCGTGATTTCCATAGACATTTTCCCCTCAAGCCCGGTAGTCCTCTGAGGGGGAGGGGTCATTGAGGAGGCGGTACTGTCAGGGCTGGGCTCAGCCCTTCCTTCTCTGTGCTTGCAGCTCAGCTGTCAGCTAATTGCCAGCTTCCATCTCTCCAGTGATTCACCTGTTGAGGATCCGCTCGTCAGCTGCCTACTTAAGGACTTCCAGTTCATTTGCTCTTCGCCTTCGCCTGTGTTAACATCACTACAGACTTTCTCCTGTGTTCCAGTTGAAGACCTGCTTTACTACGTTCCCTCTGGCTACAGATCCTGCTTGCCGAACTTTTACCTTTATCCCTGGCTCTTGGACTTTGGCTTGGCTGACTACCCGATCCGGTTATTGACCCCTGGCTATGTTTTGACTACGCTACTCTGTTTGCCTTTTTATTTTTATTAATAAACAAGTGTTATTTAACGGCACTTCTGTCTCCGTCTGATTCATGGTTCCTGACAGACTGTCAGTGTTTCACTTAGTGTACTGTGTGCTTTGCATAGCGTTCACCTAAAGCTTACCTGAATACAGTTAGTGAGTGACTAATAGTGGTGTTCTCATAATTAAACCACAGGCAGAGAGCTGCAAGTATTTTCAATGTACTGTGTCCCTCTCTGCACAGTTTTCACCTGAAATTAACTGCTGTTGCTGCTGCTGCTTTTCCTATACTAATACCACAGCACGCAGTTGATTCTGATAGCTGCATTATCAGTACAGACAAATATATATATATATATATATATATATATATATATATATATATACATATACATTCCACCTTTGTGCAGCTACATATCACTGTAGGCCATTAGTATGTCTGGAAGGCAAACAAGGAGAGGCAGGCAGTCACGAGGCAATAAAAGAGGGCAAGCAGGCTCTGTGTCTAGAGGCAACAGTGCTGCTGGTCGTGGACACGGTGCATCCTCATCAGCACGTGGCCGTGAGACACGCTTGTCTTTCTTTTCGGCAGCTGGCCATGTTGAGCCGCAACATGCCCAAGACTTGGTAGAGTGGATGACCAAGCCGTCCTCATCCTCCTCGTCCTCTCTTACCCAGGCTCAGGGTACTTTGTCTGGCAAAGCAGCTGCCAAAGTGGCCTCTTCCCTTGGCTCAATGGCATCAGTCACTCCTTCCCTAGCCCCACCATGTCCTCCTCAGGAGTCCCCCGAACTGTTTGACCACAGTGTTGGGTACATGCTCCAGGAGGATGCCCAGTGTTTTGAAGGCTCCGATGATGGAACCCAGCTGGAGGAAGGCAGTAACGTGAGCTCAGAGAGAGGGGGTAGTAACGTGAGCCCAGAGAGAGGGGGTGCCCAACAAGGACAGCTATCTGGCAGTCATGTTCCCTCAGCTGCAGCATACTGCCAGATTGACTCCAGTGATGAGGAGGGAGGGGATGATGAGGTCACTGACTCCACGTGGGTGCCTGATAGGAGAGAGGAGGAGGAGGAGGCACATCTCCAAATAAGCAGGATGCCCTCCAGGGGCCAGCTCAAGGGCAGCACACCGACCGCATCACACCGCAGAGCTCCGCATGTGCCGGGCGCTGCTGTCTCTGCGCTTTATTCCAAAAGTTCTTTGGTGTGGGCCTTTTTTCAGACGTGTGCAGCAGATCGCACTGTTGCCATTTGCAACATATGTCTAAAGCGTATCTCGCGTGGCCAAAACATCAGCCGCTTGGGCACCACGTGCTTGACCAGACATATGTTGACCTGCCATGCAGTCCATTGGCAAGCGTACCTAAAAGACCCACACCAAAGAACATCCTCATCAGCTGGGATCTCCAATATACCTTCAGTCTTCTCTGAAACCTGCACTGAGAGGAATGAAGGTGTAGAATTCGGTGTGTCACAGCCAAGTACTTGAGGACAATCTGCTAACGGTACACCGACGTCCGATTCTAGCAGGCAAATTTCCCTGCCCCAGCTGCTGCACCGCTGAAAGAAGTTAGCTCCCAGCCATCCACATGCCCAGCTGTTGAATGCTAGCTTGGCTAAATTGCTAGCACTTCAACTGCTGCCTTTTCAGTTGGTAGACTCTACCCCCTTCCGTGAGTTTGTTGAATGTGCGGTTCCTCAGTGGCAGGTTCCGGAACGCCACTTTTTCTCACGGAAGGCGATTCCGGCTCTCTACTGACATGTGGAAGGCAATGTCTTGGCCTCGCTGGACAGGGTGGTCAGTGGTAAGGTGCATATTACAGCTTACTCATGGTCCAGCAGGCATGGACAGGGATGTTACCTATCTTTCATGGCGCATTGCGTGACTCTGCTGGCAGCTGGGAAGGATGCAGGACAAAGTGCAGTAGTGTTGGAGGTTGGAGGTTGGAGGTTGTTCCGCCACCACGCCTCCAAAATGTTTCTACTGGTGATTTTGACACACCTCTCACCTCCACCACCTCCTCTTCTTCTTCCTCCATGGCCTCTACCTGTGCTTTGTCCTCGGAACCAGCGGTGCTCCATAGGCGTTCAAGGGGCTACGCAAATACGCAGGCAAAAAGATGCCATGCGGTGCTTGAGCTGGTGTGCTTGGGGGACAGGAGCCACACTGGGGCAGAGATTCTATCAGATCTGCTAGGGCAGGCTCAGAGGTGGTTGACGCCATGCCAGCTTAAGCCAGGAAAGGTGGTTTGCGACAATGGCATCAACCTCCTCTCCGCTCTCCGACAAGGACAACTGACCCATGTGCCCTGTTTGGCTCACGTCCTTAACTTGGTGGTGCAGCGGTTATTGGGCAGATACCCGGGCTTACAGGAGGTCCTGAAGCAGGCCAGAAAACTCTGTGGGCATTTCTGACGGTCATATAATGCCAGTGCTCGGCTGGCTGAGCTGCAAAAGGATTACAATCTGCCCAAGAACCGCCTAATCTGTGACATGACCACCAGGTTTAACTCTACGTTGACCATGCTGCAGCAGCTGCACACGCACCAGAGGGCCATCAATGAGTATTGTAACAGCACCCCAATATCAAGGAGTAAAACGCCGTTTACGATGTTCCCTCTCCTAGACACACATCCACTCACTACCAATATCCACAGCCAAACGACCCTTTCCCATAGGACCCGATCCCCTTAGAAGGACGAGACGCACTCTGTCTTCTTCTGTAATAGGAATGACTTTATTATTGAGAAACATTGTAACTTTATACACAATTCAATACACATGATTTAACATGAACAAGGGCCCAGCTCCACCCACACATCCCAAGACTCAACACCTCATCCTGACGTCTGCTAGGCTTCAAAAGATCCCACACAATACACATCTTCTCACAAAGGGTTGGCAGCCAGTCTGTCTGGAACTTTACAATACACACAAGGACAGACTTAATGAACAATAGAATGCAAAACACCTTAATTCCTCACAGCAATGATTACATAACCCCCACACACAGTATACATCCAATCTATATACAATGTATATACAGCCTTGAATATGGCTATCACAGACCATATCGGGGGTTTCTTTTATTCACCCTGTGTCCAAAGTGACCCCACTGTCACACATCTCCCCTTTCGGCAGGGGACTAACAGAGGAGGGGACCCCAGACGGGTCTACTCCGAAGTTAGTCCATGGGTCCATTCTTCCAATGCTGGTATCCACCCAGTACCACAAATGAATTGCTCCAAGCAGAGCATTACTTACCCAGCCAACCTCTGCCTCTCTCAGAGAACATACCCGCCGCTGGGGAGAAGACAGGGTGACTGGGCTCAGTCCGTCATGCTGTTCGGGATCTGGGTCGACTGCCCGGCATCCCTGGGGTATACAAGTGGAGACTGAAGTCCCATCCACTTGTGGTAGGTGGAAATCCCCCAGTGCTTGCAAAGCAAGGCTGACATCCTCCTGTCTCAGTGTCACATCATTTTCTGGGGTTGTGTCAGTGAGGACTGAAGTCCCATCTACTACCACAGGAACTCCCTCTTCTGTTAGTTGAGAGCAGAGGCCCGTGGCACTCGGCTCTGTTGCCAGCTCTTCTGCTGGGTTGCTGTGAGTGGAGACCGCCGTCCCATCCACCGATATCCGCTCAAGTGGCAGTTGTGTGCAGCGGCCAGTAGCATTCTGCCCTGCTGCCAGTGATTCAGCTGGGGGTAAAAGCTTTACCACCCCAGCTTGTTGCTGGAGAGAGGGGCCAACTGCCCCGGCTCCCTGAAACTCCACAGTTGTTTCCGGTGCTGGGCAGAGGTTGCTATCACTCTGCCCTGTTGCCAGCACTTCTGCTGGGGACTCCACACCATCTGCTCTGGCTACCTGTTGGGGAGGGAAAATGGCTGCTTCTCCCCCCTGCATCTCTGAAATCCACTCAGAAAGAGGAACCATCACCTTCTCAACTCGGGCCTCCAAAACTGCCATGGGTGTAGAGCAGGGTCTGTAGTACTCTGTCCTGCTGCCAGTACTTGGGCAGGCGATGCATAATCCCTAACATCCTCTGAACAGTCCCTTAAGTCCATACCTTCTGTAATCTGTGGCTGGGGAGATGAGCCAACTGCCCTAGCTCCCTGGAACTCCATATCATCCACTTCGGCTTTAAGGGTGGCAATCTTCAGCTTTTCCACTGCCGATTCTTCAGCCAGGCTAGCTCCCTGGAACTCCATATCATCCACTTCGGCTTTAGGGGTGGCAATCTTCAGATTTTTCACTGCTGATTCTTCAGCCAGGATTTCATAGTTGTCAACTGGTATTTCCTGATAGTCCCAGGCAAAGGGAGCCCCACCCTGCTGCTGAGCAGATTCTAGCAGCTGTCTGTGGGCGATCTCCGATTGTCGTATTTCCGCCATTCTCCACTCATGTTGCCGCTCTAGTTCTCTCTTTTGTCGCGCATCCTGCAGCTGTATGCCTCTAATGGCTTCCTGAATGGCGGTCTCTGATGGGTTAGCACCATATAATGCCAACCGCTGTTGCACTCGTTGCTGAAACAAATCTTCAACTGACCGGGGTCCTGCATCACCATCTCTCTGGTCCATCTCGGCTCTCAAGTAAGTCTTTCAGCGTGACTTTCCTGCAGGCTGCATAGCTGGTCATTCACTGTGGTGGCTTGGAGTGTCCCAGGAACTGGAGGGAAAATCCCGCTGCTGCCAACCAATGTAACAGCACCCCAATATCAAGGAGTAAAATGCCGTTTACGATGTTCCCTCTCCTAGACACACATCCACTCGCTACCAATATCCACAGCCAAACGACCCTTTCCCATAGGACCCGATCCCCTTAGAAGGACGAGACGCACTCTGTCTTCTTCTGTAATAGGAATGACTTTATTATTGAGAAACATTGTAACTTTATACACAATTCAATACACATGATTTAACATGAACAAGGGCCCAGCTCCACCCACACATCCCAAGACTCAACACCTCATCCTGACGTCTGCTAGGCTTCAAAAGATCCCACACAATACACATCTTCTCACAAAGGGTTGGCAGCCAGTCTGTCTGGCACTTTACAATACACACAAGGACAGACTTAATGAACAATAGAATGCAAAACACCTTAATTCCTCACAGCAATGATTACATAACCCCCACACACAGTATACATCCAATCTATATACAATGTATATACAGCCTTGAATATGGCTATCACAGACCATATCGGGGGTTTCTTTTATTCACCCTGTGTCCAAAGTGACCCCACTGTCACAAGTATCTGTTGCAATATGGCACCAGGACAGTGTCAGGGGAGCTTGGATTTTTTTCCCCGCGCCAGTGGGCCATGATCAGGGATGCATGCACTGTCCTGGCACCATTTGAGGAGGCCACGAGGATGGTGAGCAGTGACAATGCATGCATCAGTGACACTGTACCTCTTGTCCACCTGTTGGAGCACACGCTGCGTGGAATAATGGACAGGGCACTTGAGGCAGAACAAAGGCAGGAAGAGGAGGACTTCCTTACCTCTCAAGGCCCCCTTTACCCAGACAGTGTTCCTGCTGGCCCGGCTATCACACAGGAAGAGGAGGAGGAGGATTATTGTGTCAGCATGGAGGTGGAGCCTAGCACTCAGCATCAGCAGCAGTCTTCAAGGGATCAATTACAGTCCAAAGACACCCATGGACTTGTACGTGGCTGGGAGGAGGTGGTTGCGGATCATGTCGTCCTCAGTGACCCAGAGGACTCTGCACCGAATGCCTCAGCAAACCTACGCTGCATGGCCTCCCTGATCCTGCAAAGCCTGCGCAAGGATCCTCGTATTCGTGCGATCAAGGAGAGGGATCATTACTGACTGGCAACCCTCCTTGATCCACGTTACAAGGGTAAGGTTGCGGACCTTATCTTGCCGTCGCAGAGGGAGCAGAGGATGAAGCATCTTCAGGAGGCCTTGCAGAAAGGTCTGTGCAACGCGTTCCCAGAAACTGGGAGGTTACAAATTCCTGGTCCTGGATAACATGTTGCTGAGGCTCCAGTCAGTCAAAGAAGGAGCGGTGGAGAAGGTGGCCGTCTGACCGATGCGTTCAGACAATTTTTTAGTACGCAGCCCCAAGGTATGATCGCTTCCGGCAACTATCGCCAGTGTCTGGTTTACATGGTGCAGGAATACCTAGGGGCAAGATCAGACTTGGACACCTTTCCCACAGAAAATCCTCTGGGTTACTGAGTCTTGAGGATGGATCACTGGCCAGAGCTTGCACAGTATGCAATTGAGGTACTGGCCTGTCCTGCATCCAGCGTTCTGTCGAAACGCACATTCAGTGCTGCTGGAGGCTTTGTAACCGAATAATTTTATTGGAAATGTCGGATCCCTTCAAGATTGCCTATGCTGATGCTGAGTGACTATCCTGTTTTGCTGAGTGACTTCCTCCTCAATAATCATGCTGATAGCTTGAAAGAACATTTTTGGTTCTGGGCACCGGTGGCTAAGGCCCAATTTTTCAGCCCCTGTTTACCAGGGGCGTGTATTTACAATTTTTGATGCAATGCTTTGCAGCAGGGCTCATTGCTATGCTCCAACTACAGTATCTGTGAGGGGTTGCAGTGTTGTGGCACCAGCACCAGTGCCTAAGGCCCAATTTTTCTGCCCCTGTTTAACAGGGGCGTGTAGTTACAATTTTTGATGCAATACTTTGCAGCAGGGCTCATTGCTGCTCTCCAAGTAGAGTATCTGTGAGGGGTTGCAGTGTTGTGGCACCAGCACCAGTGCCTAAGGCCCAATTTTTCTGCCCCTGTTTAACAGGGGCGTGTAATTACAATTTTTGATGCAATACTTTGCAACAGGGCTCATTGCTGCACTCCAAGTACAGTATCTGTGAGGGGTTGCAGTGTTGTGGCACCAGTGCCTAAGGCACAATTTTTATGCCCCTGTTCAACAGGGGCATGTAATTACAATTCTTGATCTAATAATTCACAGCAGGGCCCATTCCTGCGCCCACCAAGAGTAACTGTGAGGGCTTACAGTTTTGTGGCAACACCACCACCACCACCACCAAAGGCTCAATTTTTCAGCCCCTGTTCAACAGGGGCATGTGATTACAATTCTTAATCTAATATTTCACAGCTGGGCCCATTCCTGCGCCCACCAAAAGTAAGTGTGAGGGCTTACAGTGTTGTGGCAACACCAACACCTAAGGGCCAAATTTCTGCAGAATATATACGGCAGGCCCCTACTTTCAAACATCCAACTTGCAAACGACTCCTACTTGCAAACAGAAGGAGATAACAGGAAGTGAGAGGAAATTTACCCCTAGGAAGGGAAATTCTCTGCTGTAAGAGTTAATATGGGAAAAAGGTGTCTCCTCTCCACTGATGCTTTATGACCAATCCTTGTTTCAATAAAAACCCCAAATTTTCAAAAAACATTTTTCATTGGAACGGAAAGTGAGGTGAAATGTTCTGAACAGGTGCACAGACAGCAAAACAAATGTTACAGGGGTGATAACCCTTCCATATGTTTTCCAAAAAGCTTAAAAATAGATTTTTTGGCTGGAGCTACATTTAAAAAATGTACCTGTTCCAAATTATAAACAGATTCTACTTAAGAACAAACCTACAGTCCCTGTCTTGTTTGCACCGCCTGTATACTGCTGTTCAAAGTATATAGGGCCTATTTTTAATTTGGGTGCAGGGTTCCCCTTAATATCCATGCCATTTTTCTCAATGATTTTCATCCATATTGCCGGGACCAGACATTACATTGAAGCCACAAGCAGTTTTAAATAACTTTTTTTCCTTTAGAAATGTCATTTTGTGCAGGGACAGTTCTAAACACGGGAAACATGTGCCACTTCACAGGCATACTTTAGACACCCCCAGGTACGATATTTTAAGGAATATTTTACTTTTTTTTTCACTTTATGCATCATTAAAATCACTGCTCCCGAAAAAACGGCTGTTTTTATAACTTCTTTTTGCATTGATACATGTCCCCTGGGGCAGGACCCGGGTCCCCAAACTCTTTTTAGGACAATAACTTGCAAATTAGCCGTTATATTTAGCACTTTTGATTTTGAACGTTAGCGTCCATTGTATTTAATAGGGTTCTAAATTTGCGCAAACTTTCTGTCCGTTCGCAGGTTCTCGTGCGAAACGAACCGGGGGGTGTTCGGCTCATCCCTCCTCTAAAACAGAAAATAAAACTGTATCAATAACAACATTTCTCCAATATTGTAGTAAAAACCCTTGCATTATGATAATAGCTTGTGCTATTGTTTAACTGCTTCCCATGTTGTAGAATGACGGTCGGGCGGCACTGCTAATGTTCTGGGAGGACATCATATGACGTCCTCCCATTCTTGGCGCGCAGCGCTGCGATTTCTGGTACACTGTGTCCTTCGGACACAGCTCATCACCGATCACTGTAAAGAGCCAATGACATAGGCTCTTTACCATGTGATCAGCTGTGTCCAATCACAACTGATCACATGTAAACAAATGCCAGTTATTAGCATTTCCTTTCCTCAGCGCTGTCAGTGTCTTAGGAAAGGAAAGTGGATCAGGGCACTGAATATCAGTGCCACGATTATCAGTGCAGCATATCAGTGCCCATCAGTGCTGTCCATCAGTGCAGCATATCACTGCCCATCAGTGCCACCTATCAGTGCCCATTAATGCCACCTATCAGTGCCACCTCATCAGTGCCCATCAGTACAGCCTCATCAGTGCCCGTCAGTGCAGCCTCATCAGTGCCCATCAGTGCCCATCAGTGCAGCCTCATCAGTGCCCATCAGTGCAGCCTCATCAGCGCACATCAGTGAAGAAGAAAAATTACTTATTTGCAAAATTTTACATCAGAAATTAAGAACATTTTGTTTTTGAAAACTTTTTGGTCTCTTTTTGATTGTTTAGCAAACAATAAAAACCCCAGTGGTGATTAAATACCACCAAAAGAAAGTTCTATTTGTGTAAAAAAAAAAAATATATAAAATTTTTATTTGTGTGCAGTGTTGCATGACCGTGCAAATGTCATTCAAAGTGTGACAGCGCTGAAAGCTGAAAATTGGCCTGGGCAGGAAGGGGGTGAAAGTGCCCAGTATTGAGGTGGTTGAAAAAATTGTTATCTTGAGAGTAATACCTTGATCAGCTTGTGATTTAACTTGCGATAAATTGAAATGACCATGTTGCAAACAAGAATACTGTCAACAAAAGGTTAATCTAAATATGCTGTGCGATTAAAAATCCCTGGTGTAGCTTAGGGCTGGTTAATAGTGTGAAGGTCCACCAGGGATTGAAGACACACTTCACATTGTAAGTGAGCTGTTCCATCATCATGTCTATAAAATAATTTGAAAATTAATGTAGGTCTTAAAAAGCAGATGACTTTTCATTTCCTTCCCCTTTCCTGCATGATCAATTTTCCTCACCTCGCTTGGCATTTGTAAAGGTTTAGAAGTGTCAGTGGAACTTAGATGAGCTTGTGATGTAGTCTGATTAAATATAGGCGCTTTTCAATTGTTCAAGGACACTGAATAGGACAATACCGATTTCTACATAAACATTAACATCAGAGTATTTCTGGAGTCTTTTGTATAAATCAAGACCAGTTTTATATATATAAAAAATAAGACAAACAGTTTTCCTTAATTTATGTTATATAAACATTTCTGGTTCAATTATGATACAAAACATCTGATGGTTAAACAGCTATAGGTATACTGTACAGAAAACAGGAAACCCTGGAGCACTGTAACCTCAGAAAATGAAATTTTCACGCAGAATTTCCCATGTCTCCACATAAAACAGGACTTCTGGTAACATACAGTGCCTTGAAAAAGTATTCATACCGCTTGAAATTTTCCACATTTTGTCATGTTACAACCAAAAACGTAAAAGTATTTTATTGTGATTTTATGTGATAGACCAACACAAAGTGGGACACATAATTGTGAAGCGGAAGGAAAATGATAAATGGTTTTCAACATCTTTTACAAATGAAAAACTGAAAAGTGTGGCATTTGTATTCAGCCCCCTTTACTCTGATGCCCCTAACTAAAATCTAGTGGAACCAATTGCCTTCAGAAGTCACCAATTTAGTAAATAGAGTCCACCTGCGTGTAATTTAATCTCAGTATAAATACAGCTGTTTTGTGAAGCCCTCAGAGGTTTGTTGGCGAACCTTTGTGAACAAACAGAATCATAAAGGTCAAGGAACACACCAGAACCCCCTTTAAATGAGACATCCCCCCTCTCCCCACCTTGTTGTACTCACAGCTCTCACAGGAAGTTGCCTGTCATCCACCTTCGAGACGGCCGGGATCAGTCAGAGAAACTGGAAGTGAAGTCACAGGACCCGCCAATCACACACCACAGCAGAGAAAAATGCTATAGACTTATAGAAGGAGTGTTCTGGGTGCAGAGCTCATCGCTCCGAGGACTTTCTGAAGAAAGCCAATAGAGCTTCTTGTTTGCAATCACGTGATTGGAAACACGTCATGCTTTCTATACCAGCTCTGTGTCCAGCGCCCTGCACACACTTAAAGGGCCATTATTTTTATTTATTTTTTCTCAGTGATTGCAGCACGTCATGCTTCCCATACATTTTTTTTATGATAAGTAGCTTTGGGGGGGGCAGTGCCCCTGCTCCTCCTATGGGTGGGCCGCCATGACTATACTGTACATACATTTGATGAGGTTTAAAGCCCAACTCCAGACAAAACTTTTTTTTTTTTGGATACAGGCTTAGGAAGAATTTCTGTCAAATTTCAGCTCAATTCATGTCCAAAAGTAGTCCATCCAGTCTGCCCTTTTATTTTTTGTACATTTATGTATTTTGTCAATCAAATCCTGTGAGCAGAGAGTGTGTGTGTGTGTGTGTGTGTGTGTGGGGGGGGGGGGCGGATCAAGTCTGCACATCTGCCCCGATAGCAAGCAGCTTGCTATCGGGGCAGACAGAGAAGAGAAGGAGCAAAAAGTGCTGGCAGGGGGTCCCAAAAGAGGAGGATTGGGAGCCACCCTGTGCAATAACTTTGAACAGAGCTGGTAAGTATAACATGTTTATTATTTAATATTTTGAATTTTAATATAAATAAAAACTTTTGGATACACTTATGGCTAATGACTAGTCAAAAGTTTCAGTTAGATAATGGAGCCTCTAATTAGTCTACGTCTGTTGTGCTATTGATTTAGTTAACCCACTGTGTTCTAAATATTTACTAAAAAGTTACTAAAGTTTAATACTGTATATTGTGAAAACCTATAAAAAAAACAGAAATGAAAAAAATAGAACAAAAGCAAAATAATATGGACCCAAAACTATTACACTTTTTCTGTTTCCCAGGCATGCTAGCTTACTGGAACCCTCATAATGTGCTTCATTAGCACTGATTTCTACTAAATATGCAACCTAATCAGACTAAACAACACTAAACAGCTGGCCACACACCAGTAGAATTTAGTTTCAATAACGTTTTATTTTCTAATAGTTAGGGGGTCAAATTGACAGTAGTGATAAGAAAATTCAAAGGAGCAGGATGGAAACATTTTCTTAAATGAACAAAGTTCTAACAAAGGTCTTGCATGTGAGGCCTGTAATTGACAGCCTGGCGTCATCTTCTCTATGATGGAAATAATTAGATGTCTGAAGACAAAAGAAAATCTATCCAGACATGACTAACTCTAAATTATAACAAATGCAAACATTCTTCTATAAAAGACATGCCAATACTAGCCATGCATGTGTATGCTAGTGACTATAAAGCCCTGTACACACGGTCGGACTTCCATCAGACTTTTCCTTGGATTTTTGTCAGAACGGAGTTGGCCGGGCACACCCATAGCATACACACCACAGGACTTTTCTGCAAACTTTCCCAAAACTTTTTGCAACATCACATGGTTTTTCTTCTCTTTTCTGCTCTTTACCGCCACCCTTTGGTAAACTTCTTCTATTGTTGGTTGATTTTAACATTGGTTGTTTTGTCCATCGGACAAAAGTCCTATGGTTTTCTGTACACACAGTAGGACTTTGCTCCATTGGACTTTTGTTGGGCAAAAGTTTGTCCGTTCGCAGACCCAACTTTTGTCCGATGAAAACAAAACCAAACTCAAAAAAGTTTGTCCGATGGAGCGTACACACGGTTGGATTGTTGGTCCAACTTGCTTAAAACTAAGTTTGTTGGGCAAAAGTCCGACCGTGTGTACGGGGCTTAAGGAAACCATACAGATATTCTGAATGCATCCTAAGCGAATGTTTTCAGGTGCATCTTTTCAAATAAGCTATGTGTATGAAAATGCTGTATCCAAATTTGGGGTTCAAATAAGTATTGTGGTGGTCAGCAGAATGGACAGTTTAACTTCTCCCTCCTGCTACTGTAGTTTTAATGACACTACAGAACTAGCTATGATCCTTTCAAAACAGGCATTAGGCAACCGTTAACTAACGCCATGTGTAGACTTAGCTAAAGCCTTCTATGCTGATGAAATGTAGAAATGTATCAAGGGGTTCTTTAGCCTGTTTAAAAAAAAAAATTAAAGGTCAGCAGCTAGAAATACTGTGGCAGCTGATATTTAACAAACGACTATTTACCTGTCCAGGGATCCATCACCATCCTTACCCGTGTCAGTTTTTTGCTGGTCTTCGGGTCCCCGATGCTGGCATGTTAACTGTGGGAAGACGGCTTTGACTCCTTGTGGCTTTACAGCCGGCTGTCCAATGTACATGCACGAGCCGCACTGCCCTTTAGGAATGGGCTTGCAGCCTTCTGGGACCTATGACCACCGGACGCGGGAGAGGGTGCCTGTCAAAACCAGGTATTCGCTTCCCCCACCCAAAACAAAAGTTCCAAAAAAAGAAGAGGAGATGGAGGGGGCATAAAGCGGTACTTCCCCTTTAGGATGAAGTTCCGCTTTAAGATATTTGGAGCCAGTCTCTGAGATTATACAAGAACTAATATAACAAACTGTGGTATAGAAAGCTCAAGATGTACCAATACAATACTGTTACAAACACCATCTTAGGAATTAATTTGTGAGCAGATATTGGTTAGCTTTCAAAGTAAAAGACGAGCCCAAACATGTCCCGATGTACACTTTCTGATCAAATGTGAACGAGCATTAAAATGTTGAAATAAAAATGGTTGGGTTTGCATACACAATGCATTCTTTGCAAACACAGTACTCCATTCATCTTGAGGACTGAAGATACATCCAGAGACAAAATGTTTGATTGTTTATGTATGTTGCATGAATGTTGGATTTTGATAAAGCGCAGGCGCGCAAAACACCCAGCAGCTTGCGGTTCACCACAACACACAGGCTTCTTGGTTTCCCTGTTTCCGGAGCGGTAGTGACATAACTCAGCGTGCCTGGTTCCTGTGGCTCTGCTCGGCTCTCCCGCTAGCTACCACCCCACAGCGGGTGCTACATCTCACCGCCCGTAGCCCAGGCCGGCTCCCTCCTGCTACCAACTTAGGACATCACAGCGGTTGACACAGCGCCCCCCGCATTCTGCGGTTTCCACCTCGGGCACAAGTGGAGCGTGACCACGAGCCTGTAGGCAGCGGGCTGATAACCACCTCCCACCTCCCATCCTATGCATTAAGGTGAAAAAACATCCGATGCTTACCTGCCCCGCTGAGCCCCCGTTTACTTACCTGAACCCTCGAAAGTCCTGCGTCAAGAACGCGCTCGATTTCGGGCCGGTCAATTTGGCTCATCATTGGATAGATTGATAGCAGCGCAGCCATTGGCTCGCGCTGCTGTCAATCAAATCCAATGATGCGGGCGCCGGGGGGCGGGGCCGAGTCCAGCATTCGTGTCTATGGATGCAAATGCTGGACTCGGGAGAGTACCTGCAAGGTAACGCCCTTGGGAAAGCGCTTTCCAGGGGGGTTAGCTGATGTGGGGAGGAGCCGAGACAGCCGCCGAAGGACACCAGAAGATGTGGATCGGGGCCACTCTGTGAAAAACGAGCAGAGGTAAGTATGATATGTTTGTTATTTTTTTAAACAAACCTTTAGTAACACTTTAAGCTCCTACCTATGTGCACTTCTAGTAACCATACCCCACCCCCTGTTCTGCTCCCTACTATTGCCCTAATTCTCTGGAATTCAGAATTTAAAAATCTCCCAGGTATGGATATATGGCATGTTCTAATGCTGACTGGTTTGTAAATATTCAGCTTCAAGCAAGTCTATGGCCTGGCACAAGCATGCAGCCAGTAAAGACAGGACCAGGAGGACATCCCCTCAACCCACATCTCTAGAAAAATTTTAGCAACTGCAGCTCTGTTATTTCTATCCTAACAGGTTCATGATGCAGCATGATACAATATTTTTTGAAACCTTCTTATATTGCCCTTTACATTGTGGCCGGACTGCAGAGAACGGCTTAGGCCACACTATTTAATTGACATGGTGCGCATGCATTGACAACAGATAGAGAGTAAATATCTCCTCACCAGCTTGTTATGATCTGAAATAATTTGCCTGGTCTGACACCATTCTCTTCCTCTTCACACTTCGACTTTCATTCATTTTCAGATGTGATTGGTTTTCATGTTCTAACACTTACCTGTCATTCATCTCTCTAAGGGCAGCGCACATTCCAGACACTCAGCATGAACCATCCTAACACAATTTCATGGAAAAGAAGCAACTTTGCTGAATAGGCTTGGAGATTATTATATAGAAGGGAAACTATGTACATTACTGTCATTGTATTTTACATTTTATTAAGTGCATTGTCTGAAAATGAGAACTACTTAAGGAGGGAATGAGTGTTCTGTAATAGCAGTATCTTTCCTTAGTTCCATAGATGCAGAAAGACTGCTTTAAATAAACAGTAGTCTGTATCCTGCAATTTATTCTAATAGCTGTTTTATCTGACCAGATCTTAACTTGGCCAGACTTTGCTGCTTAAAGTGTTAAATGTCATTTTGAATATTGCAATGTGTATAGCCAACATAATCATAGTATGTGAAAAATCTTTTGTCTCCTGCTGACCTTGTGTATTAACCTTCATCAATTGTATAAGTACCATTAAATAGCTTTATACATTCATATACTGTAAATACTGTATATATCCAACAAAAATGTGTTTTTAGGCATAACAATGAGAAAAAAACATTGCAGCTTACCAGTTCTTGGATGAGGTGACTGCATTGGTTTTCTTTTTTCAGTCTTTTTTCCTTTATTTTTTTCATCCACAAACGTTTTTATTGAAAGTTTTCATGAGTAATACAAATGAAACCATAAAGCACAAAACCAGGATACAGATACATATACATGTTCCAACTAGAAGGAGGCATAGACTTTAAAGTTTGAGAAAGTAGAAACCCACAGATGACGCCTCTACGGGTTGCCAATATAATGGCCACATAAAAAAAAAAAAAAAAAAATTATTTTTAAGTAGCAAGGCACAGACTTTTAAAGAGGGTATACTGCAGTGTATAACAGGCCTGCCTGACTAACGTTGGAATGCAACACTTCATAGGAAAGTATTCAATATGGCCTCTGTAAATGCTATAAAACAAACACGGATTCTTCAACATCTTTCAAAACAAAAAAAAAAAAAAAAAAAGGGGGAAGAGAAGGGAGAAAGGGGAAAGGCCAGAGTGGAGAGGAAAGGGGGAAAGCAAAAAGGGGGGGGGTGAGGGGGGTCCTATCAGGAGAATGAATGAAGAGGGGGTGGGGTCACCACCAGCAACCCTCCCCAGTAGACCCCAAATGTTGTGAAAGTTATCGCTGCCCTTAATGTACCGTTCAAGGATTATCCCGGGAAAGGTCCTGAAAGCGCTGCGAATTTCGGTACTCAAGCCAGGGTGCCCATGTCGCGGAAAAGTATGCTATTCTGTCCTGTGTGGTGTAGATCAGCTCCTCCATCACTGCGATCCGATCAACCCGCGCCACCCATTCCTTTATGGAAGGGGGAGCCTTGGATCTCCAGTGGACCGGCAAACACAGTCTGGCGGCATTTAACATATGCATAGCAATTGATCTATAATATGTTTTAGGGGGAATTTTAGAGAGGTGAAGGAGGTATTGCGCCGGCGAAAATTCCAAAGGAAGCGAGGATATCCCAGTCGCCGCCTCATGCACCTTACGCCAATATGGCTGAATCACTGGGCATGTCCACCATATATGGAGGAACGTGCCCAGCCCCTGTTCGCACCTCCAGCACTGATCTGAGACTGTCGGGATAAATTTGTGAAGTGTTTCCGGGGTTCTGTACCACCTTGTTTTAATTTTGTAGCCATTCTCTTGAGTATGGACATTTAAGGAGCCCTTGTGAATATACAAATGTACTTGATCCCAGGCAGTGTCATCAATCACCATGTCTAGCTCCGTCTCCCAAAAGGCATGCTCTGATCTCAGGGAGGCATATGGCTCACCAAACATTGTGGCATAAAGAACTGAAATGAGATGACTCTGGGGAGAAGAGCGAGAACACAGCGATTCCAGAACAGTAGGAGCTTTTGCAAAGCCGTCTCTATTCGTAGAGCTGTCCAGGAAGTGCCTCAATTGGATATAGGCCCAAAAGGGGAAAGTCTTTGTGTTGGACAGTAATGCAAGTTCATCTCGCCGGAGAAACCTTCCCCTGGAAAAGAAGTGTTTGGCCTGCATTTCTGGGTAAGGCCATTCTTCTGCCAGAAAGGCCCCTTCCATGCCAGGAGGGAAGTCTGGATTGCCCTTAATTGGCGTGATCGCGCAGTATGTGGTTGAAAGCGAGTGTATTTTGCATGCTCTATCGAAGGCTTGCAGGGTTGCTCCAATAAGAGGATGAGAATGGATAATAGCCGGTATGTTTTTCTTTGAAAACCAGGGGATGGAGCGGAGTTCAGCACCCGAAATCAGTTTTTCCAGCAACACCCAACCCTTGCAGTTAGTATGCAACCTCCAGTCCACCACCCGGGCCAGGTGGACTGCCCAGTAGTACCTCTGCAGGTCTGGAAGTCCAATTCCACCTCCCGACTTTGGTAATACAAGCTTTGCCCACCCCACTCGCGCCACCTTTGCTCCCCATATAAAGACTCTACACATGCGTTTGTAAGCTGTAAAGAAAGAGGGCGGCAATCGAATTGGGATAGTCTGTAATTTGTACAGTAAGCGGGGGAGCACTGTCATCTTTAGAATAGAGGCCCGTCCGAACCAGGAGATGGTGGGGGCCTCCCACCTGTGCAGATCCTGCTGTATAAGTTTCAATTCTGACAGAAAGTTCCTATCATACAACTCTTTAAGTTTGCTAGGGAGTTGGATACCTAAATAAGTGATAGCGTCCATTTTCCAGCGGAATGGAAAGTTCACCTGACATAGCTGTACTAGTTTAGGGGACAAAGAGACATTTAGCGCGTAGGATTTTGAGTAATTAATCTTCAGATTCGAAATAGTCTTGAACTGGTCTAATACTGGCATTAAATTGGGCAGGGACGTCAAGGGGGATGAAAGAAAGAGCAAAATATCATCCGCAAAGGCGGCAATCTTGTATTCCAGTTGATGTACCTCTATACCCCTAATGTTTGGATTTGCACGGATGCAACGGAGGAGGGGCTCCAAGGTAAGGATATACAGTAAGGGAGAGAGAGGACATCCCTGCCTGGTCCCATTGTGGATGGGGAAGGCGTCCGACAGGTGACCGTTAACCCGGACCCTAGCTCTGGGGTTGGCGTAGAGCGCTCCAATAAAAGCACGCATGCCCCTTCCCAGGCCCAGGGCTTCCAGAACCGCGCTCATGTAGTCCCAGGCCACCCTGTCGAACGCCTTCTCCGCATCCATGGCCAAGAAGCAACCCTCCTTGTTGGTTGAAGTAAGCCAGTGATGTAAATTGAGGGCCTTAATAGTGTTGTCTCTGGCTTCTCTTCCAGGGACAAAACCAACCTGATCCAGTCCAACCCAGGCGGGTACGTGATAGGACAAACGGGTGGCCAAGATCTTGGCGAACAGTTTGACATCCGCGTTCAAAAGGGAGATGGGTCGGTAGTTGGCTACATCAGTAGGGTCTTTGTTTTCCTTAGGGATCACTGTTATATAAGCCTCTAACAGGCTATCCGAGGCACAAGGGGAGTGGGAGAGGGTGTTGAAGGCCTTAAGAAACCCCGGCGCCAGGAGATCAGGAAAACTCTTGTAGTATTGGGCCGAGAAGCCATCTGGCCCTGGGCTTTTGCCGGGCTTCGTAGCCTTCAAGGCCTCCCCCCACTCCTCCTCCGACAATGGAGCCTCTAAGGCTTGCCAGTCCTCAGTGGACAGTGCCCGGGGGCTGTACTTGCCCAGGAAATCCCTTATGAGGTCAGAGCGCGCGTTCGCCGATATGGATCTGTGTTCATGTGATTCAAGATTATATAAATTGCTATAAAATGAGAGAAACTGCCTAGCGATGTCCTCATTTCTGGAATGGGTTACACCACCTGTGTCTACAACATGGTGAACAGTGGATGCGAATGTGCGCCTCTGTGTAAACCTCGCCAATAACCTTCCAGGTTTGTTACCCTGTTCGTAAAACAGTTTCTGAGATAACACCTGCCTCTTTCTTGCCCGTTTAAACAGTTCCTCTAAGAGTATCGCCCGTGTATCAGCTAATTCCTTAGCTACCCTCACTGCCAGTGAGCGTTTGTGCTGTGCTTCCAATGAGGCTATCTTCCTAGAAAGCTCTTGAACAGTGAGTTGGTGCTCTTTTTTTTTCCTGGCTGCAATAGCTAGCAGATGCCCCCGCACAACACATTTATGTGCTTCCCATTGGGTCATGGGGGACACATCTGGCGTGTCGTTGTGTTGAAAGTATTCTTTAATGATTTGGGTGATAGTAGCCAAGTCTCCCGGGTCAGTGAGAAGAGAAGCATCCAGCCTCCAAGTCCTGGTAGTCATCTCCCTTTGTGGGAACTGTAAAGTCAGTGTGATCGGGTGGTGGTCAGAGATTAACATACTCTCTATGGTCGCAGCCTGCAGGAAGGCCAAATCCGTCTGGCGTAGAAATATATAGTCTAACCTCGAGTAGCGGTTGTGAGGAGGTGAGAAAAACGTGTAATCCTTCCCCTGGGGATATAACATTCTCCAGGAGTCATGAAGCGCTAGGGAGGCTAAGGCAAGTTTTGCCTGGCGTAAAGCAGCAAATGGGATTGAGGAAGTACCTGTGGAGGTATCGAGGAGCGGATCCAAGGCCATATTGAAGTCCCCCCCCAGTATTAAAAGACCTGCCTGAAACATGGTGAGCTGCAAAAGGACCTCTTTTAGGAAGGATACCTGTCTGGAGTTGGGGCAATAAATGTTCGCAAGAGTCACCGGCCTATTTTTCCATGTCCCTTTTAGGAAGAGAAATCTGCCTTCTGGGTCACGGACTTGGTCAGTAAGGTTGAATGAGAATGATTTAGCAAGTACTATTGAGACTCCCTTGGTTTTGGAGTCGGGACAGGTCGCATGATAGACTTCCGGGAATCGACTATCAGATAAGCGAGGGGTGGAGCCTGATTTAAAGTGGGTTTCTTGCAGGAATATCACTTGAGCTCTGTGGCGGTACGCCTCAGCAAGAATACTACTGCGCTTCTCCGGGATATTGAGACCTTTAGCATTCAGGGAAAAGACCTTGAGAGATAGAGGAGCTGATGATTGCACCGCAGTAGGCATGGTCAGTGACCAGGAGTGCTTGTCAATATCCCCCCCAAATGTCCAAGGAAGGGGATCTGAAAAAGAGGGGAGAGGGGTAGGGAAAAGAGAACAGGGGAAGAAAAGGCAGAAAAAGAGAAAGAGAGAAAGAAAGAAAGAGAGAGAGAGAGAGAGAGAGAGAGAGAGAAAAAAAAAAAAAAAAAAAAAAAGGTCAAGCCCACACCGGGAAGTCACTCAGAGTTTACTAACAACCCAAGAGAGGCTTAACACCTGAGCGAGTGAGCCACCTCCCAGGTGGGGATCGTGAAGGTAGTGCCGGAGGTAATACCAGTCCAGCTGAGTCACCTAGTAGGGGAAGGGGTGTAAAACAGAAAAAGAAAGAGGCTATTCCGGCAGTTTTCAAGGGGGATACCTGCCTCCTTGAGGTGGGAAAGAGACCTAGCACCTAAACCAAAAACAAACACCAAATATACATAGATCCTACCATCCAGCGTCCCAAAAGAGATAGGATGGACAGTGATGAGCAGCCCCAGCCCCGCTGGACGGAGCGCTACCGCACAAGCCCCCCCACAATAGGTGAGAAGGGCCTGCGGCGGCATCCCTCCCCCCAGCAAACCAGGGGGTCATGACGGGCCAAGAGCAGCACCCTATGATATCATGTAGCTTTGCAATGTAGAACCACTTACAGCAAAACATGGTAAACAAACGAGTTAACAGTGCAAATCAAGAACGTCTATCATTATAACATTTTAACATTTCCTCTACCTCCGTTTTGGCTGACTAGAAATGTCGGAGTCCCCGGGCCCAGGACCACCAAAATCCATGATGGATCCCAGGATCGGGGGTCCCGACCGCCCGCAGACATCAAGAATATATTATATTATAATATAAGCCCTGCAACAACTAGCATAAGGAAGGATATAGAGCCCTATACCTCTGTATTATATAAGAGCCTTTACGGCCTAAAAGGGCCAGCGTAGACAGGGTAGGGGTCTCCCCTTACTCCGGGATCACGGTGATGCCCTTCCCCACACCCTCAATCAGACATAGATTCAGGGATAAGGTCCAAGGTCCCACCATCCCCAGGGCAACGTCCAAGCTGTCACAGTGATGCATCAGGCGATAAAAGTATATACGTCAATAAACATGAAATAAACAGTGCAGCCTTAATAAGCTATGCTTTTCCCCTATCCCTAGTGCCCATGAAAGTATTATTCTATAAGAGCCTCTGAGCAATCATCATATGACCTGAGCTAACAAACTGGCAAGTCCAAGCCCCCACCCCCCACCCCATCCCTCAAAACAACCAGAGAGAATATATAGAAAAAAATAAAAAAATAACAGGGAGGGGGGAAGGGGTGAGTAGCCATAGGGTGACACCAAGAGCAAATTTTTCCATAGCTGCCGCTATTGACAGAAAAAATAAAATAAAAAAAATAAATAAAAAAAAACTGGAGAAAGGGCAGGGGATCATCAATCTTGTCATGCAGCCGCAGTCCGCAGTTAGCCTAGAGAGTCAATATGGCAAAGGAGGGGAAGAGCCTGCATCTTCCCAAAGCTCGACTGCCCCCTTGAATGGGTGAGTTCTTTCAGTAGATGGATCAGCACCGGTAACGGCTCAAAACTGGTAAGAGTTCTGTAGAAGCGATAGCATACCTCTGCGTAGAACCGGCTCGAGGATCCTTGATAAAATCACCAGATACAGTCCTTGGCAATAGTACCACATGAACAAGTATGCGCCAGATCCCAGGGTAAAGAAGGGAGATAACTCCTGTCATTAGCCACTTGAAATAGTGAGCAGCTGAGCAATCCAGAAAAGGTCAGAGCAGGTGTCACAACCCCACAAATCATCATCAGTCAATTGCCAGGTGTAGGTAATACGCATGAAGGTATAACTCAGCTTACCTTACAGATTATGATGTAGGGCGTACATAGGGACAGATGATGGCGAAGGCACAGCTCATCAGCTCAAGTCCTGCAAACTCAGTGATCAGTTTTGCGCCTGGCAGATGATGGGGAGACGCGTGGGCTTTCATCAGTTTCCATATCTCCACGACGGCTCTGTGGTGAGGCAGTCGAGGGTCTGCGGCGGCGTTGTCTGCTTCTCTGCGACCTCGGAGTGTCCCCAGGCCGGGTAGAGATCCAGGGTTCAGGCTGCAAAAAGACTCCATACCAATCTGGAACTGGGACCACCGGGATGCCTAGAGTATCACAAAAAGGCCGCAAGTCCACCGGGGTCCTCAGTTGCGCCGTGCGGTTGCCATTTGTCGCTTGAAGGCAGAATGGGAACTTCCAACGATAGGGAATGTGCCTCTCTCGTAGGGCCTGCAGGAGGGGACGGAGATCCCTCCTATGTTGTAAGGTAATGGCTGATAAGTCCTGGAATAGTTGGATGCGTGTCCCCTCATGTTCCAGGTGAGCATGATTGCGGGCCAGGCGCAGGATTTCTTCCTTCTGGGTAAAGCTGACCAGGCAGCATACAGCATCCCTGGGCGGATCAGTGTCCCTACCTCTTGGCCTCAGCACCCTGTGGCACCTCTCCATCTCGACAGATGCATCTGGTGGCCTACCGAGGAGGGTGTTGAATATAGCCCAGACCACTGCCTGCAACTGGGGGCCCTCAACAGACTCTGGAATCCCTCTGACACGGAGGTTACACCTACGGCCCCTGTTGTCCAGGTCCTCCATGTGTCTGTGCATGTCCAGGAGATGTTGTCCATGCACACTAACTGCCTGCTGTACTTGTTGTATGGCCGCGCCATGTGTCATGGCCGCCGACTCTACATGCTCCACACGAGAGGCCACTGCCTTGATCTCCGTCTTCAAGTCTGCAATAGCTGCCGTTAGCGTGTTCTTGATGTCCAGGGCTACACTCTGGAGGTCCGCCAGGCATAAGAAGGGAGAGGTGCGTGAGGAGGACGGCCCCATCAGAGAGACTGCTAAACTGTTAAACTACAGTCCGCGGCTTGAGATGCGGCCTGCAAATCAACGTGCTGAGTGCGGAACATCGCCGGAACGTTCCGACTCAGCTGGGTAGACGGATCCAGCTGAGAGCGGGTGGCTGAGCTGCTCCTACCCGTCATTCTGCCGCTCGTAGAGTGAGGTTTAGCTGCTGCTGGAGGCTTACTTGGGACTCTGGATGGCGGAGCTCTCTCTCTAGGCAGCCATCTCGTTCCGGTGCCAGGCCACGCCCCCTTTTCCTTTATTTTTACCTGGTAATCCCACGAATAACACAATTCCTATCCCTGGGTGGCTACACCCACTTCTCCAGTGTATCTAGGGAGGCACCCATGGTGTCACTTTGCTGCTGTCCAGAAAAGGACTACAAACTTCCTTCTGTCTTCATCTCCATGACATGGGGAGCTGGAGGATTAGTAGATTTTAGATAGCTTGGATAAAAGATGAGGTTGCTTGTGGTTTCCCTTCAAACCACAGGAAGTTACAATAGTTAAAATCGCAGGAAGATACAATCAAGAACCTACCCCCCAAAAACCCAAATGCTAAAAAAAGGGCAGATCATGTGGTCTTTTTCTGCTGTCACTTCTATATTTCTATAAGGGCACTGCAATTCTCTCAAACATAACAGGTATTTTCTGTGCTTGCTTTTGCCTGAAAAATAAAAACGAACGCAACCACTACATCCTTTGGCCTAGTTGTTCAGCCAGCTAGCGTTGGGGCCCAGTCATAATGGTGGTGCACATGAGTACAGTCCCAGTAATGTCAGTCTGAGCGATACAGCCACAGGGGTAGCACTGTTCAGTTGTCATCTCACTTCTGGATCTGCCTGGAGCAAACTTCCAAAACTTCATCTCCCATGATTCAATGCTGCCATTCATCAAGTCTCTTGAGCTTCTTCTGCTTGTCAGTTCCCACGGGTGGATGTCGGTGAGGTAGTGTTAACCCATTCAGTCCATTGGAAGCACAGAGAGGACTACAGCACAGTGTCCTAAACAGGGTGGATTTGATTTAAACCAAGTCGATTTAAATCATGATTTAAAGCACTAGTAAAAAGGCTTAATTTAAATCAACTCAATTTAAATCATAATTTTTAAAGAGCAACAGTCATCTCTATCCAGCAGCAACTCCCCCTCTGACCAGCTGCTGACTCACCCATGGTCCCATTCTCTTAATGGGACAGCTGGTGATGCAGTAGTGACACAATAAGGTGAGGGATGTGGCGGCAGCAGGTGAGTGGATGCCCGCTTACAGGCACTGCCATGATGGATCTGAAATGACAGGTGCTCTTTAAATGTAAGGACTCATTCTTGCTGGTAGTTAGAATCTTTAATATTTGCAAACAAAATGAAGGTTTCCTATTTAGAATAATAAGCTCTCAGGCTAGTAAAACAGCGATATTAGAACCAATTCAATCATACAGTTTGTAGTGTACATAGATTTGCAAAACAATGGGATAAAGGAATATTCCTGAACTTTGTTTTATCTCATGGTTACTGTGATATTGTGTAAATGCATCAATGCAGTGCATGTTATATCAGCTTGCAGACCTTGGATTCATTGAATGAGTTTACCAAAAAATGTAAATATTGCAGAATATACAGCTTCATGCTACATAACTAAGCTCCATTTCATGCTGAATAAATTAAATTATTAATGTATCTTAAATAGAAAACTATCTTTAGACAGATTTTTACTCCAAAAGCATTTTATTAAAAAAAAATTGATAAAAATAAATAAATATCAGATTTAAATAAAAAAAAAAAAAACAATATTCAAAAAAACAATGACAATATTCTGTATGTTGCTATTGGACACAGGAAACACAACTCTCCATAACTCCATGCTTACTCTGCTTACTGGGGCCCCCTCTATATCTCTCTCTCTCTTTTCCATGATTCCAGGCTGGGTCCCTAGGCACTTTGTGCCATGGGGTTGGTTACAGTAAAAAGGAAACCACTGGCTAGTGAAGGGGCCAAGCATAACACCCCATCACTACCAGAGTAAACATTACCTTTGCCATTTCACCTGTTTTCTGGCTGGTTGTCTGCTTTAGCAAGTGACACAAATACGGTAGTCATTAGCAACAACAATCTACATTCCTCTGGACAGCATTGATCTCATTAGATCTCTGTACTGTATCTTCTCTAACTTCAGTCCCCTTGTTGTAAGCCCTCTTTTGATACGCTGTGCCTGCACCCCTTTAGAGACTTCAGACCGGGCAGTGTAAATGCACAAATAAAGATCTTTTACTGATGTAGTTGCAAGTAACAAGTAACAGTTCTCAAAGACACCTTCCACACACATTCCTATACGAAGCTCTCTAGTGCAGTGTTTCTCAACTCCAGTCCTCAAGGCACCCCAACAGGTCATGTTTACAGGCTCTCCATTGTTTTGCACAGGTTATTTGATCAATTTAACTGCTTTAGTAATTCCCACAGCTGTTTCATCTGAGGGAAATCCTGAAAACATGACTTGTTGGGGCGCCTTGAGGACTGGAGTTGAGAAACCCTGCTCTAGTGCCCCATGAAGTGATCATACCTTAGGCAGATGGCTATATCCATAAAGGGTCCTTCTCAAGGCAAAAGTCCAACATAGGCAGTAAATCTACTACAAGAGGTAGCAAGCAATCCCTTAAATTCCCTGATCTGGTAACAATCCATAAAAGACAGTAAGTCCATGACCCCACTAGAAACCCCAACTGGGCTCCAACCACCCTCCACAAAGGGTTGATTCACTTCGGCAAAGTAATGGATACATCTTGGCAGTCTTTCCCCGACAGCTCTCCAGGGCACAAAATGAGCCCTATATATATATGGTATGACCTGCAGATGGCGGCAACCTTCCTGAAAAGAGCGGGAAAACCCAGTCAGCAGCCTTATCCAAAGAAAATAAGATCACTGGCATCACAGTCAAGTGCAGCAAGACATCAGCTTTATTAGGACATCGGTGTGTATACAGCATAAACAGTCAACATGTTTCCGCTATAACGGCCTTACTCATGAGTCATAGTCATAAACAAGGCTGTTATAGCGGAAATGTGTTGACTGTTTGTGCTTTATACACCGATGTCTTAAAAAAGCTGATGCTCTGCTGCAATTGACCGTGATGCAATCCATGCCTGCGCACCAGTCATTCAGTCATAAATGTTTAATTAACCACTTCCCACCTGGCCACTGCACATAAATGGCCAGGTGGGCTCTTCCTCCTTCTGAGTGGACGTTCCTGAACGTCCCATTTTAGTAAGATCGCACGGCCGCGTGCCCACACAGCCACGCAATTCTGATGTCCTCGTGTCACCCGGACACGGTGCATCTTGGATCGGCAGGAGGGCTCTGTGATTGGCCCTCCTTATCACATGATGGCTGTGTCCAATCACAGCCATCCTGTGATGTAAATAGAGAGCCGGTTTCTAGGTGACCGGCTCCCCTTCTCCTCAAACAGAGCTTGTCAGTGAGAGAAGGAGAGCAGATCACTGGCCTAGTCAGTAGTGTATTTAGGTTTTGTGCTGCCCTAGGCCTGACTAAACTTGTGCACCCCCTCATTTAAATATGACCCACCCCTTCCTGTTTAAGGCCACACCCATTTCTGTTTAAGACCCGCTGTGAAATTTTCGAGGGGGGACACTAGTTCCGAGGGGGGACACTAGTTCCGAGGGCCTCGGTCGGGGGGCAATGGATTCCCTTAATTTGCATAGATTTCCTCTCACTTCCTGTTTGGCTATGGGGCAGGAAGTGAAGGGAAATCTCTGCAATGGGATAGGGATGGAAAAAAATAAACTGACAGGGGCCATAACCCTCCCTTACTCTATCCAAAATGAAAAAAAAAAGGGTTGCCTATAGTTCTACTTTAAGCACAAATTTCTGATAATTTTATGGAGATGACTAAGAAGATATAACTATGCCAATGGTGTAGCAGAAAACATATAGCACGGTGAGTAAGGTTTGTGGTCCAGGATGATAGGACAGTCAAAATTAGAAGCAGCCCCCACAGTTGCGGAATGCCGGCCGCCCACATCTTGGAAGCAGTGCGGCCGCTTTTTGGGGGTGCTAGACTAATTTGCCTCTCATCCCAGTCCTCCCCATAAGACTGGCGCTACACTAACAGTGTAGTGCAAGCCGGCGGGGACTCTTTCCGTGCTGTCCCCCTGCAAAGTGCTGCCCTAGGCCTGGGCCTTGTTGGCCTAGGCCAGGATACAGCATTGGGCCTAGTGTCCCCACACAGTAAAAACACCTGTCCCACATACAGTATGTCCCAGTAAAATCATCTGTCCCAGTGATCATCTGCACACATCTGTCCGTAATCATCTGTGCACATCTGTACATGATTATCTGCGCACATCTGTCCGTGGTCACACAAACCAATTATCATACACTTAGCAGGATTTTCTTTTTTCAAAGCCATGTAGCAGAATATATTCTGGCCTAAATTCATGACGAAATTTGATTTTATTGGATTTCTTTTAAAACAGAAAGTAGAAAATATTGTTTTGTTTTTTTTTGCATTTTTCATATCTTATAACAAAATACCTGTTTACATGCACAAATGACAAATTATCTTATGAGAGAGCATAGACAGAAATAAAGCAGATGTAGTATTGGATGTTGTGTGCAACCGCCAATGATAAATGTTGCTGTATATTTATACACATCCGGAATTTATTCATTCTGACTTTTAAAAGTTACTACAACTAAATAGTTCACTTTTAGTTGCTTTGGGATTTTAGGCAGAAAGCCTTTACTTGTTTAGAGCGATGGTATTCCTTTATTATTTTTTCTTTACCTTACCAAAAATTACCCCAAGATATATGACAACACACAGACTGAAAGATCTTAAGAGCCCATTCACACAGGGGCAACTTTGGATCCGACTTCAAGTCGCCCCAGGTCACCCCTAGTCGCCTCAAGTCGCGCTGCATGAGAAAATCAATGAAAGTGAATGGAGCCGTCTTAATGCACACTACTGCAGTTGCTCCAACTTTAAAAAGGTTCCTGTACTACTTCAATCTGACTTCTAGGTGACTGCTAGGCGACTTGTACCCATTGATTTCAATGGAGGACGCCTCAGAAGTCAGATGACTGTCTTAACATAAGCAACTTTCCAGGAAGAGAACATACATTTCCCAGGCAAACCTCTCCCTCCCCCCTCCCTCCCACAGAGCTGATTCTTGTTTTATTGGCCACTGGAATGTCTCCTGTCCTAGAAGCAACTTCAAGTTGCCTTGTAAGTAGCTTCATGTCGCGCTGTGATTCATACTCAAGTCGTGTCCAAGTTGCCTACCAAAGTCGCGCTGGAAGTCGTGTTGCCCCTGTGTGAATGGAGTCTTAACCTGTGGATGTTTAATTACAATACATTTTGCTAAATAAAACAGGATTAACTGGCATAAAGATGTTCCTATAAAGAAAAACCTTAGACAAATCAGTAGGTTGCAAAAACCATGAGCAAAAAAAGTATACGTTCCAACTTTACTTCTCATCCAGAAAATGAAAAAAGCACGGTATTTTTATTACACCAGCATCGGAGCCCTCAAAATTTTAATCCTATCAACTCCAGGACAACAGATAAGATTCATTTATCAAGTAGGAAGGAAACTACCTAAAGGCCCTCTTCAGAGTTATCAGTGAGAATGCAAAGAACAAGAACCCTCTGCTGCCATACTTGGGGGCTTCCCTCCTCTCTTCTCCACATTTTTGACACCGATAGCCCTGGGAGGAAGTTACATTACATATCGTAACTTCCTCCCAAGGATGTCGCGGAGGAGGGTAGGCGCAGCATTAGGCTGTTAAGACCTGCTGCCAGTGCCACACTTACTAGTATTGGCGGCCACCAGTTGTATGAAGTGCGGCCCCCATTCTGTCCGAATGTCAGGCCATTATCATACCAGCAGCAGAGCGACTGCTTTATGGGGTCGCCAGACCAATTTGCCTTTGGGATCCTGCCCCCGGCCCAGTCCGCTAAAAGTGTAGCACAAGTCGGTGGGGACTCTTTCTGTGCGGGAGCTGGGAGGAGGCTGTTTTATTCATGGGGGGGTGGCCTTTTTGCAAAGTGCCACCCTAGGCCAGGGCCTTGTCGGCCTAGGCCAAGATACAGCGTTGATTACAATACGAAGGTCGTATTATTCAATATATAGTTAGACCAGGCGTGCCCAAAACGTAGTATTTAACTGTAATGGCACCTTTACCAAAAACATATTAACTCCCTATAGTTAGTATAGTTTCGTTCCCTAATGGAGGGAGAGCTATAAAGTTAAGGAATTGTCAAGGATGGAGACCAAGTGGATTTATATCCTTAAGAGTTACATCCCGCACAAATTAAATGTAGATTGGAATGTCAATAGCTTCATAGATAATTCCTGACTTTTTCATTTGCAATATTTATATAAAAAATTAGTTTTATAGTTTGTTCTTGTATATATTATATTTAAGAATGTAGCTGAACATTTATAATTGCAGCCTTTCAATTTAATATATGGAATTTATTTATATTCCAGTCCAATGCGTGGTGCTAATGTTTCAGGAATGCGGACCTTGTTTCCTTCCCTTGGGACACTCCAGTCTGGGTGGGGCTGGTTTGTTTTACTTCACTGCTCTGTCTTGTCTAAATCTGAATGAGACGTGAGCTTTTTCCTTTTAATGTGAAAGTGAAGCTTGATTGTCATACTTTCTCCACACTCAGGCTGCAGAGATGAAAGTGAGGCTTGAACCGCAAGGTTCCATATTTAGTGCGATGGCAGGAAACAATGCTCACAGATTAAACATAGATTGGGCTGTCAGTAGCTTCATAGAGAATTCCTGACTTTTTCATTTGCAATATTTATATAATTGTTTCTTATCATATGGTTAGTTATACGTTAATTAAACAATGCTGGTATTGGTATTTATTTATCCCCTGTGTGGGAAATCTTATATATAGGTATGTGTAAATTTTTATAATTTTTTTAGATACGTTTTATATAGTTGGTTCTTGTACTGTATATATTATTTTCATGAATGTAGGCGAACATTTATAATGGCAGCGACTTTAATTTAATATATGGAATTTATTTATATTACAGTCAAATGCGAGGTGCTAACATTGTTTCTGGATGCAGAAGTACTTCCCTTGGAGACACTCAAGTTTGGGTGGGGCTGGTTTGATTTACTTCACTGCTCCGTCTTGTCTAAATCTGAATGAGACGTGAGCTTTTTCCTTTTAGCCCTAGTTCACATTGATGCCAATTCGCATGCGATTTGACATGTCAAATCGCATGCCAAATCAGCGGCAATTGCCGGCAATGGCAGTGTCCGAATCGGTGCGACGCTGCATTTGCGACGCTGCACTGATTCCTAAAAGTAGTTTCTGTACTACTTTTGGCGATTTCGGGGTGCGATGTCCAGAAACCTGCACAGCGGTGTCTGAAATTGCACCTTAAATAGGGACTGATATGCAGGAATGAAATCGTGCAAGTTCAGCTGAACTCGCACAATTCCATTCCCGCAGTCAGTGTGAACCTGGGCTAAATGTGAAAGTGAGGCTTGGTTGCTGTCCTTTCTCCTCACTCAGGCTGCAGAGATGAAAGTGATGCTTGAAGCACAAGGTTCCTTATTTAGTGCGATGGCAGGAAATAATGCTCATGCCCTGGAAGAAGTCCTTTTGTCAACAAAACTGGTCGAGCTGAGCTGTATGTTCCTGTTATCGCGCATTTTACATGTTTGGATGTTCTGTGGCGGCCGCCTTCCTTTTTTACCATGCAATGCTGTTTTTACTATGAATACGTGTAAGTGCAATACTTTATATTAAATGCAACCCTGAAGAGGTTTTACACTATCCAGCTTTTTATGTTTTATTTGGATCTGACTACATGATTGTTGTTTGGGTGGAGTCCCCTGGATGCTCTGGAGCTGTTCCTGACGTGGTTCTTTTGTACATCCCCTGCTGATGACTCCTACAGGGACATATTCGTTAAGCCTGTTTGACCCTTCATAATAAAGGGTCCAGGCTCTCTGGCAAGAGTCCAACCTATTGTGGTGGTGGCGTGTTCACTTGGTGAAGAGATTGGATAACCTTATTCACAGCTGAATAATGGAGTTTGCCATTTGACCATTATGGTTCATTTGAGAGATTGATTTTCTGGGCTGTTTATTTATTTATACAGTTTTTGTTCGTTTTTTTTTTATTTATTCTTTATTTTATAAAAAAATGTTGTTATACAAAAATCATCAAACAAAACAACATTTCCCACTCCAGTTCTTCGGTATCAAGCTTTTTGCAGCATTCATCATGTGTATTATCATTGAGTTTCTATATTCTTTTATCGGAATATCCACTACATGAAAAAAACATGCCCATGGCTCCTCCGGTAGGTCAGTATTGGTAATTTCCTTAATATAACTTAATATTTCCTTCCAATAGGTTCTAATTTTGGGACATCCCCACCATATACGGGCCATGGTTCCCGTTTGTTTACACCCCCGCCAGCATTCTGTTGTTTGTCCTATTTGATACTTCCCTAGGATATCTGGGGTTCTATACCACCTAGTTATACATTTGTAATTCATTTCTACCATCCTACTATTTATTGATGATCCATCTACTAATTTCAAAATTTTACCTACTTGTTGGTTCCTTCCTCGTTTCCACAATTCCTTCTCCCAATTTTTTTGAATGTCGGAACTTCCAACTCTTCTGTTTCCATCAGAATTTTATATATCCGTGATATATTTCCGCAAGGTTTTTCAGTGGTACATAGACGCTCCATTGGAGTTAAGTCGTCTCCTTCTCTCAGTGGATGGGGAAGTGGAGCTATAAAATGCTTGAGTTGGAAGTACCTCCATTCATTTATTTCCATCAAATCCTTTTTTATTTTTAACTCTTGTATAGTGCAAATTTTTCCCCCCTGTATTATATCCCGAAGTTGTGCATTTTCTTTTTTAATCCAGCTCCCTCCTATTGAATTTTTCCCCAGTGCAAAATAATTGTTTCCCTTCAGTGCTATCAGTGGTGAATTATATTTACATTTGTTATTATTATACACCTTACCCATGTTTTCAGTACAATCTGTGTCAGTGTATGTGTTTTTTCTCTCACCACTTTATGAACTGTGTCTTTATTTGTTTATATGGACTACATATTTACCACTTCAATAGTCTGACGACTAACAACATTTTTATATACATTTTTTTGAGGTTGATTGATTCACTGCTACGTACTAGTTTATCATCTGTTTTCACATAACAACTTACAGTCATTAATTTTCAAGTTTGGATTTTGCTATAAATTGTCTTTTTGGCTCATTTTTGGAGGTTATTACTATTTTTTTAGTCGCACGAACTACACTCTACACAGGGTGTCGCTCCCTCACGTATTTTATATTATTAACTCACTTCACCTATGTTTTGAATAATCATTGATCACTCAATTTTTGAATGATAACAATCACTCAATATATTATTAGCGCCACACTTTTAATTTTCATATACATGGTAAAGGGCGTGCTGCTATTCTCTTTATTTCTATTTTAATTTCCTCTAATAGTGGGATGTAGTTTGCTTGATATATTTTCTTTGGCAAGGCTGTTAATTTAATCCCCAGATATTTTATTTCCGTCCTCCTCCATGGAAATGGGAACTCTTGTTGTAAATACTGTTCCTCTTTTACTTTCATGTTTATGTTTAGTATCTCGGATTAATCTTGAAATTGGATAGTTCTCCATATTCTTTTAATGCTCTCAAAAGTTTAGGCATTGTGATTCGTGGTTTAGATATGTAAAATAACACATCATCTGCGAACGCAGCTAGTTTATGTTCCTCTTCTCCGATTCTAAAGCCCCTATATCCGCATCTCCCTGCACTGTCGCCAGGAGTGGTTCTAGCGTGAGCACGAACAGTAGCGGAGACAGGGGGCAGCCCTGTCTCGTCCCGTTTTTCATACAAAAGGGGGGTGATAATTAGGCTTGTGCACAACGGAAAAATTTGTTCCGTTTCGGTTCGTTTCTTTCCGGTCCTGTTGATTCGTAATCATTCGTAATTTTGCTAGACGGGATTTTTCGTGTTCGGACTCATTCGTATTTTTGCAAGCGACATTTTTCGTTGAATTTTTTGTTGCTTTATAATTCGTACTTTCGGTAGAGTACGTTGTTTTTCGTTGATTCTGGACACAACTCCTACTTTCGTAACTTTTTTTGGGTTCGTTGATTCGTAATTTTCTGTGTCTCTCTCACGACGACGCTGACTATTATGCCTAATGTGCTTCGAATGGATTTGTACTTTTCGAAATACATAGCGGTTATTTGTAACGATTCGAAATCTCGTATTTTACTTTCGTTTTTTACATGCGGCTATAGCCTCCGCCCCTGTACACCATTTTGAGAGGGTTCAGCACGGTGAGGGAGAAGCAGAGAGCAGAGCAGAGTGTTATTGTGCTTCGAATGGATTAGAAATCTCGTATTTTACTTTCGTTTTTTACATGCGGCTATAGCCTCCGCCCCTGTACACCATTTTGAGAGGGAGTTCAGCACGTTGAAGGAGAAGCAGAGAGCAGAGCAGAGTGAGTGTTATTGTGTTTCCAATGGATTTGTACATTCGTAACTTTTTTCATAACGAATTATGCCGAAGACATTCGGGCATTCGCTATTTTGCGGTATAATTTATTTCGGATTCGGTTTTATTCGTAATTGCTTTGTTCGGAAATTCGAATGCTTCCGAATGTCCGAAAGTTGCTAAATTCGGACGAATTTCGATTCGTTACGAAACGAATTGCACAAGCCTAGTGATAATGTTCTGTTGACTTTTATCATGGCTGTGGGTCCTTTATATAATGTTTGTACCGACTGCATCATCCTGGGGCCTATTCCCATATTCTCCAATGTATTCATCATGAATCCCCAGTCTACCCTGTCGAACGCCTTTTCGGCATCTATGGACAGGAACAGACCGGGGACCCTTCCTTCTCAAATTTTTTGAAGGAGTAGGAGTGTTCTCACTCCATTGTCACTCCCCTCTCTACTTGGAACAAACCCTACCTGGTCAGAGTGGACCAATTCCGTCATTAACTCTTTTATTCTTGTTGCTAGTATTTTTGCGAATAGTTTTGTGTCCGCATTTAATAATGATATCGGTCTATAGTTAGAACACTTGGTGCTATCTTTACCTTCTTTTGCTATAATAGTAATTGATGCTAGTAAAGCTTCCTTACTCATCTCATACCTTGTACCCAGTCCGTTCATATATTTGCACAATTTCAGGGTCAGAATTTCTTTAAACCCTTTCAAATATAGTGTCGTATACCCGTCTGGCCCTGGGCTTTTTCCCGGTGCTGATTCTTTTAATGCTCAGTTGATTTCCTCTTCTGTCATGGTCCTTTTGAGGGATATTGCTCTTTCCTCTGCTATCCGAGGGATCCTAGCTTTTTTTAAATATTATTTTATTTTTTATTTTTGCCCCGCTTCTCCTTTCTGGCTGACTGAGTATACCGTATTTATCGGCGTATAACACGCGCCGGCATATAACACGCACCCCAAGTTTAGGAGGGAATTTTAAGGAAAAAAACTTTTAGGAGGGAAATTCAAGGAAAAAAAACGTACATTTAAATGCAGCATGCAGCCTTGCCCAGTGTCCATCTGCAGCCTTGCCCAGTGTCCATCTGTCCATCTGCAGCCTTGCCCAGTGTCCATCTGTCCATCTGCAGCCTTGCCCAGTGTCCATCTGTCCATCTGCAGCCTTGCCCAGTGTCCATCTGTCCATCTGCAGCCTTGCCCAGTACCTTTGCAGCCTTGTCAGTCTCGGCGATTTTAAAATTGGCACGGATTTCTGTGTGGAGAGGAGCGAGCAGGGCCGAGTGTACTTCGGCTAGACTCGGCTCCTCTCGCAGTCCCGCCCATCCCCACTGACTGCGCCGCTGACATAGAGAAAGCCGAGTGTACTTCGGCTAGACTCGGCTCTGCTCACAGTCAGGGGCAGGACTGTGAGAGGAGCCGAGAGTAGCCGAAGTACACTCGGCTTTCTCTATGTCAGCGGCGCAGTCAGAGATGGGCGGGACTGCGAGAGGAGCCGAGTAAAACCGAATGTACTTCGGCTTCGGCTCCGCTCGCTCCTCTCGCTCGTTTCAGCAGGGGAATCGGCGGAGTATCGGCATATAACACGCACCCACGATTTTCCCCTGACTTTAAGGGGAAAAAGGTGCGTGTTATACGCCGATAAATACGGTAGTTGTTCATAGAACTCTTGGAAAACCATTGCTATATCTTTTGTATTGTGAACCATTTCCCTCCTTTTTATTTAGTATTTTTTCTATAAAATTCAATGATTTTTTTTCCTTAACATCTTTGCTAAGCACCTGATGTTCTTGTTTCCCCATTGGTATCTTTCCTTGGCGATTTTATTATAGGTTTTCCTTATTTCATGTTCTAGTAGTTCCTTCAGTTCGTCCATTTTTATTACTAGCTCTTGTAGCAATTCCTTTTCTTGTCCATCCCCTTTTTTATGTCTCTGTTCTAACAAGTATATTTCTTCTATTACTTTTTCCCTCCTTTTTATTCCTTCTCTCTTTTTTCTGGCTCCCAGTGAGATCAGGATCCCCCTTATGTAGGCTTTATGGGCCTCCCACAGGGTGTCATCCGCAATCTCACTGGTTCCATTTAGACTAAAGTATTGTTCTAGTTCTTTTTTTATTACCTCCTCCCCTTGTTTATCTAGGAGTTCCTCATTCAGCCTCCAGGAGTATGCTTGTGTCTGGGTTTCTGGTATTTTTATTTCCATAGTCATTGGTGCATGGTCCGATAATGTGGTTATTTCAATATTAGTGGCAATAACCAGATCTAGCATCCTATGTTCAATCAACCAATAATCTATCCTCGTGTATGTCCCGTGTACAGGGGAGTAGAAAGTAACGTCTTGTGCCCTCGGATGTTGTATTCTCCATATATCCACTAACTGGTGGCTGTAAAGTTTGTTTTATTGCCTTCAACTGAACCTTCCTTGTCCCCTGTACACGTGACGTACTATCTTGTTTTGGATCCATACTTAATCTCAAGTCCCCTGCAATGAACACTTCCCCCCCTTTTAAATTCCGACAGTTTTTCCAGGGCTCCCCCCAAATATACCGTTGGATCTCTATTAGGGCAATATATATTCACTAATGTGCATTCCATTCCCATCAACCTCCCCCCTTAGAAAAAGATATCTTCCCTCTGGGTCGGTTAGTCTGTCCTCCAGAATAAACCGGGTCCCTCTACCTATTCTAATTACGACCCCCTTTGCCTTATTTGTCATTGAATCTCCATAATACCAAGCTGGAAGCCGATGGGAATACAACCTCACATTTGTCTCATGGGATAGGTGAGTCTCTTGTAGGAAGACTACTCCTGCCCCATGATGCTCAATCTCTTTTAAAGAGTAGGTGTATTCAGCCCTCGTACATTATAGGTCAAAAATTTAACAGTAGTCATGATATACCGATTTTGCGTCCTATTTTCACGGAGATGGGTTGTTCACATTCTATCTTCATATAAATGTAGTGTATTTCTAAATATATAAAAAAAAATTGTGAGGTTAACATTTTGTCTATTCCCCCTCCCACTTACCTCACCCCCACCATCTGGCACCGTGTTGATTCAAATTCCATTCCCCTTCTCCCATCTCCTCCCACCCCCTTATCTCCCCCTCCCTGGGTTGCCCCAGGGTTGACTCGGATTATCTCCCCCTTATTTTACTTTTAGGTACTTCTTATAATTTTCTGCGTATTCTACTACTTCTTTTACTTCTGCTAATGTCCGTTTCCCTTTATCTCTTAGTCCATCCTGGTATGTCCATTTTGGGGATGCCGATTTCCTTACAAAAGTCTTCTAAGTCCTCTGGGTGTTTTAATCTAACGGATCTTCCTTCTTTCTGGGCGACTAAGGAGGCCGTAAATCCCCAACTGTATTTAATATAGGCCGTTCTCATTTGCACCAATAAAGGCCTAAGGAGTCTTCTTCTTTCCAGTGTCTCTGCTGACAGATCTGTGAAGATTTGGAGATCTACTCCACCATATTTTAATGGTGGTCGATCTCTTAGTCTCTTCCATATCTCCTCTTTATCTTCGTATATCTGAAATCGTACTATGATATCACAAGGAATTTCTGCATTTAAATATGGGGGTTTCCTAATCCTATGTACTTGATCAATTTTAAGTTCTTGTTCTTCCCCTCTGTCCAGAAAGGGGTTAAATATTTCCTTCATTATCTTCTTCAGTTCCTCTCCTCTTCCTTCAGGTAGTGCCCTTATCCTTAGATTCTGACGTCTGCTTTGATTCTCCTGGTTTTCTAATCTGTATAATGTTTCTCTCTGGCTGATTTGTAGCATTTTAATTTGCATTTCAATTTGTGTTTTTAGTTCTTGAATTTCTAAACCTTGCTTGTCGTTCTTCTCTTCTGTTTCCTCTACCCTTTTCAGCAGTTGTCCCAAATCTGCTCTTATTGTTGCAATTTCCATCTTAAATGAGTTTTCTAGTCTCTTTTCCAGTCTTTCGAACATTTCAGTTATTTCTAATTTAGTTGGCATTTGAGATTGTGTACTTTGTTCTCCCTTTACTGTTTGGCTATCCATCTTGGTGTCTGCCTTTAATTTTTCCTGTATATCTCCCTTCTTTTTCGCCGCCTCCTTTTTCTTTTCCTTAGTCGTCTGTTGTTTTTCCGGGGTAGACTTTCTACGACTACCCTCTTTTGTTAAATATTTTTGGATTGTGCTAGTGTTCAGGCTTTCTCTTGGTGTTTTTGTTTCAGCTCCTTTTGTTCCTTTTGTAGATCTCCCTGTCATTCTAGCGTGCACATAAAGAGGGGGAGACGACCGAAAAAAAAAGGGAAAAAAGAAAATCCCCCGCTGCCGAAACAAAAAGTAAAGACAGGGAGGGAGGTGTAATATGTAGGTACCAGATTTTCGCAGTCCACCGTATTGACCAAAATCGGGTTTTCCCCCCTCACAGTCTCTATATCGCTCTAATTCAAGAAATGGGGGTGCTAATATCTTATTTCCGCATTCAAATGATTTTCATAGCCAGTCAGCAATTTTCCACTATAACCCTGGTTCCTCCTGCGATTATCAGTTTTATACATAGATGCAGGATTTTATCATTGTTCATCAAACTATATTCGTGTAAAATAAGTTCCCAGACAGGACTGATAGAAAACCGAGAAGATCTTTGCAGGGCCTTTTCATTTGGGGTAAATTTCACCTCCAATTACCCAAATCCAAGCCGATTTCAAGCTGAGAAAAGGTACTATTATTCATGTTCTTTGGGAGACAATCCCCCCCTTTTTTTTTACTTTTTTTTTAGACAATCGCTTCCCACCAGGTATTAAAATGCAATCACATATTTCCTCTCATCTGTCCTGCTTAATGAGTTCATATAAAGGGTGATCATATGCAGCAACAATTAATTTATCTCAGTTCTTTAGGCCACTCTTTTATAGACATTTTATAGACATTCCTAATGGGGAGCAACCTCCAGGTGAGTAACCAGAGTTCACATAAATGTTTCCTCCTGTCCACCCTGATATATAGGTACATATGCAGTCTTTTCACATTTAATCACACTGCCCGGTCAATTTCCAATATGCAGATTGCTTCCATGTGGAAATCTCAGTAGGGCTACTGCTTTAATTTGGAGCTTCAGCCATTTATCCATTTGCTCACCTCTCTATATAGATTTATCCCATTACAGGATCACTCTGATGCAGGTGAGAGGGTACACAGGTAGGACTTCACAACCACCAGGTATTGCAAACATAAATGGAGAGTCTATATATTAAACCTAGAGTCCCCGTCTAGTACCAATATATGTACCTATTTCAGATAGTCCCGAACCCTGCTGGGATTTATGTAAACCAGCGACTAATGCATTGGCAGTGTGCTAGCAGTTAAGTCCTTTCCATTGCATTTTGCGATTGCGTTTGTATTTTGCATTTGCTCACCTCACCCCCCATGCTTCTCCTTCCGAGTCCCGGGATCGGGGGGGGGCAGGGAATCCTCCAGGCGTTGTGCCCTGAGCTCCGTGTTCAGGACCTCCGTCCCTCCGCCAGCATATCGCCCTCTCCATGGGGTCAGTAGCAGCCGGTGCCTGGACTATCGTGGGGAGATGGACTTTCCTTAGGGAGTTCACAGCCTTTCACACTGCCGCTCTCCAGTCCCTCCACGTCGGAGCCTCTGTCGGCCGCGTTCGTTCGGCGCCACGGTCAGTCTCTTCCCCCAGCCCAGCTGCGCTACGTGCTACGTGTGTGCATCGTCTGAACCTATCTCTTTTTTCATTATTTTTAATATCAATCACTGTAGCGCCACACACCTTTATTTTGTTCCCTATAGTGACTTTGAAATATGTGTCCTCCTTTCTATTACTTATTAACATTAAAAGACCTATGAGATGTAACAAGCCATGGTATTTAGCTATTTCCCAAGAAACAAGACAAGTCTAGAACTGGATTTTACCGTGTCAGTCTTCTCAAATAATCCTACTGAAACCTCTTAAAACTATTTCACCTGACAGGACAAGCATTCAACCCTTTCAGGTTTCACTTTCCCAGTGTAAACACATCAAGTTTGGACAGCCAGTCCTATAATAAATCAGATCATCCATACCATTGCCTGGCATCCTATTGTTCATTTGCCTCTAATGTTTACTGTGATTAGCTGTGTATTGTCTGAGTCGGTGCACTTGAATGATTTGGGTTTTTTTTTTGTGCAAGTCTCTGAAATGTGACTTCTACATACAGCCTGCATCATTTCATAACCAGCATGTGCTGGAGGCTTTATCACGTTTTAGAGAAAGCTTTCAAATTGTATCTGAGCTGATGAACCACATCTGGCCCATTTCTAATTATAAGAATGGCAAAGCAAACATGGGCCTGAGAAGCACACTTAACATAGACACAGAACTCTCAAGAAAAGTCTGAAGTGTTTGTTTGATGAAGACTGTGCAAAACAAAATCTATTTTGAAAAGCCTTATTTTCAGTTGCATGTGTGTTGGAAGTCAAACAGGGTTTATACTGTACATCATCCAAAGTTAAATATATATATATATACAATCACAGAAGGTTTGCTGCACATAAAATGTAAGGAAAAAATGTAAACAATACAAAAAGGTCCATGATGTTCAAAGTTAACAGTTTTGGGCAATATTGATAATGCCCTTTTTCAAAACCAAACACATCCAATTACATGAACATACACAGAGATATTTACTGTATTTCAGTTGGGTATGGAAAAGCACATATTGGTACAAGAATGCTTCATAAATAGGTTGGAAATTAGCCGGAAAAAATGGCAGTGGATAGCATGTAGAACTGAGGCAGGGATGAGCCGAACACCCCCCTGTTCGGTTCGCACCAGAACCTGCGAACAGACAAAATGTTCGTGTGAACTTTAGAACCCTATTAAATACAATGGACTCGAACGTTCGAAATCTAAAGTGTTAATTATAAAGGCTAATATGCAAGTTATTGTCCTAAAAAGTGTTTGGGGACCCGGGTCCTGCCCCAGGGGACATGTATCAATGCAAAAAGAAGTTTTAAAAACGGCCGTTTTTTCGGGAGCAGTGATTTTAATAATGCTTAAAATGAAAAAATAAAAGTGAAATATTCCTTTAAATTTCGTACCTGGGGGGTGTGTATGATATGCATGTGAAGTGGCGCATGTTTCCCGTGCTTAGAACTGTCCCTGCATAAAATGTCATTTTTGAAAGAAAAAAATGCATTTAAAACTGACTCGCGGCTATTAATGAATTGTCGGCTCCCGGCAATACATACAAAAGTCATTGAGAAAAAAAAAAAAAAAAGCGTGGGGGTTCCCCAGAATTCAATTACCAGGCCCTTCAGGTCTGGAATGGATATTAAGGGGAACCCCGCCGCAAATAAAAAAAAAATTGACGTGGGGTTCCCCCAAATATCCATTCCAGGCCCTTCAGATCTGGCATGGATTTTAAGGGGAACTCCACCCCAAATTAAAAAAAAAATGGCGTGGAGTCCCCCTAAAAATCCATACCAAACCCCTTATCCGAGCACGCAACCTGGCCGGCCGCAGGGGAAAAGGGGGGGACGAGAGAGCGGCCCCCCCTCCCTCCTGAACCGTACCAAGCCACATGCCCTCAACATGGGGAGGATGTCCCCATGTTGATGGGGACAAGGGCCTCATCCCCACAACCCTTGCCCGGTGGTTGTGGGGGTCTGCGGGCGGGGGGCTTATCGGAATCTGGAAGACCCCTTTAACAAAGAGGACCCCCAGATCCCGCCCCCCCCATGTGAATTGGTAAGGGGTACATTGTACCCCTACCATTTCACGAAGAAAGCGTAAAAAAATGTTTAAAAAAACACACAAACACCTTGAAAAAGTCCTTTATTTAAAAAAACAAAAACAAAACATTCCAGCGGTGAAATCCAGTGTCCCGCGGCGATCCCGATGTCCAGCGCTGTCCGTCATTGGTTGTGCCTGAGCGGACCTGATGGGGAACTCCCTCTCAGTATTTTAAATGTATAGACCCGCCCCTTCTAAAGTTCCCCATCAGGTCCGCTCAGCGGACGAGATGCGGAACATGAGAAGGGGCGGGTCTATACATGTATTACCAAAGTGAGAGCAGTTCCCCATCAGGTCCGCCCCCTCGGTATGTCAGACCCGCCTACGTCATTGGCTTGAGCGGGGAACTTCCTTCACTGTGTAATTTAAATTTACATAGTGAAGGAAGTTCCCCGCTCAAGCCAATGACGTAGGCGGGTCCGACATACCGAGGAGGCGGACCTGATGGGGAACTGCTCTCACTTTGGTAATACATGTATAGACCCGCCCCTTCTCATGTTCCGCATCTCGTCCGCTGAGCGGACCTGATGGGGAACTTTAGAAGGGGCGGGTCTATACATTTAAAATACTGAGAGGGAGTTCCCCATCAGGTCCGCTCAGGCACAACCAATGACGGACAGCGCTGGACATCGGGATCGCCGCGGGACACTGGATTTCACCGCTGGAATGTTTTTTTTTTTTTTTTTTAAATAAAGGACTTTTTCAAGGTGTTTGTGTGTTTTTTTAAACATTTTTTTACGCTTTCTTCGTGAAATGGTAGGGGTACAATGTACCCCTTACCAATTCACATGGGGGGGGGCCGGGATCTGGGGGTCCTCTTTGTTAAAGGGGTCTTCCAGATTCCGATAAGCCCCCCGCCCGCAGACCCCCACAACCACCGGGCAAGGGTTGTGGGGATGAGGCCCTTGTCCCCATCAACATGGGGACATCCTCCCCATGTTGAGGGCATGTGGCTTGGTACGGTTCAGGAGGGAGGGGGGGCCGCTCTCTCGTCCCCCCCTTTTCCCCTGCGGCCGGCCAGGTTGCGTGCTCGGATAAGGGGTCTGGTATGGATTTTTAGGGGGACTCCACGCCATTTTTTTTTTAATTTGGGGTGGAGTTCCCCTTAAAATCCATGCCAGATCTGAAGGGCCTGGAATGGATATTTGGGGGAACCCCACGTCAATTTTTTTTTTATTTGCGGCGGGGTTCCCCTTAATATCCATTCCAGACCTGAAGGGCCTGGTAATTGAATTCTGGGGAACCCCCACGCTTTTTTTTTTTTTTTTTCTCAATGACTTTTGTATGTATTGCCGGGAGCCGACAATTCATTAATAGCCGCGAGTGAGTTTTAAATGCATTTTTTTCTTTCAAAAATGACACTTTTTGCAGGGACAGTTCTAAGCACGGGAAACATGCGCCACTTCACATGCATATCATACACACCCCCCAGGTACGAAATTTAAAGGAATATTTCACTTTTATTTTTTCATTTTAAGCATTATTAAAATCACTGCTCCCGAAAAAACGGCCGTTTTTAAAACTTCTTTTTGCATTGATACATGTCCCCTGGGGCAGGACCCCGGTCCCCAAACACTTTTTAGGACAATAACTTGCATATAAGCCTTTATAATTAGCACTTTAGATTTCTCCCATAGATTTTTCGAATTTGCCGCGAACACCCCAATTTGTTCGCTGTTCGGCGAACGGGCGAACAGGCAATGTTCGAGTCGAACATGAGTTCGACTCGAACTCGAAGCTCATCCCTAAACTGAGGATTATTTTATTTTTTTTATTGAATGAACAATTTGAAATCTCTCACAAGTAACCTCTACTTATAAAATGGATTTCTACAAATGATTGTGTTATAAGCTGGTGGTGAATTTCCACCATTCATTCATTCAAACTGAGAAGAGAAGGTTCATTGACCACTACACTTCATGCCATAATTTACTATACCTATTAAATCAATTTATAAAGATAATTTTTTTCATCATAAAACAAGTACAACTCCAGACACTTTTTGTTGTAGATTTTGGATAGAGTGGGGAAATGTTAAAATCTCTATCAGATGTAGGACTTTAGCTGAATGGGTTAACACTACCTTGCCTCCATCCACCAGGGGGAGCTGACAAGTAGAAGGAGCTCAAGAGACTTGATGGTTGGCAGTATTGACTCATGAGAAATGAAGTTCGGGAGGTTTGCTTCAGGCAGATCCAGAAGTGAGCTGACATCTGAACAGTGGGATCCCTGTGGCTGTATCGCTCGGACTGACATTTGTGGGACTGTACTCATGTGCACCACCGCAAAGACTGGGCCCCAACGCTAGCTGGCTGAACAACTAGGGCTAAGGAATGCTCACTCAGATAGATGCTTCACAAGAACTTTGTCTATTGTCCATAATAAGCAGTAACTCTTTAGGGAGTCTTCAATTTCAGTGCTGCCATTCATATAGAGTGCACACTAAAGTGGATATAGCCTACTGTTACAGGGGAGTTATTCTTAACAAGCACCGTCAGGGGAACAGACAACGCTTGTTCTAGAGAAACGTGTTGGGTGGGGCCACGCACATGATGTCATTCCGCGCACCGGGAGGACACTCCTGCGGAGTTTGTTTATTGTATGCCATTAATGACGTAGAGACATTGTAAGTGCACTTTTTAAGATTTAATAAATAAATAAAAAAATATATATTACGCCATACATACTACACTATGTCGGATCCTTCTGTCTTTAACCCTTGCATTGAATGAGCACACTTAGGATTAGAGAGGCAGCCATCCCTGGAGATAGAATCTCAGTGGCTGCAGAGCAGCAAGGCATGTGGGGATTTCGCTGTGAGATCTATGTTTCGGTAAGGAGCACATTTATCCACTGTGGTGGAGCAGTTTGACACATCTCTCCTCTCCTCTTTGTGGGTGGTGTTATTCACTGTGGATCTGTGTGCAGTTATTGATTGGTGTGGTGGAGCACAATGTGTTGGACTTTTTATATATTTTTTAACAACAAGGTTGGTCTTTATTGAAAGTTCAGGCAGTCACAAAAGGCAGTCATTAAGTTATCAAAATACAAATCAGGTGAAATCCTACAAATTAGAGGCTCAGAAACTCAGTGAAGGACAATAGCAGGTAAACATACATTTCAATGTCTGTACATAAAGAAAAAACAAAAAAGAGCAAGAGAAAGAAAAAGGGAAAAAAATATATATATATATATATACATATACATACACATATATACATACATACACACATATACATACATATATATATATACATACACATACACATATCCCTTCCCCCCCTCAACATAGGTGGAATGCCCACATCCAGGAAATCCTGCACATATCAGCGGGAGGGGAGGGCCATCCGGCCACCCCCCCCTAAGAGGACGTTTCAGACACCAGTCCTGAGGCCCAGCACCCCAGAACTCCCACCTACTCTGTCCAGGGCAACCAAATGCGATCAAATTTTTGTGGACAGCCCCTATTAATATATGTCAACTTGTACAATGGCATTACTGAATTTATAGAGGAATCCCAGGACTCGACCGTAGGGGGCGAGGGGGACAACCACCTGAGCAATATTTCCTTTTTGGCATAAAAAAGGACGTAGGAGATAAGCTGCTTAGTGGACCTAGGCCTCTGTTCATCGTCCTGAATGCCTAGCAGTGCCAGTTCAGGGGACATGGGAAGGGACAGCTGCAAGCGCACATTTATACACTCAAACACCGCATCCCAATAACCAGCCAGGGAAGGGCAGGTCCAGAACATGTGCAAGAACGTGCTGTCCGAGGAGCGACACCTAGGACACTCCCCGGACCTCTGAGGATAGATTTTATGTAACCTTTGCGGTGTGTAATATACCCAATGTAAAAATTTGGTGTGTATAAGCTTATCCCTAGAGGAAACCATCAGTCTAGAACCCACTTCAAAGCACTCCTCCCAGGTCTCCCTATCTAAGTCAGGGATGTCAGCCCGCCACTTCTCCCATAAGGTCTCCATTCTCTGCGAGGTCCCCCTGAGGAGAGCTAAGTATAGTGTAGAAAGGGTCTTTTGAAGAGTCTCCTGTGCCAAAAGTGCTTCAATAGAGTCCGCTTCAAGCGTTATAGGGAGTGGGAATTGAGCTCTCGCCGCATGTCTCAGCTGGTAATATCTAAATAACATCCCACCCGGCAGGTCAAACTTAACCGAAAGATCTGCAAACTCCAGGAGCGTCCCCCGGGGCATAATATCCTGAAGTGTCCTAATCCCAAAACGGGCCCAGAGCTGCGGGTCAGGGAGCATCCTAAAGTGCGGGAGCGTGGGGTTACCCCACAAAGGACAGAAGGGAGAGTAGTGATGCGCTCTAAGGAATCGCCTCCTAGCCACCCCCCACACCCTCAGGGTCACTCCAGTCGGGGCTGGGAGCGAGGGGTACGCCGTGACGCCCCGATATACCAAATTGCCGAGTTCCCGGAGGGAACCCAAAATGGCCGCTTCTAAACATGTGGCCGCATTGGATCTGGATTGCTCGAACCACCAGCGTACCGTCACCAACATAGCCGCCCAGAAGTACACTTTCAGGTTGGGCGACGCGAGACCCCCACAACCCACCGGGAGCTGCAGGGTTGACTTAGCCAGTCTGGGACAAGACCCCCTCCATAGAAACGAGGATATGCAGCTGTCCAGCTCCTTAAAAAAAGCAGCCGGGAGCCACACCGGGCAGTTACGGAACACATAATTGAACCTAGGCAGGTAGATCATTTTTAATACATTAATGCGGCCGAGAAGGTTCAGGGGTAAATCCCGCCATCTAGAGCACTGGGGACTTTTTATATATTTACTTGGACATTTTTTTTTTTCACAAAGTCTGGTAATGGGGATTATATTCACATGTGGTTTTATTAAGCACTGGATTTATATAATTATGTTTATGAAGTATATATTTTTTATTTACTCATTTATAATTTCATGAATTGTTGATTGCAAATTTGCAATCATTGTTTTTTTTTATTTCAAAAGTTTTTTATTTGAGAAAATATATGCAAGAATATAACATACATATTCAATCTGTACAATGGTACAATGGTACAACAGAAGAGGGATATTGTGTTACAATTCGGGAAACAAACCAGGAGGAATAGCGAATAATTTGTGTACTAATTCAATGAGCCTTTCAAGGTCTCAAGCAATAATGGAGTATCCCTGGTGTTGTTCTCCTTATCTAAAGCACTAACCAGATACAACTTGTAGGGTATGTTGAGTGACAGGAGACCATGGATTAATTCTTGCTCTGGCGAGAACAGGGCGACCCCGGAGAGACCCCTTTTGCACCCGGCACCCCCCAAGGGGATCTAGCTGTGCCAGGTGGGGGTCTCCACACCCGAACCCAACCCCCTGCCCCTCTAAACATGGTGGCATCCTATAGACAGGTTATTACAATTGTGCAACTGAGAAACCAAACATTTAACAATCCTATCGACTTCTGTTACCCCATGTATTTGGGGATAAATTGGAGGATGGAATAGGTAAAGTAGGGAGAGAAAGAATAGAGAAAAGAGAAAGAGACAGGGATTGAGATTCGTCTAACATTAAGTTGTGGAAGAATTTTGGTCCAGCCTAGAACCAGTAGAAAGAGAGATGCCTACATGTTGGGCCCAGGGTTCCCATGTGGCTTCAAATTTGTTTACCGTGTCCGATAGTATACTAGAGAGTGTTTCTTGTGCTATTATCCAGGAAATTTTCAGTTGGGCTGCCTTAACAGAAGTCTTGGATTGTTTCCATGCCTTGGCTACCGTTAATTTGGCACCCACTAAAATGAAGTGGATTAGCCTTCGCGTGGGCGAGGGGATTCCTGGGATCGCAGCATTGAGGAGAGCCACCATCGGGGACCTAGGAACCTGACAGCCAGAGACTTTGTCGATGATGTTAAAAATTTTCTCCAGAAAGTGCCAATTCTGGGGCATTACCACCAAATGTGGGCCATTGTTCCATAAAGTTTGCATCCTCTGAAACATAGAGGGCCTACCAAGGGAAAATACATAGAGGCCAGTCTGAAGGGTGTATAGTACCATCTTAAGATCACTTTCAAACTGGCTTCTTTGAGGGATGTGTTTAAAATACCCTTAAAGGATTTGAAGCAGGCCGTGCAATCATTGTTTTAAGAGACCTTTATATAGGTTTTATATTGGTCACATCCGTTGAGCAGATAGGTTTAGGGTGCTGCAGTTTTATAAATGTATTTATTTTTTCACATATTTCACTTAGCGCTAGATTTATATATTTTTTTTGTTGTAAAAGAACAGAGAACCCAATCTACCAAGCGGCTCCTGTGAGGGTAACGCTACACAGATATTGACAACTGTGCTGCTGTCTAAGATTTTCCTCACTTCAATGTAATATCACCCAGACAGGAAGTAAAAAAAAAAATCTCCCAATGGAAACATGTTTTTTTTTTTCTTGATTTATTTTTATTTGCACATTTCCACTGGGGCAGAAAATTAAGTGAAATCCCCAACAGGGCACAGTAAGGGCTTGTTCACACTATGTGCAGTAATTGGCATTTTTCTGCACCTGATCAACAGGAGTCATCACAATCCTGGTGTAATATGCGGTGTGAAAAACGCAGACATGGGTTAGTACTATAGGTCATGGCACTGCAACAAAATCACCATGTGCCACTGTGTGAACACCACAAATGAAGTGTGAGTTTGGCACCCTTCAATAAATCAAAAAAGTACAGTGCATCAAACTACCCCTCACCGCCTGTCACAATGAACACCGGCCGGCATGATAAAATGGAGCATTTTGTCATGTGGGCCTTAAAAGTGGGGAGAGGTTTAAACCCTTCACCTCTCAATGTAAAAACAGAAAAAAATATGAACTTGGAAAGACTTAATAGTAGATTTACCATTAGGTCAAGTAGGTTTTCAGATTGTAGCTGGTCAACCTTGAAATCCAGTGTCATGAATAAAATTTCTCATCTAGCAGTCTTTACACGTGATTCCTTGTCAACGTGTTCTCTATTTATATTACTGCTCAAATGAGAAACTAATAGGGGAATTCTGAAGAATCACAATGCACACCAAAAGAGTGTACAACCATGTGCAGTTTCTGCATCCTGATTGGATGTAGACCTCCAGAGTCCACTACACATCACTTTGCCTGTTAAAGTGGCTAATCTCACATGTAACATGCCTCTCACTGTTAGACCCCATTCACACAGGGGCGACTCGTTAGGCGACTCAGCCGCCTGACAACTCGCGCCCCATTCTGTACAATGTACCGTTCTAATCGGAGCTACTGAAGTCGCTCCGACTTAGAAAAAGGTTCCTGTACTACTTCAAGACGACTTCAGGGCGACTTCCATTGACTTCAATACAGAAGTCATTTTTTAAGTCACCTTTGAAGTCGTCTTCAGATCGCCCAGCACAGTCGCGGGACAAGTCATGCCACCCCTGTGTGAATGGGCTTAGAGGATAGTTTCTTTACATGAATGTGATTTTGGAGTTAAATACAAGAACAATAAGCACAAATGAAAGGATGATGCACAGATGAATGTGTGGAAGCAATAGAGCACTTAAGTTAACAGGGGATAGAAAATTTTCCGTAATGCCACATCGCGGCTAGAGAACTGAATCTAGTCTGAGCTGCCAAAAGGTTTAATTGGCACATTCAAAGTTGAACATGCAAGAGAAACATCAAATAGCAAAACAAAAAGTGCCAGACTAATTCCTTCCCTGAGAATATCAGCATGGTTATGGATTATTATACCAGAAATATGTAAACCTAACATTTCCCTGCCTTCATCAGGGACAGAAGAACATTTGCATTTAGCTTTCCTTGCGTTTCTCCAAACTATGTGTATTGCTGGAAAAATCATGAACAATAAATGCTCGGCTGCAACCTTGTTTCAAATTCAAGGCATCATCTTCATTCCAAAAGTGTGTCTGATTATTTTCTTAGTAAATGCTCTTTTTTACGCTCATTGCCCATAATAACACACCAGAGTCCAGGCTGTAATAATGGGCATCAGTCATTTCCATGGCTGCTAGCATGATGAATGAGACAAATAAATGTAAGCAGTACCAGCATAATAAAATATAATATTTTTGTTAGAATATTATATTCTTTAAGTCAAACATTATTAAAAGTTTTGTCTATTGAAGAAAATAACTCTGGAAAAGAGTTGGGTATTTCATTTTAAATTTACAAACATATTTGCATTGCTGCCAACATTGTGAAATTATTTCTTTGCTTTTTTTTTTTTTTTTTTTTTTTACCACTGTTCCAATATATGAAAGGTTAATATGAACATTATTCTCTAGATTGATGATGTCCAGGTGCTACCCTAATATCCAGTAGATGTTCCCAACCCTTTTCCTACAAGGGACCTTTACTTACAAAGTAAAGGGTGGTTAACAGCCTACAGAGATTCCATGATATCAGTTATTCTCTTTGTAGTCTTGCTCTTCTTCTAGCCTTTTAGATCAGAAGCGTATCCTGTCCTAATAGGTGAATTACATTGATGATCTCGTGATAGACTAGGTCTAAGAAAAGATAAGGCTGCCAGATTATATTTTTGATATTTGAAATTGCTATAAAAAGGGTGATGAAGTAGGCATTGACAAACCGTTTCTATAGATTGCCTGCTATTAGGGAGATCAGAGTAATTTATGCAAAACTGATTTACTGATTTAGTAGACAAGCCTTAGAGAGAGTATCTCACCAAAAAGAGCATCTCACCAAAAAGAACTCTATACCTACAATTTTACTATGTGGGTACTCACACCCCCTGCTGCCAATGCAATGCCACCAGCTACCCCCCCCCCCCCACAACACAGAGCTCTTCCTGAGGGTACAGAGTTCTTCTACCACTCCCCAGTGAGCACCAGTGAGAAGTCCTTGACAAGGGCTTAAGCCGCTTAAAGAGTCCTGCTGCCACTGGTAAACACAGAAGTTGGCAGAGTAAGTGTGTAGAGCACTGGCTTCTGTGCTTACCAGTAACAACTGAAACATTGCAAAGGACAGGGCAGTTCCAGAGGAGTAGTGATGAGCCGAACACCCCCGGGTTCGGTTCGCACCAGAACCCGCGAACGGACCTAAAGTTCGCACGAACATTAGAACCCTAAATACAATGGATGCGAACGTTCGGATTCTAAAGTGCTAATTATAACGACTATTATCCATGTTATTGTCCGAAACAGAGTTTGGGAACCCGGCTTCTGCACCAGGGGACATGTATCAATGCAAAAAGAAGTTTTAAAAACTGACGTTTTCCGGGAGCAGTCATTTTAATGATGCATAAAGTGAAAAAAAAAAAGTCAAATATTCCTTTAAATATTGTACCTGGGGGGTGTCTAAAGTATGCCTGTGAAGTGCCACGTGTTTCCCGTGTTTAGAACTGTCCCTGCACAAAATAACATTTCTAAAGGGAAAAAAGTCATTTAAAACTGCTTGCGGCTTTAATGCAATGTCTGGTCCCGGTAATATGGATGAAAATCTTTAGGAAAAATGGCATAGCTACCCCATCAACCCCCCCCCCCCTACCCCAGCCCATTACCAGCCCCTTTGGGTCTTGTATGGATATTAAGGGGAACCCCGCACACAAAATAAAAAAGGACCTATATACTCTGAACAGCCGTATACAGGCGGTGCATACAAGACAGGGACTGTAGGTTTGTTCTTATGTAGAATCTGTTTATAATTTTGAACAGCTGCATTGTTTAAGTGGAGCTCCATGGCAAATTCCTTTTTTTTAGCTTTTTGTAAAACATAGGGAACGGTTATCACCCCTGTCACATTTTTTTTGCTGTCTGTGCCCCTGTTCAGAACATTTCACCTCACTTTGCGTCCCAATGACAACTGTTTTTGAAATGTGGTGTTTTTATTGAAACAAGGATTGGTGATAAAGCATCAGTAGAGAGGAGACACCTTTCTCCCATATTAATTCTTAAAGGAGAGAATTTTCCTTCCAAGGGGTAGATTTCTTCTCACTTCCTGTTGTCTTCTTCCGTTTGCAAGTAGTAGTAGTTTGTAAGTTGGATGTTTGAAAGTAGGGACCTTCCGTATATACTCTGCAGAAATTGGCCCCTTAGGTGTTGGTGTTGGCACAACACTGAAAGCACTCACAGTTATTATTGGTGGGTGCTGGAACGCCCTGCTGTCAAGTATAATATCAGGAATTGTAATAACATATAATTGTTGATCAGTGGTAGTAAAAATTGGGCCTTTGATGGTGGTGCTGGTGCCACAACACTGTAAGGCCTGACAGTTACTCTTGGTGGGCGCAGCAATGGTCCCTGCTGTGAATTATTAGATCAATAATTATAATTGCATGCCCCTGTTGAACGGGGGCTGAAAAATTGGGCCTTTGGTGGTGGTGGTGGTGGTGATGGTGGTGCTGGTGCCACAACACTGTAAGGCCTGACAGTTACTCTTGGTGGGCGCAGCAATGGTCCCTGCTGTGAATTATTAGATCAATAATTATAATTGCATGCCCCTGTTGAACAGGGGCTGAAAAATTGGGCCTTTGGTGGTGGTGGTGGTAGTGATGGTGGTGCTGGTGCCACAACACTGTAAGGCCTGACAGTTACTCTTGGTGGGCGCAGCAATGGTCCCTGCTGTGAATTATTAGATCAATAATTATAATTGCATGCCCCTGTTGAACAGGGGCTGAAAAATTGGGCCTTAGGCACTGGTGGCACAACACTGCAACCCCTCACAGATACTGTACTTGGAGCACAGCAATGAGGCCTGTTGCAAAGTATTGCATCAAAAATTTTAATTACACGCCCCTGTTAAACAGGGGCTGAAAAATTGGGCCTTAGCCACAGGTGGCGTCACCCATAAACCAAAATGATCTTCCAAGCTATCATCGTTAATCGTATCATTGAGGAGGAGGATAGCCAGTCAACATAACAGCACAGGCACTCAGCATCAGCATCAGTCTTGAAGGGATGTGACATTTTAAAATCAATTAGTCTGTTATATCAGCATCTGGTGTGTGGTAGCTGGTGGTGATCCAAGACTGGTTCATCTTGATGAAAGTCAGTCGATCAACCGAGTCGGTGGACAGGCGCACCCTGTGATCCGTGACAAATCCTCCAGCAGCACTGAATGTGCGTTCTGAAAGAACACTGGATGCAGGACAGGCCAGTAGCTCAATTGCATACTGTGCAAGCTCTGGCCAGTGATCCATCCTCAAGACCCAGTAAGCCAGAGGATTTTCGGTGGGGAAGGTGTCCAAGTCTGACCTTGCCCCTAGGTATTCCTGGACCATGTATATCAGACGCTGGCGATGGTTGCTGGAACCGATCATACTTTGGGGCTGCGGACTAAAGAATTGTCTGAACGCATCGGTCAGACGGCCACCTTCCCCACTGCTCCTTCTTTGACTGCCCGAAGCCTCAGCAACTCGTTGTCCAGGACCAGGAGTTTGTAACCTCACAGTCTCTGGGAACGCGTTGCACAGACCTTTCTGCAAGGCCTCCCGGAGTTGTCTCATCCTCTGCTCCCTCTGCGACGGTACGATAAGGTCCGCAACCTTACCCTTGTACCGTGGATCAAGGAGAGTGGCCAGCCAGTAATGGTCCCTCTCCTTGATCCGAAGAATACGAGGATCCTTCCGCAGACTTTGCAGGATCAGGGAGGCCATGCAGCGTAGGTTAGCTGAGGCATTCAGTCCGGAGTCCTCTGGGTCACTAAGGACGACATGATCCGCAGCCACCTCCTCCCAGCCACGTACAAGTCCACTGGTTTCTTGGGACTGTAAATCATCCCTAAAAGACTGCTGCTGATGATGCTGAGTGCCAGCCTCCACCTCCATGCTGACACAATCCTCCTCCTCCTCCTCCTCCTCCTCCTCCTCCTCTTCCTGTGCGATGGGTGGGACAGAAGGAACACTGTCTGGGTAAAGGGGGCCTTGAGAGGCAAGGAAGTCCTCCTCTTCCTGCCTCTGTTCTGCCTCAAGTGCCCTGTCCATTATTCCACGCAGCGTGTGCTCCAACAGGTGGACAAGAGGTACAGTGTCACTGATGCATGCACTGTCACTGCTCACCATCCTCGTGGCCTCCTCAAATGGTGCCAGGACAGTGCATGCATCCCTAATCATGCCCCACTGGCGTGGTGAAAAAAACCCGAGCTCCCCTGACCCTGTCCTGGTGCCGTAGTCGCACAGGTACTCATTGATGGCCCTCTGCTGCGTGTGCAGCCGCTGCAGCATGGCCAACGTTGAGTTCCACCTGGTGGGCATGTCACATATAAGGCGGTTCTTGGGCAGGTTCAACTCCTTTTGAAGCTCAGCCAGGCGAGCACTGGCATTATAAGATCTGCGGAAATGCACACAGACTTTCCTGGCCTGCCTCAGGACATCCTGTAAGCCCGGGTACCTGCCCAAGAACCGCTGAACCACCAGGTTAAGGACGTGAGCCATACAGGGCACATGGGTCAGTTGTCCCTTTCGGAGGGCGGAGAGGAGGTTGGTGCCATTGTCGCAAACCACCATTCCTGGCTTAAGCTGGCGTGGCGTCAACCACCTCTCGGCCTGCCCCTGCAGAGCAGACAGGACCTCTGCCCCAGTGTGGCTCCTGTCCCCCAAACACACCAGCGCAAGCACGGCATGGCATGGCATCTTTTTGCCTGCGTACTTGCGTAGCCCCTTGAACGCCTACGGAGCACCGCTGGTTCCGAGGACAAACCACAGGAAGAGGCCATGGAGGAAGAAGAAGAGGAGGGGGTGGAGGAGAGAGGTGTGTCACAACCAGTAGTAGCATTTTGGAGGCGTGGCGGTGGAACAACCTCCAACACTACTGCACCTTGTCCTGCATCCTTCCCAGCTGCCAAAAGAGTGACCCAATGGGCCGTGAAAGAAAGGTAACATCCCTGTCCATGCCTGCTGGACCATGAGTCAGCGGTAATATGCACCTTACCGCTGACCGCCCTGTCCAGCGAGGCCAAGACATTGCCTTCCACATGCCTGTAGAGAGCCGGAATAGCCTTCCGTGCGAAAAAGTGGCGTTTAGGAACCTGCCACTGAGGAACCGCACATTGCACAAACTCACGGAAGGGGGCCGAGTCTACCAACTGAAAAGGCAGCAGTTGAAGCGCTAGCAATTTAGCCAAGCTAGCATTCAACCGCTGGGCATGTGGATGGCTGGGAGTGAACTTCTTTCGACGGTCCAGCAGCTGGGGCAGGGAAATTTGCCTGCTAGAATCGGACGTCGGTGTACTGCTAGCAGAGTGCCCGCAAGTACTTGGCTGTGACACACCTAATTCTACACCTTCATTCCTCTCAGAGCAGGTTTCAGAGAGGACTGAAGGTATACTGGGGTTGGAGATCCCAGCTGATGCGGTGCAAGAAGAGGTCAGCTTTGTTCTTTGGTGTGGGTCTTTAAGGTAGGCTTGCCAACGAGCTGCATGGCAGGTCAACATATGTCTGATCAAGCATGTGGTGCCCAAGCGGCTGATGTTTTGGCCACGCGATATACGCTTGAGACATATGTTGCAAACAGCAGCTGTGCGATCTGATGCACTCGCCTCAAAAAAGGCCGACACCAAAGAACTTTTTGAATGACGGGCAGAGGCAGCGCCCTGCACAGGCGGAGCTCTGCGGTGTGATTCCGTCGGTGTGCTGCCCATACGCTGGCCACTCAAGGGCATCCTGCCTCGTTGGAGATGTGCCTTCTCCTCATCCTCCTCCTCCTCCTCCTCTCTCCTATTAGGCACCCACGTGGAGTCAGTGACCTCATCATCCCCTCCCTCCTCATCACTGGAGCCAATCTGGCAGTATGCTGCAGCTGCTGGAGCATGACTGCCAGATTGGTGTCCTTCTTGAGCATCCCCTCTCTCTGCTCTCACGCTGCTGCCTTCCTCTAGCTGGGTATCATCATCAGATCCTTCCAAATGCTGGGCATCCTCCTGGAGCATGTACCCAACACTGTGCTCAAACAGTTCGGGGGACTCCTCAGGAGGAGGGCATGGTGGGTCTAGGGAAGGATTGACTAATGAAGATAATGATACCAGAGAAGAGGACGCTTTGGCAGCTGCTTTGCCAGTACCCTGAGCCTGGGTGAGAGAGGATGAGGAGGATGAGGTGGGCTTGGTCATCCACTCTACCAAGTCTTCGGCATGATGTGGCTCAACATGTCCAGCTGCCGAAAACAAGGACAAGCGTGTCCCATGGCCATGTGCTGATGACAATGCACCGCGTACACGACCAGCACTGTTGCCCCCAGACACAGAGCCTGCTTGCCCTCTTTTTTTGCCTCCTGACTGTCTGCCTCTCCTTGGTTGCCTTCCAGACATTTTAATGGATGGCCTGCAGGGAGATGGGAAAAACAGCAATAAGGGCTACCTTCAGGTGTATATTGTGCAGGAGGCTTAGCAACAATGACACTGACACTGTCCCCTGCCTATCCTTCTCTGTCCCTAAACACAAAGATTGAAAATATGGTTCAGCAAAAAAGTTTTAGAACAGAATAGCACACTGACACTTTCCCTCACTGTCTACTCTGTCCCTCCCTACAAACAAGATTTAGCACAGAATAGCACACTGATAATTTCTACGAGTGTCCTTCTCTGTCCCTCAACTCAAGGATTGAAAATATGGAACAGCAAAATTGGTTTAGAACAGAATAGCACACTGTCAGTTTCACTCACTGTACCTCTCTGTCCCTCAACTCAAGGATTGAAAACATGGAACAGCAAAATTGGTTTAGAACAGAATAGCACACTGTCAGTTTCACTCACTGTACCTCTCTGTCCCTCAACTCAAGGATTGAAAATATGGAACAGCAAAATTGGTTTAGAACAAAATAGCACACTGTCAGTTTCACTCACTGTACCTCTCTGTCCCTCAACTCAAGGATTGAAAATATGGAACAGCAAAATTGGTTTAGAACAGAATAGCACACTGTCAGTTTCACTCACTGTACCTCTCTGTCCCTCAACTCAAGGATTGAAAATATGGAACAGCAAAATTGGTTTAGAACAGAATAGCCCACTGTCAGTTTCACTCACTGTACCTCTCTGTCCCTCAACTCAAGGATTGAAAATATGGAACAGCAAAATTGGTTTAGAACAGAATAGCACACTGTCAGTTTCACTCACTGTACCTCTCTGTCCCTCAACTCAAGGATTGAAAATATGGAACAGCAAAATTGGTTTAGAACAGAATAGCACACTGTCAGTTTCACTCACTGTACCTCTCTGTCCCTCAACTCAAGGATTGAAAATATGGAACAGCAAAATTGGTTTAGAACAGAATAGCACACTGTCAGTTTCACTCACTGTACCTCTCTGTCCCTCAACTCAAGGATTGAAAATATGGAACAGCAAAATTGGTTTAGAACAGAATAGCACACTGTCAGTTTCACTCACTGTACCTCTCTGTCCCTCAACTCAAGGATTGAAAATATGGAACAGCAAAATTGGTTTAGAACAGAATAGCACACTGTCAGTTTCACTCACTGTACCTCTCTGTCCCTCAACTCAAGGATTGAAAATATGGAACAGCAAAATTGGTTTAGAACAGAATAGCACACTGTCAGTTTCACTCACTGTACCTCTCTGTCCCTCAACTCAAGGATTGAAAATATGGAACAGCAAAATTGGTTTAGAACAGAATAGCACACTGTCAGTTTCACTCACTGTACCTCTCTGTCCCTCAACTCAAGGATTGAAAATATGGAACAGCAAAATTGGTTTAGAACAGAATAGCACACTGTCAGTTTCACTCACTGTACCTCTCTGTCCCTCAACTCAAGGATTGAAAATATGGAACAGCAAAATTGGTTTAGAACAGAATAGCACACTGTCAGTTTCACTCACTGTACCTCTCTGTCCCTCAACTCAAGGATTGAAAATATGGAACAGCAAAATTGGTTTAGAACAGAATAGCACACTGTCAGTTTCACTCACTGTACCTCTCTGTCCCTCAACTCAAGGATTGAAAATATGGAACAGCAAAATTGGTTTAGAACAGAATAGCACACTGTCAGTTTCACTCACTGTACCTCTCTGTCCCTCAACTCAAGGATTGAAAATATGGAACAGCAAAATTGGTTTAGAACAGAATAGCACACTGTCAGTTTCACTCACTGTACCTCTCTGTCCCTCAACTCAAGGATTGAAAATATGGAACAGCAAAATTGGTTTAGAACAGAATAGCACACTGTCAGTTTCACTCACTGTACCTCTCTGTCCCTCAACTCAAGGATTGAAAATATGGAACAGCAAAATTGGTTTAGAACAGAATAGCACACTGTCAGTTTCACTCACTGTACCTCTCTGTCCCTCAACTCAAGGATTGAAAATATGGAACAGCAAAATTGGTTTAGAACAGAATAGCACACTGTCAGTTTCACTCACTGTACCTCTCTGTCCCTCAACTCAAGGATTGAAAATATGGAACAGCAAAATTGGTTTAGAACAGAATAGCACACTGTCAGTTTCACTCACTGTACCTCTCTGTCCCTCAACTCAAGGATTGAAAATATGGTTCAGCAAAATAGTTTTAGAACAGAATAGCACACTGACACTTTCCCTCACTGTCCTACTCTGTCCCTCCCTACAAACAAGATTTAGCACAGAATAGCACACTGATAATTTCTACGAGTGTCCTTCTCTGTCCCTAAACTCAAGGATTGAAAATATGGAACAGCAAAATTGGTTTAGGACAGAATAGCACACTGACACTTTCCCTCACTGTACCTCTCTGTCCCTACAAACAAGATTTAGCACAAAATAGCACACTGAAACTTTCCCTCACTGTACCTCTCTGTCCCTAAACTCAAGGATTGAAAATATGGTTCAGCAAGATTGGTTTAGAACAGAATAGCACACTGACACTTTCCCTCACTGTACCTCTCTGTCCCTACAAACAAGGATTAGCACAGAATAGCACACTGTCACTGACACTCTCCCTACCTATCCTTATCTGTCCCTAAACACAAGGAATCCAGGATTATGTAAAGGAAAAATAATGACACTGTCCCTGCCTATGCTTCTCTTTCCCTACTCCGGAACACACTACACAAGGCCGCCGCGCTGGCGGCCTTTTATAGTGTGGGGCGTGTACTAAACCCCCTCAGCAATAATTGGCCACAGGCATCCTGCCTGTGGCCAATCATTGCTCTCCTCGCTGCCGGCGCTGTGATTGGCCAAGCATGCGGGGTCACAGTGCATGCTTGGCCAATCACAGCGCCTGGATGACACTGCGATGGCGTAGTGCATTGTGGGCCGTTCGCGTCACTCGAATTTGGCGCGAACGGCCCAAATCGTTCGATCTTCGTCGAACGATCGAACAGCCGATGTTCGAGTCGAACGTACGTTCGACTCGAACACGAAGCTCATCCCTACAGAGGAGTACTGCTCAGTTCCAGTTAAAAGTCAGGCATGTTGGAGTGTGGCTCCGCTGATCCGGAGCTCTGTGCATTCTGCTGCTATACGCAGCTGACATGGAGATCCTGCTGCAGCCGTCAGTTCTCCCTGTAATGCCGGTGCATAGGAGAGCATCCTTCCAGCTTAAGAATGCAATCAGACCTTGGATAAAATCCATGGAAATCCTCCTTTCTAAGCACCAAAGTCAGCGGCCTAAGAGATCCAAGATGGCGCTGGAGTGTGAGCAAGCAGAACAGCACCACATGCCTGTGGGTTCCCCCATACCACCATCCAGGTCAGTGAGTGCCTCTGCAGGGTCCTTCAATCCTATCTGCCAAGATGGAAGGGGCCAAATCCACCTTTTTTTTTTTTGGCGGATTGGATTGGAGGTAGGCAGGTGTAAACAGACACAAATCCGTTTACATCTTCCGCTCAATAGGGGTAAATGGAGGATCCGATTGGGTCTGCCTAAAAAACAGACAGGTGAACCTGATTGAACTGGTCATGTGAAAGGGACCTACGGCTGCTATCACACTGATGTGTTGTGGTTTACTCACACCGTGGGTGCAGTGCAGTTCACTTGCGGAATTTCCTGCGTGTTAGCTGCACTTTGCCATATAAATCTTTTATACAGTCATAAGTTTATATACCCAGGCAGAATTTATGATTTCTTGCCCATTTTTCAGAGAATATAGCTTCGTACACACGATCGGATTTTCCGACGGGAATTGTGTGATGGCAGGCTGTTGTCGGAAAATCCAACCGTTTGTATGCTCCATCGTACAATTGTTGTTGGATTTTCCGCCAACAAATGTTGGATAGCATGCTTTAAAAATTTTCCGCTAACAAATGTGTGTAGTCAGATTATCCGATCGTGTGTACGCAAGTCCTTCGGACAAAACTCCAAAGTACAAACACGCATGCTCAGAAGCAATGCTAACCATAACACAACATTAGCAGAAGTTGCCCAAAGGGTGGCGCTAAAGAGCTGAAAAACCACGTAGTTTCATGTTTGTTGGCCGACAACTCTTTGCTGTTTGTATGCAAGACAAGTTCATGGCCAACGCCCTTCGGACAAAAGTCCTACCCTTTGTCCGCGGAAAAAACTATTGTGTGTACCAGGCTTTTGAATGATGACACAAAAACATTTCTTTCTCTTATGGTTAGTTCTTGGCTGACACCATTTATTATTAATCAACTGTGTTTACTCTGTTTAAATCATGACAACTGAAACTACCCAAAGGACCCTGATCAAAAGTTTACATACCCTGGTGATTTTTGCCTGATAACATGTGGTTGACACAAAGGGCTAATAAATGGCTAATAAACCTGTGATCTGTTTGCTTGTAATTAGTGTGTGTGTATAAAAGGTCAATGAGTTTCTGGACTCCTGACAGACCCATTGCATCTTTCATCCAGTGCTGCACTGGGAGGCACTTGAAGAAAGATGGGCTGCATGATCGAGTCACCAGAAGAAATCCATTGCTATGCAAATGCCACAAAATATCCCACTTACAATACGCCAAACAGCACAGAGACAAGCCTCAAACCTTCTGGCACAAAGTCATTTGGAGTGATGAGACCAAAATTGAGCTTTTTGGCCACACCCATAAACGCTACATTTGGAGAGGAGTCATCAAGGCCTATGATGAAAGGTACCCCATTCCTACTGTGAAACATGGAGGTGGATCGCTGATGTTTTGGGGATGTGTGAGCTACAAAGGCACAGGAAATTTGGTCAAAACTGATGGCAAGATGAATGCAGTATGTTATCAAAAAATCCTGGAGGAACATTTGCGTTCATCTGCCAGGAAGCTGCGGATGGAACGTACTTGGACATTCCAACATGACAATGATCCAAAACACAAGGCCAAGTCGACCTGTCATTGGCTACAGCAGAATAAAGTGAAGGTTCTGGAGTGGCCATCTCAGTCTTCTGACCTCAATTTAATTGAGTCACTCTGGGGAGATCTCAAACGTGCAGTTCATGCAACACAGCCCAAGAATTTACAGGAACTGGAGGCTTTTTGCCAAGAGGAATGGGCAGCTTTATCATCTGAGAAGATAAGGAGCCTCATCCACAAATACCACAAAAATCTTCAAGCTGTCATTGATGTTAAAGGGGGCAATACACAGTATTAAGAACTGGGGTGTGTAAACTTTTGATCAGGGTCATTTGGGCAGTTTCTGTTGTCATTATGATTTAAAAATGAGTAAACACAGTTGATTGATATTAACCACTTTGCACCCGTCATACGACTTATGACGGCCGCAAAGTGGTTCTTAAATGCCGGGAGGCCGTCATTATACAGCCTCCGCTCCTTCGGCCACTGGGGGGCGCGCGTGCGTGCCCGGCGCATCACTGGGATGCCGATGCGCGTGCCTGGCGGCCGCGATGTCCGCCAGGCACCCGCGATCGGCCTGTACACAGACAAGGACATGGATCTGTGTGTGTAAACACACAGATCCATGTCCTGTCAGGGAGAGGAGACCGATGCTGTGTCCCTTGTACATAGGGACACAGATCGGTCACCTCCCCCAGTCAGTCCCCTCCCCCCACAGTAGCAATCACTCATAGGGCATACATTTAACCCATTCCTCGCCCCCTAGTGGTTAACCCCTTCCCTGCCAGTCACATTTATACAGTAATCAGTGCATTTTTATAGCACTAATCGCTGTATAAATGTGAATGGTCCCAAAAATGTGTCAAAAGTGTCCGATGTGTCCGCCGCAATATCGCAGTCATGATAAAAATCGCTGATCGCCGCCATTACTAGTAAAAAAAAAAATAATAAAAAAAATGTCAGAATTCTATCCCCTATTTTGTAGGCGCTATAACTTTTGCGCAAACCAATCACTATACGCTTATTGCAATTTTTTTTTACCAAAAATATGTAGAAGAATACGTATCGGCCTAAACTGAGAAAAAAATTGTTTTTTTAAAAAAAAATTGGGATATTTATTATAGCAAAAATCAAAAAATATTGTGTTTTTTTTTCAAAATTGTCGCTCTTTTTTGGTTTATAGCGCAAAAAATAAAAACCGCAGAGGTGATCAAATACCACCAAAAGAAAGCTCTATTTGTGGGAAAAAAAGGACGTCAATTTTGTTTGGGAGCCATGTCGCACGACCGCGCAACTGTCAGATAAAGCGACGCAGTGCCGAAAGCTGAAATTTCGCCTGGGCAGGAAGGGGGTATATGTGCCCAGTAAGGAAGGTGTTAAATGGCTTCAGCCAAACACTAACCATGAGTGAAAGAATGGTTTTTGCGTTATCATTCATATTTTCACAAACTAAATGCTGCCTTTTTTCAGGGTATGTAAACTTATGAGCACAACTGTATCTTGTTGGTGTGGTGCACCTTCTGAAAGTGCACCAAATATGCAGGTAATAAAAGGCTATGATTCAGTGCAGGTAACCTGCAAGTGCACTGCACTGCACCTCTGGATCAGTTTGAAAGCAGCACAGTGTAGCTAGTGTACCAGTGTAGAGAACAGATTTGCCTTTGATTTTAATTAAAAAGCAACCTCAATCTTTACCTCTTCCTCAGGATTCCTGCAGATAATTGCTGGCTGCTACTGTCCCCCAGGCGGGTATGGCTGGTGGCTGCTGCTGTCCCCCAGGGTGGTTATGGCCGGCGGCTGCTGCTGTCCCCCAGGCGGGCATGGCTGGTGGCTTCTGCTGTCCCCCAAGGCGGGTATGGCTGATGGCTGCTGCTGTCCCCCAGGCGAGTATGGCTGGCAGCTACTGCTGCCCCCCAGAGCAGGTATGGCTGGCGGCTGCTGCTGTCTTTCAGGGCGGGTATGGCTAGCGGCTGCTGCTGTCCCCCAGGGTGGGTATGGCTAGCGGCTGCTGCTGTCCCCCAGGGTGGGAATGGTGACAGCGTGAGGAGAAAAAAAAGCCGATCACCTGCTTATGTGCAAGGGACATCAGTCCCGAAGAGGAAGGAGGCAAAATCTGCCTCATCTGTGCCCACAAATACTGCCTGCCAGTGCCCACAGTGCCCACCAGTGCCACCTATCAATGCCCACGAGTGCCACCTATCAATGCCCACAAGTGCCAACTATCAATGCCCACCAGCAGTGCTGCCTATCAGTGTAACCTACCAGTGCTGATCAGTGCCCATCACTGCCACCCATCAGTGCCCATCACTGCCACCTATCAGTGCCCATCACTGCCAGCTATCAGTGCCAGCTATCAGTGCCACCTATCAATGCCCTTCAGTGCCACCCATCAGTGCCACCTCTCAGTGTCACCTCTCAGTGCCCACCAGTGCCACCTATCAGTGCCCACCAGTGCCGCCTATCAGTGCCCACCCTTGCTGCCTTATCGGTGACCTTTAATGCAGCCCATCGGTGCCCATCAGTGCAGCCCATCGGTGCCCATCAGTGCAGCCTCATCAGCGTACATCAATGAAGGAGAAAAATTACCTGTTTGCAAAATTCTATAACAAAATATAAAAAAATATAATTCTTTAAAAAAAAATCTGTCTTTTTTAATAAAACAAAAAACAAAAAACGCAGAGCTGATCAAATACAACCAAAAGAAAACTCTATTTGTGGGGAAAAAATTATATAAATTTTATTTGGGTACAATGTTATATGACCGTGCAATTGTCATTCAAAGTGCATTAGCGCTGAAAGCTGAAAATTGGTCTGGGCAGGAGGGGGGTTTAAGTGCCCAGTAAGCAAGTGGTTAAAGGCTGCCTTGGAATACCTGGGACTCTGATTGCCTTCTTCCTCTCTTTATGATGATTGCCCTGCTCTACTTCCTTTTTTACAATACCTGTATTAATTAAAAAAAAGGAATTTATTTATGATACACATTTGATTTACTAAAACTAGAGAGTGCAAAATAAGGTGCAGCTACGCAAATTAGCCAATCCGCTTCTAACTTCAGCGTGTTAAATTAAGCTTTGATAAAAGAAACCTGGAAGCTGATTGGTTTCTATGCAGAGCTGCACCAGATTTTGCACTCCCTAGTTTTAGTAAATGAACTCCACAGTGCTTTTGCAAACTAAATGTTGTCAGTTAGATTTTTTAGATATACTTTAAGTATAAAAGACATCAAAATAAGTCACTAGTTAGGGCCAAGCTTTACTAATAAATTAAAAATCTTAATACCAACACATGATTCACATTAATATGTTAAAAAATATAGAAAACTATCAAATTCATGCAAAACGTGATTTGTACCATTTGCTTGTGTAAGAGGAAAAAAAATTGAAACATAAAGCAAATTGTTCTTTGACAAATATATTGAGTCACTTGCCAAAGATGTTGACAGAATATGATGGAGTAGTAGGAATAAATGACTGGGCAGGGGCCAGCTGCTTGTTTTCTTTCAATATGGCTGGTTTTCTGAACAATTTGTGTCACTGTGTGCTCCCTCTATTACAGATCACACATGAAGGTGATTTCAGTGTCTTGTTGCATTGTCTCTGACACTAGTATAAAGTAGAAGATGAAAGCAGACACGATATTGTGACATTCTGCCTCCTATAGTCTATTCTAATAAACAGCCAAATCCAAATAAAGCTTAGGCCACTTCATATCTTTTTTATGGAGAAGGTAAAACAGAACTGGAACTGTTGTGCTGTCAAAACATACCAAACAAAAGCTGAAGCAGTGTATAATTAAAGTTGAACCATATCCAGATATACAATAAATGCCAATTCGTACAGAGATCTAATCATTTTAAACTTTAACTTTACTTTTGAACAAAACTACAAATGCAAATACCTGAATTTTCTTCAATTTTGTAATCCTCTGTAAAACACTACTTGGACTGGTAAAAAGAGAATCAGTATTTGTGGTCAATCAAGTGTGCTGCATAGATATCTACCAAACAAGAAGCATGCTTGTAGGCACCTCCTAGCTGCTCCACCAGTCGACAGCCTACAGTTAAATGAGTGACACTGGATTGGGTTGCTGAGCCAGTTCTCATTCCAGGTGCTCAACACAGACATCGTTGTCTGCTCACATGTTCATGGGAAGTCCAATGGAAGTCCAACACCCCACACATTACATCCCCCTAATCTGCATCCCCTCTAAGCCCTCTTTACACCTGGAGAACATTCTTGAAGAGCTCTGCATATTCCATGGTTCAGGCTAGGACAGGCTAGGACATTGAGGTAAGTATCTATTTCTAAAGCCCAAATTACACAGGGGCCCAGACCACCTGGCACATAACACAACTTGAGGGGCCCTAACCCACCTCCAGGAGGGTAAACTTCTTTCCAGCTAGCCATCACCAGCTCCTAGGTAAACTGTTTTGGCTTTGGCTTTTTTGTAAGATTTAACAGCTCACATAATGTTTCATGACTCTTCAGTTGTAATATGTATTTTACAGTACTAAGTGTTTGCATTAAGGGTTTAAATAGCATGGTATATTTTCCAGAACATGGCTAGAGCAAATTACAAAAGTTCCACTAATGCTTGCAGTGGTGCTCACTTAACTTTCTCTGTCATGTCCTCTTCAGGCCTTAGGCATCCTGGAAATTCTTGCAAAGGAAAAGGTTTACTAGCTCTCTCTGTTACATGGCTACATCCTCGTTCCCAAATTCCCTAGTTCTACTACTCCTTTACCTTTTAAGGGGAAAGGGCGGCACCACAGAAATTCACACACCCTGGGGGGAAGTAACTATACTTTAGAGGGAAAACATTTCTACCTGCTGATAGGAGGGGATGATAGAAAAATTAGTTTACTAGTCTGTTGCTGAAAAAATCTCCCATATACAGTATGAGTTTGAATGGTGTTTTTATCTGTCTGCATGGAGTTCAGTTTTAAAGGAAACCATTTATTTTTGTTTTAGATTATTTTGACATCCTTTTTAAATTATTTTCTATATATGTTAAATATCAGCCCCATTTGTATTACTATTGTGAGGCAATCAGAGAGTGAGAGAGACTACAGTATTGCTCTTCAGCATTATATTATGAAGGCTTAGAACTATAGATTCCTCCTTTCAGGTAGGCATTAGAGTTGTAGAATGATTTATACTTCCTGCACTCCTCGCTCCACTGTCATGTTCCCTGGCTGTCATACTGGAGTACCTTTTAACCAGTATCCCTTCCTTTTTATGTAAAAATTACAGTCTTTGCTCTTGCCTCAGTGACAACTGTAATCAAAGGAAAGCAAATCTTAAGGTGATCACACATATGCTGCTTATTGGCAAAAAGGAATAAAAAAATAAAGAAAACTAAATTACAACATTTGTTATATATATACTTTCCTGCTAAAGATATTGTTGCATGAGATGTTACATAGTGAGCTTCAGGGGCCAGATCTGAACCCAGAACCTCCATTGCGTCTAGCAGTAGCTCTCCTCCTACTTTGCCACCTGAAATACTGGACAGCTCCCTGTCTGATCCCTTGGGCAACTTTACTTTCTATATTGTTTCTGTTAAACCTTGAACTCCTTGCTTCTCCCATGAACTTTCTATTTAAGTCATGTCTCTGCTCTTCCTGTTTGCCAGATTGAGTTCTGCTCCAGCCAATATTTTTCTCTTGTGTTACTGCTGCCCTCCGTATTGTCACTACCACTCATTACCAACCTTTGGCTTGTTCCTTGACTATGCTTCTGCTTGATCTTTACCTGCTACATCTGTTACCAGAACACAGCTTTGTGGGGTGATCCTGAGGACCGCAACCTGTGAAACCAATCTCCACTATCAGGAGCTCTGTTGAAGGCCGGGTTAATGCTTAGACCTTGCGCCCTATGTGAGCCTGTCCCACCTGCCAGGGGGGGCCTGCTTATTTATTATTCTGACTGGTCTGTGTGAACCTTTCTACTGCTATAGCTACTGGTCTCCGAGCCTGACCGTGATAGTTAGGTTAAAAAAAAGTCCATCAAATTCAACAAATAAATAATATAAAAAAATAAAAATAGAAAATCTCCATATATACTATCCTATACCTACAGCTGTTCCAGAGAAAGGCAATCCAGTATATAAGGGCAGTTATCTTATACATTTTGCCCTTCCAAACAATCCAGATGTAGATTATAGAACAGTCAGATGTTACATTTTTTGTTTTATGTGTGTATGAGAAAATCTAGAGGAGGTTGTCTAGATGAAGATGTATTGTTACATGTAAAGGATAACTAAACACAAGAACAAAAATACACTATTTATTTTTTTCAAGCTAAGAACTTTTTCAGCAAGCTGAGAAAGTACCTGTTGATCTTGTCAGAAATGCAGTGCCCTTGTCTTATAATGTGAGCTGCACCAAAGAATAATTTTTTCCCTAGCTATCTTTTGTACACTACCGATTGCCCTGCCTCCCATGTAATAGAGAAGTAAAGCTGCAGACACATTTGTAGCCCATATCAGGAGAGCAGCCTAGGTTGACAATCATTTCTTCTTCCATATTCCATACAGTGGAGGAGTAATGTAGCTACCCAGGGACAGTAATTGTTTGATTTGCAGGATTACCGGATGAAAATAAAACAAAAAAAGCTTGAAAAAAATGAGTGAATGCAGCCACCACACCAAGGATCAGTGAGCTGCAGTCTATTACTATTTTTGTTTTGGGTTCAGATACACTTAAGCATGCATGAGGGTGGATCCCAAGTGCTAGCATTGAGCACATATACAATGCATCTATGGTTTTTCCAGAATGATATACTGTATATACCCTTTCCATACCTAGTATCTTGATTTCTGTGTAAGCCAAAAAGGTTAATAAAGCTGAAACTGTGTCCCTACATTCATCCCTGGATTTGTGGACCGATCACATGAGCCAGGGGTTAGTATAGTGAAATTACTTGCGTAGTAGTATATAACTTGTTTTGTTATCTTAAAGGGAGAAATTACTACAATTATTACATCACACAAAAACATTGATTTACTTATTTGTGGCTGAGATCCGCCGCTGTACTATTTCCTTTTTCGGTTGGGTCTGATCCCTAGGTGTGGTGGGTACTTGTTATATTGTACTTGTATTGATGTTTGCAAATTATTATTATGCATATATGTTCTAATTGTCACTTCTATGCAATTGTATTCCTAGCACTAAAATACTTCCTGATGAAGCCAAGATTGGGGAAATATGTAGAAGCGAGTGCAAAATGAAAATTGAATTTCTCAGCACACTGTATATCTACCTACGGTTGATGTTATTGACCAATATCTATGCATATTGGTATTTTTTCTGTCTTTTTACCTTTTAAACATGGAATATAATAAATGTACTATTAATAATAAACATTAAATATTTTAACTGTATTACGCTTGGATCATTGTTGGCACCTTTAAAGTTCCACCTCCTTTTTTTCAAAAATGTCTATCTGTTAAGAGATGTGGTGCCTATTTCTATTGCCTCCTTCCTACCCAGAAACATTAATAAATGATATACCCTTGTATTGCTGTACAAGTCACTTTGTAGTTATGGGTTATTAAAAAATAACTTTTTTATTTTAACCTGCAATCTTTTTTTTCTAGAATTTCCAAAAATCAAATGTTGCTTCCTTGTCATCATGGCAATATTAATGGGATTCTATTGTGCATGTAAAGAAAATGTTCAGAAATGTAATTTATGTGTTCTTCAATTCTGCAAGCATTTTTTCTATTTTACAGTATTGGAAATGAGTAGGTAAATATAGCAGCCACATCTTCCCATTTAGCTTTCAGGAGGTAGGAAATTACTGGAATGTGTGTGTCAACTTCAACAGAACAATAAAAGGTAAAATTCTATGACATTTGCTGAAATCCTCGCAATGTACAATATACATTTAAGTCACAATACCTAAATAGGACTTCCACTGTACCACATTTGTAATTTCCTAAAACCCACCAAAATAGAATGATGAAATTATTCACAAGCTTTCATTCATTAATAAGTCAGTGTTGCATTATGTAGTGATGCGTCCTTGCCATATTGAATGTCAACGCATTTCCCAGCAAACACAGGTTCCTCAGGACAAAACAGTTGTATTATAGTAGACAGGCAAGGCAATAAAGTAATTGCACAATAGTCTCCTGGGTGGACAAAGGGGCAACAAGGGCCACTAAGCTTGACAGTCACGAAGGAGAGACAAACCCCATAGAATGATGGCACCTCTCTGCTTACAAGGGAAAGGGGCTGCATAACCATGGGAGTTTAAGTTCTCTCCCCACTGGAATCCACCTTACAAGCTACTGAGATCCACCCTAGCTTGTGTTATATATCTGCTACAAGGACAAAAATAAAGGGCCATCCACCCCCCACATCCAAAGCCAAAATAGTTGTATAAATGTACTGTGCGAAATATAAAGATACTGTATATCTATTAATGAATGAAAGCTTGTAAACAATTTCTTTATTCTTCATTGAAGTGTCCTTTCCCTGTTTAGGGACATTTTCGTGCACTGGCGTTTATGTTTGATATGTGTTTTTAATTAAGTTTGTATGTTTTGGATCCTTGGGGATTCCATTGAATTTTTAAAGCAATTGTAAATAAACTGTATGTTTGTATGAAAGTTTGGCATCTCATGATGTACCTTAAAAATATAATTTTACTGTTGTAGAACTCTCTAGTGTGTACTACTACTGATGAGAGTAGGAAAAAGCGTTTTCTGGCCAGGAATAACTTGAGTCATTGAAATGAGTCAGGGTTACTAGAGGCCAAGCCTGGATGACTCATCCTGGCAGCTCTCTGGTGCCTCCCCCTGGTGTCTGGAAGGTTAGAGAACCTTCTGGAACTAGTGGACAGGGTTAGAAGGAGCTGCCATGAATTTTTATGTGGCCTCAGCCAATCCCCACAGGTGGGCTGGCAGGGGGCCGAGACAACCCCATAAATAGACATGGGCCATTCCAGCAGGGGAGTCAGGTGGAAGATGGATAAGGCTGTCCGTGACTTCTGGGGGGCCCCTTACTAGGGGGGGTCTACCTTGGGGCCGGTGCTCAGGAAAGCTGGCCTAGAAGGATCCTAATACAGGAGGCAGTGAAAAGATTCATGTCGGAGAGGCAGTTGGAAAGAGCAAGGAAAGGCAGTGAGTAGATCAGCACGGTGCAGAGACAGACAAGGGGAGAGACTGCCATCTGCAGTGGGCATCTATTGAAGACCGCATAGTGCCAAGTCTTCATCTAACCTTGACCAGGGAGGTCTCCATGTGTGTGAGCCAGTCGGGCAGGACTGGGGCAAAAAGTCAGTCAGGAGGACTGGAAGGAAGATCAGCCAGGCGTTCTCCAAACTTCCAGACACCAGAGGGAGGCACCAAAGAGCTTCCAGGATGAGTCATCCAGCCCTGGCCTCTAGTAACCCTGACTAATTTCAATGACTGAAGTTATTCCTGGCCAGAAAATGTTTTTTTCCTACTCTCAACAGTAGTAGTACACACCAGAGTGTGCTACAACAGTAAAATCTGATTTTTAAGGTACATCAAAACCTCCCAAATTCAAGCGTGGCAATGAGAAATTCTGTCCTGGAAAATTCCTAGAAATACTTGTAGCACTACCCCCGTAGGAGCTGCTGGTTTAGTTTTGGGCCTGCACTCTACCTGTCAACCCCCAGAATTTGGCTCAATCCCCTCTGGCACAAATGGGCAATAATATGATTGAGGGCCCCAATTGGCTGTCAGGGACCTCAATGATGTATACACAACAATATAGGCAATAAAAGTAAATGTTACCTTGGTGTTGTTCACCTACCACTCAGCTGCAAAGACAGAATTCCACACAAATTGTAGCTTAACCAAAGGTGATATGTTTACTTTGTAAAGAAAGGAGATAATGATTACACAATAGGCATTCAATACATACAGCTCCCTGTATAACTCAATGAAGGAAATATCATTGGTTCAGAATACCTCTAAGATCCGACCCTGCTAACATAGCCTGAGGGCCAGATCTGAGCGAGGGTATGGTTGAGGAATCTCCCAGTGCAGTAACATCAACACTGGGGCACCTCTCCACCAAGCCTCACACAAGCAGCAGAAACACAAAGTGACACAACACTTATTATTATTCAAAATCACAATTCTATGGCTCCCCCTAGTGGATAGTTCAATTGGTGCGTGTCCTATAGCAACCACTTGCAAGGGTAGGAAACCAGATGACTATCCCTTTAAGAGTCAGGTATCTTCAGCTAGCCACGTTGGTGCACATAAAGATTTGTAATCCAAAAGATTGGGTGCAGAAAGAACTGTTAATTGAAACACACGGACTGACAGTACAAGGGGTACTAGCTTCCCCAAGGTGTTGAGTTCCTACGTGCAGAGATGTAAGCACCCGCAATGTAATTGAAGCTTGTGATAGTCACACTCCTGGCAGTCAGTTAACCACTTCCCGCCAAGTCAATAGCATATTGACGTCCGGGAAGTGGTTGTGTTATCCACACTGGACGTCATATGACGTCCTGCAGGATAACAGCCGCCGCGCGCCCGGGGGGGGGGGGCGCGCATCGCGGCGAGCGGTGGAGTGGTGTGTCAGTCTCACACACCGCTACACTGATCTCGGTAAAGAGCCTCCGGCAGAGGCTTTTAACCACCTGATCAGCCGTGTCCAATCACGGCTGATCAGGATGTAAACAGGAAGAGCCGTTGATCGGCTCTTCCTCACTCGCGTCTGACAGACGCGAGTAGAGGAGAGCCGATCGGCGGCTCTCCTGACAGGGGGGGTTCACGCTGATTGTTTATCAGCGCAGCCCCCCTCGGATACCCACACTGGACCACCAGGGAAGCCCCCCAGGACCACCAGGGAAGCCCCAAGCATGTGGATGGCCCCCATGGCCATCCACATGTAGTAAAAAAAAAAAAAACATAACAAAAATATGCCAATCAGTGCCCACAAATGGGCACTGACTGGCACTACCACAATGTGTGGTGGCTGGCATTGCTGGGCATCAGTGTCCATCAGTGCCACCTACTAGTGTCCATCAGTGCCACCTATCAGTGCCCATCCGTGCCCATCTGTGCCCATAAGTGCCCACCTATCAGTGCCCGTCCGTGCCACCTATCAGTGCCACCCATAAGTGCCCATCAGTGCCGCCTATAAATGCCCACCAGTGCCGCCTATGAGTGCCAATTAGTGCCGCCTATGAGTGCCAATCAGTGCCACCTATGAGTGCCCATCAGTGCTGCATACCAGTGCCACATATCAGTGCCCATCAGTGCCGCCTATCAGTGCCCATCATCAGTGCCACCTCATCAGTGCCACCTCATTGGTGCCACCTCATCGGTGCCCATCAGTGTCGCCTTATCAGTGCCCGTCAGTGCCGCCTTATCAGTGCCCGTCATTGAAGTAGAAAAGGTACTTATTTACAAAATAAATTAACAGAAACAAAGAAAAACTTTGTCTTTTAAAAAAAAATCGCTCTTTTTTTATTTGTTGTGCAAAAATAAAAAGAAAGCTCTATTTGTGGGAACAAAATGATAAAAAATTTGTTTGGGTACAGTGTAGCATGACCGCGCAATTGTCATTCAAATTGCGACAGCGCTGAAAGCTCAAAATTGGCTTGGGCAGGAAGCTGTATAAGTGCATGGTATTGAAGTGGTTAACTAAGTTGATGGGCAAGTGCCCGCTCACCAGATGAGGCCTTGTCTTTCTGCTTTTCCTCTCAGTCCGGAAGACTCAGTCAATGGTCCGTCTCTCGGCGTCACGAGTTCCCTGGTCCTTCACCCTGCCGTCTTCTGGATAGCGGTGGACAAAAAGGCTCTGGATGCTGCTAGCTGCAGGCTGATCTTCCTCCGGTTGATCCGCGAGACTGTCCGCAGGGATCCCTCTTAAAGATTAGGCGATCTGCTCTCGGTTTCCGTAGGCCCAGGCTTCTCGGGCCTAGGTGCAATCACAGCAGGCCTCAGCACAGGCCTCCTATTGACTTGAAGATGGCTTTGGGAGAGAGCGTGCTATACAGCACGTTGGCCTTAAAAAGGTCCTCCCATCAGGCTCTGCGTGGCGCGCTGCCCTCTGGTAGCACAGTGGCCTTGTGGGCAATGTAGTCTCTGTGCTACTTACTGCAACTGAGTCTTTGTCTCTTAATAACTGAACCAAACAAGTTGTAACCAATTAGTATAGAAAAAACACTAAAAGAGTCTAGCTCATATTCACAGCACAGATTGCAGTCCTTAACGATGCTTGCAATGGTAACACCTTGCTACATACTGTTAGCAGTAAGACTTATGAGGAAGTTCTGCAAAGGACAGCAACATGAAAGGGCAATCAAGTAAACATTATACCTTAGGGTAGGATGACACTTTGTAGAATTTTCCTGCTGAAGGCTAGATCTTGTTGTGAAAGGCTTTCCCCTCTATAATGCTTGCTGAAAGTGCTCTGATTTGACCATGTTGCTGCCCTGCAGATCTATTCCAATGATGCTCCTGCCCTCTCAGATCCAAATATTGTCAGGGAATGGGTGGAGAGCATCTTAACTGAATATTAGAGCCGACAACCACTTTCCTTGTAGACAAAGTCAATGGTGGCCCTTATCCACCTGGCCCCTGAACTCTTCGGTGCCATAAGCCCCTTCCTAGGACCACTGAATAGCACCAGAAAGATATCTAGATCTCTTGATGTTTACGGCTGCTTCCAGGTATTGTAAAATACATATACGAACATCCAAGCAATGAAAGGCCATTTCTTTGTCATTTTTGGGGTTTTTACAGAAGAAAGTCAAATGAATCTCTAAACTTCTATGATAAGAAGATACTAGTTTTAACGGGAAGGCCCGGGGAACCCAGAATCCCTTAGAAAGTATGAGATACCCTTGCTTCAGCTTCCCCAATGCCTCTTATGTGTAAACCACCCTGTGTCCCTATTAGGGGCACAGGGTGAATGAAAACCCCACCATGATCTGTGATAGCCATATCCCATACTGTATATACATAGCAGATTGGGTATATACTGTGTGTGGGCTGTGTATGTAATAGTTTCTGTGATGGTGTGTGATTACATTCTATTGTCTATTGTGGCTTGTGGGAATTAAGCCTGTAATTATAGGTTGTGGAACTAGCAGACAGACAGGTTAATTGAAGAGATGCCAAGGTGTCTCCTGTCTGCTTGTGTAATGGTAGTGATCCTTTCATTGTGTGAAGTCTTTTGATAATGCGGATTGGGAGACAGAAAGGGCATGTGTCTGAGCCATTCACTGTAGTTAATTGGCTCATGTAAATTGGGTCTGGTCAGAGGTGTATGATGAGAGGAGGGTCAGAAGCTTCTCTCTGTGGATATAAAAGTTGTAATGTTTTGCAATAATAAAGTAGTTCATTTTGGAAAGATACAGAGTGCGTCTCGTTCTTTTGGAAGAATAAATTCCTATGGGAAGTGGTCGTCTGGCTGTGGAGGATCGGCAGTGAATTTGTGTCCAGGAGAGGGAATATCTTTAAACGGCATTAAACCCCTTTCGTATTTGGGGTGCCGTTACATTGGTTGGTAGCGATGGGATTTTCCCTCCAGTTACTGGGACACTCCAAACCACCACAGTGAATGACCAGCTATGCAGCCGTCAGGAAAGCCACGCTGAAAGACCTACTTGAGAGCCGTGGAGGGACCAGTGGGACAAAGAACAAGGCCACCTTGATCAGGGAGCTAGCCGAGATGGACCAGAGGGATGGTGATGCAGGACCCCGGTCAGTTGAAGACTTGTTTCAGCAACGAGTTTGACAGCAGTTGGCATTATATGGTGCTAACCCATCAGACACCGCCATACAGAATGCCATTAAAGGCATCCAGCTGCAGGATGCACGACAAGAGAAAGAACGAGAGCGACAAGAGAAAAAAACTAGAGCGACAAAAGAGAGAACTAGAGCGACAAAAGAGAGAACTAGAGCGGCAACATGAGCGGAGAACGGCGGAGATACGGCAATCGGAGATCGCCTACAGACAGCTGCTAGAATCTGCTCAGCAGCAGGGTGGTGCGACCTTTGCCTGGGACTATCAGGAAATACCAGTGGACAACTCTGGAATCCTGGCTGAAGAATCGGCAGTGGAAAATCTGAAGATTGCCATCCCTAAAGCCGAAGTTGATGATATGGAGTTCCAGGGAGCTAGCTTGGCTGAAGAATCGGCAGTGGAAAATCTGAAGATTGCCATCCCTAAAGCCGAGGTGGATGATATGGAGTTCCAGGGAGCTAGCCTGGCTGAAGAATCGGCAGTGGAAAATCTGAAGATTGCCATCCCTAAAGCTGAAGTGGATGATATGGAGTTCCAGGGAGCTAGCCTGGCTGAAGAATCGGCAGTGGAAATCTGAAGATTGCCATCCCTAAAGCCGAAGTGGATGATATGGAGTTCCAGGGAGCTAGGGCAGTTGGCTCATCTCCCCAGCCACAGATTACAGAAGGTATGGACTTAAGGGACTGTTCAGAGGATGTTAGGGATTATGCATCGCCTGCCCAAGTACTGGCAGCAGGACCGAGTACTGCAGACCCCTGCTCTACACCCGTGGCAGTTTTGGAGGCCCGAGGTGAGAAGGTGATGGTTCCTCTTTCCAAGTGGATTTCAGAGATGCAGGGAGGAGAAGCGGCCCTTTTCCCTCCCCAACAGTTAGCCAGAGCAGATGGTGTGGAGTCCCCAGCAGAAGTGCTGGCAACAGGGCAGAGTGCTAGCAACCTCTGCCCAGCACAGGAAACAACTGTGGAGTTTCAGGGAGCCGCGGCAGTTGGCCCCTCTCTCCAGCAACAAGCTGAGGTGGTAAAGCTTTTACCCCCAGCTGAATCACTGGCAGCAGGGCAGAATGCTACTGGCCTCTGCACACAACTGCAACTTGAGCGGATATCGTGGATGGGACTGCGGTCTCCCCTCACAGCAACCCAGCACAAGAGCTGGCAACAGAGCAGAGTGCCACGGGCCTCTGCTCTCAACTAACAGAAGAGGGAGTTCCTGTGGTACTGGATGGGACTTCGGTCCTCACTGACACAACCCCAGAAAATGGTGTGACACTGAGACAGGAGGATGTCAGCCTTGCTTTGCAAGCACTGGGGGATCTTCACCTACCACAAGTGGATGGGACTTCAGTTTCCACTTGTATACTCCAGGGATGCTGGGCAGTTGGCCCAGATCCCCAACCGCATGACGGGCTGAGCCCAGTCACCCTGTCTTTTCTCCAGCGGCTGAAAAGACTCCAGGGAGAAGGGCCAGTCCAGGCCTCTCCCCAGCGGCGGGTATGTTCTCTGAGAGAGGCAGAGGTTGGCTGGGTAAGTAATGCTCTGTTTGGAGCAATTTATTTGGGGTACTGTGTGGATACCGGCATTAGAGGAATGGAACTATGGACTACCTTCGCAGTCAACCCGTCTGGGGTCTCCTCCTGTGTTAGTCTCCTGCCGAAAGGGGAGAGATGTAACGGGAAGGCCCGTGGAACCCAGAATCCCTTAGAAAGTATGAGATACCCTTGCTTCAGCTTCCCCAATGCCTCTTATGTGTAAACCACCCTGTGTCCCTATTAGGGGCACAGGGTGAATGAAAACCCCACCATGATCTGTGATAGCCATATCCCATACTGTATATACATAGCAGATTGGGTATATACTGTGTGTGGGCTGTGTATGTAATAGTTGCTGTGATGGTGAGTGATTACATTTTATTGTCTATTGTGGCTTGTGGGAATTAAGCCTGTAATTATAGGTTGTGGAACTAGCAGACAGACAGGTTAATTGAAGAGATGCTGAGGTGTCCCCTGTCTGCTTGTGTAATGGTAATGATCCTTTCATTGTGTGAAGTCTTTTGATAATGCGGATTGGGAGACAGGCATGTGACTGAGCCATTCACTGTAGTTAATTGGCTCATGTAAATTGGGTCTGGTCAGAGGTGTATGATGAGAGGAGGGTCAGAAGCTTCTCTCTGTGGATATAAAAGTTGTAATGTTTTGCAATAATAAAGTAGTTCATTTTGGAAAGATACAGAGTGCGTCTCGTTCTTTTGGAAGAATTAATTCCTATGGGAAGTGGTCGTCTGGCTGTGGAGGAACGGCAGTGAATTTGTGTCCAGGAGAGGGAATATCTTTAAACGGCGTTAAACCCCTTTCATATTTGGGGTGCCGTTACACTAGTTAAGGTAAATACATCAGGCCATGCCTCAATTTAACCCTGTCTGAAAGGACTGTTAAAGGACAACTCTTGAGCAAGGTGATAAACTCTGCCTGAGCGGCCTTTTTCTCTTAAGACTCTCTCAAGATCCATGCCCCCAGTTGAAAAAACTGATGTCTGGGATGTAGAACTGGTCCATGTGAAAACAGGTTTACCATTGACAGCAAAATAAATGATTGGTACAATAACATTCTTTGTAGGTCTGCAAACCAAGTCCTTCTTGGCCACCAAGGGGCAATCAGGGTTAGCCTGCATCTGGACTGACTCAACTTTTGAATCACTCTTGGGATCAAAGCTAGCAGAGGAAAGGCATAACCCAAGTCAAAATCCCAACTCTGGGATCAGTGCCGGGACAAGGTCAATCAGTGCCCAGGGCCAAGGTGCAAAACTGTGCCCCCCTCGCCCTAAGGGGAGTAGGGTATGGGAAGCAGCACACCACCCTCATTCAGGCAGCTGACATGCTCTGAGTTTCCTCTCCCCTTCACATAATGACACAGTACCCCTTCTGCACCCCTTTTGTTCCAGGCCTGCAAACAGCTGTCTTAAGGAGTTGTTGTGGCCTTCCTTTCCTCCTGGAGAAGGGGAAGCAGCTTCCAGAAATATATAAAAATTTCAAGGTGCCAGACAAACCGAAGTGCAAACAGAACTGGGGCTGCTTCTGTGAACCAATCAAGTCTGGAATGGGGAGTTCCACATGTGCTAAAAAGGCCCCTTTCACACTGGAGATCCAGATGGTCCATTCATATTAATAGACAGATGGGTGTAAAAGGACTACCTGCCTACCTCTGGGTCCCATCTGGTCTTCAGATCGAATGGGAGGGTAGTCAGGTGTAAACAGGCGACTATTCTGCATTAATTGAGTGGATACAGAACTATCATCCAGCCACTTTACTCTGATCAGCAGGGGATCTACAAGCTGATCACCTATTGATCGGGACAGAGTCTGGCTGTTTGAAAGGGGCCAAATGGAGACAGTACATAAAAATGATTCTGTAACACTGAGCTAAAAATCACAATGGTACTTCCATACGGACAAGCAAAAACATATGTAATTTCCAAAAAACCTCCAACATTCACCACAATCTGGGGAGGGACCCACTCTTTTCTTCAACCAGAGGATGCTTTGCAGTCCACAGAAAAAAAGCCTAGTAAGCAGTGGTTGGCCTAGTAAGTCCCGGTGGGTGGATCTGCAGTGGGTGTCAGTGCAATGCTAACACCACCCCAAATGCAGGTTGAAAATTTGGGGCTTTGCCTGCACCAGATCACATGGTACAAAATGACCATGAGATCGGTTGCAGTGCATTTCCAAAAGAAGTGCATGCTCTCCTTTGGGTGCAATTTGAGCCATTCAAAATGAATGGGATTAAACCTCACGTTGCGCATTCCTGTGCCATTCATAGGCAATTCATAGTGTAATCCGGGAATGAATGGCAAGCGCTCCAGTAAATATAAATGTTATGATAGCTTTAATGCGCAGATTCAGTAAACGCAATACACTTTTACAGGGAATTTCCACTTTCAAAGAAGAAGACTCTAAAAAACACTGTTGCTACTGTGAGGTTATGGTGTAACCTCTATAACCCAACTTGTTGCCAGTCAAGGGGAAACAAATGGTGGAGGGAGCTAGAGCAGTGGCTGCCCATAACTTGTGTGCTGACAGTGCAGATTCACTGAGTGCATGCCTGAAGTGGCCCCAATTTCCTTCACTCCTGCTTCCACAGTCACACCAACAGCAGTATGAGTGCCATCTGAGATCATGGATGACATCACTAGCGGGTCCTGCTTTCTTCTCTTCTCTGGCAATAAGATGCTTTTCTCAGTGGGCGCTCATCCTGACCAATTTCTCATGCCCACATCAGGCTGCTGCTGGAAGGAGGTGAGAATAAAAACCTCCTTCCAACAACTGCTGCAGTTCAAGCTGTGTGCTCCATTGTCCAGCTGTCTGAATGACGGGAGTGACCCAATCGTCACTCCTGTCATTCAGGCACATAGAGAATGGAGCACTGACTTTTTTGTTCAAGTATCGTTGAATTGTGCTCCTTAAAGCGGAGTTCCACCCAAAAGTGGAACTTCCGCTCATCTTATTCCTCCCCCCTCCAGTGCCACAATTGGCACCTTTCAGGGGGGAGGGGGGACAGGATACCTGTCTTTCACAGGTATCCTTTCCCACTTCCTGGAGTCCCTGCCGTGGAGCTGTGACGTCACTGCCGGGCCAATAGGAAAGAGGAGCGGGGCCTTGCGCATGCGCAGTAGGGTTCACGGCGTGAAGTCGAAAGGCTACACTGCCGGGTTCCCGTACCCGCAATGGCGGTGGAGCACCCGACAACACCGCTGGACTCCAGGACAGGTAAGTGTCCATTTATTAAAAGCCAGCAGCTGCTGTTGCCGGAACACCGCTTTAAAAACAACCACACCATCTTTTTGGAGAGCAACCTGTATTTCTCCTGTGGTTACCTGTGGGTTTTTCTTTGTATCCTAAGCAAATTCTTCCGCCAGTTGTCTTTCTTGGTCTACCTGCCCTTGGCTTGGTATAAAAAGAGCCCCTAATTTTCCACTTCTTAATAAGTGATTAAACAGTAGACATGTGCATTCGTTTTCGTCCGAATGCATTTTCGTCCGAATTTCAGCTATTTTCGTTATCGTTTTAACAAACGAAAACACAGAATCCGAAAACCAAAAGATCCAACATAAACAAATGCTTTATTTTCGTTTTCGTTGCTACAACAGTTCGATATAGATAGGAGATTCGACGTGACGCTGACAATAACAATCTGTGTCTATCGAACCTGTGGTCGAATGTGCCTAACCTTAACTCTATAAGTCCAAGATTATTCTACATAGAGAGAAAAGATTCGACATAGGAGAGAAAAGATTCGACATAGGAGAGAAAAGATTTGACATTATAGAGAGAAAAGATTCGACATAGGAGAGAAAAGATTCGACATAGGAGAGAAAATATTTGACATTATAGAGAGAAAAGATTCGACATAGGAGAGAAAAGATTTGACATTATAGAGAGAAAAGATTTGACATTATAGAGAGAAAAGATTCGACATAGGAGAGAAAAGATTTGACATTATAGAGAGAAAAGATTCGACATAGGAGAGAAAAGATTCGACATAGGAGAGAAAAGATTTGACATTATAGAGAGAAAAGATTTGACATTATAGAGAGAAAAGATTCGACATAGGAGAGAAAAGATTCGACATTATAGAGAGAAAAGATTCGACATTATAGAGAGAAAAGATTCGACATTATAGAGAGAAAAGATTCGACATAGGAGAGAAAAGATTTGACATTATAGAGAGAAAAGATTTGACATAGGAGAGAAAAGATTCGAAATAGGAGAGAAAAGATTTGACATTATAGAGAGAAAAGATTTGACATTATAGAGAGAAAAGATTCGACATAGGAGAGAAAAGATTCGACATTATAGAGAGAAAAGATTCGACATTATAGAGAGAAAAGATTCGACATTATAGAGAGAAAAGATTTGTTATTATAGAGAGAAAAGATTCGTTATTATAGAGATAAAAGATTCGACATAGAGAGAAAAGATCACTGCTTGTGGGCGGAACATTCGACCGGAAATGTATGATTGCAGAGTCGTACAGTTTCGCTGCTCCGTCGAATCTTCTTTGAACATTCGACAGACACCATAAGCCTTCAATGACAGATTCGACCTTAATTAATTCAGATTTTCGGACTAATGCAATTTTTAACGAAAAACGAAATAAATAAAAACGAATTTCGGGAGTAACTTAATAAATTTATTTTTCGTACGAAAACGAAATTCCGAAACAAAATATTTCAGTGTGCACATGTCTATTAAACAGTACTGACTGGCATATCCAAGGCATATTCAAGGCTTTGGATATTTTTTTATATCCTTTTCCATCTTTGTAAAGTTTCATTACCTTGTTACACAGGTTTTTTGACTGTTCTTTCCTACTTCCTTATGGCTCAGTGTCTAGCCTGCTTAGTGCATCCATGTGAGAGCTAACAAACTCATTGACTATTTATACACAAACACAGAATTGTGATTTAAAAAGCCACAAATGTGGGAAATGAACCTTTAATTGCCATTTTAACCTGTGTGTGCTACCTTCTGTGTCTGTACCAAGGTCAAACATTCCAGGGTATTTAAACTTTTTATCAGGGGCATTTGTTATCGTTATGATTTAAAAAGGATCCAACAAACTATGTGATAATAAATGGCTTCATGTGATTTCTATCCTTAAATAAAAGACAGTTTTTTGGCATGATCGGTCATATTTTCAAAATTAATGCCAAAATGTCACAATTTCTGCCAGGGTATGCAAACTTTTGAGCACAACTGTATGTGTCATAGCATATATATTTCCCCCCCTTTGCTAAAGCGGAGTGGTTGGGGGTGGTAAAAACACACACAAGTTCCCTTTTTCCCCAATTATATGTTTATTGAAATTATCCAAAGAAATACAAATATTGATAATATATAAAAAAAAAAAAGAAAAAAAAGGTAAAGCCATTATAGATGTGGCAACCCCTAGAGCAGGCATTAAAGGCAAGGATAAACCAACACAACATTAATTACAGCTCAATGGATTGGAGGCTTCATCATATGATTTAAACAAAGGAGGAAATTACCCCGAGGGGTATGTAACCTGGGGGGGGGGGGGATGGGGGGATACACCATGGAGGATGGAAAAGGACAGACAAAAGTCAGTTCAATACATCATGAGGGAGAAAGTTATTCAGATATTTGAAGCACTGACTCTGGGTTGAGCTCAGAGTTATCCCATAACTCCCAAATTTTGGAAAATGAGGGTAGGGAGTCATGTACCACAGCAGTGAGGTGTTCCCTTCTACGTATATGAGCTAGAACCTGCAACAGTTGGGATAATGTGGGGGGAGAGGTAGATAACCACCCTAGGGGAATAACCCATTTAGCAGCCAAAAGGATAAATGCAACCAGCTTCTGGGCATGTTTGGAGATGCCAGGGATAGGCAGGCCTAAAAGATAATGGATTGGGTCCAGGAGGAAAGTTGTCCCAAGAAGTCTCTATGGAAGAGTCTGAATTGAGGAACAAAATGGTTGGATAATGGGACACTCCCAAAAGATATGGTAGTGTTAACCCACGTCACTGTGGCATCTCCAGCACATCTGGAAAACCTTAGGGTCATATGTGTGGAGAACCCTCTTGTAGGCCATCTCTCTCTGCTCCATGCATCTCAAGGCTTTAGACCTAGTCCCATATTTTCTGCCATTGTTGGAGAGAGATAGGTTGCTGGATAATTTGGGACCATTTTTTCATATAGAGATGGTAGATGTCATTAGGCGGAGAAGCGTCATGAAGGATTTTGTAAATAGACGATGAAAGATGAGGTTGGTAAGGGCCTTGGGAACATAAGAATTCAAATGGAGTGGGTTTATCTAAGGTCAGGGCCGGTGATTTGGAAGAGAAATAATGTTTAAATTGAAGGGAGGCGTAGAAAAGTCGCTTAGGGATCTGATATTTGCGTTGAATCACCACAAAGGAATAAAGTCTACGGGTAAGTGGGTGTATCATAATTTGAAATAGAAAGATGCCAGCTTGTGACCAAGGGTACATTCGGCTACAGGATAAGTAATATCTGGGTTAAAAAGCACATTTAGCAAGGGTGGGCAAGGAGAAGAGAGAGAGAGAACCGTTGTTAACATTTCTTCCATAACGAAAGAGTGAACAACATCGGGTGCAAACATATTCTTCTTAATTGGGTAATGGACGTACCTAGGGCTGACCATAACAAGGCACACGGGTGTACGGGGGCATGTGACACTTATTTCAATCTCTGACCACGCACATGAGGCCCCACCCCCAAACCCAAGTGTAGTGGCCCATTTACAGGGGGTGCAGACATCAGTCTCCTGTGCAGGGACTTTTACCAGCATGATGTTGCGTGCATCCTCATGCTGGCATCCCATTTATTTCTATTGGGACACGCACCTTCATGACATATTGGGACACAGTGTTTGTCCATGTCGCCATATGTACTAAAATAAATAAATGGGACACCAGTACTGTTTTAAAGTAATTTTTAACCTTTTTTTTCTTTTTAAAATAACAAACATGTTATGCTTACGTGCTATGTGCAATAGAATTGCACAGAGAGGCCCCCGATCCTGCTTTTCTTGGGTCCCCCGCTGGTGTTCCTTACTTCTCCTCTTCTATAGACAAAGATAGCGTGTCTTGGCCCTGCCCCCGCTACCTCATTACAGGATTTGACTGACAATTCCAATGCCTCCTGCGGCTATCAATCTGCCTTGTGAGGAGAAAGAGAAAAGAGAGCTGTTGCTGGATCGAGATTGGGCTCAGGTAAGTATAAAAGGGGGGGGGGACCCTGCAGCACAGAAGGTTTTTACCATAATACAGAAAATGCATTGAGGTAAAAATCCTTAAGACTTTGGTACCAGTTCAAGTCTTGTACAGGCAGTCTCCGAGTTACAAACATCCGGCTTACAAACGACTCAGACTTAGAAACGGAGACAGCAGGAAGTGAGAGGAAATCTACCCCTAGGAAGGGAAATTCACTCCTGTAAGATTTATAATGGGAAAAAAGATGTCTCCACTGAGGCTTTATCACCAATCCATGTTTCTACAACAACCCAAAATTTGTCACAGGGACAGTAGGTGAGGAGAAATCTTCTAAACAGGGGCACAGACTACAAAACAAACATTACAGTGGTGTTAACCCTTCTCTATGCTATCCAAAAAACTTTGTTTGGCTGGAGTTACCTTTAAAAAATGTACCTGTTCCAACTTGCATACAAATTCAGCTTCAAGGATTCAAGAACAAACCTACAGTATCTTGTTTGTAACCCGGGGACTGCCTGTAGTTGCAGTCATGTAAACACAAGTCATCCTATTTCTCCAAAGCTTTGTGGTGGGTCGTGCTAAACGCAACACCTGTTATGTGACTGTTGGAAGCCACATAGGCCTAAGGCCGGGTTCACACTGGTGCGACACGACACTCGTCCTACTTTAAATCTGACTTTGCCCTGCGACTTGAAGTCAGAGACGCGTCCGACTTCAATGAACGGGGATCCGACTTGGATCTCCGCCAATACCAGGCACTGTGTTTGGTATGAATCTTAAGAAGGAACTCCACACCAAATTTTAAATAAAAAACCGTCTTGGTTTCCCCCTCCAAGAGCATACCAGGCCCTTCGGTCTGGTATAAATTTTAAGGGGAACCCCCTACGCCGAAAAAAACGGTGTGGGGGTCCCCCTAAAATAAATACCAGACCCTTATCCGAGCACGCAGCCCGGCCAGTCAGGAAAGGGGGTGGGGACGAGTGAGCGCCCCCCTCCCGAACCGTACCAGGCCGCATGCCCACAACATGGGGGGGTGGGTGCTTTGGGGCAGTGGGGCGCACTGCGGCCCCCCCACCCCAAAGCACTTTGTCCCCAGATCCCGGCCCCCACCCTATGTGAATGAGTATGGGGTACATCATACCCCTACCCATTCACCTGGGGGAAAAAAGTGCCAATAAAAAAAGCACACTAGACAGGTTTTTAAAGTAATTTAATAGGCAGCTCCAGGGGTCTCTTCCGACTTTGGGAGTCTCTCCAGCCTCTTCTCCCGGTCTCCCGGTCTCCGGTTCTTCTCCCGCTCTCCAGTGTCTTCTGCCGGGCTAGCAAAAGAGTGGCAAAAGAGCAGAAGATCTGGCGTTGGCCCGGTCTTCTCCGTCGTCTTCTTCCCTCTTCTTTTCTTCCGATGTTGACACGAAACTCTCTCCCGCTGTAATGCCGTGTGCGCGGTGCGCAACGACTTATATAGGCATAGGGCATCGTCATATCATCCGGCGACCCCGCCCCTTATGACGTCACCGCCCCATCATGTCCCGGGCGGTGATGCCATGTTGAGGGCATGCGGCCTGGTACGGTTCCTGAGGGGGGGGGCACTTGCTCATCCCCACCCCCTTTCCTGACCGGCCGGGCTGTGTGCTCGGATAAGGGTCTGGTATGGATTTTGGGAGGACCCCCACGCCGTTTTTTCAGCGTAGGGGTTCCCCTTAAAATCCATACAAGACCAAAAGGGCCTGGTATGCTCTTGGAGGGGGAACCCATGCCATTTTTTTTATTTAAAATTGGTGTGGTGTTCCCCCTCAAGAACAGCAGAGGATAAGTCGCATTCCAAAGTCGGATCATGCAAGACGGCGTTTTGACTTTCATCAGACTTCAATGATATTCAATGGGCTGAAGTAGGATCAAAGTCGGACCAAAGAAGTGCAGGGAGCATTTTCAATGATTGACCGACATGTGTCTGACCAGTTAAGACGGCTCCCATAGGGAAACATTGATTTTCACCCGTCATGCGACATAAGCTCCCAATGACGGAGCGTTTGTCGGACCAGTGTGAACTCGGCCTAAAACTCAGTGTACGCTCAAAGAGGAGGCTAGGAGGATGGAAACAGCTGATTAGAATATGCATGCACATGCACTGTAATTAGATGTGGTGGGCCGTCCAGGGGGAGAAGGTGATCAGTTGTATGCACACATATGCACTGTAATTAGATGCAAAAGTCCAACAATGCTACTAGGAAATTAATATCCTATGTGGCAATAAAGCATAATTGAAATGGAAGTAAAGACAGGATGTGCAAACTTGGAAGGATGCATGCAGAAAAAAAAATGTATAAGAAGAAAGGTGACTTTATTTTTAAAGCAAGTTCTTGACTGAGATTCCACTTTAACGATGAAATATGCCACAATTTAAGGTCTTTTATCTGACAGGTATTTCAACACTTCAATATTTATGCTAGTGATAGTTATTGTTTTAGTCTAAGGGAACAGAACATAAATACATCAGCACAGCAACTTTCCCTCAAGTATTATTAGAACCTATTGTATTTACTGCACAAGATAAAATTTTACTAGCATGAGAACTGACACGTTCATGGACGTGGAGACACTAGGGCATGAGTCACTTTCTCTGGCTTAGGTAATTCGCTTTGAGGATAGAAGGTGATGGCTATAACTCTGTCAGGATGGAAGTTTTTGAATCCTAGGGAGAAATAACAGGAAAGATGATGAGGCATGTGTGCGGAGGAGGCAGGAAGCTGGAGACATGAAAGAGGAAGCTAAGGTAGAAAGGTCAGTACTGTGTATCTCAACACAACCTGGTGAGCTCACATACTGTAGATCTGAGGTGTGAGAATGAGACACCTCGTCACTGCTTGCTTGACATGGCTTTTTTCCCAATATTGCTAGTTGAAATGATCAAGGCTGAACTTTTAAATGCATTGTCTTTGGAACTTTAGAAAGCTTGACCCAAAAAACAACATCCTCAGCAGATTAGAAACTACGGTATCCTATTGCCAGAAATGATTATTCATAACAATTACCGTATTTATCGGCGTATAACACGGACTTTTTTCCCCTGAAAATCAGGGGAAAATCGTGGGTGCGTGTTATACGCCGATATCCACATCCCTGAGCTGTCTCCGCTGACTGGGAGCGGAGCGAGATACACATAGCCGAATGTACTCGGCTATACTCGGCTTTTCTCGGCTCCGCTCACAGTCACGCCCAGTCCCGCCATTGGACCTGTGTTATGTCCATCATAGGGCGGGACTCGGCGTGACTGTGAGCGGAGCCGAGAAAAGCCGAGTATAGCCGAGTACACTCGGCTATGTGTATCTCGGCGGCGGCTCCGCCCAGTCCCTGCGTCCCCGGCGTTCTCGGCGTTCTCGGCGGTGTCCGCACAGTCTCGGCGCCAATTTTAAAATGCTGCACGGCGACTCTGGGGCAAGGCTGCATGGCGACTCTGGGGCAAGGCTGCACGGCGACTCTGGGGCAAGGCTGCAATGGACACTGACAAGGCTGCACTGTGACCAGGCTGCACTGTGACAAGGCTGCAATGGACACTGACAAGGCTGCACTGTGACAAGGCTGCAATGGACACTGACAAGGCTGCACTGTGACAAGGCTGCAATGGACACTGACAAGGCTGCACTGTGACAAGGCTGCAATGGACACTGACAAGGCTGCATTTAAATGTAAGTTATTTTTCCTTAAACTTACCTCCTAAAAGTTTTTTTCCCTAAAATTTCCTCCTAAACTTGGGGTGCGTGTTATACGCCGATAAATACGGTATTACTCTCTTTATCATGATTGTGAAATTATACATTTACTGTACCAGAACGGTCTACTGTCTACAATTAATAATTTCAACTATTATTTTTATTAGTAGTAGAAGTACCAGTAGTACTATTAACAGCTCTATAATGTCATTTTAATTCAAGCTAAACTCCAAGCAGTTATCTATGTAGGAAATTTCACCTCTCTTAAAGTGTATCTGGTCTCCCACAGTACACAGAACATGGAAATGCAATTATTTTATTAAATATAAACTGCTAACTATATTTTCCCATCAGCAGTATATACCAGTCTTGTGACTTCTACTAGTGTCTGGTTAAAGCTTGTAGGAGGAGTTTTCATTCTCCCCTATTTGTTCTATGAGGCAGCATGACACCTGACCCTCTGTCTGGTCAGTGCTGATTAGCCCTGTGCTGATCACATGCACCCTTTCAAGGAAAAAAAAAAACTCTTTAGCAATAAACACCAAACTGAGCGTGTGCAGAGTGACTCTAAAGGCTCTGTCTTTTCAGGAGATGGATTGTGGACAGTGGATGAAGGGGAGGATCAGAGAAGACAGGATCAAACAGCCTTTTTACAAAATGCGGAGGATTAATCCCTTAGGTTCTCAGTGAGTATAACAAGCATGCTTTATTGCATATAGAGACTAATTTTACTGTTGTGGGTTTAGTAACACTTTAAGCCAGCCATAGACGTATCGAATCTCGTTAAGCAGGGAATGACCAAGATTCAAACCACCTATGGGCAGGCTGATTGTACCCAAGTTGATCGATCTATCAACTTGGGTACAACCAGCATGTCGGATTTTTCTTGTTAAAGCGGAGTTCCACCCATTTAAAAGTCAGCAGCTACAAAAAGTGCAGCTGCTGACTTTTAACAAACAGACACTCACCTGTCCCATGGTCCAGCCATGCGGCCGCCTGAAGCCTTGCTTCTCTCCCCCTCCTCTCTGCGGTGCCGGGATTGCAAATGTAAGCGCCCAGCTGTGGCTTCACAGCCGGGCGCGCATTGCATGTTGTGAATGGCCGGGCAATTTTCTGGGATCTGTGACGTGTCCCAGAAGATTGCAGGGAGGGAGGGTTGAGAGGTGAACTTCCGCTCGGCGGCAGGAGAGGAAGTGGGAGCTGGGTACCTGTGAAAACTAGGTACCTGCCCCCCCAAAAAAATTACATGCCACATGTGGCATGCCAGGGGGTCACAAGTACTTAAAGCGGAAGTTCCATTTTTGGGTGGAACTCCGCTTAAAATGAGTTTACTGAGAAAAAAAGACATCATAAATATAACAGACCAGTTAAAGGAAGTGCAGATGCAACATTCAAAATGGAAAGAACAGAACCGGATATTTCATGCGATTATTGCTAGCGGCTGTACAGTGCTCCAAAAATAAATGAAACTACAAAACAAAACCTAGTCATGTCTTGGCTCTAACTACTACACACCAGCAATTCTAAAGCTGGCCATACATTAGTAGACTTTTCAACAAAAGTTTGTGCAAAAATTCTTAGTACATTTGAAGACTTGACTAATGTACCGTATTTATCGGCGTATAACACGCACCGGCGTATAACACGCACCCCAAGTTTAGGAGGAAATTTTAGGGAAAAAAACTTTTAGGAGGGAAGTTTAAGGAAAAATAACTTACATTTAAATGCAGCCTTGTCAGTGTCCATTGCAGCCTTGTCACAGTGCAGCCTTGTCAGTGTCCATTGCAGCCTTGTCACAGTGCAGCCTTGTCAGTGTCCATTGCAGCCTTGTCACAGTGCAGCCTGGTTACAGTGCAGCCTTGTCAGTGTCCATTGCAGCCTTGCCCCAGAGTCGCCGTGCAGCCTTGCCCCAGAGTCGCCGTGCAGCCTTGCCCCAGAGTCGCCGTGCAGCCTTGCCCCAGAGTCGCCGTGCAGCATTTCAAAATTGGCGCCGAGACTGTGTGGACGCCGCCGAGAACGCCGGGGACGCAGGGACGCAGGGACTGGGCGGAGCCGCCGCCGAGATACACATAGCCGAGTGTACTCGGCTATACTCGGCTTTTCTCGGCTCCGCTCACAGTCACGCCGAGTCCCGCCCTATGATGGACATAACACAGGTCCAATGGCGGGACTGGGCGTGACTGTGAGCGGAGCCGAGAAAAGCAGAGTATAGCCGAGTACATTCGGCTATGTGTATCTCGCTCCGCTCCCAGTCAGCAGAGACAGCTCAGGGATGTGGATATCGGCGTATAACACGCACCCACGATTTTCCCCTGATTTTCAGGGGAAAAAAGTGCGTGTTATACGCCGATAAATACGGTACTTCAAAATGTACTTTGCTTTTAACATTCAATTTTGGAAATAATGGACTTTCCCAAACAAAAATAAATTCCTTCAAGAAAAAAAATTCATCCTACCCCTTTGAATTTTCTTGTCACTGGTTGAAAACAAAAATAGAATTTGACCCCACTAACGATTAAAAAAATCAAATGAACATTCTTAAAATTAATTCTACTAGTGTATGGCCAGCTTAATCACTTCAATACTGGGTAACTGTCACACTTCGAATGAAAATTATTCAGTCATACAACACTGTACTCAAATACATTTTTTATAATTTTTGACACAGATAGAGCTTTTCTTTTGGTGGTATTTATTCACTAATGGATTTTTTATTTTTTGCTCAAAAAATAAATAAAGACAGAAAATTGGGTAAAAAAAATTGTTTTTCTTAGTTTCTGTTATAAATTTTTGCAAACAAATAATCTTCCTTTATAAATTTAGGCCAAAATGTTGTGCACATTTTAAAGTTGTTGCTTTGGTAAAAATAACCCTAATCGGTGTATATTATTGAGTCTGTGTGAAAGTTATAGAGTCTACAAACTATGGTATATATATTTGAAAATTAATCAGTCCTAATGTACTGACTGCCTATCTAATTTTCTTGAGGCCCTAAAATGCCAGGGCAGTACAAATGTCCCGCAAATGACCCAGTTTTAAAAAGTAGACAGTACAATGTATTTAGTAGGAGACATTGTGAGCTTTTTGAAGTTGTAATTTTTTTGTCACAATTTTTGGGAAAAAATTAAGAATTTAAATAAAAATTAGTTTTTTTCCACAATTTTTTCGAACATACCGGCATCAGAGCAGTACAGCATTATCATATGATCAGAGACACTAACTGTTGAAAGTATGTAAAAAAAACAAACAACTAATAATAATTACAATTTGTTTTTCAATTTCTTAAACACTTTTTCTTTTTTTTACATTTTTTTTTCACATACTGTGCCCAGAGCAGTGCAGTGTTACCTTAGTGACATTGTACTACTCTGGGGAAGAAATACAATTTTTTTTACACTATGATTGCTTATAACAGTGCTGATCACTGTTATGAGCAATCATTTTTATGAATGGCACCCATTTATTCACAGGGTGTACTAATGTGATAGCTGTGATTGGTCAGGGCCAATCTCAGCGAATCTGTATCATGTGATTGGTCACAGCTATCACATGATACAGATTCGCTGAGATGGGCCCTTTCTGTGCCATGTGATCACTGTGACCAGTTCATTTGAATGGGCTGAAATTGCACCAAAAGTAGTACTTGTAGTGCATGCACTACTTCCTGGACCTTTCTGCTGCCTTTGATACTGTTTACCACTCCCTCCTCCACAAAAAACTCTACGCCTTTGGTCTCCGTGACTGTAAGCTTCTTCCTACTTATCCAACCACACCTTTAGTGTTACTTACAATTCTACTTCCTCCTCTCTTCTTCCTTTCTCTGTTGGGGTCCCCCAAGGTTCTGTTCTTGGACCTCTCCTATTTTCAATCTACACCACCTCCCTGGGTCAGATAATAGCCTCCAATGGCTTCCGATACCATCTCTACGACGACATCCAAATCTATTTCTCTACCCCTCAGCTCACTCCCTCCGTCTCCTCACGTATTTCTAATTTACGAACAGATATATCAGTCTGGATGTCACACCACTTCCTCAAACTCAATCTATCCAAAACCGAACTTATAATTTTTCCTCCCCCACGTTACCCCTCCCTTGATCTCTCTGTCAAAATTGATGGCACAACTATAAGCCCATTCCCGCATGCCAAGGTCCTAGGTATAGTCCTGGACTCTAAACTCTCCTTTAAGGCCCACGTCCAATCACTGTCCAAATCTTGCCGCCTCAACCTCCGCAACATCTCCAAAATACGCCCATTTCTAACCACTGACACAGCAAAGCTCCTAATTCACTCCCTGGTCATCTCTTGCCTCGACTACTGAAACTTCCTTCTCTCTGGCTCTACATAGTCTATCCCCCCTTCAATCCATCATGAATGCTGCTGCCAGACTCCACCTTACCAACCACTCAGTTAATGCTAGACCTCTCTGTCAGTCTCTCCACTGGCTTCTGCTCACCCAACTAATTAAATTCAAAATACTGAGAACTACTTACAAAGCCATCCACAACTTAGCCCCCAGCTACATCACTAGCCTAGTCTCAAAATACCAACCTAATCGTTCTCTTCGTTCCTCTTAAGACCTTCTGCTCTCTAGGTCCCTCGTCACCTCTTCCCATGCATGCCTCCAGGACTCTTCCAGAGCCCTTCTATGGAACTCGTTACCCCAATCTGTCCGATTATCTCCTACTCTAATAGATTTTAGATGATCCCAAAAATCCCTCCTCTTCAGAGAAGCCTATCCTACCCACACCTAACAACTGTATGTCTATTTTCTCCATCAGCTCATTCCCCACATTTATTAACCTTTGTTTCACTTGACCCTCCCTTCTATACTGTAAGCTCTAACGAGCAGGACCCTCTGATTCCTCCTGTATTGAATTATATTGTAACTGTACTGTCTGCCCTCATCATATTGTAAAGTGCTGCGCTATATAAATCCTGTATAATAATAATAATAAAAACACACTGCAACCAGATTGCATAGTACTGCAGTACCATGCTATTTGGTCCAGGCAAATGCACTGGATTTTCGATCGCTAGTAATCTATTGACAACCGCAGCAGATCGCACACCTGGTGCGATTTTGAACACAATGCCACTCTCAGAAGATGTTGTCTATGGGGTTGTTTTACTTAAGGCAAATTTACTGTGCACTTTGCAAGGGGACTTTCCCCAGAGCTTAGTAAATTGAAGTGAGGCCGTTTTCCATCATCCAATCAAGTGCAAGCAAAAATGCAAGCAAAAATGCTGTTTTTATCATTTCTTTGCACATGCTTGGGTATTCTTTGCAAAGTGAAATTTTATAGCATTTACTAAGTTCTGGGAAAATTCCCATGCAAAGTGCAATTTTCCTTGCAAAGCAAATAGCCTATTTGCCTTTAGTGAATAAACCTCTATAGGTATCTTGTATGTACTGTATATCTACCTATGTTTATTTTACACTTGAACTGTATTTAAAGAAGAATTTTAACCTTCCTAATGATCCTAGAGGTGGTAAAAACAAGCTTGACTCTCATGCCGCGTACACACGATCATTTTTCCCGTCGGGGAAAAATGACATTTTTTCCTTTGGACGAGAAAAACGATCGTCTGTGGGCTTTTTGCCGTTTTTCCCGACGGGAAAAACGGCATTAATCACGATGAGAAAAATTAGAACATGTTCTAATTTTTCTCATCGTTTTTTCCAGCATTTTTTTCCGCGGCAGTTTTCCCATAGGGAATCACTGCCACGGAGCCCACACACGGTCGTTTTTCTCGACAAAGAAAAAAATGACGGGAAAAACGGTCGTGTGTGGGGGAACATGCCGTTCCCTCGTTTTTCATTTTTTTCATGTCGTGATTCACGGCGGTGTTTTCACCGCCGTGAATCACGATCGTGTGTACGCGGCATCATGCATTAATCCTCGTAGATAGTGGTCTTTAGTTGCGGTTTTCACACAGCAAGAGAAACCATATGCTTCTGGCCTTTATAAGAAATACACACAGGGTAAAAATGTCAAGGTAAGCCTTGCTTTTACAGAACAACTCCATCTGAGTTTGATCTCCAGCACATCTGTCTCTACATACTTCTATGAGAAAAACATTAGAGTGCTCGCAGCAACAGCAGGTAGTGCAGTTTAAAAACAAGCTCTCAGCTTAAACAGATCTTAACTGATTTTGAGTGGCATGGCTCTTATATACCGTATATTCCACATTTTTACTTTTGGATAGAAACATTGCCAATATTTTCCTTACCAGAATAAAAGGAACAAAGGTAAACATTTACCTTTGTAAATTATTAAAGGGTATAGTATGTACATAAAAACAGGTTTTCTGTAAACAAATTTAAGAAATTACACAATTCTCTATAGGGATAACCTAAATAATACTCGGTAGTGAACTATCAGGCACACAAATGGTAGTGTTTTAGTGCTCTGCTCATGTATTCCATATGGAACATGAGATCTCTAAAATTGTCAGTTTTATCCCTGTAGCTGTCCCTCCAGCATTCTATATGAGACGTCCTTGGATTTTACGGTTTGCCGAAATAGTCCAGTTGTCAAGTCACGTTTGACAATCTGGAAATCAAAAAGAAAAAATAATTGATACGACCATTATTATATGTTTCAGTGAAGCGAATAGTACTAGGGTAGCACATATCAAACTTAGTTTTATGTGAAGCAAAACTTGATGGATGTTTTTGAAATGGAGACTTCCAAAGTTCTCAAGAGCGTGAGGAGCACCTGCTGATTTTCCGCAGCCTAGGGTTGAGACACAATTTAAATGACCCTGGAGGATATCTAGGAGATGCTCAGTCAATTATACTCCAGGTCCCACTCGAGTCTTGAGCAGCTTCACTGCGGGATAGAGACCCTGTTAACATGCAGAATAATGTAGAGATGCAGGTGGGGTTATGGTTGACTTGGCAGAGAGATGCTTCACTGAGAATTATCTAATTAAAGCTCTTCCTTTTGGTACTATTTATTTTTTCCACTAGTTATTCACAAAGCCAAATCTATATCAGCCAGCATCGAAGGATTAGAAAATAGTTAAAGTAAAAAAATGACCTCTGTCCTATCTTGTGTTAGCTCAGATGGAGCCAAGTATCTCTGGGGCATTACAGGGTGGGATTAGTAAGGAGCAAGCATGCAAAACAGGCAGGGGAGGCAAGGAAAAAAAAGGGCTCTGTTTATTTGGTGGGATTAGCAGCAGCAGCGCATCCTAAATAATCACATCTTGGTATTATTAAGTTATTTCGGTAATTTTTCTTGTCCTGTAATCTTTCATTTAATAGAGCTTTCCAGCAAGTGTAATGATGCCAACTTGCAGAAAGTATGACATTTATCTATTTAAAAGCAAGACGGTTCTCACTTTCTGTTCATGTATAAATGCATGCAGATTAAAAGAGGAAAGCATAAGGATTTTTTTTTTTTGTCTTGAGTTTTAATTCAATCCACTTATCTCTATGTACTTGTATTTTGAGTATGCGAATACAGTGGATACGATTTGGGGTTTTCATATTGCTTACATAAATTGATAATATTAAGAGTCAAAGCACTATAATAACATTAGGCATTGCTCAGACTAGCATTGCTTTACAGCATGCTATTTATTGACTTTACATAACCACGGTAGGCAGACATTTCTGCACAAATGGAATGATAGGGAAAATAATGTGTTCATGCTTATTTCTTAAATACATTAAACTATTACATAGTTACATGGCATATTTATTGGCATATAACACTCACTTTTTTACCCTGAAAAATGCAAGGGGCTGTGGAAAGTTTTTTTCCTGAAACTTCCCTCTTAAAGTTAGGGTGCGTGTTATACGCCTGTGCGTGTTATACGCCAATAAATACGGTAGTTACATAGTTAGTAAGGTTGAATAAAGACACCAGTCCATCCAGTTCAACCTGAGTGAGTGTGGGTGCGTGTCTACAATTCTCCCTATCCCTGCACATTGACCAAATGATTAGGTAATGTGGATACAATATGCACACAGTCCTTAGAAAACATAGGTAATATTCGGAAATCATTGGTGTAAAGTACAGAGTTGTGATGAGGTGAACCATTTCAGACCATTTCCTTTCCTCTTTGCAGAAAATCGAACAATATGGCATAAAAATTGTACAACTTGTGGAATAGTCACCTGCCATTTTATAGAAGAGTTGATACTGATAGAAAAAAGTAATATTTCAAAAGCATGATAGGAAATAAATGATCAAAGGCCCTAGACCTGCATGATGACCAGCATAGTCACATATATAGCTGCTTGCTCTAACTATCTTTTATTAATGGAAGTTGAAGCCTTGTTGGGTGGCATTGATTCTATTAACCAATTACTCAATTTACATTTCTGAATACTATTTATGAAGATACATTTCTTCCAGCAAAAACAAACAAACAAAAAAAGTAAGCCCATTCACACAGGGGCAACTTTGGATCCGACTTCAAATCGCCCCACGTCGCCCCTAGTCGCCTCAAGTCGCGCTGCATGAGAAAATCAATGTAAGTGAATGGAGCCGTCTTAATGCACACTACTGCAGTCGCTCCGACTTCAAAAAAGGTTCCTGTACTACTTCAATCCGACTTCTAGGCAACTGCTAGGCGACCTGTACCCATTGATTTCAATGGAAGTCGCTCAGAAGTCGGATCCCCTGTCTTAACAGGAGCAACTTTCCAGGAAGAAAACATACATTTCTCAGGCAAACCTCTCCCTCACCCCTCCCTCCCACAGAGCTGATTCTTGTTTGATTGGCCACTGGAATGTCTCCTGTCCTGGAGGCAACTTGAAGTTGCCTTGTAAGTAGCTCCAGGTCGCGCTGTGATTCATACTCAAGTCGTGTCCAAGTTGCCTGCCAAAGTCGCGCTGGAAGTCGTGTTGCCCCTGTGTGAATGGAGTCTAATTGACTAGACTGGTGAAATCATATGCAGAGGTAGGATAAAAAAGTGTATGAAGTGATTGGCATGGACTTTCAAATGTAAATATTGCCACAATAGACAATATACGTTAATGAAATCTCCCCTGGTATGCCTAATCTCCCTCCACTCCAAACTTTTGTTATAGTTTTATATTCCACTCTCTAGTCACAATAGAAAACACTCAGTAGTCAGAAATAATCAAACCCATTACCTTGCGTTCACTATATCTGTTCTCCTACAAAACACAGAACATGGAAATGCAATTTTAGTAAATTATTAATAATGATAATAAAAATAAACTGCTAAATTCCTTTTCTCATCAGCAGTATTTAGCAGTCTTGTGACTTCTATTATTGTCTGGTTAAAGCTTGTAGGAGGAGTTTTCATTCTCCCTGACCCTCTGTCTGGACAGTGCTGTATGGTCCTGTGCTGAACACATGCACCCTGCCAAGAAAAAAAAAAAAAACTGTCTAGCAATACACACCAAACTGAGCATGTGCAGAGTGTCTCCAAAGGCTCTGTGCTAGTAGGAGATGGATTGGGGACAGTGAAGAAGAGGAGGATCAGAGAAGACAGGAACAAACAGCCTTTTTACACAATGTGCACGATTAACCCCTTAGGTTCCACAGTGAGCATAACAAACACTTTACTGCATATACAGACTGATTTTACTGTTGTGGGTTTAGTACAGTGTTTCTCAACTCCAGTCCTCAAGGCGCCCCAACAGGTCATGTTTTCAGGATTTCCCTCAGATGAAACGGCTGTGGTAATTACAAAGGCAGCGAAACTGATCAAATCACCTGTGCAAAATAATGGAAAACCTGAAAACATGACCTGTTGGGGCGCCTTGAGGACTGGAGTTGAGAAACACTGGTTTAGTAACACTTTAAGACATGCTAAAATAATATCATATGACAGTTTAGCTTGCCTTAAATTTCGGTACCAGTATATTTTCTTTGTAAAGAAAGTGTCACTTAACCACTTCAATACCGGGCATTTTCACCCCCTTCCTGCCCAGGCCAATATTCAGCTTTCAGCACTGTCACGCTTTGAATGACAATTGCATGGTCGTGCGACGTGGCTCCCAAACAAAATTGACGTCCTTTTTTCCCCAGAAATAGAGCTTTCTTTTGGTGGTATTTTATCATCTCTGCGGTTTTTATTTTTTGCGCTATAAACATAAAAATTCTGCCAATTTTGAAAAGACACAATATTTTTTTCTTTTTGCTATAATAAATATCCCATTTTTTTTTAAAACAATTTTTTTTTAGTTTAGGCCAATATGTATTCTTCTACATATTTTTGGTAAAAAAAAATCGCAATAAGCGTATAGTGATTGGTTTGTACAAAAGTTATAGCGCCTACAAAATAGGGGATAGATTTATGATTTTTATTTTTTTTCAACTAGTAATGGCGGTTATTTTTGTCAGGACTGCGATATTGCGGCGGACAGATTGGACACTTTTGACACTATTTTGGGACCATTCACATTTATACAGCGAACAGTGCTATAAATATGCACTGATTACTGTATAAATGTGACTGGCAGGGAAGGGGTTAACACTAGGGGGCGATCAAGGGGTTAAATGTGTTCCCTGGGAGTGATTCTTACTGTGGGGGGAGGGGACTGACTGGGGGAGGGGACCGATCGGTGTCCCTATGTCTCCCTGACAGGACGTGGATCTCTGTGTTTACACACAGAGATCCACGTCCATGGCACACGCATCGGCACCCGCGTGACGCGGCGGGCACAGATTTTCCCAGATGCGCGGCCGCGGCGGCGAGCAGGGAACTAGTAAACAGTGGTTAAAAATAAAAAATGTGCTAGAGGGCAAATGTGACCAAGATAATTTACTGGTACAGGTTTCAGCTAATGTTAGGCACTTTACATTTGAACTGCAGAAGGTAGGACACTTGCCTACTAATGGGTCATCTGCTAGATAATCATCAGATGGTTGATCATCTTCTACATGATCACTTGTATGTGGCCTTCTTGTATCTTGCTCAGATGACTCCTTGTGTGAAAAAATGCAGCTCTCGCTGACTTGGTTGGATCTCCTAAAAGAAGCAACAACATTCTCTGACTATTTCTTGCTGAACTTGCCCGAATTGACCCCTAAGAAAGAATTCTTCTTGTCCTGAGATCTATAATTCCCTAATTGGGTCTAAATTACATGCTAGACGTAGCTTCTGGCATGTTAGCCAATATGTTCCCGAATTCTCCTGCTCATCATTTACTCACCTTGGCCTGTTTGAAATGTCCTTGCTTGCCTCCATTTGAAAATAATCATAATATTCAGAACTGTTAGTCTGGAACATAAGAACCATAGGGCACCCAAGTATAGATCAAGCACATAAAGTTCTCCCAAAATGTGGTTGCTAGAGGTGATGAGAGTAATACATCAATTTTAGTAAAGACTGATCAGCAGGCAAACTCTTACATATAACTTTTATTACTACAGCACTATTTGATCTTCTTAAGCTTCTATGCTGGCAGTGAGTCTTTGGAAGATTGGTAAATATTATCCCTTTGAGAACCTCAGCTGAGATGTATGCTTATAATTGAAAAAACAAGTATTTTATGTGGATACATTTATATTACTAGGTCAAGGAAAGCATTGCTCCTTGACTGAATTACATTCTAAAGTTTGACTGCTCACAATGGTCTAAGGTACTCATAAACCATACAATTGTCACCTGATACACAACAAATCACATGTTTTTTGTGATAACTAGGTAAATAATGTTCAATAAAAAAACCGGAAAGAAAAAAACAAAGATCAGCTTGGCATGGCATACTGAAAACATTCTCCTTTTCAAGACTGAAGGTTTTGATAATTTTGAGAGTAAAGCAGGCCATACACGGTCGAATTTCGAACAAATTTTCTTTTCAAAATCAGAAAGTTCATTTTTATTGTGATTTGATGATGCCACTAGGGATGAGCCGAACACCCCCCTGTTCGGTTCGCACCAGAACCTGCGAACAGCCAGAATATTCGCGTGAACTTTAGAACCCTATTAAATACAATGGACTCGAACATTCAAAATCAAAAGTGCTAATTATAAAGGCTAATATGCAAGTTATTGTCCTAAAAAGGGTTTGGGGACCCGGGTCCTGCCCCAGGGGACATGTATCAATGCAAAAAAAAGTTTTAAAAAAAGTCCCTTTTTTTCGGGAGCAGTGATTTTAATAATGCTTAAAATGAAAAAATAAAAGTGAATTTTTCCTTTAAATTTCGTACCTAGGGTTTGTATATAGTATGCTTGTAAAGTCGCGCTTGTTTCCCGTGCTTAGAACTGTCCCTGCACAAAGTGTAATTTCTGAAGGAAAAAAAGTAATTTAAAACTCACTCGCGGCTATAATGAATTGTCGGCTCCCGGCAATACAGAGAAAAGTCATTGATAGAAAAAAAAAGCGTGGGGGTCCCCCCAAATTCAATTACCAGGCCCTTCAGGTCTGGTATGGATATTAAGGGGAACCCAGCCGCAAATAGAAAAAAAATGCGTGCGGTTCCCCCAAATATCCATACCAGGCCCTTCAGGTCTGGTATGGATTTTAAGGGGAACTCCACCCCAAATTTTTTAAAAAATGGCGTGGAGTTCCCCCCAAAATCAATACCAGACCCTTTATCTGAGCACGCAACCTGGCAGGCCACAGGAAAAGAGAGGGGGATGAGAGAGCGCCCCACCCTCCTGAACCGTACCAGGCCACATGCCCTCAACATGGGGAGGATGTCCCTATGTTGATGGGGACAAGGGCCTCATCCCCACAACCCTTGCCCGGTGGTTGTGGGGGTCTGCGGGCAGGGTCTTCCGGAAATCTCTTAAACATAGGGGGGTAGTTGCATTGGTGTAATAGCTCAATTTTACGAGTGAGATGAATGCCCAGGTAGGGGAGAGAGGATGGGCTCCAAGAGAAGGAGAGTTGTTTTTTAATCTATCAACTAAGTCTTGGGGGGTGGAGATGTTTAGGGCTGTTGATTTGGTCATGTTAACTTGCAGGCCTGAAACTGATCCGAATGTTTTAAGTAGTCGGAAAATATTGGGGGTGGAGATGAGGGGGAGGTGACAAAAAAGAAAAATATCTTATTTTTGTGAAAGAGTCAGTTACCAACATATAACAAATGTTGTAAACATGCATATATATTAATTTCAGTGACACCAAGTGACTGAGTGTGATCCGTGAAATAAATATTATATGTAACAAATAAATCAAAACGATGCAGTCCTCTATTGTGACCACACACAAATGACAGTCCAAAAGTGTAGAAAAAACTGCAAGGTTGAAATAAAGAGTCCCACATGGTTATGACCCTCTCTGTGAAAGGATAGAGACACCACCACCGATATAAGGAGGAGGCTTACCAGATGGTAGTGACTTGGTAAGGTGTATACCACCCAAGTCAAAACAGGCTTAAATAATCAGTCAGCAAGGTGTATCCAGCTGGTCCTGAATCCGCATATCATTCGGGACCGCAAATTCCCATAAACACCAGGAAGTGTGAATACATATAGTCTTGTTGGAGCCAGAGATACGGTAACCACATAACATGCGTAATGGAAAAAAACTCACATAGTGTGATACCGTACAAGGAAGTATTTATTAAAAAAAGATGATGACTTTAGTTGAAACGCGTCGGGTGGACCCATTCACACACATCGCTCTTGCATTTTGTGATATGCCTAATTTTTGTGTTCACTTATTGCACAGCACAGTATATCCCATATATAATTTTTAAAAAGAAAAATATCGTTGGCGAATAAGGCACATTTGTGGGTCAATTGACCAAATTTTACCCCGTGTATTTCCGGGTGTTGTCTGATAGCTAATGCCAAGGTTTCTATCGCAATGGCGAAAAGGATGGGGGAAAGGGGGCATCCCTGTCTGGTAACTTTCAGGATGGGGAATGGGTCCGAGAGGTGACCTTGTAGTTTGATTTGGGCTTTAGGGGAAGAATATAGGGCTTCCAGGGTTCTAGTAAATTCCGGGCGAAAGACCATTTTTGTAAGATGGTGAAAAGGTAGGGCCAGGTGACAGTGTCAAAGGCCTTTTGGAGATCTATGGAAAGGATATATCCTTCTTGGGATGGGCCTCCATCCCAAGAGGATTGTATGAGGTAAATTAAGTCCACCGCTCTCCTAATCTGGTCTAGGCCCCTGCCTCTCAGGGATAAATCCCACCTGATCCTTATGGATATAGGTATCGATGAAGGAAGCCAGTCTATTAGCTATGATTTTTGTCATAATCTTTAAATCGTTATTGTATTGATTAATGAAATTGGTCTATAATTCCCCACTTCACTGGGGTCTTTACCCTGTTTGGGAATAACCGTGATATAAGCTAGGTTGGCTGCCGGTTCCAGGGAGGAGCGTTCACGTAGAGAGTTGTAGAGACGGACTAGACGAGGAGAGAGGACTTCAGAAATTTTTTGGTAATAATGAGCCGAGAAGCCATCAGGGCCTGGGGCTGAGCCATTTTTAAGATTTTTAATGACCTCTCGGACTTCATTTTCATTGAAGGGAGATTCTAGAATGGAGCGGTGTGAGTCTCAGGCTAGGTTCACACCTATGCGTTGCGTTTTTGAGCTTGGAGTCTTTGCCAAGTTCGCAATTAGTTGTTCAGTGGTTCCATCGCGTTTTTAGCTGCGAACTTGCCGTCCTGGGAAGTCTCGCCGCTGTTATCATGAGGGGGAACTTCACACCAAATTTTAAATAAAAAACCGGCATGGGTTCCCCTCCAGGAGCATATCAGGCCCTTAGGTCTGGTATGGACTTTAACGGGAACCCCTACGCCAAAAAAAACGGCGTGGGGGTCCCCCCCAAAGTCCATAGCAGACCCTTATCCGAGCACGCAACCTGGCAGGCCACAGGAAAAGAGGGGGGATGAGAGAGCGGCCCCCCTCTCTCTTGAACCGTACCAGGCCACATGCCCCCAACATGGGGGGGTGGGTGCTTTGGGGCAGGGGGGCGCACTGCGGCCCCCCACCCCAAAGCACCCTGCCCCCATGTTGATGAGGACATGGCCTCTTCCCGACAACCCTGGCCGTTGGTTGTCGGGGAATGCGGGCGGGGGGCTTATCGGAATCCAGGAGCCCCCTTTAATAAGGGGGCCCCCAGATCCCGGCCCCCACCCTATGTGAATGAGTATGGGGTACATCGTACCCCTACCCATTCACCTGGTGGAAAAAAATGGCAATAAAAACACTACACAGGTTTTTTAAGTCATTTATTAGTCAGCTCTGAGGGTCTTCTTCCAACTTCGGGGGTCTTCTTCCAACTTCGGGGGGTCTCCCGTGTCGTCTCCGTGCTCTCCGGTTCTTCTCTCGCTCTCCGGTTCTTGCTTCCTTCTGCCGGGCCTCCGCTATCTTCTTCCAGCTCTTTTGCTAGCGGGGGCCCGGTCTTCTTTGTCACCTTCTTCCCTCTTTTCTCCTGGAGATGTTGACTCGTCGCTGTCTCCGGCTGTAATGCCGTATGAGCGGAGCGCATTCACTTTTATAGGCATGGGCGTGGTCACCTGGTGATGCCACCCAGTGACCCCGCCCCCATATGCCATCACAGTCCCATCTTTCCCCGGAACTGTGACTGCATATGGGGGCGGGGTCACTGGGTGGCATCACCCGGTGACCACGCCCATGCCTATAAAAGTGAATGCGCTCCGCTCATACGGCATTACAGCCGGAGACAGCGATGAGTCAACATCTCCAGGAGAGAAGAGGGAAGAAGGTGACGAAGAAGACCGGGCCCCCCGCTAGCAAAAGAGCTGAAAGAAGATAGCGGAGGCCCGGCAGAAGGAAGCAAGAACCGGAGAGCGAGAGAAGAACCGGAGAGCGCGGACACGACGCCGGAGACCCCCGAAGTCGGAAGAGACCCCCCGAAGTTGGAAGAAGACCCCCGAAGTTGGAAGAAGACCCTCGGAGCTGGCGTGGAGTTCCCCCTCAAGATCCCTGTTCAGAACGCAACACATGTGCGAATCAGATGCGTGCCCATAGAACATAATAAGCCTGAATTCGCACCTGAGCCGCACCGCAATGCCTAGAGAACGCACAAGTTTTTTCGGCAATGCGCAGTGTGAATGCATTGCACATATGTGAACCAGCCTCATTGGAATCAATGTATTTTATAATGTTATGCGAATTGGATGCGGTGTAAGCCGCAACCAATTCGCATAGGTGTGAACGGGGCCTCAGAGTTTGGGGAGGTTTTTGTCCTCCAGGAAGGAGTTAATAGAGTTAGAGTTATTCGGGTCCCGTGCGGAGTAAAGTTTGGAGTAAAAGGAGTGAAACGTTTCCAGAATTCTTTTGGGGTTCTGGGTCAGGGTACCTGATAGGGACTTGATTTTGGGGAGGGAAAAGGTTTTTATTCTGGGAGAAAGTTTGGCCGCCAAGTGTGGGCAAATTTTGTCGGCCTGCAAATAGAATCTGCCACTCACCCAGCGAAGATGTTTGTCTGCATTGGAGGTCAGGGCTATATTCAGGGCCACTCTAGCGGATACTAGATTTGCATGGGTATCAGAAGTAGGATTACGCTTGTGGGACAGGCTGAGGGATTTGACGTTTTTTTTCTAGTTTTTCTATATCTGCCTTCTTTTCTCTTTTTAATTTGGAAGCAAGCTGGATAATTTTTCCCCTTAAGACAGCTTTATGGGCCCCCCCACAGGGTGCTCGGGGTCATGTCCCCAGTATCATTGATGAGAAAAAATTCCTGAATGTCCTTTTCAAGCATAGTACAATGAACTGGGTTGGAAAGGAGGGATTCACTAAGGCGCCATTGGGGGGTTCCGGGAGGGGCAAGGAAGCTGGTGGTTCTCAAAATAACCAAAGAGTGATCTGACCAGGGTACCTCATGAATTGATGCGTGTGTGGCCGTGTGGATCTCAGAGTTGGGGATAAAGATATGGTCGATTCTGGCATACGTCTTGTGTGGGGCTGAGTAATGTGTATAGTCTTTGGCTGTGGGGTTCAGTTCCCTCCAGGCGTCGATCAAGCCTAGGTCGTGCAGTAGATGGGCTATACGGAGACTCTGTTTAGGTGGTCATTTGAGAAGTGGTCTGCCATGGGTTGACTCGTCTAGCAAGTGATCAAATGTGATGTTGGTGTCACCACTCACTCTGCCTTCCAGTAAGTGGGAGAGAGTTGACAACATGGAGGAAAAAAAGTGCGCTTAGCCTCGGTTAGGGGCATAGTATGAGACGATGGAATGCATCACCCCTTCAATGAGCCCTTTGATCAGAATATATCTGCCGTCTGGGTCCCTAACTGTGTGCGAGTGTGTAAATTGGATCTGCTTAGCTAAGAGGATGGAAACCCCCCTTTTTTGGAGTCGGCATTCGCCAAGTAGAAGGTGGGGAAATTACGGTGGAGGAAGGATGGGTTGTAACTGGTCAGAAAATCGAGCCCCTGTGCATTGTGCGAAGCAATCCTGAGAGACATGTGGTTGGGGTTCAAATCAGCCATGAGCATATGAGGGGGGTAGCGAGTACATGTGAGTGGAGCTTTCCTCTGCCTCTGGAGATCGGGGATCAACCCTCGAGACCCTGGGAGCATCTGGAAGTCCCGAGGACGGATCGGGGGTCATTCTCCGCAAAGGTTCCTGTAGGGAGTAGTTGGAAAGGTTAGAGGAGGGGTGACAGAGCATAGAGAGAATAAGAAGAAGGGGCAAGAAGAAAAAATAGGAACAATGAGTTCAGACAAATACAGCGTCTAACAAAGTAGCAACAGGACTGGCAAGCCAAGTCCTAGACCGAACCACCCGATAGGGGTGGAATCGGTGAAAAGGCAACCCTGGTAAAGGTTGCTGTCCTGGTGTCACCAGAGGAGGGAAGCTCCTCTGCGTCACAACAGAAAGAGTGGCATGTTGGGCCGCTCCGGCCGTTATGCCCCTCTATTGAGGATGATAGTGTTGTGGGACCCTAGAGAGGGAGCAATGAGGAATATTCAGGTTCAAAACAACAAAACACCTCAGTAAATTAAGTCACACATTAACGGTAAGTTATGGTGATCTCTGCAAGGGAAGGAGGAGAAGGGTAGGGGAGGAAGGAGAAGGGTAGGGGAGGAAGAAAGAGGGTAGGGGATAAAGGAAAAGGGGTTGGTGGAAGCCAAAATACATCTGAGAAGGATAACAAGTGGGAGTTTACCTTTGTACAAACAGTCATTGGCGGGTAGGTAATGGGCTCGCCCGGGTAGGGGACTGGAGGAGAGAAAGGTATCCCAATTAGCCATTAGGAGAGCTAATGGGAACCAACCTAAAGAGACCAAAGGTCTAACGAGATAACCAGTCACCAAATGTGTGTAGGGCAGACCACTACACAAACGAATAGGGCAGCCATCCGGCCCCAGAAGTGAGGGTAAAACATCATGTTAGGGATTCAAGGGAGAGCAGCTCATCTTGGGGGGTGAGTGTCTCAGTGTCTCTTTGGAAGTTGCTTGTTCCACAGCGGGGTCAGCGGGCTGCTCGGAGGAGGTCGCATAGTGGAGCCTGGTTTGGTTGTCGGTTGCTGATGTGGCAATTCTTGGGCGATAAATTAGTTGCAGTAGCAAGCGTTCGCCGTCTTGAAAGTTGGTGAATCCGTATGATTTGTCTCTGAATTGAAACTACAGATGGAAAGGGAATGACCAGCGGTATTTGATGGATTTTTGCGCCAGCACTTCAAGGAGAGGTTTGAGGGATCTCCGCTTTTGGATAGTGGTGGGGGAGATATCCGGAAAAATTTGAATTTTGTTCCCCTGGAAGGTGAGGTTTTCCAGATTGCGAGTTCTTCTCATTATGTCTTCTTTTACTCCATAATAGTGGGGTTTAACCACAACATCTCTCGGGAGCCCATCTTGGTGGGGGGGTTGCAGGGCTCTATGTGCTCTGTCCAGCTCAAGTCTGTGGCCCTGGATGTCAGGTATAATGTCCTTAATGAAAAGCTTAACTGTGCCTGGTATATCTGTGACCGATTCAGGGATCCCCATTATACAAAAATTGTATCACCTGCTCCTATTTTCGAGGTCATCCAATTTGGCTAATGCAGATTCAAGTTGATCTTGTAGCGTTTGGATACAGGTGGTATTTTGGTTGGTGCGTGCGGCTGTGTTATCTACTGCCTGCTCAATGGCATCCATGCGGGCTCCTAGGCTCTGCAAGTCAGCCTTAATGGTAGCTGTGATTTGTATAGCATTTTGGGCTAGCCTGCAGCCAGCATTTCAGAGAAACTATGAAGCAGCTGTGTCATGTCAGGAGGATAGCCAGGCGGCGTGGGGGAGGTCTGCTGTGGGCCTGTGAGGCCTAGGGGGGAGTTCATCATGGGGGTGTGGAAGAGATCTCCCATTGTCCTGCTCAGTGGGGATTCTGTGGAAGCTGGGGAGATCCCATGAGGGATCATGTAACTTACAGGTGTTGCCAGCAAGGGGGGAAGCTGCTGGTTTGATGGAGGAGGATCGGCTATGGATTTCTCCTCGTGCGTGCACCGCGGCCGCCATCTTGGACGGTGCAGGGGCTGCCAGGCCAAAGTCCAGCTGGCGGCTAATGTCCTTTTTGAGGAGTCGTCCGGCATGCGAGAAGGTTCCCGGGATCTTCCGGGAGGTGTGAGGGTCTGTGTGAGGTGGGTCCCGCTCGTTCTGACGGCTTGGGGGGCTGAGAAGGGCCGGAGCGGTGCGGAGCGGTGTGGAGCGGTGCGGAGCTCTCGGCTACGGCGTTCTCCCGGGAGACCCGCGCATGCGCACTCCTTCTAGTACATTTCTTGCACGATTCTCCCATCATTGATTAGAAAATCGTTCATTTTTCAAAACATTTCCAACATGTCCGATTCTTCAAATTTGATTGCCGCACGAAAATCGACTGTTGCTGCAGCCCACTAACGGTGTGAAATTCGTACGAAAATTCTTAGATACGATTTTCGAAAGAAAATTATTTCGAAATTCGAACTGTGTATGGCTGGCATAACTGGCAACTTTGTTCTAAAAAAAATTGACTTTAAATTGTAAGAGGACTACAGCTATGGTAGGCACTTAGTCATCCTTGGAGAAATGATAAAATATTAGTATATGACATGCTTAGAGGTCTTTGCATAAAAAAAGTTATCGTATGGATGCCTTAAACCCTCGTTTTTTTTTTTTTTTAACAACACACAGATCATACTTACCTCCACTGTGCAGTTCGTTTTGCACAGAGTGGCCCCAAACCTCATCTTTTGGGGTCCCCCAGCGGCGCTCGCGGCTCCTCCTCGCATCGGTAAACCCCCTGAGAGAAGCGCTCTCCCTGGGGGTTACCTTGCGAGTGTGATCCCGAGTCCAGCATTTGCGTCCATAGACACAGAATGCCACACTCGACCCTGCCCTCCGGCGCCTGCGTCATTGGATTTAATTGACAGCAGCGGGAGCCAATGGCTGCGCTGCAATCAATCTATCCAAACAAGAGCCGAGAATGCCGGGCAGAGAGGTACAGCGTGTCTCCGCCAAGGGAACGAACGGGCTCAGGTGAGAAAAACAGGGGGGGTTAGTGTCATACGTTTTTGAATAAACACAAGGGTTTACAACCCCTTTAAGCATGTGGACAGTCACATCAAATGATCCCATATTGTTTGAAATATGATTATCTCATATGATTGTCAGATCCATCTAATGGCCATCATATGGTGTTTTTTTAAATATCTTAATAAAAAATACCACATTATGGCCACTAAATGGAGCTGACTATCATAGACAATAGTCATATTACAAACACTACCTGGATTTTCTGTTGTGCCAAATGCTTAAAGTATATGTGAACCCTTATTCCCTGTACACACGATTGTTTTTTTCCGATGAAAAAAGTTCGATGGACTTTTTTCATCGGAAAAAACGATCATGTGTGGGCCCCATCTGACTTTTTTCCAACAGTGTAAAAAGATAGAACATGTTTTAAATTTTTCCGATGGAAAAAAAAACGTTAGGAAATTCCGATCGTCTGTGTGGAACTCCATCGGAGAAAAAAGTGGAAGGAAAATGATAAATGGTTTTCAACATTTTTTACAAATAAATATGTGAAAAGTGTGGCGTGCGTTTGTATTCAGCCCCACTGAGTCAATACTTTGTAGAACTACCTTTTCGCTACAATTACAGAATTTGCAAGTCTTTTTGGGTATGTCTCTACCAGCTTTCCACATCTAGAGAGTGAAAATTTTGCCCATTCTTCTTTGCAAAATAGCTTGGCTCCCACTGTCTCCAATCACAGCGGGAGCAGGGCTCCAGCGGCGCACACGCGTGCCCCAAAGCCAAGAAAAAGAATCACGCAAGGTACATGATTTTGCACTTAAGGGTCACCCTGCTGCAGTATATGTACGTGGGGCGGTCCTTAAGCGGTTCAAAAAATTACCTGGTCATAAAGGAGGGTAAATCTTCCAGAGGTTAAGTGGTTAAAGAGAAACTTCCCCAAGCATTGTGAAAAATACAAATACTGTAGCTGCTGACTTTTAAAAGAAAGAGGTAATTACCAGTCTATAGAGTCCAGCATTTTCCTCCATGCAGCTGATTCTTCTCAATGATGTGGATCCCCAGCACCGCCATCTTGACTTTGGGAACTAGCTTTGATTTGATTGATGTCTCACATTGGCCTCTCCATGCATAAGCTTGTGTACCTCAGGTTGCCTGGCCTGCAGTCTTTTGGGATGTTATCCCAACAGTCTAAGAGCGGTGGGAGTGGAATGTGGTGTTTTAAAGATTTGGGGAAAGGTAGGGGATGAGCAGTGAAGTTCCACTTTATGCCAGAGAGTTAGTTCAGCTATAGCTGGCCCATCCTGCATGTCCTCACTGCTATTACAATATATTTTCATGCTTCAGTATAAAGCTCTTTTGGAGGCACCATGCTAACATACAATAATGCTGCGAACACACGACTGTTTTTCATGACGAGAAAAAAGCAATTTTTTAATTTGGTCATTAAAAACAATCGTGTGTGGGCTCCAGAGCATTTTTCACGACGTGAAAAATGGCCATTAAAAATTTGGAACATGCTCTAATTTTTCTCGTCTTTTTTCACGTCGTCGTTTTTCTATTCATGAAAAACGCCCGTGTGTAGGCTTTAACGACGTGAAAAAAACGCGCATGCTCAGAAGCAAGTGATGAGATGGGAGCACTCGTTCTGGTAAAACTAGCATCCGTAATGGAGATAGCACATTCATCACGCTGTAACAGACTGAAGAGCACGAGGCTGAAAAGCGCGAATCGTCTCTCACCAAACCTTACTAACACGAGGATCAGCAAAAGCAGCCCAAAGGGTGGCGCCATCCGAATGGAACTTCCCCTTTATAGTGCCGTCGTACATTTCGTACGTCACCGCTAGTGATGAGCCGAACACCCCCGGGTTCGGTTCGCACCAGAACCCGCGAACGGACCGAAAGTTCGAACGAACATTAGAACCCTATTAAATACAATGGATGCGAACGTTCGAATTCTAAAGTGCTAATTATAACAACTATTATGCATGTTATTGTCCTAAAAAGGGTTTGGGAACCCGGGTTCTGCACCAGGGGACATGTATCAATGCAAAAAGAAGTTTTAAAAACGGTCGTTTTTCGGGAGCAGTCATTTTAATGATGCATAAAGTGAAAAAAAAAAAGTCAAATATTCCTTTAAATATCGTACCTGGGGGGTGTCTAAAGTATGCCTGTGAAGTGCCACGTGTTTCCCGTGTTTAGAACTGTCCCTGCACAAAATGACACTTCTAAAGGAAAAAAAAGCCATTTAAAACTGCTTGCGGCTTTAATGTAATGTCTGGTCCCGGTAATATGGATGAAATTCTTTAAGAAAAATGGCATAGCTACCCCATGACCCCCCCCCCCCTACCCCAGCCCATTACCAGCCCCTTTGGGTCTTGTATGGATATTAAGGGGAACCCCGCACATAAAATAAAAAAGGCCCTATATACTCTGAACAGCCCTATACAGGCGGTGCATACAAGACAGGGACTGTAGGTTTGTTCTTATGTAGAATCTGTTTGTAATTTTGAACAGGTACATTGTTGAAGTGTAGCTCCAGACCAAAAATCTATTTTTAAACTTTTTGGAAAACATAGGTAAGGGTTATCACCCCTGTAACATTTGTTTTGCTGTCTGTGCCCCTGTTCAGAACATTTCACCTCACTTTCCGTCCCAATGACAACTGTTTTTGAAATGTGGTGTTTTTCTTGAAACAAGGATTGCTGATAAAGCATCAGTACAGAGGAGACACCTTTCTCCCATATTTATTCTTACAGGAGAGAATTTTCCTTCCTAGTGGTAGATTTCCTCTCACTTCCTGTTGTCTTCTTGCGTTTGCAAGTAGGAGTCGTTTGTAAGTTGGATGTTTGAAAGTAGGGACCTGCCGTATATACTCTGCAGAAATAGGCCCCTTAGTTGTTGGTGTTGGCACAACACTGTAAGCACTCACAGTTACTCTTGGTTGGTGCTGGAACGCCCTGCTGTCAACTATTATATCAGGAATTTTAATTACATATAATTGTTGAACAGTGGTAGTAAAAATTGGGCCTTTGATGGTGGTGCTGGTGCCACAACACTGTAAGCCCTGACAGTTACTCTTGGTGGGTGCAGCAATGGGCCCTGCTGTGAATTATTAGATCAAGAATTGTAATTACATGCCCCTGTTGAACAGGGGCTGAAAAATTGGGCCTTAGGCACTGGTGGCACAACACTGCAACCCCTCACAGATACTGTACTTGGAGCACAGCAATGAGCCCTGTTGCAAAGTATTGCTTCAAAAATTGTAATGACACGCCCCTGTTAAACAGGGGCTGAAAAATTGGGCCTTAGGCACTGGTGGCACAACACTGCAACTCCTCACAGATACTGTACTTGGAGCACAGCAATGAGCCCTGTTGCAAAGTATTGCTTCAAAAATTGTAATGACACGCCCCTGTTAAACAGGGGCTGAAAAATTGGGCCTTAGGCACTGGTGGCACAACACTGCAACTCCTCACAGATACTGTACTTGGAGCACAGCAATGAACCCTGTTGCAAAGTATTGCTTCAAAAATTGTAATGACACGCCCCTGTTAAACAGGGGCTGAAAAATTGGGCCTTAGGCACTGGTGGCACAACACTGCAACTCCTCACAGATACTGTACTTGGAGCACAGCAATGAGCCCTGTTGCAAAGTATTGCTTCAAAAATTGTAATGACACGCCCCTGTTAAACAGGGGCTGAAAAATTGGGCCTTAGGCACTGGTGGCACAACACTGCAACTCCTCACAGATACTGTACTTGGAGCACAGCAATGAGCCCTGTTGCAAAGTATTGCTTCAAAAATTGTAATTACACGCCCCTGTTAAACAGGGGCTGAAAAATTGGGCGTTAGGCACTGGTGGCGGCACCCATAAACAAAAATGATCTTACAAGCTATCATCATCAATCGTATCATTGAGGACTCGGAGGAGGAGGATAGCCAGTCAACATAACAGCACAGGCACTCAGCATCAGCATCAGTCTTGAAGGGATGTGACATGTTAAAATCAATTAGTCTGTTATATCAGCATCAGGTGTGTGGTAGCTGGTGGTGATCCAAGACTGGTTCATCTTGATGAAAGTCAGTCGATCAACCGAGTCGGTGGACAGGCGCACCCTGTGATCCGTGACAAATCCTCCAGCAGCACTGAATGTGCGTTCCGAAAGAACGCTGGATGGAGGACAGGCCAGTAGCTCAATTGCATACTGTGCAAGCTCTGGCCAGTGATCCATCCTCAAGACCCAGTAAGCCAGAGGATTTTCGGTGGGGAAGGTGTCCAAGTCTGACCTTGCCCCTAGATATTCCTGCACCATGTTTATCAGACGCTGGCGATGGTTGCTGGAACCGATCATACTTTGGGGCTGCGGACTAAAGAATTGTCTGAACGCATCGGTCAGACGGCCACCTTCCCCACCGCTCCTTCTTTGACTGGCCGAAGCCTCAGCAACTCGTTGTCCAGGACCAGGAGTTTGCAACCTCCCAGTCTCTGGGAACGCGTTGCACAGACCTTTCTGCAAGGCCTCCCGGAGTTGTCTCATCCTCTGCTCCCTCTGCGACGGTAACATAAGGTCCGCAACCTTACCCTTGTACCGTGGATCAAGGAGAGTGGCCAGCCAGTAATGGTCCCTCTCCTTGATCCGAAGAATACGAGGATCCTTCCGCAGACTTTGCAGGATCAGGGAGGCCATGCAGCGTAGGTTTGCTGAGGCATTCGCTCCGGAGTCCTCTGGGTCACTAAGGACGACATGATCCGCAGCCACCTCCTCCCAGCCACGTACAAGTCCACTGGTTTCTTGGGACTGTAAATCATCCCTAAAAGACTGCTGCTGATGATGCTGAGTGCCAGCCTCCACCTCCATGCTGACACAATCCTCCTCCTCCTCCTCCTCCTCCTCCTCCTCTTCCTGTGCGATGGGTGGGACAGAAGGAACACTGTCTGGGTAAAGGGGGCCTTGAGAGGCAAGGAAGTCCTCCTCTTCCTGCCTCTGTTCTGCCTCAAGTGCCCTGTCCATTATTCCACGCAGCGTGTGCTCCAACAGGTGGACAAGAGGTACAGTGTCACTGATGCATGCACTGTCACTGCTCACCATCCTCGTGGCCTCCTCAAATGGTGCCAGGACAGTGCATGCATCCCTGATCATGCCCCACTGGCGTGGAGAAAAAAAACCAAGCTCCCCTGACCCTGTCCTGGTGCCGTAGTCGCACAGGTACTCATTGATGGCCCTCTGCTGCGTGTGCAGCCGCTGCAGCATGGCCAACGTTGAGTTCCACCTGGTGGGCATGTCACATATAAGGCGGTTCTTGGGCAGGTTCAACTCCTTTTGCAGCTCAGCCAGGCGAGCACTGGCATTATAAGATCTGCGGAAATGCACACAGACTTTCCTGGCCTGCCTCAGGACATCCTGTAAGCCCGGGTACCTGCCCAAGAAGCGCTGCACCACCAGGTTAAGGACGTGAGCCACACAGGGCACATGGGTCAGTTGTCCCTGTCGGAGGGCGGAGAGGAGGTTGGTGCCATTGTCGCAAACCACCATTCCTGGCTTAAGCTGGCGTGGCGTCAACCACCTCTCGGCCTGGCCCTGCAGAGCAGACAGGACCTCTGCCCCAGTGTGGCTTCTGTCCCCCAAACACACCAGCGCAAGCACGGCATGGCATCTTTTTGCCTGCGTACTTGCGTAGCCCCGTGAACGGCTACGGAGCACCGCTGGTTCATAGGACAAACCACAGGAAGAGGCCATGGAGGAAGAAGAAGAGGAGGGGGTGGAGGAGAGAGGTGTGTCACAACCAGTAGTAGCATTTTGGAGGCGTGGCGGTGGGACAACCTCCAACACTACTGCACCTTGTCCTGAATCCTTCCCAGCTGCCAAAAGAGTGACCCAATGGGCCGTGAAAGAAAGGTAACGTCCCTGTCCATGCCTGCTGGACCATGAGTCAGCGGTAATATGCACCTTACCGCTGACCGCCCTGTCCAGCGAGGCCAAGACATTGCCTTCCACATGCCGGTAGAGAGCCGGAATAGCCTTCCGTGAGAAAAAGTGGCGTTTGGGAACCTGCCACTGAGGAACCACACATTGCACAAACTCACGGAAGGGGGCCGAGTCTACCAACTGAAAAGGCAGCAGTTGAAGCGCTAGCAATTTAGCCAAGCTAGCATTCAACCGCTGGGCATGTGGATGGCTGGGAGTGAACTTCTTTCGACGGTCCAGCAGCTGGGGCAGGGAAATTTGCCTGCTAGAATCGGACGTCGGTGTACTGCTAGCAGAGTGGGCGCAAGTACTTGGCTGTGACACACCTAATTCTACACCTTCATTCCTCTCAGTGCATGTTTCAGAGAGGACTGAAGTTATAGTGGGGTTGGAGATCCCAGCTGATGCGGTGCAAGGAGAGGTCCGCTTTGTTCTTTGGTGTGGGTCTTTGAGGTAGGCTTGCCAACGAGCTGCATGGCAGGTCAACATATGTCTGGTCAGGCATGTGGTACCCAAGCGGCTGATGTTTTGGCCACGCGATATACGCTTGAGACATATGTTGCAAACAGCAGCTGTGCGATCTGATGCACTAGCCTCAAAAAAGGCCCACACCAAAGAACTTTTTGAATGACGGGCAGAGGCAGCGCCCTGCACAAAGGCGGAGCTCTGCGGTGTGATTCCGTCGGTGTACTGCCCTTACGCTGGCCACCAAAGGGCATCCTGCCTCGTTGGAGATGTGCCTCCTCCTCATCCTCCTCCTCCTCCTCTCTCCTATTAGGCACCCACGTGGAGTCAGTGACCTCATCATCCCCTCCCTCCTCATCACTGGAGCCAATCTGGCAGTATGCTGCAGCTGCTGGAACATGACTGCCAGATTGGTGTCCTTCTTGAGCATCCCCTCTGTCTGCTCTCACGCTACTGCCTTCCTCTAGCTGGGTTTCATCATCAGACCCTTCGAAACGCTGGGCATCCTCCTGGAGCATGTACCCAACACTGTGCTGAAACAGTTCGGGGGACTCCTCAGGAGGAGGACATGGTGGGTCTAGGGAAGGAGTGACTGATGATTTGTCTGACATTGATACCAGGGAAGAGGACGCTTTGGCAGCTGCTTTTCCAGTACCCTGAGCCTGGGTGAGAGAGGATGAGGAGGAGGAGGAGGGCTTGGTCATCCACTCTACCAAGTCTTCGGCATGATGTGGCTCAACATGTCCAGCTGCCGAAAAGAAGGACAAGCGTGTCCCATGGCCATGTGCTGATGACAATGCACCGCGTCCACGACCAGCACTGTTGCCCCCAGACACAGAGCCTGCTTGCCCTCTTTTATTGCCTCCTGACTGTCTGCCTCTCCTTGTTTGCCTTCCAGACATTCTAATAGATGGCCTGCAGGGAGATGGGAAAAAAGCAATAAGGGCTACCTTCAGGTGTCCTTCTCTGTCCCTTGAAACAAGGACTTTCACAGTGAAAGAAACTGACACTCTCCCTACCTACAGTTTTCTGTCCCTAGAAAAAATATTTTTTTTAAGCACAATATAGCACAAGGACAATTCACTCACTGTCCTTACAGGTCCCTGGAAACAAGGACTTGCAGAGTGAAAGAAAAAAAACACTCTCCCTACCTACAGTTTTCTGTCCCTAGAAAAAATGTTTTTTTTAATCACAATATAGCACAAGAACAATTCACTCACTGTCCTTACAGGTCCCTGGAAACAAGGACTTGCAGAGTGAAAGAAAAAAAACACTCTCCCTACCTACAGTTTTCTGTCCCTAGAAAAAATGTTTTTTTTAATCACAATATAGCACAAGGACAATTCACTCACTGTCCTTACAGGTCCCTGGAAACAAGGACTTGCAGAGTGAAAGAAAAAAAACACTCTCCCTACCTACAGTTTTCTGTCCCTAGAATAAATGTTTTTTTTAAGCACAATATAGCACAAGGACAATTCACTCACTGTCCTTACAGGTCCCTGGAAACAAGGACTTGCAGAGTGAAAGAAAAAAAACACTCTCCCTACCTACAGTTTTCTGTCCCTAGAAAAAATGTTTTTTTTAATCACAATATAGCACAAGGACAATTCACTCACTGTCCTTACAGGTCCCTGGAAACAAGGACTTGCAGAGTGAAAGAAAAAAAACACTCTCCCTACCTACAGTTTTCTGTCCCTAGAAAAAATGTTTTTTTTTAATCACAATATAGCACAAGGACAATTCACTCACTGTCCTTACAGGTCCCTGGAAACAAGGACTTGCAGAGTGAAATAAACTGACACTCTCCCTACCTACAGTTTTCTGTCCCTAGAATAAATGTTTTTTTTAAGCACAATATAGCACAAGGACAATTCACTCACTGTCCTTACAGGTCCCTGGAAACAAGGACTTGCAGAGTGAAAGAAAAAAAACACTCTCCCTACCTACAGTTTTCTGTCCCTAGAAAAAATGTTTTTTTTAATCACAATATAGCACAAGGACAATTCACTCACTGTCCTTACAGGTCCCTGGAAACAAGGACTTGCAGAGTGAAAGAAAAAAAACACTCTCCCTACCTACAGTTTTCTGTCCCTAGAAAAAATGTTTTTTTTAATCACAATATAGCACAAGAACAATTCACTCACTGTCCTTACAGGTCCCTGGAAACAAGGACTTGCAGAGTGAAAGAAAAAAAACACTCTCCCTACCTACAGTTTTCTGTCCCTAGAAAAAATGTTTTTTTTAATCACAATATAGCACAAGGACAATTCACTCACTGTCCTTACAGGTCCCTGGAAACAAGGACTTGCAGAGTGAAAGAAAAAAAACACTCTCCCTACCTACAGTTTTCTGTCCCTAGAATAAATGTTTTTTTTAATCACAATATAGCACAAGGACAATTCACTCACTGTCCTTACAGGTCCCTGGAAACAAGGACTTGCAGAGTGAAAGAAAAAAAACACTCTCCCTACCTACAGTTTTCTGTCCCTAGAAAAAATGTTTTTTTTAATCACAATATAGCACAAGGACAATTCACTCACTGTCCTTACAGGTCCCTGGAAACAAGGACTTGCAGAGTGAAAGAAAAAAAACACTCTCCCTACCTACAGTTTTCTGTCCCTAGAAAAAATGTTTTTTTTAATCACAATATAGCACAAGGACAATTCACTCACTGTCCTTACAGGTCCCTGGAAACAAGGACTTGCAGAGTGAAATAAACTGACACTCTCCCTACCTACAGTTTTCTGTCCCTAGAATAAATGTTTTTTTTAAGCACAATATAGCACAAGGAGAATTCACTCACTGTCCTTCCAGGTCCCTGGAAACAAGGACTTGCAGAGTGAAAGAAAAAAAACACTCTCCCTACCTACAGTTTTCTGTCCCTAGAAAAAATGTTTTTTTTAATCACAATATAGCACAAGGACAATTCACTCACTGTCCTTCCAGGTCCCTGGAAACAAGGACTTGCAGAGTGAAATAAACTGACACTCTCCCTACCTACAGTTTTCTGTCCCTAGAATAAATGTTTTTTTAAGCACAATATAGCACAAGGACAATTCACTCACTGTCCTTACAGGTCCCTGGAAACAAGGACTTGCAGAGTGAAAGAAAAAAAACACTCTCCCTACCTACAGTTTTCTGTCCCTAGAAAAAATGTTTTTTTTAATCACAATATAGCACAAGGACAATTCACTCACTGTCCTTCCAGGTCCCTGGAAACAAGGACTTGCAGAGTGAAATAAACTGACACTCTCCCTACCTACAGTTTTCTGTCCCTAGAATAAATGTTTTTTTTAAGCACAATATAGCACAAGGACAATTCACTCACTGTCCTTACAGGTCCCTGGAAACAAGGACTTGCAGAGTGAAAGAAAAAAAACACTCTCCCTACCTACAGTTTTCTGTCCCTAGAAAAAATGTTTTTTTTAAGCACAATATAGCACAAGGACAATTCACTCACTGTCCTTCCAGGTCCCTGGAAACAAGGACTTGCAGAGTGAAAGAAAAAAAACACTCTCCCTACCTACAGTTTTCTGTCCCTAGAAAAAATGTTTTTTTTTAATCACAATATAGCACAAGGACAATTCACTCACTGTCCTTACAGGTCCCTGGAAACAAGGACTTGCAGAGTGAAAGAAACTGACACTCTCCCTACCTACAGTTTTCTGTCCCTAGAATAAATGTTTTTTTAAGCACAATATAGCACAAGGACAATTCACTCACTGTCCTTCCAGGTCCCTGGAAACAAGGACTTGCAGAGTGAAAGAAACTGACACTGTCCCTACCTACAGTTTTCTGTCCCTAGAATAAATGTTTTTTTTAAGCACACTATAGCACAAGCACAAAACACACTGACACTCTCCCTACCTATCCTTCTCTTTCCCTAAACTAAAGGAATCCAGGTTAAGCAAGAAAGAAATAACAGTCACTGTCCCTGCCTATGCTGCTCTATCCCTGCTCCGGAACACACTACACTAGGCCGCCGTGCTGGCGGCCTTTTATAGTGTGGGGCGTGTACTAAACACCCTCAGCAATAATTGGCCACAGGCATCCTGCCTGTGGCCAATCATTGCTCTCCTCGCTGCCGGCGCTGTGATTGGCCAAGCATGCGGGGTCACAGTGCATGCTTGGCCAATCACAGCGCCTGGATGACACTGCGATGGCGTAGTGCATTGTGGGCCGTTCGCGTCACTCGAATTTGGCGCGAACGGCCCAAATCGTTCGATCTTCGTCGAACGATCGAACAGCCGATGTTCGAGTCGAACGTATGTTCGACTCGAACACGAAGCTCATCCCTAGTCACCGCGCTTTGCTCAAGCATTTTTTTTCATGATAGTGTGTAGGCAAGGCAGGCCTGAGATGAATCACGTCGAGAAAAACTTTGTTTTTTTCAATGACATTAAAAACGGTCGTGTGTACGCGGCATAACTTTTGGTACTCTAAACCCTTTGGCATTTTTTTTATAGTTTGGAAAGAAAAAAGTACAATATTCTTGTACAAATATTTTGTTAGAAAGGGTGCATGGAAATTTTTACCTCTATACATTTGTATTCTCTTTCTGCCTACTTCCAAAATAATGTTAAATCCTGAAGATGGTCAAAACAAAGCATAAGACCAGAATAAATTCAATCTATTGTGGTAAGTAAATGAATTTAACAACGTGGAAATTAACATTTCATATAAATAGGACTAGGATTGCAAAGAAAACGCTTTTTATGCATTTCATAGATATTGTCTTTGGAAATAAAAACACGCACTCAAAGCATCATTTATAAAGTAAGATCTGGTACAGTATTAATGTGGGAGATCAGAGCTGCATTTACCGAATAATGCGGAGGTATATGCTACGGCTTTGATATCTTTTTTTCTCTGTATAATACATCATGGCATAGGCAATTGCACACTTCAAATATACAAGGCACAGTCTTCCCAACATTCATTCTGAAAGCTTTATTTAATCTTGTTTATTCACAGGTTGCTGGGTTACTGTGCCTGTCTGAATGAGGCTGGCTTAGGCATGCATCTAGTCTTAGCAGGGTAGTAATGTATTTTTATATTTATAAAGGCCATTTCTTTACCAGGGATTCAAATTAGTTTTGAAAGTAAAAAAAAATAAAAATACTGGACTGCTACAGAAGTTTCAGTTTAGGATGTCTGTATGTTGTATCTTTTACATGTGTTTAATTACTTTACCTGTGTAGTCACATTTTAAAGTGGAGCTCCACCCTAAATAGCAACTTTTGCTATTTGGAACCCTCCCCCCCTCCGGTGTCACAATTGACACCTTTCAGGGGGGAGGGGGGTGAAGATACCTGTCTAAGACAGGTATTTTCACCCACATCCGGGAGTCCTCTCTCCGGGAATCTGCGGGAGTTACGTCACTTCCCGTAGACTTCCCTTGGTGTTCTGGGAGACACTCGGCTCCCAGAACACAGGAGCACCAATCAGAACGGCGCAGCGCGACTCACGCATGCGCCGTAGGGAACCGGGCATGAAGCCGCAGGGCTTCACTTCCTGGTTCCCTCAGCGAGGATGGCGGAGGGAGCAGCAGAGCGACGAGCGGTCGCTCGTCCTCTGCTGCGGACGTCGCTGGACTCCAGGACAGGTAAGTGTCCAAATATTAAAAGCCAGCAGCTGCTGTAGCTGTAGCTGCTGGCTTTTAATATTTTTTTTTCCGGCGGAGCTCCGCTTTAATCTCAAGAAATACAGATACCTATTACAGTAAAATCTTGGATTGCGAGCATAATTCCTTCCGGAAGCATGCTTGTAATCCAAAGCACTCTTATATCAAAGCAAATTTACCCATAAGATATAATGGAAACTCAAATGATTCGTTTCACAACCATTTATTTATAGGTTCTTCAGTTTATAGTCCATATAAAAAGATTTTAGCAATGTGATAGGTTGTGTAACCATAAAATATCCTTCCACAAATGGAAGCCTCCACAAGGGGATTAGAAGCAAAATCCAGCAGGAGCTACAGAGTATAAAAGAGAAGAGAGCCGCCTCTAAGTGTAGCAATATGTTGCTAAATGTTGTACCTTCATTAACCACTTAACGACCGCCCCATGTACATATACGTCGGCAGAATGGCACAGACAGGCACAATCACATACCTGTACGTGACTGCCTTCGGGCGGGTGGGGGGTCCGATCGGACCCCCCCTCCTGGTACATGCGGCGGTCGTTAAGCTGTAGGAGCGATCCGGGATGAGGGTCGGCCATTGGTTTCTGGCCACCCCCTCGCGATAGCTACCAGCGAATGAAATGCTTCCCCTGCCTGTGTAATGCATACACAGGCAGGAGGAAGTGATGTCATCTCTCTTCGAGGCAGTGTTTTTGACCGGAGCTCGAGGAGAGAAGATATCAGGTTAGTACACAAACACCACACTGACATGTAGGTACACATAGGCACACTTTTCACCCCCCAGTCACCCCCAGATCACCCCCCAGGTCACCCCCTGCACCCCCAGTCACAGTGTCACTGATTGCAGTGATCATTTATTTACTGGTCACTGCAATCAGTGTCATTTGTGACTATAAAAAGTGTAAGGGCAGTTAGGTTTAGGCCCCTTTAGGTCCAGGGTAGCCCCCTAACCCCCTCTAATAAAGGTTTAACCCCTTGATCGCCCCCCAGGTAACCCTTTCACCCGCTATCACCAGTGTCACAAAGCGATCGTTTTTCTAATTGCTGTATTAGTGTTTCTGGTGCCGCTAGGTAGCCAATTATTTTTTTAGGTTCACCGTCAGGTTTTTATAGCGTCAGGTACCCCCATATATTACCTAATAAAGGTTTAACCCATTGATCACCCCCCAGGTAACCCTTTCACCCCCTATAACCAGTGTCACTAAGCGATCGTTTTTGTGATCGCTGCATTAGTGTCGCTGGTGCCGCTAGGTAGCCAGTTATTTTTTTAGGTTCGTTGCCAGGTTTTTATAGCGTCAGGTACCCCCATATATTATCTAATAAAGGTTTTAACCCCCTGATTGCCCCTAGAATTAACCCTTTCACCAGTGATCACCGTATAATTGTCACTGGTGACACTGGTTAGCCAGTTAGTTATTTCGTTATTTAGGTTACCCGTCAGGTTTTTATATAGCGCCAGGTACCCCCATATATTACTTAATAAAGGTTTAACCCCTTGATCGCCATCTAGGTAACCCTTTCACCCTCTATCACCAGTGTCACTAAGCGATCGTTTTTCTGATCGCTGTATTAGTGTCGCTGGTGCCGCTAGGTAGCCAGTTCTTTTTTTAGGTTCGCCGCCAGGTTTTTATAGCATCAGGTACCCCAATATACAACCTAATAAAGGTTTTAACCCCCTGATTGCCCCTAGAGTTAACCCTTTCACCAGTGATCACCGTATAAGTGTCACTGGTGACACTGGTTAGACAGTTAGTTATTTAGGTGGTTCCCCGTCAGGTTTTTATATAGCGTCAGGTACCCCCATATATTACCTAATAAAGGTTTTAACCCCCTGATTGCCCCTAGTTGACCCTTTCACCAGTGATCACGGGTGATGCTGGTTTGTTAGTTTGCTTTTTATAGTGTCAGGGCACCCGCCGTATATAACCCAATAAAGGTTTAACCCCCTGATCGCCCGGCGGGTGATATCAATTAGGTTTTAGCGCCAGAGAGGGTCTGCGTTGCCCCAGGCAGCGTCAGGTTAGTACCAGTAACACTAACACCCACGTTCAAAGCATACACCACCCTTAGTAGTATAGTATCTGAACAGATCAATTTCTGATCTGATCAGATCTATACTAGCGTCCCCAGCAGTTTAGGGTTCCCAAAAACGCAGTGTTAGCGGGATCAGCCCAGATACCTGCTAGCTCCTGCGTTTTGCCTCTCCGTCCAGCCTAGCCCACCCAAGTGCAGTATCGATCGATCACTGTCACTTACAAAACACAACACACATAACTGCAGCGTTCGCAGAGACAGGCCTGATCCCTGCGATTCCAGTGCTGTAGGAGGTGATTTCACCACCACAGTTAAACAAAAGATCATATATGCCGAAGCATGGGGGCAGCAGGGGCGGAGGAGCGATTTTGCTCCTAATGCCGCGTACATACGGTCAAAATTCCGACGGAGGCTTGTCCATGGAAAAGACCGACCATGTGTACGCGGCATAACTTTTGCGGGAGGATGCCCCCAAGCTTCGGCATATATAAATGGTGCATGTATGCCCATTATTAGAAGTGGGTGGATGAAGGGAGGTATTCTAATGGTGGGCATACCCACCGATCAATCTCTTTTTTTCGTTCAGCCAACAGGCTGCATGAAAAAAAAAGATTATAATACATGTCCAACAAGGACCAGCAACGTACTGGTATGTTGCTGGACTTTAAATGGTTATACCAGAATGATGCCTGTGGGTTTAGGTATCATCTTGGTATCATTCTTTTCAGCCAGCGGCCAGCTTTCATGACAGGGCAGAGGAAAGATCCAGGGTCTAATAGACCCCAGTTTTTTTCAAAAAAAGCGTACCTGTCACTACCTATTGCTATCATAGGGGATATTTACATTCCCTGAGATAGCAATACAAATGATAAAACATAAATAAATGGAAGGAACAGTTTGAAAATAAAATAAAAAAGCAAAAAAAAAATAAAAAATCACCCCTGTCCCGCCCTGCTCTTGCGCAAAGGCGAATGCAAGCGTCTGTCTGCGCGTCATATGTAAACAGCAGTTGCACCATGCATGAGAGGTATCACCGCGAAGATCAGATCGAGGGCAGTAATTTTAGCAGTAGACCTCCTCTGTAAATCTAATGTGGTAACCTGTGTAGCGGGCATTTAAATTTGGGGGGGAGCATCTGGGCTATTCAACCCGGATGCACTAATTGTTGGGGAGTCTGAGAACCTCTTTTGTAGTTCTTGGAGGACTCTGGTGGTGCAAGGTTCCCTGCAGCCTGCAGGTGGCGTTGTCGCCCTGGGCCGGAGTTGAACCCGCACTGCAAGACTGCTCCCTTTTTGTCCTTTCCTGGCGCTGGTACAGCGGGGCGGGGAACCCGCTGTGACGCAGAGGGAGAGGGGATAAAAGGGGCGGACGTGCTTACCACGTGGTTGTCCGGGGGTTGTCCGGAGTGGTGGTCCGAGGGTTCAGAGTTCGGAGTTATAGGACGCGGCCGCACCCAAGCACCTTCGGCCTGGGTGCTGGCGTTCCGGAGTTCCGGGCCCAGGTGCCCTTGACCTGGCTGGAGCGAGAGATGGAGTCCATCCCAGGCACCTTAAGCCTGGGGTGAGGTACTATGGCCAAGGCCTGGGGCCCAGTAACTTTGACTGGGTTCCGCAAGGGTGGAGGAGTCCGAGGGGCCCTAAGGTGTTGGGACCCGTATCTGAGGTGAGGAGGCCGGGGAGTGTAACCCTTCCGGATAGTCCGGTACAGCATTAATCCGGTGATGGCGGGGCCTCTGGTAACTCTCTTGGAGGGATGTCTTTCCCCTGACAGGGGCTGCAGCATAGCGAAGGTAACTCCAGTTCCTGTTCATTAGAGTCGCTGGAAGAGACTCTGAAGCCAAAAAGTACGTTTTACAGCCACTGTGCTTAGCAACCGTTGGTGAAACCTCAACGGTTTAGTTTCTTTGAGGATTGTGCCTTGACCTACTCCCCACCAATACTGAACTGTTCTATGGGTCTCAAACTGTCTGCTCGCAAAGGACTATTTGTTTGCCGTTATGGAATAAATAAGTGTTGGACCTTTTCAGTGTGTGGTACTCCAATTACTGGGAGCAAAGGGGGTTATCAGCAGAACAGACTTGGCTCTGAGCGTATACACAGCCCGAAGGTAATCTGGTGCTGACCTTCACCTCTACATGCTGTAATCTAGAGGACATGGGCCGTGGCGCACCTCGTTCTCCCCTTCAAGGTACCCCTAGACCGGAGCCAGAGTAACCGCTAAAGAAGAAGAGAGAGGGTGAGGCCGCTACACCTGTAAAGGCTTTTAAAGGCTTTTAAAAATGTATGTAGTTTGTCGCCACTGCGCATTTGTGGGAAATTTTAAACCATGTTGTGTTTGGTATCCATGTACTCGGTCTAAGATCATCTTTTTGATTTCATCAAACATTTGGGCAATATAGTGTGTTTTAGTGCATTAAAATAAAAAAAAGTGTATTTTTTCCCCCCAAAAAATGTGTTTGAAAAATTGCTGCGCAAATACTGTGTGGAAAAAAATAATGAAACACCCACCATTTTCATCTGTAGGGCCTTTGCTTTAAAAAATATGTAGAATGTTTGGGGGTTCAATGTAATTTTCTTGCAAAAAATAAATAAATGTTTTCATGTAAACTAAAAGCGTCAGAAAGGGCTTAAGTGGTTAGAAGAGTGGGTGATGTGTGACATAAGCTTCCTAATGTTGTGCATAAAATGCCAGGACAGTTCAAACCCCCCCAAATGACCCCATTTTGGAAAGTAGACACCCCAAGCTATTTGCTGAGAGGCATGTCGAGTCCATGGAATATTTTATACGTTGACACAAGTTGCGGGAAAAAGACAATTTTTTTTTTGCACAAAGTTGTCACTAAATGATTTATTGCTCAAACATGCCATGGGCATATGTGGAATTACACCCCAAAATACATTCTGTTGCTTCTCCTGAGTACGGGGATACCACATGTGTGAGACTTTTTGGGAGCCTAATCATGTACGGGGCCCCGAAATCCAAGCACCGCCTTCAGGCTTTCTAAGGGTGTAAATTTTTGATTTCACTCCTCACTGCCTATCACAGTTTCGGAGGCCATGGAATGCCCAGATGGCACAAACCCCCCCAAATGACCCCATTTTGGAAAGTAGGCACCCCAAGCTATTTGCTGAGAGGTATGGTGAGTATTTTGCAGATCTCGCTTTTTATTAAAAAGTTTTGAAAATTGAAAAAAAAAATAAAAAATTTCTTTCTTCATTTTCAAAAACAAATGAGAGCTGTAAAATACTCACCATGCCTCTCAACAAATAGCTTGGGGTGTCTACTTTCCAAAATGGGGTCATTTGGGGGGTTTTGTGCTATTTTCCCACATATAACCATGGCATGTGTGAGCAATATATAATTTAGTGACAACTTTTTGTAATTTTTTTTTTTTTTGTCATTATTCAATCACTTGGGACAAAAAAAAATATTCAATGGGCTCAACATGCCTCTCAGCAATTTCCTTGGGGTGTCTACTTTCCAAAATGGGGTCATTTGGGGGGGGGGGTTTGTACTGCCCTGCCATTTTAGCACCTCAAGAAATGAGATAGGCAGTCATAAATTAAAAGCTGTGTAAATTCCAGAAAATGTACCCTAGTTTGTAGACGCTATAACTTTTGTGCAAACCAATAAATATACGCTTTTTTACTTTTTTTTTTACTAAAGACATGTGGCTGAATACATTTTGGCCTAAATGTATGACTAAAATTGAGTTTATTCGATTTTTCTTGTAACAAAAATTAGAAAATATCATTTTTTTTCTGTTTGTATCGCAAAAAATAAAAATCACAGAGGCAATCAAATACCATTAAAAGAAAGCTCTATTTGTGGGAAGAAAAGGACGCAAATTTCGTTTGGGTACAGCATTGCATGACTGCGCAATTACCAGTTAAAGCAGCGCAGTGCCAAATTGTAAAAACATCCTGGTCTTTAAGCTGCGTATTGGTCCGGGGCTTAAGTGGTTAAATGTAACCATTTTGCTACACTTAGAGGCGCCTTTCTTCTCTTTTATACTTAGTTGTGACATGACGCTACTTGTATATCAAGACATTGCTTATATATCAAGTCAAAATGTATTTGCTTGTCTTGCAAAACGCTCTCAAACCAAGTTACTCTTAAACCAAGGTTGTCAAAAGTGTCTGATGTGTCCGCCATAATGTCGCAGTCACGATAAAAATCGCTGATAAATTAATAAAAATGCCATAAAACTGCCCCCTATTTTGTAGATGCTATAACTTTTGCGCAAACCAAACGCTTATTGCGATTTTTTTTACCAAAAATATGTAGAAAAATACGTATCGGCCTAAACTGAGGAAAAAAAAAGTTTTTTTTTATATTTTTTGGGGATATTTATTATAACAAAAAGTAAAAAATATGTAATTTTTTTCTAAATTGACGCTCTATTTTTGTTTATAGCGCAAAAAATAAAAACTGCAGAGGTGATCAAATACCACCAAAAGAAAGCTCTATTTGTGGGAAAAAAAGGAAGTCAATTTTGTTTGGGAGCCACGTCGCACGACCGCGCAATTGTCAGTTAAAGCGACGCAGTGCCAAATCGCAAAAAGGGGCCTGGTAGTTTAGCAACAAAATGGTCCGGGGCTTAAGTGGTTAAAAGAAAAAAATGCATACAGATGTTTTACTGACTGTACTTTACTGCTGACTAGACATGTGCACTGCCGAAAAATTATTTTTTTCCGTTTGTTTCATTTGTTTTTTTGCTTTTTTGGGAAATTCGGGAAATTCAAAAAATTCGTTTTTTTTGTTTTCATTTTTTAGATTTTCGAATTTTGCAATTTCGAATTTTCGAATCTAGAATTTTCGAAATTCCGAAAATCGGAATTTTGAAAATCCGAATTTCCAAAATGCCGAATTTCCAAAATTCTAAAATTCTAAAATTCGGAAATTCAAAAATCCGAAAATTTGGAAATTGAAAAATTCGGAAATTTTGTAATTAACTAATTTCTCAAAATTCGTTAAAAAACGAATTGCACATGTTTACTGCTGACAGTGCACAAAATACAAGAACTGTCTGGTTGTTTTAGGGTACCCATTTGGGGGCGCCCTGCTAGTCAGGTACTGGCATGAATTTAGTCAAGGGCTCAAATGAGTAGATGTTTTGTTTGTTTTATGCTATTAACTTGCTGTAAGAAGCCCTCCTGCATTTAATCATGTTTATTTACTGCCATAAATGCTGAATAAACAAAAATGCAGGACAAACCTGCTTCAATTGTTCCTGGGTGTCTCTTTCTTATGCATGGTTTACCAATAACCATTAATCCTGTCCTCCCTACCAATATATACATGTAGCGATGGGTTGCTACGTGTTACAGCATCCACACATTCCACCCTGCTGCCAGACATGCATTAGACACACTCCTCAGTCAATGAACAGTCTCATGCTTTTTGTTGTTTTTATTAGGGGATTGAACTTGGTTGGGGAAAGGGACATGGGATGCCAATAGGATAAATTAGTACTTTGAAGAATATAGTAACTGCGTCACACTTCTCAGAAGAACAAGATGGCTGACCCTAAACTTGACAGACTTTTAGCTCATAATAACACTTTTTTCTCAGCACACTACTTTACTGTCCAAGTCTGGTAATCCTGTCACGCCATCAGAACATGACTAGGCCTCACTCTGAATAAGTCCCAGTGAATTTACATGATTACACTTTATAGGCCAGGGCCTGCAGTACCCCTTTGTGAAAGCAACCGATTTACTTGGTGATGGACTACTGATCCCAGCAAGTCCGATTTGCAAATCCTGACCACCTTTATGGCTGCATCGATTTAACACAAAACTCCCCCAGTCTCTCCCTCTGGCTCTACATCCAGCTCCCCTGGCATGTCTCTTCCACATCTCTCCACTGTGCTTCCACTCACCGACACCTGCCCTGGATCCTTCCTGAATGTCTGTACTCCGAACGTGCGGACCAACTGTCTCCTCCAGCTCCTGTTCCAGGACACCTCTCCATGACCGTGTAAGGAGAGGCTCCCCCCCAGCTCCCACCTGAGGTACACCCCCCAGAAAGGGGTCCCCTTAGGCACGACTGTCTAACACTCCATCATCCAGTTCACCCAGCCGACAACTCCTCCCCCAGCAGGCTGACCGTGGGTATTGTAATTGATTTCTTCCGGCCCAAAACCAGAATGTATGTTCTATTCTGCCTCTGACCCAAATTCAAAGTGATGTGAATGCATGCATGCAAAAAGGATCACTGGGACATACTGGTCAGTATGAGCTCTCTCTCATCAACAGGGGTTTATTCAAGGTCACAGCCCCTTATATAAACAAAGTGACATAAGCAAACGTCATCACATGTGTGTGTATATTATTGGTTCATCTGTATATGGTCCTTTTCCTGTTGACATCTGTCTTGGCACGAGGTATCACATTCCAAAGCTTAGCAGCCATCTTTCAATAGACGATGGGAGGGGCAGAAAGGAGGGGGTAAAGGAGTGAGTTAGTCAACATCTGTTTCTCGTTTTTGTGTAAGGAAATTACTGCTGTCTTGTTACATGAATACCAAAACACATACACACACACACACACATATATATATATATATACACACATACACATACACACATATCGCAACAAGAAAGAAAAGAAACAATAAAAATAATAAAGAAGAAAAGAAAATAACAATATTTGAGTGGTTAAAAGAGAGGTATACCATAGACATAATATAGTCATAATATAGTCATTTTATCAACTCCATCACAGTCCCCCTTAAAATGACTATTTTATCAGTAGTGTCCCTATGCTGTATGGCCTTACTTGGCCCTCCCGACATCAGGATCTTTTTTGTATTTTGCATAGAAGTCAGACATGACTTGCCCAGTGTCCTCTTTTGACTAAATAGTCAGGAGAACAGTCAAGTACTATTCTTTCCCTTATCATTTGAGAATGCTGTATGTATTATTAACAGGCAAGGACTGCAGTGGAGCATACGGTCCCTCTTCCTCCTCCTTCATTGGATCTCTAATATCACCCAAATTAAAAAAGGTAGGGGTTACCTCTTTAGTCGCCTTTCCTAACAGCTTCTTCATACAGGGCAGAATACAGCAAACCACGATCGCAACTAATGTAAGCAACATCAAAATTGCTATGCCTATTTGAGTTCAAATGCGTTGCCACCCACTCATCCACCCAAAATACTGATCCCAGGGATCGGTCAGCCCCGAATTTCTTTATAACTCTTTTGAGAGATCCTCTAATTTTTTAATGGCCAAGGTTATCTTACCATTTGGGCCTGTATTGTCCGGAATGTATGAACAACATGTACTTGTCTCAGGTAACATTTTACACACACCCCCCTTCTCAGCTAAAATCATGTCTAAGGCCATACGATTTTGGAAAGTAATTTGTGAAGTGGCCTCTAGTTGTTCAGCTACACCCTGGAGTGCATCCCTGGTATAGTTAACAAACCTCTGTTGGTTATAGTAGATATAATTAATCCAATCTACATTCTTATTTATAGTGATTATGGGAATCAGGGACTCAAAACCTGCATTTACTTGGCCTTGGGCTTTAAACTCATCTGGAACCACCCTTTGGACTCCTATGGCATCTATATATACATGGGGGTCAAAATTACCAGCTGGGGCATGTCACGTACCTGACTAGAGTCTGAAGTGACGAGGTCAGCCTCTCTTGTATCTCCGGCCCTGGCTCCGCTGGAGGTGAGGACAGGAGAAACCAAGGGACCGGAGGAACACGAGTGCCTGCAGAAGCAACCCTGGGAGCCTGGAACAGATGATGCGACTCTGGGATGGCAGAGGGTCGCAGCAGATCGCAGGACCGAAGTTGCAGAGACCCGGGAAACGGAATTGAGCCAAACAGGAAAAAGGAGCGTAGTCACATGGATAGCCGGGTTCAGCAGCAGGCAGACAGCAGGGTACATAGACATTAGGCAGGAGCGAGGTCAACAGGAAGCCGGGTTCAGAAACTGGTAATCAGAGAAGTAGCAAAGTCCAGCAGCAAGGTCAGGGGAAGCCAAGGTTCGGTAACTGGTATCAGGCAGATTTAGGTAATAGCAGGTAGGGGTACTGGAACGCTGAAGATCCGTCAGCGGTAGACTGGTGTCAGTGCGCCCCATTGGCGCATCTGCGCACGCGGATGCGCCCGGATTGCGCTGACAGTTCTCTTACATTAAAATAAAAATAGTGTACCTGCGCTTAAGATGTAGTGCAAGGGTGTGACACCTCGCAGTGAACAAAATAAATAAATGTGAAGAGCTGCAGCCCCCCTAATGGGACCTTTAAAAAAGATCCTAACAGTAAAGAAGTATATTTAATTGGGGTACGGCGCTGCTCCCTAACCCTAATGAAAGGGTCAGTAATCCTAAGTGATTGCTAAATGCTCAAAAGTAAATTGTAAATAATATATACTACAAGAAGTGAACAATTATAATCAGTCCACCTTTCAACAATGGTGTTGACACTAGATGCATGAAACCAACATCACCATCAGATACACCACGGTGAACATAGAGACACCCAGAAACAAAGTGTAGTGTCAAACTAATTATATGTTAGTATACAAAAAATACAAGACTGTATCATTAAGACCACAGTTTAGTGCAATACATCTATACACATTGATAAGATCCAAATGTGATAAGTGCACGTTAGCTCCAGAATAGAAGCACCAATCTGCAGCTGCAGATACCTATCTCTGCCAGATAGCAACACAGTCCAAAATTATGTATGCACACAGACAGTAAAAAACAGTCTTCTTCATAAAATTCAAAAGTAAACGTTCTGCTCTTCATTTAGATGTCAGTGTCCCCCACATGTGTCCCCACTCACCAGATCCTTTAACCCCTACAGGGGTAAACAGCTCAAAGGGATATCCGGATCACACGTCCACAGGGGAGATATCAGCTGGGCTAGTTCTTCCTATAATTTGTGGAGTTCCATGGAAGGGAGGATTCCCAATTACCTCATAGGTGCAGACAAAAAGAGAGAGAGGCTTCCATAGTGCAGATGAAAAAAACTTCCGGCTTTATTAAAAAAATATATTTAAAAACATACAATGCAGCAAAGTCTGCAATAGACAAGCTACACGCCAAAGGAACAAACAAAAATAAAAATGAACAGCACAGCAGTCCTCAATTTGGTCAGTACCAGCTGGTAACGCTGCATGCGTTGCAAATGCGTTCCAGCAGTACTTCCGGATCAGCGTGGTATGCGTATGACGTAGCTCCGCCTTACGCGTTTCGTCATAGGACTTCGTTTAGAGGCGGTACCACGCTACGCTATCTCCACGCTTAAGAAGGGAGAGCGTCACTCTAAGCCCACCCACTCCTTCAGGGCTGCCAAATCAGGCCTTAGTATCACGGTTCATCACCGGCCAATGGGCTGGTCATGCTACAACGAGGGGAGGCATCTCCACAGGAGCAATTTGATGTGTGTTCCCCCGGGTCATACTGTCTACCGTGACGCTCTTCCAACTACAAAGTTATAATATTATAGAGGGACTGTGAGATATAAATTATAAAATATGACAGATTTAAAATTGTTGCATTGCTATCCACACTTTAACATGTTTACAGCACTCCATAAATCACTCCATATGTTTTCTATCTATGTATTTCGCCTAGGCAGATGCATGCGCCCTCTATGGTGAAAATACATCACTACACTAATTGCACTGTATAAACCCAGCTATTACCTTGTAAAAGTGTAAAATTCATCCCCTCTAATTTAAATATACATCCAGCCTCTGCGATCAGATGGCTATACTATATTTGGTATTCATATCTAGATGTAAATTATAAAGAGAAAATGAGCTATAACATATGGGTGAATTATATAACTGAATTGTATCTACAATGAGCGCACATATACCGCCCTACAATTCACTCACCATAGTCTGTCATTAAGTCTAACTCAGGTTAGAATTGTGCGCCCTCTCTGGTGATAATGTATACTACACTATCTGTATAGTACAAACCCAGCTACTGCCTTGTAAAGCTTGTAAAGAAATCCACATGTGGGTGTACCAACTTCGATAGTGGATATGCTGAACAGCCCAACTTCTATGCAATAGGTAATATATATAGTGTGGATCCAAAGAAGTTAAGAATTACAAAATAAAATGTTGTAGTGGAAAATATAAAAAATATAAAAAATATAAAAATATATATATAAAAAAATGTTCTTATTCTTGAAATTATTTTTCAAGACAATGGGTATGTCTATGTAAGCATAACGCCTATCCATATAGTCACCATGCCACATATGCGTACATACTCAGGCTAGAAATGTGTTAGCTAGGGGATGGCCTAGACTTAATTAGGTAGTAAATAGGTCCATAAATATGCCCCAGTTAAGCCATGCTACGCGCATGCCAGATGACAACCATACATCCTGTCCCCACATGGGGTGCTAGTAAAGCAACCCAGTATGTAAAAGGGGAACAGAAATGTATGGTATGAAGAGAATGCAAAATTATATACGATACTTCCTATGTTCTAAATGTCGGGGCCAGTATTCTCAAGGGTTGGCTATGAAGCAGTTTAGGTCTATGTCCACGTTCAACCCTTTCGGCACCAAAGACCCAAGTCGATAGATCCAACTAGTCTCATTTTGGGAAATGCGAGTGGTTTTGTTACCCCCCTCCAATGATCCTTGATCAAATCAATCCCATAGAATATGAGTCCAGTTGGATCTCTCCTATGAAATAAATCAAAATGTCGTGAGAGGTTGTGTTTAGGGAACCCCTTCTTTATGTTGTTTATATGTTCCCTAATGCGTACGCACAATGGACGTGTAGTCCGACCCACATATTGTAGGTGACATGGACATTCGATAACGTAGGTGACGTGCGTACTATTGCATGTTATCAATTCACGAATTTTGTATTCTTTGTAGTCTACCCTTGATTTAAATGTTTCTTTCCTACGTGGCTGCTTCTTACTGACCCTACATGCCAGACATCTTTGGCATTTATAGAACCCTTTCATTTCAGGAAAGATGTTGACTGCTTTGGGGGCATTGATTACATTATGTACTATATGATTCCGTAGACTAGGGGCTTTTCTGTACACAAATGCTGGTTTGTTAGGTAGAACCGTCGATAATACTCTGTCTTCTTTCAAAATGGGCCAATATTTCTTAATGATGCCCTCCAAGGCCCTATATTGGTTATTAAACCCCGTAATAAATGCCAATTCCATTTTGTTCTGTTTAATGGACGTTTTTTTCAGCAGGCTGGATCTATCTAGCTTAGAGATCTCTTCCTTCATTTTAGTCAGGGATGTGATATCATAACCTTTTTCTTGAAATCTATTAATGACAACATCCGCTTGCTGGTTGAAATCCATCAATGAGCTGCAATTTCTTCGCAGCCGGAGCAGTTGTCCTTTAGGGACATTTCCCTTCCATCTAGGGTGGTGACAGCTGGAAGACGGGATGTATCCGTTACGATCCGTAACTTTAAAATAGGTTTTTGTATGAAGCAGATCCCCTTGCTTAAAAATCTCCAAATCCAGATAATCAATTTTTTGTTGGTCACATTTTCCCGTAAAAGTTAACCCGTACCTATTGTTATTTAATTGTTGAAGGAAGATTTGGAAGGTTTCGATTGGTCCATCCCATAATATCACTAAGTCATCTATGTACCGCCGGTACAACTTGATTTCAGGGAGGTTCCTATGATAAATGTACTCCTCTTCCCACGTTGTCATTAGGAGGTTCGCTACACTGGGGGCATATCGCGCCCCCATAGCTACCCCCTTAGTTTGGACATAATAAGTTTTATCATGCCAAAAGTAATTACATTCCATAGCCATTTTCAGGCCTTCTAAGATGTAGTCTATTTGTTGTTGTCTCATATTGGTACTCTCATGTAGTGCCTTTTCCACACTTTTAAGTCCATCTTCTTGGAAAATACTAGTATACAGGGAATTCACATCCACTGTTGCTAGTAGGAGGTCCTGTGCACCCCTAATGTCCTGTATTTCCTGTATGAGTTGCAGACTATCTCTTAGGTATGATCTACCTTCCTTTACAATAGGCTTTAGAAAAGTGTCCAAGTATTCTCCTAAACGTGAGAATACAGAATTGATTCCGCTTATTATCGGCCTACCCGGTGGTTTTATTAGCCTTTTGTGGACTTTCGGCGTGTAGTACATAACTGGGGTTTTGGTAGAGTTGGATACCATATATTCAGCTTCCTTTGTGTTCAGAATTCCCATCAATAGTCCTTTCTTTACATAATTTTTTAATTTGTTCTCAAATATAATTTTTGGATTCCCCTTAAGCTTTTTATACGTATTCTCAATGTTAAGTAAATTTTGCATTTCTTCTTCATAATCTTTCTTGTTTAGAATTACTAGCCCACCCCCTTTGTCGGCTGGTCTAATTACGACTTCATTCTTTTTCCCAATATCTTTAATCGCTTTCCAAATTTATTTTATTCTGGAATGCTTCTTCCCTGGATGTTTCAATTTTTGCAGGTCATCTTCGACCATTTTTTTGAACGCTCCTATACACTGGTTGCCTGGAGTGTTAGGATTAAAAATCGAATTATTTTTCAGCCTCGTGTGTACGTATTGTGTTTCCTCCATTGTCCTGACGTCCTTGTTTAACGCAAAGTGTTTCTTCAGATTTACCTTTCGTAAGAATTTTTGAAGGTCAATGAATACCTCAAATTTATTTAGAGGTTTATCAGGGGCATATTTAAGCCCCAGATCTAAAAGCTTCATTTCCTCCTCGGAGAGCTCAATATTGCTCAGGTTGTAGATACCTTTCCCTAGTACTCTCTTGGGCGCTTTCTTCTTCCCCCCTCTACATCCTCTGGTATTCTGTTTTCTCTTTCCAGATTTCTTTGAAGGGCCACTGTGTTTCTCTCTATGTAGTTGTCCCTGCCATTCCTCTGGCTGCCGTAGTCTCCTTGTCTCCATTCTCCATCGTTTCTCTGGTTCTCGAATCCTCGTCTCGGTTCCCTCTGAGGTCCTCCTCGATTCCCACTCATTCCTCTCCACCCAGGATTGCTGTTGGGTGCTCGTGCCTTCCATCTTCCAGGCGGTCTGTCTTGATACCCTCTCCTTTGAAAATCCCAGTTGTCTCTGTGGTCTCTTCTATATTGGGGACTGGATTCATATTGGCGATTTCTTCTTATTGGGGAGAATCTATTGTTAGTGGGTATATTATACCTGGAAGGATAAGGGCTACGATATTCATGAGGGTCCTGGTAATTAACCCTTCTTTGGTCTGGCCTGTCATGTTGTCGATTAGGCAAATTAGGTCTCCCACGGTTCCAGGGTCTCGGCTGGTTAGTTACTGTAGTATGGGGTGTCACTCGTGGTGTCCCCATACCTATTAGACCGAGAGTTTCTACTGGACTTTCATCCATTATTGTGTCTTCTAGCTCTTCTGTTTGATCTCCCATTATTACTTGCCATTTATAGACTTTCATATCTTGATAGTCTAGAACATCCCTTTTATATTTCTTTTGTTTTTTAGCCTGTATGTCTGTGTCGTACTTTTTTATATGGTCTTGTAGTTCTTTCTCCTTATCCTTATAGTCCTGATGACCGGCAAATGGTAGCAGTGAGTTTTTAATCTCCACAATGCTATTCTCTATCCCCCTAAGTTTGAACTTTCTTCTTTTAATGATGTTATGCAGGAGTTCATTTTCACACGTATTGAAGAATGTGTACCAGTCATTCATCAGTGCTACATCCTCCACATTATCGTTCGGGTGGATATCCCATCTAAGCCGTCTGGGGGTCATTTTGTCTTTGACATACATTTCAAGGGTGGCTATGTCCCACCAAACTCGCAGCTGTTTTTCCATAGTATGTTTCAGCTGTTTCATTAACCCCTGCATGTCATGTTTATTAGTGATATCTGCTTGACTAAAAATCCCCCCAACGTCAATATTCCTACTATTCATATAGGCAAAAATATCCATAGCTGCAGGTTAATCTCACCAAACCGGTGATCAGTGTAATAAAATAAAAATAGTGTACCTGCGCTTAAGATGTAGTGCAAGGGTGTGACACCTCGCAGTGAACAAAATAAATAAATGTGAAGAGCTGCAGCCCCCCTAATGGGACCTTTAAAAAAGATCCTAACAGTAAAGAAGTATATTTAATTGGGGTATGGCGCTGCTCCCTAACCCTAATGAAAGGGTCAGTAATCCTAAGTGATTGCTAAATGCTCAAAAGTAAATTGTAAATAATATATACTACAAAAAGTGAACAATTATAATCAGTCCACCTTTCAACAGTGGTGTTGACACTAGATGCATGAAACCAACATCACCATCAGATACACCACGGTGAACATAGAGACACCCAGAAACAAAGTGTAGTGTCAAACTAATTATATGTTAGTATACAAAAAATACAAGACTGTATCATTAAGACCACAGTTTAGTGCAATACATCTATACACATTGATAAGATCCAAGTGTGATAAGTGCACGTTAGCTCCAGAATAGAAGCACCAATCTGCAGCTGCAGATACCTATCTCTGCCAGATAGCAACACAGTCCAAAATTATGTATGCACACAGACAGTAAAAAACAGTCTTCTTCATAAAATTCAAAAGTAAACGTTCTGCTCTTCATTTAGATGTCAGTGTCCCCCACATGTGTCCCCACTCACCAGATCCTTTAACCCCTACAGGGGTAAACAGCTCAAAGGGATATCCGGATCACACGTCCACAGGGGAGATATCAGCTGGGCTAGTTCTTCCTATAATTTGTGAAGTTCCATGGAAGGGAGGATTCCCAATTACCTCATAGGTGCAGACAAAAAGAGAGAGAGGCTTCCATAGTGCAGATGAAAAAAACTTCCGGCTTTATTAAAAAAATATATTTAAAAACATACAATGCAGCAAAGTCTGCAATAGACAAGCTACACGCCAAAGGAACAAACAAAAATAAAAATGAACAGCACAGCAGTCCTCAATTTGGTCAGTACCAGCTGGTAACGCTGCATGCGTTGCAAATGCGTTCCAGCAGTACTTCCGGATCAGCGTGGTATGCGTATGACGTAGCTCCGCCTTACGCGTTTCGTCATAGGACTTCGTCTAGAGGCGGTACCACGCTACGCTATCTCCACGCTTAAGAAGGGAGAGCGTCACTCTAAGCCCACCCACTCCTTCAGGGCTGCCAAATCAGGCCTTAGTATCACGGTTCATCACCGGCCAATGGGCTGGTCATGCTACAACGAGGGGAGGCATCTCCACAGGAGCAATTTGATGTGTGTTCCCCCGGGTCATACTGTCTACCGTGACGCTCTTCCAACTACAAAGTTATAATATTATAGAGGGACTGTGAGATATAAATTATAAAATATGACAGATTTAAAATTGTTGCATTGCTATCCACACTTTAACATGTTTACAGCACTCCATAAATCACTCCATATGTTTTCTATCTATGTATTTCGCCTAGGCAGATGCATGCGCCCTCTATGGTGAAAATACATCACTACACTAATTGCACTGTATAAACACAGCTATTACCTTGTAAAAGTGTAAAATTCATCCCCTCTAATTTAAATATACATCCAGCCTCTGCGATCAGATGGCTATACTATATTTGGTATTCATATCTAGATGTAAATTATAAAGAGAAAATGAGCTATAACATATGGGTGAATTATATAACTGAATTGTATCTACAATGAGCGCACATATACCGCCCTACAATTCACTCACCATAGTCTGTCATTAAGTCTAACTCAGGTTAGAATTGTGCGCCCTCTCTGGTGATAATGTATACTACACTATCTGTATAGTACAAACCCAGCTACTGCCTTGTAAAGCACGCGGATGCGCCCGGATTGCGCTGACAGTTCTCTTACATTGCCCCCTCCCTAAGGGCAGCCTCCGGATGCCCCTCAGGGGCTTCTTTTCCGGATGGCGCTGAAAAAAGGCACAAACTTTCTGTGGGGCATGCACATTGGAGGCTGGTTCCCAGGAGTTCTCTTCTGAGCCGTAACCTTTCCACTTAATCAGGAATTATGTTTGGCCCCTCCTGGTTTTACAGTCCAGTACAGCTTCAACTTCGTATTCTTCGTTGCCTTCGACGAGTATTGAAGAAGAGTTTTCCGGATCTCGGTTGGGAAACGGGTTAGGTACCGTTGTTTTTAATAAAGAGATGTGGAACACGGGATGGATTTTCAGACTTTTAGGTAAAATCAATTCAAAGGCCACAGGGTTGATTCTCCTTTTAACTGGAAAAGGCCCCAAAAATTTGGGGCCAAGTTTTTTGGAAGGACACCTGAGTTTTAAATTTGCAGTAGACAACCAGACCTTGTCTCCTGGTTCCAGGTTCAAGTTACCCCTTCTCTTCTTGTCAAAGAACCTTTTGTTGCTTATCTGGGCTTTAGAGATGGTATCCTGGAGCACTTTGTTGTTGGAGCTAAAAAAGTCCAGTCTGTCCTGTACAGCAGGTACGGAGGATTCTATGGGCACCTCAGGCAAAAAGGAAGGGTGATATCCATAGTTAGCAAAAAAAGGAGATTGCTTGGTAGCAGAGTGAATGGAGTTGTTATAGGAAAACTCTGCCAGTGGAAGAAGAGAAGACCAATCATCTTGAGAGAAGGAGGTGAAGCACCGTAGGTATTGCTCCAAAGTCTGATTAGTCCTCTCCGTCTGTCCATTTGTCTGAGGATGGTAAGCAGTGGACAGACGGAGTTCAATGTTTAGTGCTTCACACAGAGACCTCCAAAATCTTGAAGTGAACTGCACCCAGTAAAAATGCGCCGGTAAAAATGAGGATAGGGTGAGAGGCTCCCTCTAACAAGTAACGCCATTCCTCAAGTGCCGCTTTAATGGCTAGCAATTCCCGATCACCAACGTCATAGTTTCTTTCAGACGGGTTCAGTTTTTTGGAGAAGAAGGCTACGGGATGTAGTAGAGATTTGGGACCTTGTCGCTGGGATAGAATAGCCCCAATGGCACTTTCGGAGGCATCTACCTCCAAGACATAGGCCAGGGACGGGTCGGGATGCTTCAGGATGGGAGCTGGAAGTGAACAGGGTCTTTAGTTGTTCAAAGGATACTTGTGCTTCTGAGGTCCATCGAAAAGGAACATGTTGTTTAGTTAGCTGAGTGATGGGAGAGATTATGCCGGAAAAGTTTTTAATGAACTTTCTATAAAAATTGGCAAATCCCACAAACCTTTGCACCGCTTTCCTGTCAGTCGGAACCGGCCATTCTAGGACTGCAGCGACCTTCTGAGGATCCATGGCTATTAGACATGTGCATTCGTTTTAGTCCGAATGCATTTTCGTCCGAATTTCAGCTATTTTCGTTATCGTTTTAACAAACGAAAACGAAAGCACAGAATCCGAAAACCGAAAGATCCGACATAAACAAATGCTTCATTTTCGTTTTCGTTGCTACAACAGTTCGATATAGATAGGAGATTCGACGTGACGCTGACAATAACAATCTGTGTCTATCAAACCTGTGGTCGAATGTGCCTAACCTTAACTCTATTAGTCCAAGATTATTCTACATAGGAGAGAAAAGATTCGACATAGGAGAGAAAGATTCGACATAGGAGAGAAAGATTCGACATAGGAGAGAAAAGATTCGACATAGGAGAGAAAAGATTCGACATAGGAGAGAAAAGATTCAACATTATAGAGGGAAAAGATTCGACATTATAGAGAGAAAATATTCGACATAGGAGAGAAAAGATTCGACATAGGAGAGAAAAGATTCGACATAGGAGAGAAAAGATTTGTTATTATAGAGAGAAAAGATTCGACATAGAGAGAAAAGATCACTGCTGGAATTGGGTGGGGGAAGTAAAATAAAAATAAAGTTGATGATGAATGTTATTGGCTGATTGTAACCAAAGATCAGGAGCAGTAAAATAGCTAGAATGACGAAGATTCGACAAAGCATCGAAAGTTAGAAGATTCGACGGTGCAGCAAAACTGTACGACGCTGCAATCGTACATTTCCGGTCAAATGCATCCGCCCATAGGCTATAGAAGAATTCTAATGTTGGTTGACTAGTAATAGTAATGAATAAATATAATTATTACTAGTCATACAACATTAGAATTCTTCTATAGCTTGTGGGCGAAACATTCGACCGGAAATGTATGATTGCAGCATCGTACAGTTTCACTGCTCCTTCGAATCTTCTTTGAACATTCGACAGACACCATAAGCCTTCAATGACAGATTCAACCTTAATTAATTCAGATTTTCGGACGAATGCAATTTCTAACGAAAAACGAAATAAATAAAAACGAATTTCGGGAGTAACTAAATAAATTTATTTTTCGGACGAAAACTAAATTCCGAAACAAAATATTTCAGTGTGCACATGTCTAATGGCTATACCATCATCAGAGATGACAAGTCCGAGAAACTGTATAGTCTGCTTTTCGAAGTCACACTTCTCAGCTTTGGCTTAGAGGTGATGTTCACGAAGTCTACTCAAGACCTTCCTCACATGAGTACGATGTAATTCCTTCGTATCGGAAAAAAATAAGGATATCATCAAGGTAAACTATAATAAATAGATCAAGAAAGTCCCGAAACACATCATTTACCAGGTGCTGGAAGGTGGCAGGGGCATTGCAGAGACCGAAGGGCATAACTAAGTACTCAAAATGCCCGAAGCGTGTCCTAAAGGCTGTCTTCCATTCATGTCCCTCCTTGATCCGGACTAAGTTGTAAGCTCCCCTCAAGTCAAGTTTGGTAAATATCGGTGCTCCTCGCAACCTCTGGAACAATTCAGGAATCAGCGGGTATCGATTTTTGACAGTTATCTTATTAAGATCCCGGTAGTCAATACAGGGCCTCAGAGAGTGGTCTTTCTTTTCCACAAAGAAAATACCAGCCCCTGCTGGTGAAGAGGAGTGCCGAATAAACCCTTTCTCCAGGCTTTCGTCTATATATTTGCGCAGGGCTTCCAATTCAGGCTCCGAAAGCGGATAAATTCGGCCGAAAAGGGATCTCTGATCCTGGTAAAAGTTCTATGGGGCAATCGTAAGTCCTGTGTGGAGGCAAGGTATCTGCACTTTTCTTGCTGAAGACGTCTAGGAATTCATGGTAGGCAACAGGTACCAGTTTCAGTGTTTCGGGGTCCGGGGAGATACTGAGGAGCGAAGCAGGATTAAAAGTCCCTTCAGGAAAACAATGTGTCTGGCAATAATTGGATGAGAAGGAGACATCTCCAGAGCACCAGTCAATATGAGGATTATGGGCCTTTAGCCAAGGTAACCCCAGAATAATAGGAAACATGGGTGAGGCGATCACATCCAGACGGAGAAGTTCCCGGTGCCCAGAGGAAGTTTGGCAGGAGATGGGTACAGTCTCTTGGGTTACAGGCCCGGACTTGAGACCAGAGCCATCTGCCAGATGGACGACAAATCCCTGCTTCTTGGTACATAGAGACAGCCGATGTAACAGTGGCGGCTGGTGCTCAAATTTTTTGGGGGGGGGGCGCAAACAAACTGAAAAAAAAAATCATCAATTGCCGCCACTGTGCCCATTAAACGCAGCCACTGTGCCCAAACGCCACTAGTTTGTCCCCAAATGCAGCCAGTTTCCCCCCCATATGCAGCCAGTTTCTCCCCCATAATGCAGCCAGTTTCTCCCCCATAATGCAGCTAGTTTCTCCCCCATAATGCAGCCAGTTTCTCCCCCATAATGCAGCCAGTTTCCCCCCATAATGCAGTCAGTTTCTCCCCCATAATGCAGCCAGTTTCTCCCCCATAATGCAGCCAGTTAATCCCCCATAATGCAGCCAGTTTCCCCCCATAATGCAGCCAGTTTCTCCCCCATAATGCAGCCAGTTTCTCCCCCATAATGCAGCCAGTTTGTCCCCCATAATACAGCCAGTTTCTCCCCCAATATACAGCCAGTTTGTCCCCTATATGCAGCCAGTTTCTCCCCCATAATACAGCCAGTTTCTCCCCCATAATACAGCCAGTTTCTCTCCCATAATGCAGCCAGTTTCTCCCCCATAATGCAGCCAGTTTCTCCCCCATAATGCAGCCAGTTTCTCCCCCAATATACAGCCAGTTTCTCCCCCGTAATGCAGCCAGTTTCTCCCCTATATGCAGCCAGTTTCTCCCCCAATATACAGCCAGTTTCTCCCCCATAATGCAGCCAGTTTCTCCCCCAATATACAGCCAGTTTCTCCCCCATAATGCAGCCAGTTTCTCCCCCAATATACAGCCAGTTTCTCCCCCATAATACAGCCAGTTTCTCCCCCATAATACAGCCAGTTTCTCTCCCATAATGCAGCCAGTTTCTCCCCTATATGCAGCCAGTTTCTCCCCCACAATGCAGCCAGTTTCTCCCCTATATGCAGCCAGTTTCTCCCCCAATATACAGCCAGTTTCTCCCCCATATGCAGCCAGTTTCTCCCCCATAATTCAGCCAGTTTCTCCCCCGTAATTCAGCCAGTTTGTCCTCATAATACAGCCAGTTTCTCCCCCCCAGCCCTGCACTTACCTTCCTCGAGTCAGCGCCGTCCTTCTTCCGTCCTCGATATCTTCTCCCGCCCTCAATGTCACTTCAGCCAATCAGGTTACCGGTAACCAGACCCGGTGAACCTGATTGGCCAGGGAACGCACCCCTGTGCGTCCTCTCATTAGGTATTTAGAAGCCGATTACAGCCCTCAGGCTGTAGTCGGGAAGCCTATCAGAGCCTGCTGGCTCTGATAGGCACTTCTAAAGGCCAATCAGACGCTGTGACTCAGATGGCCGGCGCCATGTATTGTTGTGGTGAGTGACGGCCGGGCGCAGAAGCGAGCGGCCGCCATGTGTAAGAAAAAGACATTAAAAAAAAAAAACTCTTAAAGGGCCCGTTTTTTTTTTTGGTGACCACAGGAGGGGGGGGGGGGGGGGGGCGGCGCCCGGGCGCCCCCTATGGACGGGCCGCCACTGCGATGTAAAGTGGCAAATGCTGAATCCACAAAGAAGCTGCAAGCGCCAGAATCTATAATAGCGGATACAAGAATAGTCCTTTCAGATAGCTGGAGTTGGAGCGGAAGGGAAAGGTGGGACTGGCCCTTTCCGGGAAGATGCATCATGTAGGGCAGCGGAGAAGCGGCTTTGGCAGGTTTCACAGGACAAGTCTGTATGAAATGGCCAGTCTTTCCGCAGTAAAAGCAAAGTCTGTTACGTTGTCGCCGTATTTGATCTGAATAACAGAGTTGATCAAATCTTCCAGGGATGTGGGTATGCCCACACGGGCTAGTTCGTCTTTTAAAGAATCAGAAAGTCCGAGACGAAACTGATGGTGGAGAGCGGCCCTATTCCACTGGGTATCTGTGCTCAGAACACGAAAGTCCGACATAGTCTTCAACAGACCTTAGGCCTTGCTGGAGTCTGCTGAGCGTGAATTCTGCAGTCTGCTGGAGAAAAGGATCAGCATACAGCTGGGACATAGCAGAGAAGAAGGAGTTAGCGGTTGTCAAAGCCGGATCGTGTTGTTCCCGAAGATGATGAGCCCAGGAAAGAGGTTCTTTAAGCAGTAAGGTAATGATGAACCCCACTTTGATGTTTTCAGAAGAGAAGGTTCGGGGTAACAAAGAGAAATAAAGTTCACAGGTATTTCAGAAGGTGCGATACTGCTTGCGATCCCCGGAAAATCGCTCAGGCAACGGCACTCTGGGTTCTGGAGGAGTGACGGACACGCAGAGCAGACTGAAGTCGGTTTGCACGGAAGAGCTCACAACAGCAGGAGAGGTGGAAGCAGGTGAGGCATCAAGCTGGTTCAGGAGCTGATCTTCCATCCGGTTCAGATTGGTTTGAAGGTTCTGTACTGTCCGGGATAGTGCAGAGAGGGATTGGCACAAGTCCACAAAAGATGAGGCCTCCCTTTCAGACTCCATTGCTGGCTGACGGATACTGTCACGTACCTGACTGGAGTCTGAAGTGACGAGGTCAGCCTCTCTTGTATCTCCGGCCCTGGCTCCGCTGGAGGTGAGGACAGGAGAAACCAAGGGACCGGAGGAACACGTGTACCTGCAGAAGCAACCCTGGGAGCCTGGAACAGATGATGCGACTCTGGGATGGCAGAAGGTCGCAGCAGATCGCAGGACCGAAGTTGCAGAGACCCGGGAAATGGAATTGAGCCAAACAGGAAACAGGAGCGTAGTCACATGGATAGCAGCAGGCGGACAGCAGGGTACATAGACATTAGGCAGGAGCAAGGTCAACAGGAAGCCGGGTTCAGAAACTGGTAATCAGAGAAGTAGCGAAGTCCAGCAGCAAGGTCAGGGGAAGCCAAGGTTCGGTAACTGGTATCAGGCAGATTCAGGTAATAGCAGGTAGGGGTACTGGAATGCTGAAGATCCGTCAGCGCTAGACTGGTGTCAGTGTGCCCCTTAAATAGGCCCACTGGCGCCAGAGGAAAGTGTGGACGCGTTCCCGCGAACGCGCCCGCGCGCATGCGCATTGGCGCATCTGCGCACGCGCATGCGCGGATGCACCCGGAGTGCGCTGACAGTTCTCTTACAGGGCACTTCTGCACTTCCTGCTGGATTCAGATGAGTGCTCCCCTTCTGCTACTGGGTCACCTCCCGAAAAGATGTGCAGGGGCATTATGACTTTGGCAAGTGCACATTCCCCTGTCCATTGGTCTGTTAACTTAGTCCTAAATCTTCATGTCCCCACAGATAAAATACACGTCTCCCAAAGATTGAGTTTGATTCTGCACCAGATCTGTGGATACACTGCTGTAGGAGGCACAGTATCCCATGGAGAAGTTCCCTGTATTCCAACCCACAGATCCCCAGTGGTCACAATTATTGCCCCAGTAGTCATCTGATATATATATATATATATATATATATATATCCGGAGTTGGGAAGAATCCGGTACATGTTACACTGCCAGTTGAATGGAAGGAAGGAGATTATAGTACAGTAATCAAATATGAAGGTAGCGACATTTGTGTTAGATGAATTATACCAGAATTGTGTTACACCATCTACTTGTTTGATATTCACCTCCTGTGTGTGTAAGGTTGCTATAAGAAAAAAGATATATAGTTTCATTCTGATGCGGGTGGTGCACGGTCCTCAGGAACTGAAGCCTTTTTGCAGTTGGAAGCTTGTATGCAAGTGTTCTTTCCGGCCAACTTAACTGAAGTGGCTGTTGTCAGCAACACTTGGAATGGACCATCATATCTTGGCTCCAGGGAATGATTTCGGAGGAACTTCTTAACCATCACCCAGTCACCAGGAAGTATGCTGTGAGTACCGTTATCTATATCAGGATCTGGAATGGAAGAAAATACTCATGCATGGATATTAGTTAACTCTTTTGCAAGAGCGGTCACATAATCTATCAAAGTATCAGACTGCAATTGCAACTGTTGTGGGTAATAACAACCCAATCTAGGGGCTGTTCCAAACAAGATTTCAAAAGGGGATAAAGAATGCTTCCCCCTTGGGGAATACCGTACGCTGAATTGGCAGGCTATTGGCAGGCTTTCTGGCCAGGAGATACCTGTGTCCTTGGCCATTTTTAGCATTCGGGTTTTAAGTGTCTGGTTCATTCTTTCCACTTTCCCACTACTCTGAGGGTGATAAGGTGTGTGAAACGCCAATGTGGTACCTAGGGCCGACCATATTTCTTTTGTGACTGTAGCAGTGAATGCAGGGCCTTGATCACTCTATCACCTCGGGTACCCCATATCTGCAAACCACCTCTAAAAGCAATTTTTTAGCCGTGGTTTTCATTGTCTGATTTGTGACTGGATAAGCCTCGGGCCATCCTGAGAACATGTCTACCACCACCAGGGCATACTTAAATCTGCCACTCTTTGGCATTTGTATGTGATCAATCTGTATCCTCTGGAAGGGGTAGAGCGGTCTAGCTGAGTGTTTCGGGGGTGGTTTCTCTAGCCTTCCGGGGTTGCATGCTAGGCAAGTGTGGCAGAACTTGCAGTATTGATTAGTTAAAGTAGTTATTCCTGGAGCTACATAATGTTTGTTTATAAGTGAGTTCATCAAAGTCTTTGAGAGATGGGTTGCTCCATGGGCCCATTGTACCACAGCTGGGTACAAAGCTCTGGGGAGACATGGGCGGGTTGCTACAGTCCAAAGATCATCCACCCGTACTGCTCCCATCTTGCTTCATGTTGCTTTCTCTTGGTCTGCAGCGTCTGTTTGAGTTTTTTTGTAGTAGGGCTTTGTTTACCGCTTCTGGCTGCGGATGATATATTCCCACAAATTCTGTGGTTTCAGCCCCTAAGGGGGTCATGGCTGCTTGTTTTGCTGTTTCATCGGCCAGGTGGTTTCCTCGGGCTTCTGGTGTGGTTATCTTTCCATTGGCTTTAATTTTGAGTATTACTACTTGTTCTGGGAGTCGGAGTGCTGTCAGGAGCACATCTATGGCCTTGCCATGCTTCACTGGCGTACCGGCTGTAGTCAAGAAGCCTCTTGTCTTCCATATTAGTCCAAAGTCATGGGCCACACCCAGTGCATACTGGGAATTGGTGTAGATATTTGCTGTTCATCCTTCTGCAAGCTGGCAGGCTACTGTAAGGCTACTGTAAGGGCATGGAGCTAAGCCTCTTGAGCAGACATGGATGCTGGGAGCGAGGCGGCTTGCATAACTGTAGTCTCTGTGGTAACCACATATCCTTTGTGGAAATTGACGAATGAATCTGTGAATCTGGAGCCATCAACATACAAGGTGAGTTGAGGCAATGGGATCGGGGCATCCAGGACAGAGGGTAGATGGGTGGTTTCCACCTTCAGGAGTTCAAAGCAATCATGTTCATGTCCATCTAGGGTAGGAGCAGGTCGGTCTGCGTCATTCTCTTTTTCCTGTTCGTCCAGAGACATGTCATGATACCCCCCTTGGACAAGAGGAAGAAGAGTAGCAGGGTTGAGTTGTTGGCATCGAAGTAGTGTTAAATTGTCAGACATGAGTAGATTGCATTGCAACCGGAGGTGGCAGGCAGAGGATAAATGTTTGGGTTGCACCTGATTCAGAATGGCAGAGATATCGTGAGGGGCTAGCAGCATAAGGGGATGGCCCAGGACAATATCTGAAGTTTTGTCCAGCAGGGCCTGGGCAGCAAAAACTGCTCGGAGACATGATGGGCCTCCTCTGGCAACTGGGTCCAGGTGGGCTGAATAGTAACCGATGGGGCGGTTACGGAGTCCATGACTTTGTGTCAACAGCCCTGAGGCGTGGCCCTGTGTCTCAGATATGAACAGGCGAAAGGGCTTTCCATAATCAGGGAGACCGAGTGCAGGAGCAGTGCTGATTGCCTCTTTCAAAAGGTGAAAGTTAGTGAGCGCTTCTTCGGACAGCGCAAAGGGGACCCATTGCAGGTTGTCATACAGGGGTTGCATGAGAAGGGAAGCCGCAGGTATCCAGGCTCTGCAGTAAGAGATCAGTCCCAAAAAAGCATGTAGGGTCTTAGCATTACCGGGGGGTGGAATGGCCTGGAAGGCTTCAGCTCGTTGTCGTGTAATGTGCTTAGCGCCATGGGATATGCAATGACCCAGGAAGACAACATGGGAAGTGCACCACTGTAATTTTTCTTTAGAGGCCTTGCAGCCTTGTTGAGCTATATACACCAGGAGGCTCTCAGATGATTGTTCCGCTGTTTCCTGAGAGGGTGCACATAGGAGCAGGTCATCTACATACTGCAAAACCACAACCAGGTCCGGGTTGGGGTTATCCCAGTTGGTGAGGATTTGGGACATGGCCTTGGTAAACTGGTTGGGCGAGTTCTGTGCCCCTTGGGGCATAACTGCCCAAGTATACTGTTTGGAAGCGTGGGTGAATGCGAACAGGTACTGACAGGAGGGGTCCAATAGCACACTAAAGAAGGCATTCGCTAAATCAATGACAGTAAAAAACTTTGCAGACAGGGGCACCCCTGACAGAAGGTTGTGTAGATTCGAGACAAGTGGTGTCTCCAAAATGGTGGCCTGGAGCAGCAGACTGACTGCGAGGAAGGCCTTTTTGTAAGGGGAGGGACCTCCGACTTACAACTGCATTCGGGGCAGAGCCCGGGGCAGTCAGGGTGTGGGAGTCCGGACCTCCCACATTCCTCACACGCCCACTTGGGGCCACCATCATAGGGTGGGGGCAAGCTTTTTCCTTTATGATATACATACATTAATCCCTCCTTGTTCTGTACTTCCTGTTCCACCCACCCCTCTTTCATCAACCCCTTCGCTACCCTGAACCAGGCTTCCGCTGCTAACACCAAATCATTCTTTGTCAACAACCCTTTCTTTTCAATCAACACAACTCTCCATTCTTCTGGTGGCAAGCGTCCACCATGTTTGCACAGTCCAGCAACTTTCATTAACTTTTTCCATCCTTTCACATTTTTTTCCCCATGCCGCTGTAGCACTAGGTCATAGGCTAAGCTGCCTTCTGCCGGTCTAGTGAGATGTTGTCCCATTCTTACCTCTTCCCTTATGTCTGTACTGTCTCTGCTGTGGGGCAGGGTCCATCCTCCTCAATTCAAATGCTAGATTCGTAACTCCATCTTGTGAAGAGTTTTAAATTAGGCCGCTCAGATGCTGAGCTGAGGTTCAACTTAAAAATAAGCTCCAAATATAAGTAGGCTGAGTTACTAAAAACTCCAGTCTTCCTATTCAAAAGTTACACCCAGGTTTAAAATCAGTTGTAGGCTAGCTGGGGTGTTAAACAGTTAAATGTCTGTAAATGTCTGTAAAAAGAAACAGCAGCAGCAGAGCAATTTTAAAAAAAAAATCTTTTTTTTTCTTAAAAGGAGCACCAGCCCCTCCTTTACAAAAGTGGGAGGAGACAGATTTTTACTTTTCAGCCGAGACTGGAATAAAGGCTGACAAACTAGGCTTAGGAATTTCTTTCAATGTAACACAAAGGTGGGGGCCCAGCCTGCTCCTTGCTCCTATCCCAAAATGAACGTTAAAATTAACACTATAATGGACATTGACTGTAAATACGTTAACCCCATCCACCTTCATGCACCAACATTAGAACATTAATCCACAAACACAGTGTAGCACATGACATACAACCTATTTCAGCCCTGCTGTCTGTATGGAGGTAATATTTATCCCCAAACCTTCCTGGTTCATATTCTCCCACTCTCACAATAGTGAGGTGTATTTATACATATATATATATATATATATATATATATATATATATATGTGTGTGTGTTTTGACGCCCTCTCTCAATCAGGTCTATTAGACTTAACGAGGAATCACTGTGTCCATATACATATATACACATTTTATTTATTTGCGTACACCCTCTTTGAACCAGTACCTTTCTACAGAGGCTGGCAAGGTAACTGTGTCTCCATTTATTTCCGTACACCCTCTTTAAACCAGCATCTTTGTACAAAGGCAGGCAAGGTAACTGTGTCTCCCCCTTCTCATACAGACATCTGCTGAAATAGCCACATTCAAGTCAAAACAGAACATAACATAAAACATAAAATATCAGCCGGCAGAATAGGTCGACAGGTTCTTATTAAATCGGCCCTGGACAAGAATTTACCCGTCTTTGGCGGTCTGGAGCAGCAGACTGACTGGGAGGGTGACCGAGCCGGAATCACACAGGTAAGGAATATAACCCTCTTCTCTTACCGTGTTTTGAAGTTGATCAGGCCTCGTTCCATTAGTCACACCTCAATTCGCTAGCAGTTCTCTGGGTCGGCTGCTTCTAGACCACAATCCAGAGTCCATGTTGGCTAGCCAAAATGTAATAGATTTCTTCCAGCCCAAAACCAGAATGTATGTTCTATTCTGCCTCTGACCCAAATTCAAAGTGATGTGAATGCATGCATGCATGCAAAAAGGATCACACTGGGACACACTGGTCAGTATGAGCTCTCTTTCATCATTCAAGGTCACAATCCCTTATATAAACAAAGCGACATAAGCAAACGTCATCACATGTGTGTGTATATTATTGGTTCATCTGTATATGGTCCTTTTCCTGTCGACATCTGTCTTGGCATGAGGTATCACATTCCACAGCTCAGCATCCATCTTTCAATAGACGCAGGGAGGGGCAGAAAGGAGGGGGTAAAGGAGTGAGGAGTAAGAAAACATCTGTTTCTCGTTTTCGTGTAAGGAAATTACTGCTGTCTTGTTACAGCATATGTAGGAGGCCTTCCCCCTGCGAATCCCAGTGGGGATTGGTCAGAGCTCCTCACATGTACCCCATGTCACTCCAGCTCTCTGCCCTGCCCCTTTTCCAGAACATTCTCCCTGGAAACAGGGGAGGCACCCAAGAGCTAAAGTACAAGTCAGTCACCTACTGCTACACTAAACCCCAGATCAACACAAACAGGCCTAGCTCGCAGCATAGGTCTGCTTAAATTTACCTGCACTGACAGCTTACACAAAAACTCTTACACTTAGCACCTACGAGGGTGCTACATACAATATACAGTATATTGTCAAAAGTATTGGGACACCTGCCTTTACACACACATGAAATTTAATGGCATCCCAGTCTTAGTCTGTTGTGTTCAATATTGAGTAGGCCTCCCCTATGAAGCTATAACAGCTTCAACTCTTCTGGGAAGGCTGTCCACAAGGTTTAGGAGTGTGTCTATGGGCATGTTTGACCATTCTTCCAGAAGCGTATTTGTGAGGTCAGGCACTGATGTTGGACTAGAAAGCCTGGCTCGCAGTCTCCACTCAAATTCATACCAAAGGCGTTCTATCAGCTTGAGGTCAGGACTCTGTGCAGGCCAGTCAAGTTCCTCCACCCCAAACTCGTTAATCCATGTCCTAATGGACCTTGCTTTGTGCACTGGTGCACAGTCATGTTGGAACAGGAAGGAGCCATCCCCAAACTATGCCCATAAAGTTGGGAGCATGAAATTGTCCAAAATGTCTTGGTATGCTGACGCCTTAAGAGTTCTCTTCACTGGAACTAAGGGACCAAGCCCAACCCCTGAAAAACAGCCCCACACTATAATCCCCCCTCCATCAAATGATTTGGACCAGTGCACAAAGCAAGGTCCATAAAGACATGGATGAGCGAGTTTTGGGTGGAGGAACTTGACTGGCCTGCACAGAGTCTTGACCTCAACCCAATAGAACACCTTTGGGATGAATTAGAACAGAGACTGTGAGCCAGGCCTTCTCGTCCAACATCAGTGCCTGACCTCACAAATGCGCTCCTGGAAGAATGGTCAAACATTGCCATAGAAACACTCCTAAACATTGTGGACAGCTTTCCCAGAAGAGTTAAAGCTGTTATAGCTGCAAAGGGTGGGCCAACTCAATATTAAACCCTACGTATAGGCAGCTGTAGTGCAGGGCAGCCTAGCTGGCTGAGAGAGGAAGTGGGTTAGCAAGTGTATATACTCACTTTTCAGCAGATTTGATATGTTTATGTGTACATATGTTCAGAGCTGTTTGGCCTCTATAATTGTCTCCAGCACCATTTTGGAGAAGCCTGGTGTCCTGATAGGACAGCAAAATCTCGGGAGATTTGGTCGACCATGTTTGGGTGGATATCTTATATATAGGAAAGCCCAGCCACGTTGAGAACAGAACACGTGTGTGTATAGACAGGGACAGAGACCCCACTTGTGAAGGAGAGTTAGGACAAGGTAGGGAGAGTGTTCTGGTCTGTGAGGGATAGTTCAGGGTTCCTACGGAGTCCTGTATCTGCAATCCTGGTCAGATGAAAGACTCCTCGATGTAGATAATAAAACCAGTGTCCTCGCTGTGAGGGAGGGACGAGTGTATCAGATGCCTATATCTATCTGCTGAAGGAATACTGTTTTACCGGGTAAGGTGTGAATATCATCCTCTACAGATACGCATTGTGTGCTTGGGTTTATACTGTGTCAGTCAGTGGGAAGTGCCTATAGTGTTGACGAATACAACTACAGCTTACATCAGAAGTGACTGTGCTGTGTAGCTGTGCCTCCATGCTTGGAGTAAAACTACTTGCATTACTGCTGTAAATACTCTTTCTACTGCCGTCTCTCCGGTAATAAACGTTGCCTGGTTTATAAAGTCAGTACGTGTGATTCCCTCTGTGAAGCCGCTACACCCGCTTACATACGGACTGAGGCCTTGCACAAACGGTATGCAAATCAGAAGGGAAAAGTCTGAAGATAAGCTGTCTGTGGATTTTCGAATCGTTAGTACGGTGCATTTGACAGACGATTTGACTTTTACATCAGACAAAAGCTGGATGTGCAGGCTATAAAAATTTTGTCTGATGTGAACTCAACATCTGATTTTCAGATGTCAGTACAGAAATCCATCACACAAAAGTTGAATGTACAAATACGCATGCTCGGAATCAAGGAAGGTTTGGAAAGAGTTTGGTCTTGTAAACTGTTTGTAATCTAGAATTAACATTCGTGACGCGGTAATTGATGAAATGTCAAAATTCTCATCTTTTTTAATGGGATAATAATGAAGCTGCTTTGCATGTAGTTATGCCAAACATATTTTAACCACTTGACGACCGCCCCACTACGATATACTTTGACAGAATGGCACGGCTGGGCATATGGGCGTACAGGTACGTCCCCTTTAAAATGCGAGCCGCCTGCGACCCGGTCGGGAGCTCCGTAACCGCGCCCGCGGACCCGATTGCCACTGGTGTCCCGCGATCGGGTCACAGAGCTGAAGAACGGGGAGAGGTAAGTGTAAACAAACATCTCCCCGTTCTTCCTAGTGACACTGTCAGTGATCGTCTGTTCCCTGTCATCAGGAACAGTGATCAGTGATGTGTCACGCCAAGCCACGCCCCCTAACAGTTACAATCACTCCCTAGGTCACACTTAACCCCTTCAGCGCCCCCTACAGGTTAACCCCCTTCACTGCCAGTGTAATCAGTGCATTTTTATAGCACTGATCGCTGTAAATATGACAATGGTCCCAAAATGGTGTAAAAAGTGTCCTATGTGTCCGCCATAATGTCGCTGTCACAATAAAAATTGCTGATCGCCGCCATTACTAGTAAAAAAATAATTATTCATAAAAATGCCATAAAACTATCCCCTATTTTGTAGACGCTATAACTTTTGCGCAAACCAATCAATAAAGCCTTATTGCGATTTTTTTTTACCAAAAATATGTAGAAGAATACATATCGGCCTAAACTGAGGAAAAAAGTATGTTTTTAATATATTTATGGGGATATTTATTATTGCAAAAAGTTAAAAATATTGAATTTTTTTCTAAATTGTCGCTCTATTTTTGTTTATAGCGCAAAAAAGAAAAACCGCAGAGGTGATCAAATACCACCAAAAGAAATCTCTATTTGTGAGAAAAAAAAAGGACGTCAATTTTGTTTGGGAGCCACGTCGCACGACCGCGCAATTGTCAGTTAAAGCGACGCAGTGCCGAATCGCAAAAAGTGGCCTGGTCTTTGACCAGCGAAATGGTCCGGGCCTGAAGTGGTTAAAAGGCATTTGTTTTGTACGATCTGAAAATTGCGAATCAACGCTCACCAAACTTCTACTAACACAAAATTAGCAGAAGGGGCCACAAGGGTGGTGCTTGAGAAATTAACTTCCTCTTTATACTCTCGTAATACGTCACTACGTTCGTGTTTGTCAAACAACAATTTGCGTATCGTTAGTATGCTAGACAAAATCCTGCACACGCCCTTTTGACAAAAAACAAAAGCTTGGTCATCCAACAATCAGACCGTGTATATGAGGCCAAAGACTGGGATGCCATTAAAGTTCATGTAAAGAACGGTGTCCCAATACTTTTGAAAATATAGTGTGTATACAACGTGTATATATACAGACAACAAAAAAATAAATTATAATTGTTTCTCTTTAAACTAAATTTTATATGCAAGCACACGTTTTACCAAGCCTGGCTATAGTGCAGCTATAAAGATTCAGTTTAGGATATAAAACACCATTCAGTCTGCAATGATGCAGATACAAGTAGAAATGTAAGTTAACATGGCACCATTTCAGGCATTTTTGTGGTTTGGTGCTAAACCCAGCAGTAAATTGCTATATGTTATTATGTGTTGCCTAAAGCAGACAATGTCATAGTTGTTCTTGTGTATACTACAATAAGTGGGACATAATATATACTCTATCATTTGAAACATGTTACTATAAATGTCTACATTGTTTGCTGATGCTGTGCCCATAGAGACTTTCTTTTGAAATTCAGACTTGTGTTAATTAAATGGACACACAAAAAACACGCGTCATTACTTAGCAAATAAGATCTTGATTCTTGTCCTAATTACTTTTTTGAAAAATCAAGGATATTCTTCTATTCATCTATAGTATATTATAAGTATAATGTGACATGGGAGAAAAAAAAAAAAAACTGTTTATGGAGTTTTTATAAGGGCGTATGTTCTCCTTTAATGACATGCAGCCAGGGTCATTTCCTTATTTTAATGGACGAACATAAGAGAATATGGGGTGCGTCTTCAGTCTGAGTGGGGTTCAGTCACATTCCTCAGCTATAGCTTAAAGTGGAACTAAATTCTCTCAACATTACCTATTTTTAATCCTTATAAACTGTAAATACAGTAGAAAGTTATATTACGTTCACTTGTTTTAATATATATTTTTTTACATTTCTTCAGTTGCTTTCTTTTTTTTTTTTGTTTAATCATATTTTATTACGAGTTTTATAAATTTACATACAGTATGCACTCATAGCACATAGAAAACATAATCATGTGTATATATACCAGTTTTAGGATTGGATTATTCCCAACACAACACCTAGAGTTTTACTCTCTATTGCATAGCTACTATCAGATGCAAAAATACAAAACAGAGAGATCCTGAATAATTAAAGATTTTTATCCCTTCCTTCATAGTAATTTTTTAGTGCTATCAAGTGGTTTTGAATCGTATCAGCCCAAACACACAAAACCAAAAACACATAACACAAAAAAAAAAAAAAAACTACACCCAGATATAGACCTAGACATACTTACACATTCCTCTGGGAAGCCCCCTCCCGACTCCATACCACACCATGCCACGCCTACCCAGCCCAACCAAATCCCCATCATACTTGTTTTCACAAGTAGAGTCTCAGAGTCTCTGAGTTTAAAAAGTCGATCCAAGGTGACCAAATTTCCATAAACTTGTGATAATGTCCCTGATTACTTGCTGTCATTTCCTCCATTCTTTTTTAGAAAACAATCCCTTTGTAACCTTTCTCAAGGCCCCTGGATATATGGATAGTAAGGCTATTTCTGGAGATCTATCATAAGATACCCTGGCGACATAGGAGCAGATCCGGAATACAATATCCCAAAATTCTTTAATCTGGGGACATGTCCACCAGATATGGATCATTGTACCCTCATCTCCTCCACATCGCCAGCATTCCCTAGGATAAATCTGTGAAATTCTATGTAACCTTGCCGGGCATCTATACCATCTAGTTAATATTTTATAATTCTTTTCTTATATAAAAGTCGCGGAGCTAGATTTAAAGGTTAACACATAAGCTTTCTTCCATTCTTCTACAGAAATCGAATGGCCCAATTCTCTCTCCCAATCTCTGATGTAATAGGGGCTTGTTGGGGTAGCGTATGACAGCAGTATATCGTGGAGATAGTGTTAGAACAACCTGTCGTCCCATTACACAGGGACTCAAATGGTGTTAAGTCCCTGTGTAATAGAGTACTTTTAGATAGATGACTGTAATAATGTTGAAGCTGCAGATAATGAAACCACTGACCCGCATATCTTCGTTCATTGTTCATTATCATGTTAAGCGGCTGGAGTCCTTTTGATGACAAAACTTGTATAATCAGGGAGGGAGCCTGTCTTATCCGTTTTAGAAACCTATCTGATGACAGCGCGGAAGGAAAATCTGGGTTACCCATTATTGAGGTTAATGGACCTGGTATTGAAGAAACACCGCACCTTCTTACCGTCCTATCCCAGACCTTCAATAAAGACTGGGTCAAAGGTGGAGGTGTTTGTTCCACAAAACGCAGTTTTCGGTAAAGTCCATGGAAGAGAGACTAGCGGGAGTTCTATTATTTGCTGTTCTATGGCTACCCATAGTTTTGTACTCCCACAGTGGAACCAATCCAGTATTCTAGCCAACACTGCAGCTATATAATATAGTTCCATCTGCGGTAACCCTGCTCCTCCCTCTGTCTTCCGCTTTACCAGAATATCATATTGCAATCTTGCCGATGAATTCCGCCAAAGATAGCGAAGTAAGCTCGATCTAAGAGATCGAAAAAACTCTGTGGTAGCGCTATAGGCAGTGTTTGATATAAATATAGGAAGCGTGGCAGAATATCCATCTTGTATATTGCCATTCTCCCTAGCCAAGAGTGTTTCCCTTTAGCCAAAAGCTGCAATCTATTAATTGTAGAATTTAGTAAAGGGAGATAATTAAACTCATACATTTTTTCTTCTACCGAGGTGATATTCACTCCTAAATATTTGAGAGCTTGTGATTCCCACTGAAAGGGAAAGTTATTTTCTAGCATTTCTTTATCTGTTACTGATAACGTAATATTGAGACATCGAGATTTTGCGACGTTTACTTTAAAGTTGCTATAAAGGCCAAACTGTTCCAATTCATAAAGAATATTCAGAAAAGCTATTTTTGGATTAGATACATATAAAAGTAAATCATCTGCGAAGATACTCAGTTTATAGGAGTTATTGCCCACCTGAACCCCCTGAATTGAACAATTTGACCGAAGCGCAACCGCCAGGTGTTCCATGGCCAGGATATACAAATATGGTGATAACGGACAGCCCTGGCGTGTCCCATTTGTGGTTTCAACAGGTGGGGATAATGTCCCGTTAACCTTTATTCTTGCTGACGGAGCTGTATAAAGGGCCATTATTTTCTGTATAAATTCTCCTGGGAGTCTTTGTTCCAAAGACGCTGCCATAAACTTCCAGTCTAAACGATCGAAAGTCTTCTCAGCGTCTAAGGCTAACAAACAGAGCGGGCTCTTGGATCTCCGGGCATAATGTACCAAAAGACTTGTCTTCAAGATGTTATCCCGCGCTTCCCTCTTCGGTATGAATCCCACCTGATCTAACCCTATTAAACCTGGTATCACTGTTTGTAAACGTGCAGCCAACACTTTGGCATATATTTTTAGGTCCACATTAATCAAAGAAATGGGCCTGTAGCTGGAACACTGAGTAGGATCTTTTTCAGGTTTAGCTATAAGTGTAATATGCGCCTCCTGGGTCTGTTTAGTGAATGGGCAGTCTGCTGTTATGTCATTTAACAAATTACACAGAACAGGGTTAAGAAGTTCTCCAAATTGTTTATAAAATACTCCTGAGAATCCATCGGGCCCCGGACTCTTGCCTGGCTTCAATGATTTACTGGCCTGGGTGACTTCTGCCAGTGTAAATGGAGTCGATAGGCACTCTGCCTTCTCCTTTGGCATATTTGGCAGGCCAGTGCTCTGCATGTAGTCACAGAATTGGGCATAACTAATTCTATCTGATCTTACTGAATTTGTATCCTTTAAATTATATAATGAGGAGTAATACTCATGGAAGGTGTAGGCGATTTGTTCTGTAGCACATACAAGACCACGCTGAGGGCACTGCACCTTTGGGATATAGGTTCTAGATTGTTTCTTAGAAATAGATCGGGCGAGTGCTTTACTACATTTATTTCCATGTTCGTACATCATGTGTTGCGTACATTCCTTATGTTTCACATAGGCCTGATCAAGTAATGAGTACAATTTTAATCTTTTTTGTTGAAGAGATTGAAAGATAGCAACCCCTAAGTGTTGTTTATGTTCCAATTCTAACTCATGGATCTCTTTCAACAGTGAGGCCATGGTGGAAGCCCTTTCCTTCTTTAATCTTGTACCATGTGATATTAGTATTCCCCTCAACACACATTTTAAGGCCTCCCATTTTATAGGGGACGCTGTTGTATCATTTTTATGATCATTAAAGAAAGCTGATATTGTTTCCTCCATGGCCCCAACTGTCAGCGTATCATTTAACAAATTCGTCGTTTAATCTCCAAGTAAACCTTCACCGCAAAATATACGGTAAATGATCAGTCCAGTTCTTCAGTTGCTTTCTGATCTCTGGCCTAGGCCAAAATGTTGTCATACATCCCATGGGTCTTCATGGACATTTTTTTCCCTTTCATCTGGAGGAGGGGGAGAGAGGAGGAGGGTGGGGGGTAGGCTTTCTTAGCTAAGCACACCCTGCTGACTGCATGCCTGAGCTAAGGGTAGATGGATTCCATGACGTAAATGCTACATGAATCATCTGCCCTTAATTTAGATGGTAGGGGTGGGTGTTTAAAAAAAAAGTTATTTCTCAGCAAAATAAAGCATGAAAAAAACGGATGGGTACGTTTGCCTTGAAGAAGTAGATTGCGTTTTCAGTTAGGGGTGCTCAGACACAGTTTAGTTCTGCTTTAAAGTGTTAGTAAGCCCAGGACCCTGCATTCACTATATCTGGTCTCCCACAGTACACAGAACATGGAAATGCAATTATTTTAGTAAATATAAACTGCTAAATACCTTTTCTCATCAGCAGTTAGAGCAGTCTTGTGACTTCTATCAGTGTCCAGCCAAGCACTGGTTAAAGCTTGTAGGAGGAGTTTTCTGACTGTCCTATTAGACTGCAAGACCCATGATCCTCTGTCTGGACAGTGCTGATTGGCCCTGTGCTGATCACATGCACTCTCCCAAGAAAAAAAAAAAAAACTCTCTAGCAATAAACACCAAACTGAGCATGTGCAGCCTGACTTCATAGGCTCTGTGTTATCCAAAATTATGAGGGGACAGTGGAAGAAGGGGAGGATCAGAGCAGACAGGATCAAACAGTCTTTTTACACAATGCAGAGGATTAATCCCTTAGGCCCTTTTCACACTGGGGCGGGGTCAGCGTCGGCGGTAAAGCGCCGCTATTTTAAGTGGCGCTTTACCGCCAATTTCACGGCGATATTCGGCCGCTAGCGGGGCGGTTTTACCCCCCGCTAGCGGCCGAGAAAGGGTTCAAAAGCACTGCAAAGCTCCTCTGCAGAGACGCTTTGCCAGCGGTATAGCCGCGGTGCCCCATTGATTTCAATGGGCAGGATCGGTGGAGGAGCGGTATACACACACCACTCCTTCACTGCTCCAAAGATGCTGCTAGCAGGACTTTTACCGTCCTGATAGCGCACCGCTCCAGTGTGAAAGCCCACACAGTATTAAGCCCAATAAAGAAAGGTTTATTTAGCTTGCGTAGTACTTGATAGGAAAAGTTGGAGACAGAGAATTGAACAGGGAGGCAGGTTCAGGCACGCGCCACACAACTATCACTCATCGCCACTCAAGCCTGAGTGGGCTTTGCTCACCCGGATAGTCCCCTCTCACGGTCCTAGCAGCCGGTGTGGAGCACGAACATTTGCTTAGAATTTTCCTTAGGATATGATCAGGATATTAGCCTCTAAGTCCTGAACTTCCCAGCACTTGTAAAAACTAGAACTTAGGTGCCAATGGGGCACGTTACAAGGCTTGTGGCGGATTGTGGAGTCCTTCCCTCTGACAGGTAACCAGGCCTCTCCCGAGACAGTGACTTCCCTCACCGATCCCCTTGGATAGGTCCTCCCCTGGTTTCCTCTCCCTCAGAGCGGGTTACCCTCTCTTGGGTACCCTGGGACTCCTCTTCTGGTGTAGGCCTCAGCCAAAGGAGCTGGGCCTACCTGGAACGATGCAGCCTCGGGCTAAAGGTGCCCGGGACTGAACACACACACGCACCCCTGGCCTGGAGGGCCGGGAGGTGCGAACTGCTCCCCGAACAGAGCAGAGGCCAATTTAGAGAATTCCAACAGCCTGAGCCTAACTATTTGCTCAGGCTACCCCCTAAATTTAGGCATAGCGACCCCAATTATGGGGGTTTCTCCCACCCACAAAACAAAGATAAGATCCCTCTCCCTCTCCCCGGATTCCACCTTAGTTCTCTGCAAATGAACGCATGCGAGTCAAAGCATAATGTCCATCAATCACCTTGCCTTTCATAATGTATGTCACACATATATATATATATATATATATATATGTGACATACATTATGAAAGGCAAGGTGATTGATGGACATTATGCTTTGTGTAGCGGGTGGTTACATTTAGGGGAGGCATCTGAGTGATAAATGGCTCAGATGCAGCAATTGTTAGGGTTCATGGACCAATTTATGCCAGTGGAGGATACAAGGGTGTCCAGTTTCCTGCGGCCTGTAGGTGGCGCTGTCGCCATAGGCTGGGGTTGAACCACCATTGTAAGTCTGTACCCTTTTTGTCCTCTCGCAGCAGTAGTACAGCGGGGCGGGGAACCTGCTGTGCATGCTGGGAGAGGGGATAAAAGGGGCGGACATCTTCCGCTCGGGGTCCACGCCACCTTCAAAAATAAAAGAAGGCAGGGAGGGGGAAGGGGGATGGGAAAGGGGTAGGCAAGCGTTACCACTGATTCACAGGAATTCGGTATGAAGACCTGGTTCTGGTCGATGCACTTTGTGAAGTGTTGTTGCTGTAACCATTATATGCACGAAGAAAGGGGGGTTTTGCCTGGTTAAGAACAGGCTCAGGGGTTACTTGGGGCAACAAATAATTTGACCATAAGCCAAATGAGTAAAGTTAATTGGCTAATAATTATTAAGTAACAAAATTAAATAGATTAAACACTATACCAGAATGCTATCAAAAGGTAAAAGGGTACCACTTGGTACTGTTCACATACATTACTGACAGGACATACTCAGACAGACATGTAACAAAAAGACACAGGTCCGGACACTACAGTTCAGCCGATGGGATGGTACTGCCGCTGGGAAATGGCCAAAATATATCCCAAAAATGGGATTAAATTTATTCAGTAGGTGCTGTTGCACAATTAACATCAAATGGATGTATTTATCCAAAGGCTGGACCTGTAGAAGAGAGTGGGTCAAAGGGGGGGGGGAGGGGGGATGGAAGTCCCGGGATGTTCACTAATATTGAATTGGATAGTAGCTACCTAAACATTGGAAGCAAACACTGAAAAAGGGATGTCCGCCAATAATACAAGAGCAAAAAAAAGTTCCAAAAAGAAGACATATTTCTATCGATGTAAATGGTTTATCAAAAACCTCTTCAGTATCTGATGCAATCCTCTATGCTGATGAATCATTGGCAGATAGATTATAGGAAAACAAATTCTCAGTCTTCATTTATAAATCAGCACAATGGGGCATTTTATGTCCGTAAAACTCCTGCTGCACATAGGTGTAAATACTTTGCTCATTTATATGTCTATTGTGTATTGAGCATTTGTATAATAACAACCAATGGTGACAGCCTGGATATTATCAGTCCCTTAAGGTATCCTGTCCTGGGTAGTGAGGATATCTACACTACCGTAGTATTAGCATTGCAAGTTCAGCTGCTGGGTATTAAATCAAGTTTCCACTGTTGTGGTTTACCTTGCCGATGCCTTACGTATTGGATGAAGGAAGACTGTAATAAGTCTTCGGTTGTAATTGAAGTTTGGTAGCAGAAGGTTGTCACGCAGGGGGATGTGTGTAGGTGTTTCCTACCATCCATTGGTGATCATCTCTTGCCGTGCGTTGTTAGAAAGTGAACATCCGTTCGTCCCGTCCCAGCCGTTCAGACGCCACTCTACGTCACGTGACTAGTGTCGACTAGTGACGTTGACGCGTTTCACCGTACACAGTGGCGTGGCTTCGTCTTGGACGTAAAAGTCAGCTGCCTCCGCACGTCTTATGTGCGGATCAGCTGTTGATCCGCACCAATCACATAGGTCCTATTGACGGGGCGGGGTCCTGTGAGTCGTGTACGATAGAAGATTAGCACCAATTCGTCTATATCTACAGGAATGTCAGAACACTGTGATTTCCCATATCGTAATGAATTCCTATTTGGCAAAGACATGTTGTCATTTGGATCGGTGGATGCAATGAAAGAAAAATCTTTTTGTTCCATATTTATTGGAGGATACAATGGTGGTTTAAACAACATGACAATCAACAAGGGAAAGTAATAGGGGAAGTAATAGGGTGGGGGGCAGGGGATGGATGGATGGGAGGAGAGAAGGGGAGGAAAAACAGGCTGGAGAAAGTACACATAAAGGCCGCACTTTAACTAGAAGCTGGTACTATTGTCTGTACATATACATATGTATAGGGGCCTAATTTAAACAGAGTACTTGTTTAAATAAAGCTGCTTCAAAAGTAAGTCATTAGAAGCTGGGAAGATTTGGTGAGCCAGAAGAAAAAGTGGAGAATGAAAGAAGAGAATATATAAAAAAAAAGAATATATAAAAGGAGAGAAAATGATGGTGAATGCAACAGAACAAGGAAAATAAAGTCAGGGAAGCATTTTCAAGGAGACAAGATGATCGCCTAGGTTGAGGGAGATACTATCAGGGTTCCAGGAAGACTTGGAGATTCAATTCTGTGTTTAGACCTGTGGGAACCAGCGATTTCAGCCGGTACACCCACCATTTTTCTTTTTGTAGGAGGATTTGATCGAAATCCCCCCGTCTTACTGGAAGCCTCAAAACGTAGATCCCTTTCACCGTTAGGCCCTTTGAGCACCGGTTATGGTACTGGGCGAAATGTTTCGCCAAAGGCTTCTCCGGGATTTTTTCTTTTTCGTTTATTTCTCGCAAGTGCTCCCCAATTCGTACTCTAAGGGGTCTTTTGGTCTTCCCAATATAAACCTTTTGGCAAGGACAAGTTATCATATAGATAACACGAGGGGTAGAACAATTGATCAAGCTCCTGATTTCGAAAGAGCCATTGCCATGGGCATCTGTGAATGTTGATGTTCTATGAACATAGGGACACACCTGACATTTGTTACATGGGAACATACCCATTGTACGTGGGAACTCTGTCAACCAGTGTTACTCTGTCAGCCTGGGGGTGCGGGCTGGTGGTCTCCAGGCGCCCTCGGCCCGGGGACGGAGCTGCGATTCCACCCCAGACACCTTAGGTCTGAGGTGAGGTACTCTCTGAAGGCCTGGAGCCCAGTACCTTTGACTGGGTCCCGCATGGGGCGGAGGATTCCTAGGGTGTCCTCCGGTTTTGGACACTCGAATCTAGGGCGAGGGGGACCAGAGAAGTGACCTTCCCGGAGATCCAGCGCAGCATTGGCTGGTGACGGCGGAGGCCTCTGGTGACCGTCCAGATGGATGACTCCCCTGACAGGGGCCGCATCTCAAGAAGGTAGTTCATGTTCTCATGGTGGTGGTAGCAACCCAACTGAAACCCAGGTCGGTGGCAGAGGCCTAAATCCTATTTCACCCGGTCGGTGGCAGCGACCGTGCGCCAAGCCTGTTTGCGCATACTGAAACAGGAGAGTAATAAGTTTGTTTGTGCCTGGATCTTCCTCTTCACCTTGCCTGTTCATTGTCTAACCAGTCTGCTCGCAAAGGACTATTTATTGCTCTACAAGAATAAATAAGTGTTGGACTTTCAATGGTGTGGAACTTGGCTTTCTGGGAGTTAAAGGATCATCCTAAGGGGAGCTTTGGCTCTGGACAGGGGCACAGACCCGAAGGCAATTGGGTATAGCTGTGTTGCTATGACAATTTCTATGGTGACTTTATAATAATAATATAGAGTTTAGGTAGTAACAGGATGTGTAAAGAGCCCCTTCCCTCCCCCTCCATTGACTGGAAGTTCTTTGCTGGAAATGGGTGGGAGGGGCCCCTCCCCCTCTATTGATCAGGAAACAGGAAAGGGGGGGTTTGAAAAGGTGTTTTGGTGGAGAGACATGTTTTGAACAACAGTTGTGTTTGGGAAGGACAAAGGAAGGAGTTGGTCTTTGGAAGGAGAAAGGAAGAAGACATCCCTGCCTGAAGCTGGATAACTTTGGAGACGCTTTTGGGAGTTGGACTGAGCAAGGAACTATGGACATTACATCTTGACCTCCAAGTTGAGTAATTATTTAGTTTACTTAATGTATACGGTACATGTTGTACATGCTTATATATATTTGTAGGCATATATTTTGTAAGCTATTAAGTTAAGTGTGTTGTATTGTGCATCCTACAGTTGTATGTGCAGATTTTTCCTTGTTTAGTAAAGCACTGATACACTACAGAAGTTTAAGCTTCCTTGATTTTACCACAGAGTAACCTTAATAGATAGACGTAAAGCAAAACAATAGCTCACACCTCTACACACTGGAGGGTATGAGCTGGTGGTGCGTCACACTCTCCTCCTTGGTCCCCTAGACGAGAGCCATTGACATTGACAGAGAAGGAGGGAGGTCGCTATATTTATATATATATATATATATATATATATATATATATATATATATACACACACATATATATACACACACACACACATATACATATACACATATACATATACACACACTCACATTTTTGTAAATATATTATATCTTTTTATGTAACAACACTGAAGAAATTACACTTTGCTACAATGTAAAGTAGTGAGTGTACAGCTTGTATAACAGTGTAAATTTGCTGTCCCCAAAATAACTCACACAGCTTCTAATGTCTAAACCACTGGCAACAAAATGAGTAGACCCCTAGGTGAAAATGTCCAAATTGGGCCCAATTAGCCATTTTCCCTCCCGGTGTCATGTAACTCGTTAGTGTTACAAGGTCTCAGGTGTGAATGTAGAGCAGGTGTGTTAAATTTGGTGTTATCACTCTCACTCTCTCATACTGGTCATTGGAAGTTCAACATGGCACCTCATGGCAAAGAACTCTGAGGGACTGAACAAAAAGCATTGTTGCTCTACATTAAGATGGCCTAGGCTATAAGAAAATTGCTAAGACCCTGAAACTGAGCTTCAGCACAGTGGCCAAGACCATACAACAGTTTAACAGGACAGGTTCCACTCAGAACAGGCCTCGCCATGGTCCATCATAGAAGTTGTGTGCACATGCTCAGCATCATATGCAGAGGTTGTCTTTGGGAAATAGATGCATAAGTGCTGCCAGTATTGCTGCAGAGGTTAAAGGGGTGGGGGGTCAGCCTGTGCTCAGACCACACACCACACACTGCATCAAATTGGTCTGCATGACTGTCATCCCAGAAGGAAGCCTCTTATAAAGGTGATGCACAAGAAAGCTCACAAACAGTTTGCTTAAGACAAGCAGACTAAAGACATGGATTACTGGAACTGTAATGTCCTGTGGTCTGATGAGACCAAGATAAACTTATTTGGTTCAGATTGTGTCAAGCGTGTTTGGTGGCACCAGGTGAGGAGTACAAAGACAGTGTCTTGCCTGCAGTCAAGCATGGTGGTGGGAGTGTCATGGTCTGGGGCAGCATGAGTGCTGCTGGCACTGGGCAGCTACAGTTTATTGAGGGAACCATGGATGCCAACATGTACTGTGACATACTGAAGCAGAGCATGATCCCCTCCCTTCAGAGACTAGGCCGCAGGGCAGTATTTAAACATGATAACAACCCCACACACACCTCCAACACGACCACTGCCTTGCTGAAGAAGCTGAGGGTAAAGGTGATGGACTGGCCAAGCATGTCTCCAGACCTAAACCCTATTGAGCATCTGTGGGGCATCCTCAAATGGTAGGTGGAGGAGCACAAGGTCTCTAACATCCACCAGCTCCGTGATGTAATCATGAAGGAGTGGAAGAGGACTCCAGTGGCAACCTGTGAAGGTCTGGTGAACGCCAAGCCCAAGAGGGTTAAGGCAGTGCTGGAAAATAATGATGGCCACACAAAATATTGACAATATAGACATTTTCACTAAGGGGTGTACTCACTTTTGTTGCCAGCTGTTTAGAAATTAATGGCTGTATGTTGAATTATTTTGAGGGGACAGCAAATTTACACCGTTATACAAGCTGTACACTCACTACTTTACATTGCAGCAAGGTGTAATTTCTTCAGTGTTGCCACATGAAAAGATATCATAAAATATTTACAAAAATGTGAGGGGTGTACTCACTTTTTTGAGATACTGTATATATACACACACATACATTGCATAATCACCCACAGGTTTGAAACAGGAGTTAGTGCAAATCAGCAATGTTTATTGTATTGACTTTTCAATGGTGTGCTGACTGTCCTTTTCAAGACACAATTTCATCCCCAGTGATCACACAAAAAATTAATAAAGCCCTCCCACCATCAACACCCCCCAAGTAGCGCAAGGGGAAAATGCTCAAAGAGGGTAGAGGTCAAAGTAAATAGTGACAAGATCACAAAGCAATGGCATAAACAAAAACAACAGTAGTACTATCAGTACTAATTGGGCCAAATACCAAATACCTAAATAATACAGCACAATAACACATGACACCACATATCAAAACATGGCTGCTGAGGCCTCACGTGGAAACACACAGAACAGGTTTGGAATTTCTGTCAGTTTATTTACTTCACTTTCTGTCCCAGCCACACAAAATGAAGGCAGGCCATAGATGATGCAATTTTCTTTTCTGCAATCACGGGTTGCAGGAAAGAAAATGTCTTGATTCCCCCATCAACACAGTCAGTGTTGATGGGGGAATCCCTCCCATGGGGCTATCATGTTCTCCTGAGAGGAGGGGGGGGTCACAAGGAGCCTCGCCTGCCAGGAGAAGTGGCTATAGCCACTGGCAATAATTGCATGCTAGATATCTGACATGCTGATTGTACCAAAGTCAATTGATGGATCGACTTGGGTACAATCAGCCTGGCCATACAGGGATTGAATCTCGGCTGGTCCCTGCTCTCCAAAGTGAGGGGAATTCCAATTTAAAGCTGTGTACACACATTCAGTTTGTTTGGTTCAACCAGTGAGTTAAACCAAAAAAAAAAAAGACCTGAGAGATTACCCTCGTCATCACCTAAAGCGATGTTGATGCAGGGACCTCTCCCATTGTGTCTTTGTATTTTGACAGCGAGGACTCCCCCCTCATCAGAATACACTGATCAGCGCTTGCTGGTTCTCCAGCAGGACTGTTCAACAGAAGCTGGTCACTATCAATCTATCTATCTTTTTGCGGTCCTAATACAAAAAAAACACATTTTTGTTCCTTATTGTAAAACACATTGTGCAATGTCCTTCCCATCCATACCTTAGGGCAGCTCTGATAGTCACTGGTGAGGTCAGTAATTATTAACACAAAGCTGCCATAACTGATGAATAGTGGTCACAATTATCACATCAGTTTGTCACATGGCAAAGTGCTCATATGCAGCTCCCAAATCTCCCTTCAGTAGGACAAGATTGATTTTTCTCTTCTCAATTACTCAGTAAAGATTTTTGCCAATGGGAGTTCATCCTGCCTTTCAAACATCATAAAATCCTAAGAGTACAAAAAAGTACAAAGACCAGGCTCTCTGATTTAAAAATGATTAATAAGACAAACCAATATTAGGAGTTTATCAGAAGTCACAATTTTGTCCTTGTTTGTCTAATGATAAATAAGGGAATCAATAGAAATCACAAAGTTGTTAAGATTATTTAGACACGTATTAAAGTTTCCTGAACTGAATTTCATTACTTTACCACTTGACGACCGGCCCAGAGTAAAAATAATTAATTACTTTGACGGTAAATACCAGTGTTATGGCAGCAGCTAGATAAAAGAGGTCTCGTGGGCTCATTTGCAGCGGGTCACTTTTAGAAGCGGCGGGAGGGGGGTACCGGTTGTTCCCGGGCTTACCTGGTGTAGCGCCCTGCTCCTGTTGGGTAGGCGCTATGTGTTAAATCTAGTTGTCTGAGCTGTAGTTTAGCTCAGAAGGATTACGCTAAATTGTTGGCTCTGTTTCAGTCCAGCTGGGTTGCATGGATTTCCACTTGACAGTAGGTGTCACTGTCACCACAGGTCAAGGTTGGAAATGCAGCAGGCTGAATGTGTTGGGTATTCCTTTCCCAGAAGTGGTTTAGGGGGCGTGGTCAACCCACTGTGCATTCTGGGAGGGGGTACTTAAGGAACAGAGACCGCGCTATCGGGGTTGGTTTGCCGGATCCTGACCTGAGGACCCTCCTGGCCTCAGGGATGTGCAAGCTGTTTCTCAGCCTCGGGGCCTGCTGACCCGAGGCTCTGCTACTGAGAGTAGGCCCAGGAGCTTCTGAGGCCTACTAGTCCAGGAATGGTCCTACGCGGTCTTGCCTGCGGGAAGAAGCGGACCAATTGGGGACTCAATCGAAGGACGCATCCTGGCCAATTTACCTCACGGTGCTGATGGCTGGCTGAAAGATTCTGGCACCGTGAGCTGTGTACTTTCGGAAGGAATTTTTGAAAAGTGTCAGTGTGGTTGCACAATATTGTGGCGGAAGGTTGTGAAATGACTCGACGGCACTCATCAAGTCTGTGGCAGAGACTTTGAACGAGCTTCACACCGGTTGCTAGGCCAGTGAGAGTAGGCCTATCCGGTGGTTGCTGAATCCAGTGTGGAACCGATTTGTCCTCTGGATCTGAGATTGTGCCTGATCCACAAAGCAAGGTGCTTGAATCTCCCCTATACCTCTAACCCTCTGTTGGAACTGTTTAATAAAACTGTTGAAGAAAAAGTAACCAAGTGTTGGTGTGGACATTCCTGAAAGCTCTTCAAGAGGGACCCCTAAGACGAGTGTGGTGAACAGAAAGGTAATGGCAGGCCCAAATTAAAACCAGCGGCCCCTTCGGGGGTATTGCTACATGTGGGCGCTCGAGTCTGGGATTTGCCATTACCGACCGCAAATCAAGTAAGCGGTCAACCGGGGTTTACGTAACAGAGGTTTTGGACTGTCGTTTCTGAAAGGGGGAGAACTTTGCGATCACTTCTAAGCCGCGTGGGCTGTGGAGGGGGCCAAGAAAAACCCGTGAGCTACTTGCCAAATGAACAGGTGGGAGGAGTTCCTGCCTGCTTGCCGCGTAAGACGCTGTGTGTGTGTCCAAAGTTCAGAAAGAAACGGAACACCACCATGTCTTCAATCCTGTCAACGCAGTCTGCTATGGGGCCCATGATGTTTCCTGTTGGTACTATGCTGACGGACACTGGCATTCGTCTGGAACTGCATGGGTGGTTCGTACTACACAATCGGTGATGTGAAGGCTTTGGGTATGCTGTGTAGCAGGTGCGAAGGACTGATTATACACCCCCGTCCATTTGTCCAGTATCTACGTGGCGGGGAGTATCTGTTTGCTGTAGAGCAATCCACCATGCCGCCTCGTGCCTACAGAGTGGACTGGGCCACGGGCAATGTAACGGAGGAAGTTGCTGCCTTCGATCCAGTGGTTAGGCCTACAACCACCGCATCTGCTGTTGTGAGTAATCCCGAGGGGGGTGGCACTGTTACCGCTATGGGAAAGTCATCAGCGGACATCGCCGCTGTTGTTACCTCAACTGTATCTACCTCCGCTGCACCTGCCCAAAGGAAGGTGGGATACGTGAAGGCCTCCCGCGGCCGTGGTCGAGGCCTACCCCAGAGACTACCCGAACTGGAGCCGGAGAAAAGTCTGATTTCCGAGAAGTCCACGACAGGAATGGGTGAGAAATCTGAGGGGAATATGTTGGGGACTTTGTGTAATTATCTGCCGGCGGAGGAGCTGAGAGATTCGGAGATAGAGTCTTTGTCAGACATGTCCGGGGATGATGATTTGTTTGAGACTATGTGGCAGGAACTGTTATGGGCAAATAGCGATGATGTCGCCTCAGCTTTTACTTTCTCCGATTACGCAGCTATGGTCTCGGGGGAGACAACACCCAGGGTGGAACCCCCAATTGTTACTGATGGGATCCTGGCCCACGGTACCAGTTCACTGGGTTCAGGAAAACTGTTTGCAAATGTTATGGTGCACAAGTCTACAAATTCGTGTGTACCTCCTGGATATGGAAGTACCAGGTCCCTGCCCAGGCTTGCTCGGTCACAAAGGTTACTCAACAAGTGGGTGGCCAGGGAATATGGACTGGAATTCCCCTATGTTCCCAGGGAGATTATGCAGGAAATTGAGTCTCACAGAGAACAGTGGTACAACGAGTCTGTTTGGGACTATCTTTTAGTGCCAGAACCGTTCCGGAAAATGGGCTATTCCCTTGCCATGGATGAACGCATCAAGGGGTGCCTGCTACACTGGAAATATGGTAGACACATTCACGCAGACAAAGTGGTCATTTGCCGACCAGGGAAGGACGATGTGGTCTACTTTGTCACTACCCTTGATAAGCAGGGAAAAGCTCTAACCTTACCTGATCCTCCGTTTTACTGGTGATAAGTTACGGTGACTGTCCTGGTTCTTTGTTTTCCACTTTGTCAAAGGGAGAGGAAGATTTTTTTATTTTCTGAAAAGAACTGTGGGTATGTAGCTAGGTAGTGCTAGGTTGCCAGAGGATGCTGGAGTCAAGATTTCGTCTATGGGTCCAGTACCTACAACTGAGGACTTTGTCATGTTATATTTCTGCCACTAGGTGGTGGGAGTTTACTCGGCAAAATTGGACTCTTATATTTTTATCCTTAGCTACCTACACCCAATAATGTATATATGTAGAGAAAGAGAGGCTCATTTGTCCAGGGAGTGAGGCTTTGCTTCCCAAGAGACATTCTATTATTACCTATGTCTGTTTTGTTTTGTTCTCTTTCAGGTGGATTGGAAACTTCTATCAAGGCCACCGGAGAGTGGGTGGGTTAGATAGAGAGAAATAGGAATACTATGATGTATATTGATGTGATGTTATTGTGTATGCATGTCAAACTTATATTTTCTTGTACTGTTTTGTCCCCCCTCCCTTCCCATCCAAGTTTTTTTGTGGGGTTCAGGTACTGACTCTCAGGAATGAGTCATATTTTTTTTCTTGACGATGAGGACATCGTCTTTTTGCGGTGGGGGAAGTGTGTAGCGCCCTGCTCCTGTTGAGTAGGCGCTATGTGTTAAATCTAGTTGTCTGAGCTGTAGTTTAGCTCAGAAGGATTACGCTAAATTGTTGGCTCGGTTTCAGTCCAGCTGGGTTGCATGGATTTCCACTTGACAGTAGGTGTCACCGTCACCACAGGTCAAGGTTGGAAATGCAGCAGGCTGGATGTGTTGGGTATTCCTTTTCCAGAAGTGGCTCAGGGGGCGTGGTCAACCCGCTGTGCATTCTGGGAGGGGATACTTAAGGGACCGAGACCACGCTATCAGGGTTTGTTTGCCGGATCCCGACCTGAGGGCCCTCCTGGCCTCAGGGATGTGCAAGCTGTTTCTCGGCCTCGGGCCTGCTGGCCCAAGGCTCTGCTACTGAGAGTAGGCCCAGGAGCTTCTGGGGCCTACTAGTCCAGGGATGGTCCTACGCGGTCTTGCCTGCGGGAAGAAGCGGAACAATTGGGGACTCAATTGAAGGACGCATCCTGGCCAATTTACCTCACGGTGCTGCCGGCTGGCTGAAAGATTCTGGCACTGTGAGCTGTGTACTTTCGGACGGAACTTTTGCAAAGTGTCAGTGTGGTTGCACGATCTTGTGGCGGAAGATTGTGAAACGACTCAACGGCACTCATCAAGTCTGTGGCAGAGACTTTGAATGAGCTTTGCACCGCTTGCTTGGCCAGTGAGAGTAAACCTATCCGGTGGTTGCTGCATCCAGTGTGGAACCGATTTGTCCTCTGGATCTGAGATTGTGCCTGATCCGCAAAGCAAGGTACCTGAACCTCCCCTATCCCTCTAATCCTCTGTTGGAACTGTTTAATAAAACTCTTGAAGAAAAAGTAACCAAGTGTTGGTGTGGACATTCCTGAAAGCTCTTCAAGAGGCACCCCTAAGACGAGTGTGGTGAACAGAAAGGTAACGGCAGGCCCAAATTTAAACTAGCGGCCCCTTCGGGGGTATTGCTACACTGGGCCATCAGTAAAGCCAGATAAATATCCGATGTGGCCATTAGCTGGGCAGGGAGGCAAGTAAGGCCAAGATGGCTGCCACTCGTCTCTATGCCCTTGGAGGACCAGAGCAACGTCTGACATCACTTCCTGGTCTCAGGCCATAATAAACTTTTTTTTTTTAAGTAAAAGTTAAAAGGTAAATGAGAGCTCTGGGGTCTTTTTGACCCCAGATCTCTCAATAAAGAGGACCTGCCATACTTATTTATATTACAAGGGATGTTTGCACTCATTGTAGTAGGAATCAAAGTGATAACAAATATATAAAAGGGACGAGGTAAAAATAACAGGTAAAATAAAAAAGGAGATTTTTACGTACTGTATTTTGTCCCCATTCAACAATTGTGCACAATTTTAAAGCATGACCTGTTATCTATTTACTCGGCGTAACATCATCCTTCACATTATACCAAATAAATTAAAAAATCGGGGTAACTTGTGTTTTTTTTATTTTAGTGTATTTTTTTGAAACAAAAGAGTGTTTGAAAGACCACTGCGCAAATACTGTGTGACATAAAATATTGCAGAAATCACCATTTTATTCTCTAGGGTCTCTGATTAAAAAAATTGGATTTTTTACTCACCATTAAATCCTTTTCTCTGAGTTCATGGACCGACACAGCTTCTCTATTGTCATAGTGGTATTATCCGTTAATTAGGAGTGACTAGGCAGAAAACTTGTAAAAAGTGTTGCATCACACCTTCTACAGTACCGCCCAGGGGACGGACCCTCTGGGTATATCCCCTCACTCTGCATCTCGCAGATCAGTTCGTCAAAAAGCAGTACAAACTTAAAAGGAGGGGTGGGTGCTGTGTCGGTCCATGAACTCAGAGAAAAGGATTTTACGGTGAGTAAAAAATCCTATTTACTCTTTCGATCATGGACCGACACAGCTTATCTATTGACATAGTGGGACGTCCCAAAGCAGTGTCAGAGAAAAACGAGGGGTGGTAACAGCATAAAAATAAACTTCACCCCAAAACACAAAACAGCACTCCTCCAACGGAGGAGTTGCAACTCTAAACAGCCGCCTGCAAAACTTTGCGGCCAAAAGAGGCATCCGAAGATGCACCTACATCAACTTTGTAAAATTTTGTGAAAGTGTGAGCGGACGACCAAGTCGCCGCTTTACATAATTGGGAAACAGACGCTTGATGTCAGAAAGCCCAAGAGGCACCTATTGCCCTGGTCGAATGCGCCGTGACCGGAAAGGGGGGCGCTTGACCCTTTAAGGCGTAAGCCTGGATTACTATCTGTCGGATGCACCTAGAGATGGTGGCCGACGAGACTGCTTGGCCCTTCTTGGGACCAGCCACCGAAACAAACAGTGAGTCTGACTTCCGGAACAGGGAAGTAGCAGATAGGTATACTCTCAAAGTTCGGACAACGTCCAAGGAATGCAACGTCGACTCCTTAGGATTCGACGGATGAGGACACAAGGATGGAAGTACAATGTCTTCGTTGAGATGAAAAGCCGAAACGACTTTTGGAAGAAAGGAAGGCTGCGGCCGCAGCACCACTTTATCCTTGTGGAAAATCAAATAGGGAGCCTTGCAGGACAAGGCTGCCAGCTCAGAGACTCTTCTAACTGACGTAACAGCCACCAAAAAGACCTCTTTCTGAGAAAGTGTCAACAGGGGAATATCTAGGGCTGGGAAAAAAATCGATTTTAATCTTGAATCGAGTTTTGAGCTCAAATAGATTCAGATTTGAAGAAAATCGATTTTTTTAGATTTTTTTTTTCCCTTCAAAGTTTCCGTAGCAGGACTGCAGGGGGCGTATCTGGAATGGCACTGGGCAGCGTTACCCCAATTACATCTACTCGCTGCAGCCGCCATCTGCCTACCTGATCAGCGTGTCATGCAGACAGACGGCGGCCATTGCAGTGTTCAAAAGCCGCGCCTCCCGAGTCCTCGTCGTCTGTGATAGGCGGAACACTCAATTTCACAGCAGGTAGTATTCAGCCTATCACGGACATCCTCGCCTTTTGAATACTGGAATGGCCACCGGTGTAGCAGTAAAATCCGTATACCATGAAAATCTGCATCAGGAACGGGCACAGTGATTGAAGCACGGGCACCGTGAGACACGGGCACAGTGAGACACGGGTACAGTGAGACACGGGTACAGTTCAATTCAACTAAGAGTAACCTCAGGATTTTTTGTTGTTTTATTAGCTAAATCCAAATACAGTATTAATAATTTGGATGTTTAACAATCTTTGTTGCACACTGCAAAAAACAACAAAAGGTCACAAGCGCTAAATTGGTGGATAAAGAAAAAAATATAATGGATGATAATAATAATAAGAAAAAAATCATAAATATTTTGGGAAGTACAAAGTATCCAAAAGGGGGAAAAAATAGGATTTTTATAACAGCTTACCTGTAAAATCCTTTTCTTGGAGTACATCACGGGACACAGAGCGACATAGTCATTACTAATGGGTTATATAGATACCGTCAGGTGCTGGCACTGGCAACTTCCAAAACCGGAAGTACCCTCCCCTATATAAGCCCCTCCCATCCGGGAGCACCTCAGTTTTGTAGCAAAGCAATAAGTGTCCCCAAAAGAGGGGTGGGAGCTCTGTGTCCCGTGATGTACTCCAAGAAAAGGATTTTACAGGTAAGCTGTTATAAAAATCCTATTTTCTTTCTCGTACATCACGGGACACAGAGCGACATAGTCATTACTAATGGGATGTCCTAAAGCAATGCCAAATGAGGGGGGGATACACCATATATAAGCTGAGCGCTATCAGACATGAGGATCTTTTGCGGCCTGCAACACACTGCGCCCAAAGGCGACATCCTCCTGACTTCTAACGTCCACCTGGTAGAACCTAGTAAACGTGTGAACTGAAGACCATGTTGCGGCCTTACAGATTTGAGCCAGGGAGGCCTGGTGATGCACTGCCCATGAAGTTCCAACTGCTCTCGTGGAGTGCGCTCTAACTTTGAACGGAGGCGGTCTCCTTCTCAAGCCATAGGCTTGTATTATGACCTGTCGAATCCACTTGGCTAAAGTAGATTTTGACGCTGCCTGACCCTTTCTGGGGCCTTCCGGCAGAATAAACAAAGTATCCGTTCTGCGAATCTGAGCAGTGGCTTTTAGATAAGCTTTAACTGCTCTTACTACATCCAAAGAATGCAATAACTTTTCCTCTACCGAAGTAGGTTTGGGGAAAAAAGAAGGAAGAACCACATCTTGGTTCAAATGAAAACTCGATACCACCTTAGGAAGAAAGGCTGGATGAGGACGTAACACTACTCTGTCCTTATGGATAACCAGATATGGCTCCTTACAGGACATAGCTGCTAATTCCGATACTCTTTTAGCCGAACAAATGGCTACTAGAAAAATCAATTTCCTGGTGAGAAGCACCAAGGAAATATGCTGTAATGGTTCAAATGGTTGTTTCTGTAGAACCGACAGAACCAAGTTTAGATCCCATGGACATATGGGAATATTAACCGGAGGACTAATACGCATCACTCCTTGTATAAAGGCTTTGACTAGTGAATGCGAAGCCAAGGGCCTTTGAAAAAATATTGACAAGGCCGAAATCTGACCCTTGATAGTACTCAAGGCCAGCTTCCTATCTACAGCCCATTGTAGGAAGTCCAGAATCCTACCTATTACGTATTTACGTGGATGCCATTTCTTGGCCTCACACCAGGCGATGTACGCCTTCCAGATTCTATAGTAGATCTGCCTGGATACCGGCTTCCTGGCATTGATCATGGTAGATACCACAGAATTAGAGAGCCCTCTCTTTTTTAGAATGTGGGCTTCAATAGCCAGGCCGTCAAACCTAGGGCTGGTAAGGAAGGGTGGTATATCGGTCCTTGCGAAAGCAGGTCCGGACGATGTGGGAGGGTCCAAGGACTCCCCACAGACATTTTTACAATCTCCGCGTACCATGCTCTTCGGGGCCACGCTGGAGCCACCAGAATCACTGGTTTCTTTTCTACCCTGATTCTGCGGAGTAATCGAGGTAACAATTGTGGCGGTGGGAATGCATATATCAGCTTGAACTGATCCCAAGGGAACACTAGGGCATCCGAGCCGCACGCTAGGGGATCCCTTGTCCAAGAGACAAACCTGTCCACTTTTGTGTTGAATCTGGATGCTAGCAGATCTACATCCGGTGTTCCCCACCGCTGACATATTGTCCGGAAAACCTCGGGATGAAGGGACCATTCCCCTGGGCATAATTGTTGGCGACTTAGAAAGTCCGCCTTCCAATTCTCCACTCCTGGAATGAATACCGCAGATATGGCTGGGACATATCTTTCTGCCCATCTCAGGATGTAATTTACTTCCCTTTGGGCTGCACGACTCCTGGTGCCCCCCTGACGATTGATATATGCCACTGCTGTGGCATTGTCTGATTGAACTCTGACAGGGGACCCTTGGAGTTTGGATGTCCATGCTACTAGGGCATACCGGGCTGCTCGTATCTCTAAGAGATTGATGGGCAGGGCCTTTTCTGCTTCTGACCACTTGCCCTGGAGAGACCATTGCTCCAGTACTGCTCCCTAGCCTATAAGGCTGGCATCTGTAGTGACCACCTTCCAGGAAATCGGACTGAAGGATTTCCCTCTCTCCAGATTCTGGGGAACCAACCACCAGCGGAGGCTCTTGCGAACGGAAGGGGACAAGGACATTGGTAAGTCCAGAGCCTGAACTTTCTTGTTCCAGGCTGACAGTATGGCCCTTTGCAATTTCCTTGAATGGAATTGACCGTAGGGTACTGCTTCGAATGATGCCACCATTTTTCCCAGCAGCCTCATGCACAGGCGTATGGATGGCTGTCTTTTTGAACCCACTAAGTGGATCAAATCTCTCAAAGACGAACCCTTTTCTTGAGGCAAGAAATTTTTTCTCTGGTCTGAATCCAGCCTTAGCCCCAAGTATTCCAGACTTTTGACTGGTTTTAGGGCGGACTTGTCTCGGTTGATAATCCAACCGTGATATTCCAGAAACTTGATTGTCTCGTGAACAACCACTTCTAGTTTTTCCACTGAGTGGTCTATCAGCAACAAGTCGTCTAGATATGCCATTATCGTTACACCTCGTGTCCTTAGATTGGCCAATAATGGGGCCAGAATTTTTGTGAACACTCTTGGTGCTGTGGCCAGACCGAAGGGTAAGGCTCTGAACTGAAAATGGCGCCCTTCTACCGCAAAGCGTAGAAATTTTTGGTGGGCTGGAAAGATGGGAATGTGCAAATAAGCATCTTTGATGTCGATCGAGGCTAACCATTCCTCCCCTTGTAGGGCAGTGGCTACCGATCGGATCGACTCCATCCGGAAAGTCCTGATATGTAGGAATTTGTTTAGCCCTTTTAGATTTAATATGGGCCTCACGTCCCCGTTTGGCTTCGGAACTGTAAAGAGGTTTGAGTAAAACCCGAACCCCCATTCTTCCAGGGGAACCTCTATAATTACTGCTTGGAGCAATAATTGTTCCAGTGCCAACAGGAGGGATCCTCTCTTCTGGGGATCCCTTGGCACGTTTGACCTTATAAAGCGGGAAGGAGGGGAGTTTTTTAACTCCAATTTGTATCCCAGATTTACTGCGGAGAGCACCCATCTGTCTCGGATCGTGTCCCGCCAGGTCTCTGTGAACAACTGAAGTCTTCCCCTCACCCGATTGAGTGGGGGCAACCCTTCATGCATTTGACTTTGGGGGAGGTTTTGTACCTCTCCTGCTCCAGGGCTTCTTGTTACCCTGCAACTGTCCCTGATTTTTACCTCCGGGATTTGACCGAGGAGGCCGTCGGAACTGTTTCACAGCCGATGTCCTAGGGACTGGAGAAGCCGGCCTCTTAAAAGAGGGACCTCTAACTCTATTTTTAACTGACAAAAGTGTACTTTTACCGCTGGAAATTCTCTGGATATACTTGTCCAGGTCCTCCCCGAATAAGCGCTCACCATGAAATGGGAAGCTGACCAGCAATTTTTTACAGGGAGCTTCAGCAGACCAGTTTTTGAGCCATAGAAGCCTGCGCATATGTACTACAGACAGCGTAAGGCGGGAGGCCTGATGGATTGAATCCTTTATGGCGTCCACCGCAAAGCATAAGGCTCTAGGTAGATCAGCTAGGGCAAGAGCCTGCTGATCTGGCAAGTCCCTTAAGACCTGTTTCAACTGATCCTTCACTGCTTGGCAGACCCCAATAGCTGCCACTGCTGGTTGTGTCACCAATCCTGCTGTAGAAAAAGCAGATTTTAATAAGGACTCCAATTTTTTATCTATTGGGTCCTTGAACATTTGGACATTATCCACCGGACATGTCAGTGATTTATTCACACACGAGATGGCTGCGTCCACTGTAGGGACCTTCCATTTTCTGATGAACTTATCCTCCATGGGATAGACCACCGGAAATCTCTTAGGGGGAGTAAATATTTTGTCAGGATGCTCCCAATCCTGGAAAATGAGCCCTTCCAGTAAAGGATGGATCGGAAAGGAACAAACAGTCTGGGGAGCTTTTAGCGACCCCAACGAGGAGACAGAAGTGGATGATGGCTCCGCAAGTGGCATTTTAAATGCTGATCGGACCATATTAGTCAGGGACTGAACCCATAACCTTTCAGCATGTGATGCTGAGAACGGCTCCTCCACTGTTGATTCCTCTACAACCGAATCGACCTCATCCTGATCCCCTTCAGGTAGGTCGATCCCTGTATGGGACTGTTGCTCTGTTAACAGGCACTCTGAGGGAGGAGACGGAGATCGGGCGCTTTTCTCCTGTGACAGGGAAGCCGCGATCAATGCTGACAATCTTTCTTCCAGCCCTCCCAGAGCTGAGGGAAAAACCTCCTCTGTTACATACACAGGAGCAGGTGAACTGAGGACAGCCCCAGTACCAGGTACTCCTGAGGGTGCTCTACGGTCACTAACCTCTGACTCTTCAGGGGAGACTGGTGCAGCCAAAGCATGCCCAAGATCCTCAGAGCCCGATGGAGACCCCCTATTCCTCCTGGAATTTCTAGTCCCGGAGTTTTTAGACGGCATATTCCTAAGCCACAAAGCTGAGGTATTCCAGCCGAAATACACCAGTTACTGACAATAGTCTAGCATAAATGCTGCTATAAGAAACAGTTGGTGTCTACTAATGTGCCTTTCTAGGGGATGCCTGTATCAACCGCTTGCTGTATGCCCTTTTTTAAATGTTGCCAGCTTTGTCTCTGCACTTCATAGCCAGCTCACCACACAATATTGTGATTTTTATCATGCTGGGACGCCCGCACATGCGCAGAAGCGCTGTGGCGCGCACAGAGCGTCATCCCCCAGGCTCCGCCCCCTTTTCCGGCTCACCTCTATATATAGAGGCGCGTGCACGCGCACGCGCGCGGCCACGTGCGCCTTTGGCACTAATTTCGAAAAAATGGAAACTAGGGACAAGAGCCAGGGCCCCTCTTTGCCGCAGGCCGGGGGATGGATGAGCATTGCAACATGGCAGAGGAAGCAGTTTCCCATGAGAGAACTCACCATCTGCCTGGACTTGCTCTGCTGAGAAGAAACTAGTCCACATGACAAGAAAACATTCCACAGCGGCCTCTAGTGGACAAACACAGGTACCGCAGTCTAATATATTAAATATATATATAAAAATTTTTTTTTTTTTTTTTTTTCTTGACCACCATTAAAAATTATTACATTTTTTTTAGTAGTTACAGGCATGCACAGAATTTTGCGGGAATACCATTAGGTAACAGACAGAAAGACAAATTAGGCTTGGGGGTCCCCCAATAGAACCAAGTTCCTGGGGGCCCCCACTTACCTGTTCCCCGCCGCAGGACTCTGTTTGGTCCACAAAAGCCCAAACTTCACCTATCACGGCAGGCATTGTAATCAAACCTTCAGGGACCGGGTTCCCAAGGATTCCACTCCCCTGGACCTGTATAGCACCCTGCACAGAAAACATCTTGGTCGTGGGTATGACCAGAGCTCTGGATCCCAGGGTCCAGCTCTCCTAAGAGAAGCATTACAGGCAAAACCTTGCTCTTCTCTGCAAGGCCCGGGTACCGACCGTTTAGCTATGAAGCTTTTTTGGTCGGATCCGGAATAGCTTACTGAGGCCCAAAAGAACCTGTACGCAAGCTCAGTGAAAAACACATGTTTCTTCTTGGCCAACACCTTAGACACTGGCAAAAAACTGAGGTGCTCCCGGATGGGAGGGGCTTATATAGGGGAGGGTACTTCCGGTTTTGGAAGTTGCCAGTGCCAGCACCTGACGGTATCTATATAACCCATTAGTAATGACTATGTCGCTCTGTGTCCCGTGATGTACGAGAAAGAAAACAGGATCCAGCGCAGCAAGAAAAAAGCCGTACCCAGAAGTACAAAATACACAACATGCACACAATATAATCCAGCGCTCATGGAACATACATTATTAACTATTGAAAACTCTTGAAGAATTGATAAAAAAGCTTAGTCCATTTATTAATCACAATAAAGAGAGGGATCCAATCCCAAATGTGCAGAGGGCAAATGAATCTTAACTCTCCAGTTGCCAGTGGTGACAAACTTGTTAAACTTGCAGTGACATCCGTGGAGCAAGGAGGGGTTAAAAAACTCAAAACAAAGCCTGTGGCATGATCTCTGTGTGAGCACAGTACCTTGAATGATGGACAACAGGCAGACCAGCGTGTGGAGGGCCCTCCAACCCAAAAGGATGCAGAGCCAGGATCGTAGCAAGGCTGGGACAGAAGGAATCACACACAGAGTTTCAAGAGTTTTCAATAGTTAATAATGTATGTTCCATGAGCGCTGGATTATATTGTGTGTTTGTTGCACACTGCACACTGACTTTGCAGTTAGAGAAAGGGTTTGCCTTTTCAATTTTGTTTGTTGATGCACTTTAATTAATTTAATTAAAAAAAAAATCGAATCGAATCGTAAATCGAGTTTTTTATAAAAAAAATCGCAGATATTTTTGTGGGGGAAAATCGCCCAGCCCTATATCTCTAATATTCTCAAATGGTGCCTTCTGAAGCACCGAGAGGACCAGGTTCAAGTCCCACGGAGGTAGCGGAGGAAGGACCGGAGGAGCCACATGTCCAACCCCCTGCACAAATGTACTCACGAGAGAGTGAGTCGCCAGGGGTCGCTGAAAAAAGACAGCCAGGGCAGATATCTGTCCCTTAATCGTACTTAAGGCAAGCCTTTGGTCCACCCCATGCTGTAAAAACAGCAGGATTCTGGAAACCAAATAATTATGCGGATGCCATTTCATTTCCTCACACATGGAGATGTAGGCCTTCCAAGTGCGGTGATAAACCTTCCTAGAGGATGGTTTCCGAGCATTTCTCATAGTAGAGATTACTGAATCTGACAGGCCCAGGTCTCTCAGTACCTGGTTCTCAATAGCCATGCCGTTAAAGCCAGTGACCGTAAAGCAGGATGGAGTATGGGACCTTGCAGGTCCTCCCATAGTGGTAGGCGCCAGGGGACGTCTGTTACCAGATGTACTACATCGGCGTACCAAGGACGCTGAGGCGAAGCAGATGGGGAAAAAGCTTTAAGGGAGGGAAGGCATAGATTAGCCGATACTGACCCCACGATGCCACCAACGCGTCCGTTGCGTCTGCCCATGGGTCCCTTGACCGGGCCACAAACCTCAATACCTTCCGATTGAGTCGGGAAGCCAGAAGATCTACGTCTGGCGTCCCTTATCTTTGGCAGAGGAGCTGGAACACCTCCGGGTGTAAGGACCATTCTCCCTTGTCCAGCATTTGGCGACTCAGGTAGTCAGCCTGCCAGTTTTCCACACCCGGAATGTACACAGCCGACAGTGCCAGTACGCTCCTCTCTGCCCACTTCAGGATGTGAGCGACCTCCGATACTGCAGCTGAGCTTCTTGTTCCTCCTTGATGATTGACATATGCCACTGCTGTGGCGTTGTCTGACTGGATCCTGACTGGACGCCCTTGCAGCCTCTGAGACCATCTGAAAAGGCACAGCCTGATCGCCCGGATTTCCAGGACATTGATCGGCAGGCAGGATTCCTGTGGGGTCCAGTGACCTTGCGCCGACTGAACACCCCAGACTCCCCCCCACCTGTAAGGCTGGCGTCCGTCGTGATCACTATCCAGTAAACCGGAAGAAATGACTTCCCGGCCAGAAGAGCCGGTGCTGTCAGCCACCATACCAGGGATCTCCTGACTAGGTGGCTTACTCTGAGGAATCCAGAATCAACCCCAGGTACACTAGGCGTTGAGTCGGCACCAATACTGACTTTTGCGTGTTTAGTATCCAACCACAGTCTCGAAGAGTCTGACAGGTAATGGACACGCTTACCTCTAATTCTGAGCTTGAAGGGGCCTTAAGAAGAAGGTCGTCTAAGTAGCCCACGATAGCAATACCCCGCTGTCTTAGAAGTGCCAGAATCAGAGCGAGCACCTTGGTGAACGTCCTGGGTGCTGAAGCAAGGCCAAACGGGAGGGCCACAAACTGATAGTGGTTCTTTCCGATTGCAAATCACAGAAACCTCTGGTGTCCGGAGTATATGGGAACATGCAGGTATGCGTGCTTGATGTCCAAGGAGGCCAGAAAGTCACCTGGATGGAGGGCAGTGACTACAGATCGAACCGACTCCATCCGAAATCTTTGTACCTTCACAAAGCAATTGAGGGCCCTGAGATCCAAGATTGGACGAACCCCATCCTTCTTCGGCACAACAGATTTGAGTAAAAACCCTGACCCCGTTCCTGTTTTGGAACTGGAATGACTAGCCCGCGTTCCAGCAGACCCTGGACCACCCCATACAGGGCCTCCCGACGGGTTGGTAGTAGCTGGAGGTTGGAGGTGACGAATCTGTCCTGTGGACAAGAGAGAAATTCTATCTTGTAGCCTGAGGAGATTACTTCGCAAACCCACCTGTCGGAGACTAGAGCTGTCCACTGAGTCGCGAATTTGCGAAGACGTCCCCCCACCCGAGAGCTGGGTTGGGGCGGACCTTCATGCGGATGCAGATTTGTCGGCAGACTTGTTGGGTTTGCGGGACCAAGGACGCTTTTGTCCTTGGGCAGGCGCTTTGTCAGCCTGGGGTGTTTTCCCTGTCACCCTAGGGGGACGGAAAAAAAACGCTTGCGTGCAGTAAAGGAGGGCCCTTGCCCTTGGTGTGGCCCCTTACCCTTGTTAGTTTGAGGAAGCAAAGTGCTTTTACCTCCTGTGGCATCCTTGATGATGTCATCCAGAGAGGCCCCAAAAAGTCTGTCGCCCTTAAAGAGCAGATCCAACAGGGCCTTCTTTAGCCAGATCAGGCGGCGTATTGCTACTGCATTAACCAAAGCTTTAGACAGAGGGGAATAGTATCCATGTCTGACTCGCAGACAAACTTAAGGCCCTGGACCAACTGGTCGGCCAAATTTATCTCATCAGGAGGAGCATCTTGCTTCTTTAACCCCTGGAGTAGCAATTTTGCCCATTCAGTAAGACACTAGGGCCCCCGCCAATGCCGGGCGTACTGCCGAGCCTACCACTGAGTATAGGTGGCGAGCGAGTGCTTCAGCCTTGTTATCCACAGGGTCCTGAAAACAGGAGCCCCTTCTACTGGAATTGTGGTAGCTCTATTAAGGCTGGACACCGGAGAGTGGTCCACTATAGGGGGAGAGGTCCATTTCTTCAGAAAACTCTCCTCAAAGGAGTACCGTACCGCAAACCTCTTTGGGGCTGTAAAGACCCTCAGTAGGTTCTCCCATTCCTTGTATAGGAGTTTATCAAAATAAAAGACACACAAGGGAACACCTTAGCAGTGCGGGCAGGTTTACGAAACCCAAAGGGGACCGGAGTCTCTGCTGCTTCTGCAGTATTTTCCAATTTTAGCGTATCCCACACTGCAGTAATAAGGTCAGATACCAAAGCCTTCTCGCGTACTGACCTGGACTTGGAGTCATCCTCACTGTCCGATCGGTCATGGTCTGCAGTCTCTGATGCGTCAGAATCTGGGCCATGAGCCGTAGCTGGACCTGGTTCTGCATCAGAATTATCCCCAGAAGATTGCATAGGACGGGAGCGTTTACTACCCCCTGTATTCCTGTGTGCTGCTTCCACCCTGGCAGCAAAAGCCTCTAGGATTGCCGACATAGCGCCCATAGACACCTCAGGGGCACCAGCTGCTAAATCTGGTGTTTCAGGGGAGAAAACATCTGGCTCAGATGCCATGCTGACCACGCGCTGACACCCACAGGGCTCCAGGCAAGATATCAATAGGCCACCCTCCTGTGCGGCAGAGATGCTGGGTCACCCAGACGACTCACCACCCTTGGATCGGTACCGCTATGCTGCCGTGTGCTGCCCCTGTGATGCTATCCCATCGCTGCTGTGTCGGTCTGCTTCTTTTATCAGCGCTTCCTGTGTGAATTTTTCGTGCCAGTGTAATGCACCCTAGAGGCCGGAGACTCTCGCGAAATGGCCACCAAACGGCTGTATGGAAGATAATGTGGGCTCTAAGAAAATGGCCTCCGAGCCGAAGATAGAGGCCAAAAGCAGCCGTAGACCACAAAAAGATGGCCGCCGAACCGCGGTATATACATACAGCGTGAATCATAAGAAATATGGCCGCCGATCAGTCGATAGAGGCCAAGCGGGTGTGAACTACAAGAAAATGGCGCAGAGCGGCGATATATAACTATAGGCCGAAACTACAGGAAAATGGCCGCCGGGTAGTCACTAGAGGCCGAAACAGGCATGGACCACTGCAAAATGGCCGCCGACAGCATGGAGGGGGAAGCACATACAGGTAAGCAGAATGACATTCTCTTTTAAATGTTAGTTACAGCCAGTCCCGCTCCAGTGGAACCCCTTAGGTGACCCCCAGCACCCAGCAACCTTAGCTAGAAGCCCAGGGAGGAGGGAAAGGCAGGGAGAGAGGGAAGAAAGGGGCCACAACCACTTACTCTCCAGGAATGTCCAGCCAAATCACCCAGCCGAGGCAGGGGAGTTTACTTACCTATCCTGCATGTATCATGCTGGAAGACATTCCAAACAGATCATCGTCCGTGCACGGAAGGTGACTGTTGGCCAGGCATGCTGTGATTGGACCCTAGGGGACGATCATATGTATGTCCTGGAGAGCGAGGCTCACCGGACAGGCTGCTGCGACTCGGCCGTAAGGTCAGCCGAAGCTGAGCGGTCCGATGCAGGTCCTGGAGCGTAGGCTCACCGGCCACCCGTGGAGCGACGGGCATGTCGTGGAAAACCCAGCGCATAGCTAGGGTCGGCACACGCTCGATGGCTGAAACTGGGGAGACTACAAGGATCGAGGATCCAGCCTGTCACCCAGTCGGCAGTTGATCGAAGATCGCAGGAAACAAAAAAAAATAAAACATTTAGCAAAATATATTTTTCCCCCGGACCAATGGACCTGAAGGGAGCCATGTCCTACTCCTTGCTAGACAGAAAAAAAACTGATCTGCGAGATGCAGAGTGAGGGGATATACCCAAAGGGTCCGCCCCCTGGGCGGTACTGTAGAAGGTGTGATGCAACACTTTACAAGTTTTCTGCCTAGTCACTCCTAATTAACGGATAATACCCACTATGTCAATAGAGAAGCTGTGTCGGTCCATGAACGAAAGAGTAATATATATAATGTTTGGAGGTTCTAAGTAACTTTCTACCAAAAAGTACAAATTTATACTTTGAAACAAAAAGTCCACTTGAAGACCAGAAAAGGCCTGGTCTTCAAGTATAGAAAAAGGGGGACGCCCAGTGGGCATTTTGAGACTTTGAATGAGGTTATATCAAAGATGTGCCTCCATCCCGTATTCGGGTAATGAAAAGAAACACATTGGGACTTTGAATGAAGCGGTGCACTGGTGGGGGTAAAAAATTAAATTAAACAGGTAGTGTTGCATATGTGTATTAAGTAATAAATAACATATCAAGGTAGCATGTACATAAGCACATAGCATGACCAAAATACATCCATAAACAAATGTTGGTATAGTAACACACAGCAATACATATATACATGTAAACACATAAAAGCTGAGCAGCACATGACAAGTCTTCAAGTATTGTCTTTGGTATGCTGTCAGGACAAGTTGAGGAATATTGTGGTATATAGTTTTAAAATCACTAACCATACCAGTTACACTTTAAGCCCTTCCTTTGTAATGCGTTGATTAAGGTTAGGGATATGGATGAGAACCGCCCACACCTAAAATGATTCCGCTATTGAGATTTCATGGAAAGTACAGAAGTTGGGGTTCTTGCTCCATTTTGGGTTTAGAAAGTCACATGGGTAAATGGGGTGCTATGCCTAGAATTCCAATGTCTTTGCAAGGATCCAGCCAGGATGCTGATTTCTCCCCAAGAGCAAATTGCTAAGGGCAAATGGGGTGGTGTTTTTCCTGAAGGGATTGAAAGAACCAAATGAGATTTCTCCATCCTGTAAGAAACCCGATAGACCACTTTTGGGATAAATTAGAGCGAGACTGTAAGCCAAGCCTTCTCATCCAACATCAGTGCCTGACCTCACAAATGCGCTTCTGGAAGGATGTTCATACAATCCCATAGACACACTCCTAAACTTTGTGGACAGCCTTCCCAGAAGAGAAGCTGTTATAGCTGCAAAGGGTGGACCCACTCAATATTGAACCCTACGGACTAATACTGGGATGCCATTAAAGCTGCACCTGTGTGCACCTGCTCTTCCCTGGTGCACCAGTATCCAGCTGACCTGCATCCAGCTGACCTGCATCCCCAGCACTCCAGCCGGCTCCAGCCTCTCTTGGTGGTCATCATCTCTAGTCTCAGAGAACCCAGCAGGCACTCATACCTCACTGTGCTCCTATGGTCACTGTCTCAACCCCAGTGATCCTGGAACCAGGGCTGTATGACAGGTCTCCGTCTGCACGTCAGGCTCATCTCCAAGGTATGTGTCAGACACTTTAATATAATAATTTTTACTGAAAATAATTAAGTTCTCTTAAACCGTAATAACTGTACTTTCTGAAGAATTACCAAAATAAATGGGCGTGTGAAAGGGGCCTTCCTCAAATGTACAATCAGTTACATACTTTGAATGTAAAAATAAACTACATTATGTTCCAAAGGTGTTTTATGCTTAGAATGTATAATCTCATTAGTAATCATTGGACAGATATACATTTGCTATAGGGTTTATACGGTCAGTCTATGTAGAACGTGTACTGGAGTGGGCTCCCCAGGATACAGCGAAGTCACGAACAAGGAAAACAACTCCACCACCAGCTCTTGTTAAAACTAAATTTTACTTAGACGCGGTATTGAACCCAACCGCCAATTCTGGGAACATACAATAAATTTACAGACACCCAGCCCGAAGGCTGAGACCCTTATGCTGCACAGCGCGGCGCCCTACGTAGGATGCAGGAGAAAGATAAAGTAATTTGCCTACTGGTGGGCACAACCAAACCGCCACACCTTACCTGTTATTACCCTAAGAACAACACAAGAATAACTGTATGGGTGTGTGGTGCGGGTTAGCCTGCGGTGCAGCACAACAGTTTACAAACTTACAAAGTTCTACCGTATTTCCCCCTCCCTTAACTGGTGTTGTATCATGCGTCTGCATGTTCCTCCTGAGCACAACGCCATTCTATCTTGAGTTCATAGAAAGTTCATCAGCTCTCCAATTGTGAAGTGTCACTTTAGGTTATGGAGTCCCTGTAGTGAACAGTAGCAACACTTGTGGCCTGACACAAACAGAGACCCTACTAACTATCTACAGGCCTTGTCTCAGTCTCTAGGCGCCAACAAAGTAATGGGGTGCGTGCACGATCTTACCGACCTGGGTCTGCTCTGCATCTGCTGGTGACTCTGACCGGCACAAAATTTCTCTCCAACAAATATGTGGTCCCGCAGTGTATATTGTTTTGTTCCTCAGCTCTCATCCGTCTTCCTGCAAGCAATTACTCATTCCTCTGGACAGGATCAGGATCTTGGACACAAGTAACTTCACTCAGCTGCAGTTCTGGTCACTGAAGTCTGTTTCCACACCTGGATGTTGTAGGAGTCTCTGCACACAGTCCTCAGAGCAAACTCCTTCTCAAAATGGCAGCCTGCTCGCTACGCACTCTCTCTCTCTCTCTCTTGAATCTCTGTCCAAACAGCCCGTTATACTACAGTTCTGCTCTCACTTTCTTTCCTGTGTGGCACAGCACTGATTTGTGTACAGCGCCTCCATGGCTACAGCCCGTTATCTGTGTCAAGAAAAACCAGCGGCATCTTGTGGCCAAACAGCAGAATGACAGATAAATATTTGATTTTAAACAAACAGTGTTCAGACAATGAGAACTGCTTCCCATCTTACATCTACACCGTACAGGTCACAACCCTTTTAGACAACACCCACAATACTCCCAACATCAAGAACTGTGCTGTTTTATAGGAAAGCTGGTTAGAAAATATTAAAGAAACAAAAAAAAATCTTCAGAAAGATGATAGTTAGGGGAGAAGGAGAAGATGTATTTTATCAGGGCTGATTAAAGTACTCTATAGAAAAGATGTGTTCACTCAGTTTTGGGCAAAAGGTTGCCATCATCCTGATTATTATATCCAAAAAGGTGAAATTTCTCTTTTTTATACTTTTATACGGCAACCACCTTGACTACCTTTGTTTTATGTAAATATATAAATTAATATAAATGTTATTTTAATAGTTTAAAAGAGGCCTCCATGGGGCTCCAACATGTTAAATGCATCCATTTAGTCATACAACATTATGGCACAAAGTTTGTTTTCAACAGCGGTGATACCCAATACCTTATGATACTGTAAACCGCATATGATTCACTAACAGACTCGGCATGGAAAGGGACACCCAACGCGTTTCAAAAATATCTTCATCAGTGATATTTATCGCAACCCTGAAACATAGAAAGAACTACAAATACATTTTAATTACATAAGTCAATATCTTCAAAAATAATTACAAATGTACTAACATACAACTTGACTGTATCAACGCTTAAGAATCTGCCCAGGACACTCCTACACCCAGGAGACCATGAGACACCCACCAAATGAGACCACATAAAATAAAGGAGAAACTTAGGCCGCTGGACACGATATGTATCCTTGGAAACCTTCAATAAAATGTATATTTTTATATAAAACAAAGGTAGTAGAGGTGGTTGCTGTATAAAAGTCCTAAAAAAAGAGGAATTTCAAATTTTTAGATTAACGTAACCTTAGGGTTCATAAGACGTCCTTCACACTGGACTCCTGTGTTTAGCTTTTATAAATGCAGAAGAAATTATCTGGAAAGTACAAACAACTTTTATACCTCCCAGATCACTTTTTTCTATGTTTAGATGTTGCTGCTTTAAAGCTGCCTTTAGGAGGTGTTTAACTGCATTTGCATGTGTTTAGCTGCATTTAGAGTTTATAATTGGATCCTATATGCACGGAGATCTATTTTCTCTAAACACAGCTAAACTAACCGCACCTGCATATTAACCACTTAAGGACCACCAGCCGCAGATATACTGCGGCAGTGCGGCTCTATTGCGCAAAACTACGTACCTGTATGTTGTTTTGTGTAATAGTTACTGTGGGCTCAGTGTGCCACCTGTGGTGCGCGCGCCCACGGCACGAAGCGGGAGCCAATGCACGTGGCCTGCTGCTGCGATGTCTGCAGGCCACCCACGATCGCTCCACAGAGAGGCAGAACGGGGATCTGCCTGTTTAAACAAGGCAGGTCCCCGTTCTGACAGGGAAGTACAGACAGATAGTCTGTTCCTAGTAATCAGGAACAGCGATCTCTGTGTTGTCCCTGTCAGTCTGTCTCCCACACAGCTAGAACACACACGGAGGGAACACATTTAACCCTTTGATCGCCCTTGGTGTTAACCCCTTGCCTGCCGGTGTCATTTATACAGGGATCAGTGCATTTTTTTAGCACTGATCACTGTATTGGTGTCACTGGTCCCCAGAAAGTATCACTTATGGTCAGATTTGTTCGCTGCAATGTCGCAGTCCTGCAAAAAAAAAAAAAAACACACGCTGATCTCCGCCATCACCAGTAAAAACAAAATCCATAAATCTATCCCCTATTTTGTAGATGCTATAACTTTTGCGCAAACCAATCAATATACGCTTATTGGGATTTTTTTTTACCAAAAATATGTAGCAGAATACATATCGGCCTAAACTGATGAATACAATTTTTTTTTACATTTGTTTTGGATGTGTATTATAGCAAAAAAAAAAAAAAAAAAATTCAAAATTGTCGGTCTTTTTTGGTTTATAGAGCAAAAATTAAAAAAAACGCAGAGGTGATCAAATATCACCAAAAAAATGCTCTATTTGTGGGAAAAAAAGGACATAAAAATTATTTGGGTACAACGTCGCACGCCCATGCAATTGTCAGTTAAAGTAACGCAGTGCCATATCGCAAAAAATGGCCTGTCATTAAGGGGGTAAATCCTTCCTGTCCTTAATTGGTTAACACCGGTTTGACAGTGTAATATATTTTTTTACTTTTTAGGCTGCTTTAACTGAAAAAAAAAATACATATGGAAGCTCTTCCTTTTGATCTGCAGATGAATGAACAAAAGTAGATACAAATTCCATTTTATCCATCATATCTGATGGATAAAAACAGCCCATTTTTTTGCAGCAACAGCTTCTACAGCTGCTGTATTTACACAGCAAATCCCAGCTTTCATTTTGACAGCTGAGAATTGACAGCAAGTGGGAGGTGGGGAGTGGCAATGGGACAGAAGGACAGGGCATACTACATATGCCCTGTGTAATTTTGATAAAGTTTTTTGGGGCATGTGTATCAGTCCCAGCATACACAGCTAGTTAATGCAAACTGCAGAATTAAAAAGAACAACACCCTTTAAAATTACATTAACATGTTAAAGCTTATATAATATTATAGTGAATGGGTTTAGATCAACATTCATTGTTTGCAGTCAGAACTATCTCTAGTGGCAATCCCTTTTGTCTTTCCACACCCTTCTCCTGTAGCTGCATTATCTTTTTTTTTTTCTTGTTTTAACTTAAGCCTGGTACACACAATGAGATTATTGGGCAAGTGATCAGCCAGTTTTTTTTTTTTTTTCTTTGCATGCTAGTCTCCATATCAAAAATGAAAATGTTACTAAAGTTACAAAAATTTTCATAGGGCAGAATAATAGTTTGGAAGTGAGGGCATGTACTGTATTGGTATTGTATTTTCAGGCGAAAACTGTACCGATAAAATGAAAATCTGGTATTTTATGAGAAAATATTTCTTGTTTATCCCTTTGGATAATTTCAGACGAAAGCTGTGAACTAACAATCAGATTATTGTGTGATAGCTTTGAAATCTGTATTTTCGTACCATTTTCTCATTTATTCATTTATACAGGGAGCCAAATAACAATGTCATAAAAGGAGCCAGGTGGATAAATCAATCTCATATCCTTATGTTCTATTTAATTGCTGAATATAAATTAATGCATACCCATATCCTACTGACTCCCTCTTCCCAAAATAATATCCACTCGAGGAAGGAGGGATCAAATGAGACACCTAGTCAAATCGCAGTAGTCAACGAGATGGTGACTGGGGGAGGGCATGTAAACACATATCCCTCCCCTCTTGTCTCCTCCCCTCGTAGTTTTCTCCCATATCTGAGCTAAGGACGACGCTATCCCATAGCCCTTCTTATTGACTATCGTCTCATAATGCGCCATTTCCTACTTTTTAGTTACAGTCTATTTCCACTCCCTGTACTATATCCCCCCCTTCCCCCAAAAAAACACCCCCACCCCATCATCTCCCTCTCTCTCCCATCCCCTACTCTCCATCTGCTGACCTCCTCCGAGGCTATAACACTACTCCACGGTGACCACATTTTTAAATAAATCTATTTTTTTTCCTATTAGTCCATATTAGGTCTTCCATTCTGTTCACTTCTTCCATTTTTTGAAGCCACATGTTCACCGTAGGGGGTTGTTTCTGTTTCCATTTTAATGGTATACATGCTTTAGCAGCATTCACTAAATGACACAGAATTGAGTTCCTATATGTATCCAATGGAATCCGATAGATGCAGAAGAAAAAACTCTGGCCCTTCCGGTATCTCTGCCTCACAAAATTTTTGAATAATTCCACAAACTTCCCTCCAGAATCCCCTAACCCTGGAACAGGACCAAAAAATATGTACCAGAGTACCCTGTTCTGTCTGGCATCTCCAGCATATCTGTAACATGTGGGAAACATCTATGGAGTCTCTCCGGAGTTCTGTACCATTGTGATATTATTTTATAATTTGTTTCATGTATTTTGGTACATGTAGCTGTCTTAAATATAGATTGTATCCACAGTTGCCACATTTTATTGAATTTTTCTGTATTCTCCTGTGATGTAGCCCTGATCCCCTCCATACCTCTGAGTAGATGTATCTAGAGAGAAACGTGAATGAACAATATCTCTCCTTATTTTTATTTCCCTTCCTTCTATTCCCTTTCATTTCTATAATTATACCTTCTTCTATGGGCTTCTCCCTGAGGTCCACAAAGTTTTACTTTTGTTCCTTTCTTTTTGAGATTAAATAATCAATTTTTTCTACAAATATTCAGAGTATTTCTAAATAGACTATCGATGCAATGATCGGTTAATTACGAAGCCACTTCAATGGTTTTATTATTAAAATACTCTACTATTGAACTCAATTATACAATGTTATACTTTTATATGATACTTATGTACAAATGCTAGTATGATTGTACAAATGTTATTATTAATTATTAATAAAAGCTTTATGGTTTAAAAAAAATAAATAGATTGTATCATTTAAATTTTTTGAGATTTCTGGAAAGTCCTCCCCAAGTCTGTTTCCCATTTATGAAAGAAGGGTAACTGATAATTCTCAGGTGGTTTAATCAGTAACACATACGTTTTAGATATTGTATGCTTAGATCGGTTCTTTTTCCATACATTGTTTCTCAAATGGTGTTACGCTGCGATCCAGAAGGCATGGTGCAGCTATAGTATTTAAAAAGTGTCTTAATTGTGCAGCTTGCCAGAACTCTAATTGGAAAGGTCCATTCCTATTTATCAGTTCCTGTATTGTTGGCCATTTACCAAGGGTCCTAAAATTTGAGGCCTGAAACAAGCCTCTTTCCGATAATACCGCAAACGGTCCCCTTTGTATGCCCAGTATAAATTGAGGATTACCTAATATAGGCATTAGTGGGGAATTGTATGTAGATATTTTATCCCTAGAAAAAAGATTGTAACATGCTCGCAGTGTAGGCCCTATGGTTGGATCTTTCTTAATATTAGCCGAGATATTTCTATAACACCAAGGGGCTCTAATTAATAATTCCCTGCATTGTGCTTGTTCTAAATTCGGCCAAATTTTCATATTTCTATGTCGACACCAATCTAATACACGCCCTAGATGGATAGCTTGGTAGTACTTATATACATCAGGGACCGCCAACCCTCCATACTGTTTTGGTAGGAATAATAATGTCCTCTTAATCCTTGGTTTTTTACCTGCCCAAATAAATTTCATAAATAATGTTTTAATTTTTCTAAAAAAGGTTCTTGGAATTTCAATTGGGAGTGCCTGGAGAAGGTACAATATTTTGGGTAAAACCTTAAATTATATTACTTCTTCCAAACCAGAAAAACATTCCCCTATGCCATTTCTCCAGTAGTCCGCGCACTTTACTTAGTATTGGCTGGAAGTTTAATTCATAAATTTTGGACGTATTTACTGCAATATTAGTCCCCAAGTATTTCAACCCTTGGTCTAGTTTTAATTCCCCTAATATCCTTATTTAACCGTATTCTACACAAAAAGGGCTCTAAGATTAATGCAAATATCAAAGGGGACAATGGGCAACCTTGCCTTGTCCCGTTTGTTATCTCAAAAGATGGGGAGACTACCCCATTCACTTTCACTTGGGCTGTGGGACCCTTATACATGCTAGCAATCCATTTAATCATTCTCTCTACTAATTTAGTAGTCTGTGTCATATGCATCAAATTCACAGCCTTGATCGTATTGTCCCTTGCTTCTCTTGTAGGTATAAATCCCACTTGGTCTTGATGTACCAATAAGGGGAGTTGTTGTTGTAACCTAAGAGCTATTATTTTAGTATATATTTTAAGATCGGCATTTAATAAAGATATTGGCCTGTAAATTAGGGTGACCAGACATCCCCGGTTTCTGGGGACAGTCCCCGGATTGAGGACACTGTCCTCGGGCCAAGTCTGTCCCCGGTTTTGTCCCCGGATTGGATTTGAACAGGGTCTGGGGCAATTTCAAAGACAGTCAGTGCAGAATAAAAAAAAAAAATCTGAATTGCTCCGCCGCTCCTACTAGCTTAGGGGGGGTGTATTTTTTTCCATTATCTGCACCCCGTTTCTGATGATCATGTGCTGGTCGGAGCAGAGGGAATATTTCTTCAATTTCTGGTGCATGCCCATTCAGCCCCGCTCGCATGTTCTTCTGCCTTGGCTCAAGTCCCGGCTAGCCGCCTGCCTGGTTATCTCCTTGCCTTCCCTGGCGGAGTGATCTTCCTCCACTCCCCACCCAGTAGTAGCCGGGGCCTAGAGAGTAAGACTTGACGGGCTGTGAGGCGGGCGGCGGCGGCAACGGGCAGAGAGTCGCTGATTGCCGCCATTACTAGTAAAAAAATAAATATGTCCCCGGATTTCATTTTAAAAATCTGGTCACCTTACTGTAACTGCTAAACTACTTGGGATCCTTACCCTCTTTTGGTATCACCGATATCATGGCTTTTACTGTCTCTGGATGGAAGAAGGCTGTATTTCCCATTTCATTAAACATTTTGACCATAAAAGGTCCCAGCTCGTCGATAAGTGACCTATAATATTGCACTGTAAATCCGTCTGGTCCTGGTGCTTTTCTGGCTTTTGCCAGTTTTATTGCGTTCTGGACTTCTAAAGTTATTGGCGATTCCAACTCCTCACCGACTGCTGATGTCAGACTCGGCATTCCACTTGATTTGAAATATTCCTCCATCTCTGCTTGGTCTGGCTCTCCCAATCTCAAATTGTACAGTGAGGAGTAGTAATTGCCAAACTCTTCCACGATTTGTCCAGGTAATTGAGCTTCTGTTCTATCTTTTTTTTTTAAACCTAGGATATATAGTCTATGTCCCGTAACGCTCTTGCCAATTGCCTGCCACATTTGTTACCTGATTCATAGCTACATTTACGCCCTATCTGTAATGCCATTTTTGCTCTATATTGTAATAGCTCCGTTACTTGTCTGCGTGTTTTTAATATATCTAATTCTACTTCTGTAGTCTGAGAATGCTTATGTCGTGCCTCTAAGTTTAGAATTTTTCCTAATAGCCCAATTAGCTTAGATTCTCTCTCTTTCTTGATCCTGGCTCCATGTTTGATCATTACTCCTCGTATTACAGCTTTATGTGTTTTCCAAATTACTCCCAGTGTACTTTCTGAATTATCATTCGTCTGAAAGAACCATGTCACCTCTTTCTGAATATCCTCCATCACCATAGGGTCTTGGAGGAGACTTTCATTGAGTTTCCACATCATTGGGGTTGAATGGTTTCTCTCTGACAGACTATACTTCAGAAAGATCGGTGCATGACCTGACCAAGTTATCATACCAATGGTGGTTTCCTTAACTGAATGTAGTTGTTTGTGAGGGATAAAAAAAAAAAACATCTATTTGTAAATTTACTCTATGTGGATTAGAAAAGTAAGAGAAATCTCTCTCCTTTGGATGAAATAACCACCATATATCCACCACTTTTGCTTCTATTAATGCCTTTGTAATCCCCTTCCTTATTTTAGGTAATACAGATGATGTCCCTGAGGAGGTATCCTCACTAGGGATTAGCGGAATATTCTGGTCTCCCCCCCAGAATCAACTGCCCCTCCATAAACTCCATCAGTTTCCCCAGAATATTTTTTACAAATGCATCTTGCTGTACATTGGGGGCATAGTATGACGCGAGCGTCACTCTTATCCCTCCAATTGTTCCTTTAATAAACAGATATCTTCCTTCTGCATCTATCAAAGAGCCTCCATGAACCCAGGCCACCCAAATAGATATCAAGATCGATACACCTTTCATTTTAGAATCTGGATTGATTGCATGGTACACCACCGAGTAGTCTCTATTTCTTATTAAGGAGGGTTTATCTTCTCTAAGATGGGTTTCTTGAATACAGGCAATGTCAATGTGCTGTCTCCTGAGATCCTGTAATAACATCCTAAGTTTTTCGGGGGTATTTAATCCCCTTACATTAAATGACATAATTAAAAGAGATTCCATTGTCTCTTATTCCTCCCCCACCTCCTAATAGAGGAGTCAACCAGAGAGGAGCACTGGGAAGGTGGAGAGGAGAGGAAAGAAACACGAGGAGAAGAAAAAAAAAAAAAACACGAACCCCTTAAACAAATAAACTCCCCTTAAACCCTACCTTCCCCCCTCCCTACCTATCTATGAGCTCCGCGGAGGGCAGTTTATTATGACCTCCTAGGGGCTCTTAAAGCTATTCTTGCTTTTTATTCACTCAGTTCCTGATCCATCGATCTCTTGAGTGTTGACATATTGGGGGGCCTAGGTTGAGCACGGCTGCTCCAGGCTTAGCATTCTGAGCAAGTTCCACCAATTTATAAAACAAAAAAACTTTATCTTATGAATAGCATATACTTTTCTCCAGTATGGCTCTTTAAGGAAAAAAAATAAAAGGGGGAGAGGAAGAGACCCCCATTCCAAATTATCTTATCTTCCCATCTACCTTCCTGTATTTCATATATCATTTCCCCCCCCCCTCCCCTCCATTCCTACTTCCTCTCCTTTATTCATTTCACCAAATTCTTAATGCATCGCTATATCTTTTTTTTTTTTTCACACACACACACACACACACACTTCTACATTTTAAAATTACATGTTACCATTTCCTCCTTCCTACCCATTCCCCCTCCCCCTTCTCCCTCCCTCCTTATTCTTTATCCATATGTTTCACACCTATCCTCCTTTCGTTATACCATGGTACTATACATCATATTACTCAGAGAAAAGACCCTAATATTATTCAAATTTTAACTTAATAAAGGTGGGGGAGAGGGGAGGGGTTAGCCCTTTATATGTGACCCCTCCTAAAAAAAAAAACTGCAAAAAAGGTTGCAAAAATTGTGTTATTCCAAATTTCCCTCCCCTATTCCTCTTCTCCCCCCTTGTGTGTATACTTCCCACCCGTGTTAGTTCCCCTATATAATCCCCCCACCCCTCTTTTCCATCTATTTACCTTCTCTAAGTATTATAGGAGAGAGCCTCTCCAATATACTTCTAAAAAAAAAAACAACACACCATTTGTCCACCCCATTCTTAGTGTTATAGGAGAGAGCTTCTCCACTATGCTCTCAAAAAGGAAAAAAAAAATATTTTCCACCCTAGTCTATTACACCTTTACTCCCTTATGTGGTGCATAATATAAAGTGAGATAACACATGCCCACTATTATTAACCCCCCTCCCTTTCTCCTCCTCCTAAACTCAATTTTTAATCTTTAATCTTTAGTAGATTAATTATCAGGGTTTTATAATATAAGTAATAACTAACAAATATCGGATAGCATAATTTCGTCTTCTGTTTTCAACTTCTCTACTAAACATTAATAGTCCTTTTTGTTAGTACAGGTCCTGGTCATGTAATTCCTGACCATATAGCTACAACTTATATCCTTTTCAGTTCCATTTATTGATTAATTAGTTTGGGTACCAGTGTCCCTTATTAAAAAAAAAAAAAAAAAAGGAGGCAGGACGGGTAGACATTATTCTACAGATGCTTTCCCAAAAAAATAAAAGGTTTCAAGGAGAATGTTTTCCCAGGAAAAAAATTTAATAAAAATTACAAAGCGGTTTATTTATTTTCCAAAGGATATGGGGGGAAATAAGGGGGGGGGTGCATAAACACCAACCAGAGTTCAGCTTTGGGGACCTCCTTTGTCCTAGTATTTCTTGCAATTCTTTATAGTTATCTTTCCCTCTCCCCCCTTCTCCTCTCTCCTCTAGAGACAGTTTTGAATGTCTTGATATTATTGTCCTGATATTATCATATTACCATGATGAGTAGGGATGAGCTCGGTGTTCGAGTCGAACATACGTTCGACTCGAACATCGGCTGTTCGCTCGTTCGATGAAGATCGAACGATTTGGGCCGTTCGCGCCGAATTTGAGTGACACGAACGGTCCACAATACACTGCGCCATCGCAGTGCAATCCCGGCGCTGTGATTGGCCAAGCATGCACTGTGACCCCGCATTCTTGGCCAATCACAGCGCCGGCAGCTAGGAGAGCCATAATTGGCCACAGGCAGGTTGCCTGTGGCCAATTATAGCTCAGGGGGTTTAGCAAACGCCCCACACTATAAAAGACCGCCAGCGCGGCGGCCTTGTGTAGTGTGTTCCGGTGCAGGGAAAGAGAAGGATAGGCAGGGACAGTGCCATTGTGCTATTCTTTGCTAAACCTTGTGTGTAGGGAGAGAGAAGGATAGGCAGGGAGAGTGTCAGCGATATTCTTTGCTAAACCTTGTGTGCAGGGAGAGAGAAGGATAGGCAGGGAGAGTGTCAGTGTCATATTCTTTGCTAAACCTTGTGTGTAGGGAGAGAGAAGGATAGGCAGGGAGAGTGTCAGTGTCATATTCTTTGCTAAACCTTGTGTGCAGGGAGAGAGAAGGATAGGCAGGGAGAGTGTCAGTGTCATATTCTTTGCTAAACCTTGTGTGCAGGGAGAGAGAAGGATAGGCAGGGGACAGTGTCAGTGTCATTGTTGCTAAGCCTCCTGCACAGTATACACCTGAAGCTAGCCCTTATTGCTGTGTTTTCCTGGTGTGTTACACTAACAGGCATTTGCAGCACTTACAGCGGGCGTAGTGTGCCTCCTGCACATTATACACATGAAGCTAGCCTGTATTGCTGTGTTTTCCTGGTGTGTTACACTAACAGGCATTTGCAGCACTTACAGCGGGCGTAGTGTGCTTCCTGCTAAATATACACCTGAAGCTAGCCCGTATTGCTGTGTTTTCCTGGTGTGTTACACTAACAGGCATTTTCAGCACTTACAGCGGGCGTAGTGTGCTTCCTGCTAAATATACACCTGAAGCTAGCCCTTATTGCTGTGTTTTCCTGGTGTGTTACACTAACAGGCATTTGCAGCACTTACAGCGGGCGGAGTGTGCCTCCTGCACATTATACACCTGAAGCTAGCCCTTATTGCTCAAGCTTTTTTTCTTTTGTGTTACACTAACAGGCATTTGCAGCACTTACAGCGGGCGTAGTGTGCTTCCGGCAAAATAAACACCTGAATCTAGCCCTTATTGCTGTTTTTTCCTGTTGTGTAACACAGGCAGTCATCTGCAGCACTTACAGCGGGCGTTGTGCTTCCTGCAAGATATACACCTGAAGCTACCCCTTATTGCTGGTTTTCCCATCTCCCTGCAGGCCATTAGAATGTCTGGAAAGCAAACAAAGAGAGGCAGACAGTCAGGAGCCAATAAAAGAGGGCAAGCAGGCTCTGTGTCTAGAGACAACAGTGCTGGTCGTGGACGCAGTGCATCGTCATCAGCACGTGGCCATGGGACACGCTTGTCCTTCTTTTCGGCAGCTGGACGTGTTGAGCCACATCATGCCGAAGACTTGGTAGAGTGGATGACCAAGCCCTCCTCATCCTCCTCATCCTCTCACCCAGGCTCAGGGTACTGGCAAAGAAGCTGCTAAAGCGTCCTCTTCCCTGGTATCAATGTCATCATCAGTCACTCCTTCCCTAGACCCACCATGTCTTCCTGAGGAGTCCCCCGAACTGTTTGAGCACAGTGTTGGGTACATGCTCCAGGAGGATTCCCAGCGTTTCGAAGGGTCTGATGATGATACCCAGCTAGAGGAAGGCAGTAGCGTGAGAGCAGAGAGAGGGGATGCTCAAGAAGGACACCAATCTGGCAGTCATGTTCCAGCAGCTGCAGCATACTGCCAGATTGGCTCCAGTGATGAGGAGGGAGGGGATGATGAGGTCACTGACTCCACGTGGGTGCCTAATAGGAGAGAGGAGGAGGAGGAGGCACATCTCCAATGAGGCAGGATGCCCTCCGTGGGCCAGCGTAAGGGCAGCACACCGACTGAATCACACCGCAGAGCTCCGCCTGTGCAGGGCGCTGCCACTGCCCGTTATAGGGACTTTACCTTTCTTTCACGGCCCATTGGGTCACTCTTTTGGCAGCTGGGAAGGATGCAGGACAAGGTGCAGTAGTGTTGGAGGTTGTTCCGCCGCCACGCCTCCAAAATGCTACTACTGTTTGTGACACACCTCTCTCCTCCACCCCCTCCTCTTCTTCTTCCTCCATGGCCTCTTCCTGTGCTTTGTCCTCGGAACCAGCGGTGCTCCGTAGGCGTTCAAGGGGCTACGCAAGTACGCAGGCAAAAATATGCCATGCCGTGCTTGCGCTGGTGTGTTTGGGGGACAGGAGCCACACTGGGGCAGAGATTCTGTCTGCTCTGCAGGGGCAGGCCGAGAGGTGGTTGACGCCACGCCAGCTTAAGCCAGGAATGGTGGTTTGCGACAATGGCACCAACCTCCTCTCCGCCCTCCGACAGGGACAACTGACCCATGTGCCCTGTGTGGCTCACGTCCTTAACCTGGTGGTGCAGCGGTTCTTGGGCAGGTACCCGGTCTTACAGGATGTCCTGAGGCAGGCCAGGAAAGTCTGTGTGCATTTCCGCAGATTTTATAATGCCAGTGCTCGCCTGGCTGAGCTGCAAAAGGAGTTGAACCTGCCCAAGAACCGCCTTATATGTGACATGCCCACTAGGTGGAACTCAACGTTGGCCATGCTGCAGCGGCTGCACACGCAGCAGAGGGCCATCAATGAGTACCTGTGCGACTACGGCACCAGGACAGGGTCAGGGGAGCTCGGGTCTTTTTCACCACGCCAGTGGGGCATGATCAGGGATGCATGCACTGTCCTGGCACCATTTGAGGAGGCCAGGAGGATGGTGAGCAGTGACAGTGCATGCATCAGTGACACTGTACCTCTTGTCCACCTGTTGGAGCACACGCTGCGTGGAATAATGGACAGGGCACTTGAGGCAGAACAGAGGCAGGAAGAGGACTTCCTTGCCTCTCAAGGCCCCCTTTACCCAGACACTGTTCCTTCTGTCCTACCATCGCACAGGAAGAGGAGGAGGAGGATTGTGTCAGCATGGAGGTGGAGCCTGGCACTCAGCAGCATCAACAGCAACAGTCTTTTAGGGATGATTTACAGTCCCAAGAAACCCGTGGACTTGTACGTGGCTGGGAGGAGGTGGCTGCGGATCATGTCGTCCTTAGTGACCAAGAGGACTCTGGACCTAATGCCTCAGCTAACCTACGCTGCATGGCCTCCCTGATCCTGCAAAGTCTGCGGAAGGATCCTCATATTCTTTTGATTAAGGAGAGGGACCATTACTGGCTGGCCACTCTCCTTGATCCACGGTACAAGGCTAAGGTTGCGGACCTTATCTTACCGTCGCAGAGGGAGCAGAGGATGAGAAAACTCCGGGAGGCCTTGCAGAAAAGGTCTGTGCAACGCGTTCCCAGAGACTGGGAGGTTACAAACTCCTGGTCTGGGACAACGAGTTACTGAGGCTTCGTGCAAGATCCAAAGACAAAAACAAAAATTGCCGCTCAAGGACATTTTCAAGGTGTTTGTGTGTTTTTTTTAAACATTTTTTTACGCTTTCTTTGTGAAATGGTAGGGGTACAATGTACCCCTTACCAATTCACATAGGGGGGGGCGGGATCTGGGGGTCCCCTTTGTTAAAGGGGTCTTCCAGATTCCGATAAGCCCCCCGCCCGCAGACCCCCACAACCACCGGACAAGGGTTGTGGGGATGAGGCCCTTGTCCCCATCAACATGGGGACATCCTCCCCATGTTGAGGGCATGTGGCCTGGTACGGTTCAGGAGGGAGGGGGGGCCGCTCTCTCGTCCCCCCCTTTTCCCCTGCGGCCGGCCAGGTTGCGTGCTCGGATAAGGGGTCTGGTATGGATCTTTAGGGGGACTCCACGTCATTTTTTTTTTAAATTTGGGGTGGAGTTCCCTTTAAAATCCATGCCAGATCTGAAGGGCCTGGAATGGATATGTGGGGGAACCCCACGTCAATTTTTTTTTAAATTTGCGGCAGGGTTCCCCTTAATATCCATTCCAGACCTGAAGGGCCTGGTAATTGAATTCTGGGGAACCCCCACGCTTTTTTTTATTTTTATCAATGACTTTTGTATGTATTGCCGGGAGCCGACAATTCATTAATAGCCGCGAGTCAGTTTTAAAAGACTTTTTTTCTTTCAAAAATGACATTTTTTGCAGGGACAGTTCTAAGCACGGGAAACATGCGCCACTTCACATGCATATCATACACACCCCCCAGGTACGAAATTTAAAGGAATATTTCACTTTTATTTTTTCATTTTAAGCATTATTAAAATGACTGCTCCCGAAAAAACGGCCGTTTTTAAAACTTTTTTTTGCATTGATACATGTCCCCTGGGGCAGGACCCCGGTCCCCAAACACTTTTTAGGACAATAACTTGCATATCAGCCTTTATAATTAACACTTTAGATTTCGAACGTTCGAGTCCATTGTATTTAATAGGGTTCTAAAGTTTACACGAACATTTTGTCTGTTCGCAGGTTCTGGTGCGAACCGAACAGGGGGGTGTTCGGCTCATCCCTGGTACTAAGCAGTACCTAGTTATTTTAGTGCAAATGTGCATGAATTATGTTACTAAGCAGTAACTATAAAACTTCTAGGTGAGTCCAGAAAAATAACTGTCCTTCTTTAAAAATAAAAGGAAGGGAAGGATTGGTAATGTCAATCGTGCATTAAAACAAATATAATCCCGGAATAAGAAGGAATCCCTTATTGGCGTGCTGTGATTGGTGCTGGATTGTGGGTGATACAAATAGCTTCGTGCTTTTCACACTGTGACTCCTTTAGCATATGGGTGGCCCCTTACCTCACTGCTGTGAAGTTACAGCATTTGTATATAATAAAGCCTTTTGTCCGACCTCCTCCTGTTCAAACGATCCTTTTACCACCTTGGCTGGGGTCCTGCCTGGTTCTATGTAGGGTGTATGGGGGAGGGGGGATCGCGGTTCCTATAGAGGCTCCACAGGATGGTGTGCATGTAGTAATGGGGAAGAGCGAAGGAATCCCAAATAGTGTGATATTGTTTTTATAAAAACATTTTATTCACATGATTTTTAAAAGTACTCACATTAAAAAGTTCAGAGCAGGGTACATCAGATACGAGCGCCGAGCTCATCCGCGTCACCTCCGGTGCTTGCACTTCCCTACGCGTGTCGTCACTGGTCACGTGACTTCATCAGGGGATAAGAAACAAGCTATGGAGATGTCTTTTATATTGCTGTTTGTTTGCATTGCGGCGGCCATTTTCCCGGAGAATAGTCACAGAAAGTGTATGGCGGCCATTTTCTTGTGGATTTGTTTACTACTATGGGCGCGACCATTTTGTTGGTTTGATATGGAAAAAAAGCAAAAAATAAAACTGAAAGGATAGTGACATCCTTTGTTATATAGACGGTGAACGAAATTAATGTCTGACTAAGATTTAAAATATTAAAAATCTCAGTAAAAGGGCATTAAGAACCGATTAGTTAAAATATGTATAAAATGGGAAAAAATAAATAAATTTAATAGTCCCAGTACCGGAAATGACACGGACAGAAAAAACTTGGCATTTATTGTATTATACAACCAAATGAATACAGACAAGAGATAATTTATATCAAATTGTGTATAAACAGAGAGGATTAAGAACCTATTAAAAAATGGCTATATAATGCAGGAAGGTTAAAATTGTTTTATCCGGGTGGTAAAAAAAGGGGGGGGGCGGTAAAACCTGCAATTGTGAAATTATTCAAAAAAATTACTAAGAGAAAGTTTAGACCTAATATATATATTGCAAGTATTAAAGAGAAGGGTAAGCGGTAAAGGAGAAAAAGGGGGCGGTAAAATTGCCGATTAGTAAAATTACTTAAAAATCACTTAAAAAGCAGTTTAAGTCAAATTCTACATTAAGCCCCCTGGTTACAAAAGTATCTAAAAGGAATATCCATTTGGATTCCATTTGGCTGAGTGTTCTTACTTTGTGTCCCCCTCTCCAGTGTTTCTTGTAAGGTTCAAGTCCCCAAAATTTTAAATGGGTTGGATCTTTGTTATGGTGTAACAGGAAGTGTTTGGACACGTTATGCTTGTCAAAACCATTTTGAATATTTTGTACGTGTTCTTTTATTCTAAGTCTTAACAGTCTTTTTGTGCGTCCTACATACTGTAATCCGCAACTACATTCAAGCATATATACAGCCCCTTCTGTGTTGCAGCATACAAATTCTTTTATGTCATGTGTACTTCCTGTGCTGTTTGCAGTGAACTTTTTTTTTTTCTCGTTGGTTTTTTTTGTTCTTGTGCAGGCATAGCAACGTTTGCACGAAAAAAAACCTTTCCTGTGAAAAAAGTGACGTTTTTATTTGGGGGATCTGGTATGTTTTTCACAAGTTTGTCCCGAAGGGTTGGGGCTCGTCTGTATATGAAATTGGGGTTCTTTGGTAATATTTCATATAATTGAGTATCTGTTAATAGAACGCTCCAGTGTTTTTTTATGATTTGTTCCACTTTTTTATGTTGTATGTTGTGGTCCAGGATGATGGGAACTCTATCCATAATCTGTTCTCGCTTGTTGTTTTCCTTTAATAGGTCCCCCCGGTTAATTTCTGCCACAGTTTTTATGTTTTCTTCAATTGCTTTAGTATTATAACCCTTTTTGATAAATCTATTCCCTATGTGTTTTGCCTGGACTTCAAATATATCTATTTGTGTACAATTGCGTCTTAATCTCATAAGTTGTCCTTTTGGTATGTTGCACAGCCAGTTTTTATGGTGGCAGCTTTCGATGGGTAAGTAGCTGTTTCTATCTACATTTTTGAATGTTGTGATGACTTGGTTTTCTTGGATAATATCCAGGTCTAAAAACGTGATGATCTTATCACTAATGTCCCAGGTTAGTTTTATATTTCTATCATTTTGGTTAAGATTTTCTAGGAAGAGCACTAGTCCTTGTTTTTCTCCTTTCCATAAAATAAAAATGTCATCAATGTAGCGTCTATAGATGATTAGCTCATTAGGGATCTCTGAGAACACCATTTCTTCTTCCCATTTTGCCATAAAAAGTCCTGCAACACTTGGGGCAAATTTAGCTCCCATAGCTACTCCTGTGCATTGGAAGTAGTAGTCTCTATTGTACCAGAAGTAGTTGTTTTTAAGGCAGAAATCTAGACCTTTCACTAGATATTTGCGTTGTACACATGGTAGGCTAGTGTGCTTTCTAAGTCCCCATTTTACAGCCTCACATGCTCTGTGGTGTGGGATGATTGTATAAAGGGAAGAGACGTCTGCTGTAGCCATTATCCAAGGTTTATTAATTACTGGGATGTTTTCCAAAATCTGTAACATTTCTTTTGTGTCTTTTAAGTAGGCCCGGGTTGTTTGTACTGCCGGTTGCAGATAATGATCAATATATTGCCCCATTCTAGTTGTAAGGGAATCTATCCCATTTACTATAGGTCTGAAAGGTGGCTTGGTGCTATCTTTATGTATTTTTGGTACACAATATATTATTGGAGTGCGACATGACTCGGGGATTAAATATTTCGCTTCTTTTTTATTAAACATTTCCTTTTTCAAGCCCAGATGCACAACTTGTTCTAGAGCCTTTCTACATTTGAACATTGGGTTACCCAAAAGTTTGATATAAGTATTTTCATCTTGAAGTAATGCGTTCATGTTCTCATGATATTGATCCTTGGTAAAGATTACTATGCCTCCCCCTTTATCCGCCGGTCGGATTACCAGGTCTTTCCTTTTTGTTAGTTGGTTTATGCCACTCTTGATGTGTCTTGGTTCTTCTTTTTTATGTACTTTTAGTTCCATTAGATCTTTTACAACCAACTTTTTGAAGACTTCTATATATTTATTGTTTTTCACTGACCCACACCTGGATCTCTTTAGTAGCGCGGACTCAATTTCTATACACACCCACCAAGAGTAACTGTGAGGGCTTACAGTGTTGTTGCACCAGCACCACCATCAAAGGCCCAATTTTTCCTACCACTGTTCAACAATGGCATGTAATTACAATTCCTGATATAATAGTTGACAGCAAGGCGTTCCAACGCCCACCAAGAGTAACTGTGAGTGCTTACAGTGTTGTGCCAACACCAACACCTAAGGGGTCAATTTCTGCAGAGTATATACGGCAGGCCCATACTTTCAAACATCCAACTTACAAACGACTCCTACTTGCAAATGGAAGGAGACAACAGGAAGTGAGAGGAAATCTACCCCTAGGAAGGGAAATTCTCTCCTGTAAGAGTTAATATGGGAAAAAGGTGTCTCCTCTCTACTGATGCTTTATCACCAATTCTTGTTTCAATAAAAACCCCACTTTTCAAAAACAGTTGTCATTGGGACGGAAAGTGAGGTGAAATGTTCTGAACAGGGGCACAGACAGCAAAACAAATGTTACAGGGGTGATAACCCTTCCCTATGTTTTCCAAAAAGCTTAAAAATAGTTTTTTTGGCTGGAGATACACTTAAACAATGTACGTGTTCAAAATTACAAACAGATTCTACTTATGAACAAACCTACAGTCCCTGTCTTGTTTGCACCGCCTGTATACTGCTGTTCAGAGTATATAGGGCCTTTTTTACTTTGTGTGCGGGGTTCCCCTTAATATCCATACAAGACCCAAAGGGGCTGGTAATGGGCTGGGGTAGGGGGGGGGGGGGGGCTGATGGGGTAGCCATGCCATTTTTCTCAAAGATTTTCATCCATATTACCGGGACCAGACATGACATTAAAGCCGCAAGCAGTTTTAAATGGCTTTTTTTCCTTTAGAAATGTCATTTTGTGCAGGGACAGTTCTAAACACGGGAAACACATGCCACTTCACAGGCATACTTTAGACACCCCCCAGGTACGATATTTAAAGGAATATTTCACTTTTTTTTCACTGTATGCAACATTAAAATGACTGCTCCCGAAAAACGGCCGTTTTTAAAACTTTTTTTTGCATTGATACATGTTCCCTGGGGCAGAACCCGGGTCCCCAAACCCTTTTTAGGACAATAACATGCATATTAGCCGTTATAATTAGCACTTTAGATTTTGAACATTCGCGTCCATTGTATTTAATAGGGTTCTAAAGTTCGCGCAAACTTTCGGTCCGTTCGCAGGTTCTGGTGCGAACCGAACCCGAGGGTGTTCGGCTCATCCCTAATGATGAGTAGTAAATCTGCTCGCTACTTTATCTGCACAGTTTTATCAGCTTTAACTTCTCTCTGGTTCTTTAACTGTGGTAATGGTACTCTCCAATTTGGTACTGGGAACGGTTCAACCCTTAAAAAGGATTGCAATACAAACGTTGCCGAGTCCTTTTTTATTACCACCGCCAGGGGGTACCTCCAGCGATATGTCCCCCTCTCGCCGTACACAATCCAATATATTCCGCATCATAGCTCTGCGCTTCAGTGTGGCTCGGGAGAGGTCAGGTAAAATTTTCACTGTTGCCCCCCCCATTTCAACAGAGCCTATCTCCCATGCCCTTCTCAGCAGGGTCTCTGTGTGCATACCTGTGTAGGTGGCATATTATGTCCCGTGGTCTTTGGGGATCTGTTGATTTAGGGCCCAAAGCCCTGTGTACCCTGTCCATGTCCATATTAAATCGGGACTTTACCCTCTAATATTATGTGAAATATTTTCATTACCTTCTCCTGGAGGTTTTCTTGTTCTGGATCTTCTGGGACCCCCCGGAGCCTTAGATTGCAACGACGGCTGCGGTCCCCCAGCTCTTCAATCTGAAGCTGCATATCCGAGACTGTTTCCAAATACGCCTCTTTCTTTTTCCAGCGTTTCCACCCTCTCCTCCAGAGAGACTGCTCTTTCCTCCCCTATTGCGAGGCGCTCTGTCACAGTCTTAATCTCTATATAGACCTGCTGCATAGTGTACTTCTTCCACTCTGGATATGAGGGCTTCTATATCTGCCTTTATAGGTAGTGCCTCCAAGTCCACTCTCATGGATAGAGCCTGTATTAGCGCCCTCAGATCTTGCTCCATTTCTCTCTGGACGGGTACACTTCCCGTGCTGTCTGTTCCGGCACTGGCTCTGATATCCCGGATGCTCTCCTTCCTCCCCTGTTCTCCACTTCCTCCCTGTTCACTCTCAACAGTTCCGCTCTCAGGGGTTCCGCGTCTGTCTTTCGTTCCCGTGATACCGGGAAAAAAGACTTTATGTCTGATTGTGCCTCACTGCTCACCGCTGCCTTACAGGAGGTCCTGGTTACCCGCTGTTTGGCTGTGCTGTGTTTAGCTGTGCTCATAACGGCTGTTCTCCGGCTAAGAAAATGCCATTCCACTGCTCTCAATCAGGTGGAGCGCTCAGAGCTCAAAAGTTGTGCGTCCTCACACAGCCATGCTCAGACCACACACAGTCCCAGCATACACAGCTAGTTAATGCAAACTGCAGAATTAAAAAGAATAACACCCTTCAAAATTACATTAACATGTTAAAGCTTATATAATATTATAGTGATTTGGTTTAGATCAACATTAATTGTTTGCAGAGTCAGAACTATCTCTAGTGGCAATCCCTTTTCTCTTTAACACCCTTCTCCTGTAGCTGCATTATCTTTTTTTTTTCTTGTTTTGACTTAAGCCTGGTACACACAATGAGATTAATGAGTGATCAGCCAGTTTTTTTTTTTTTTTTTGCATGTTAGTCTCCATATCAAAAATGAAAATATTACTAAAGTTACAAAAATTCTCAAAGGGCAGAATAATAGTTCGAAAGTGATGTCATGTATTGTATTGGTGTTATAGTTTCAGGCGAAAACTGTACCGATAAAATGAAAATCTGGTATTTTATGAGAAAAAGTTTGTTTATCCCTTTGGATAATTTCAGACGAAAGCTGTGAACTAACGATCAGATTATTGTGTGATAGCTTTGAAATCTGTATTTTTCATACCATTTTCTGATCGTGTACTAGGCTTTATCTTTCTTGTTGAGGGATGTAATCCTCTTCTTAGCCTAGGTCTTCAAATGGGTTTCTGAGGTCTTCAGTTCAGAATGAAATTAAAATATCTTCATTGCTGTCAGGTCACCTGAAGCCATGTGACAGATGCACACCGTTGGGATCAGGAGTGCACCGCTAAAGTAGTGATCCCTATGGCTGACTGCTGCGGATGGAACTCTGGGTGGTTAAGGAAGGCAGGTCCACTGGAGCACTAACAGGGATCCCACAGGGAGCTAGAGCCTAAGATTCCCCAGGGCGCGCAGTCTAAGATCCAGCAGGTGCTCACCAGAGCCTCTAGTGGTGAGGATGGACTAGGCTGCAACAGGATCCAGGTCGCAGCCCCCAGAGTCCCCCAGCTCACGCTCATAGTAGGCTATAGAGGATAGAGGGGAAGCAGCAGCTCAGGATAAAAGATAGTGAGGGGATAAGCCAAAGGTCGGGGCAACTAGCAAACAAGGATAAACAAAGGACACGCCAAAGGTCAAGGTCACAAGCAGACAGGGATATTCGAGAACAAGCCAAGATCGGTAAAACAGAGACAGACGTAGCACACGGCAAGCAGGAACCCAAACACACAATAGCTTAACAAACAACATTGATCAGCACGGCCGGCTTGCAGTGCACAGGTTAATATAGTGTTCCCTGATAGGGCCTGGGGTGGAGCCATGCTTAGAGGAGAGATTACTTAAGCAGCCAGGTGAGAGTGGCTGGCCTCTAAAGCAGGACACATGGAGGAGAGGTAAGCTGAGAGACAAACATTACTGCATAACCATGACAATTGCAGTATACATAGTTTTAAAACTGTAATTCGCAAAATAACTGCAGCTAATCTGTCAGCTAGCATTCGGCCGAATATTTTCAGATTATTATCAATGACTGAAATTGGGCAATAATTTTGTGGGATGGAATGATCTTTATTTGCTTTGGGAAAAAGGGACATGTTTGCTAGGAGCATTTCTGATGGGAATTGGTTTCCTTGTAGGATATGGTTATATAATTTTGTAAGGTGTGGGGTTAATGTGGAGGCAAATTTTTTATAATAGGATGTGGAGTATCCATCAGGGCCTGGAGCTGTGGAGGTTTTTAACAAGCTTATTCTATTAATTTCTATCTCTGAGCAAGGAGCGTTGAGCATCTCTATTTGTTGGTTAGATAGAATGGGTAGTGTAATATCATTAAGCCAGTTCAGGGGAGATTTTTTAGGTGAGGATAAATCCAGACCAAACAGGATTCATCCCGAACAGAGACATAACGGATAACATAAGACTGACTACAAATATTATTCAAGACTCTAACCTACACTCTAAATCTACACTCCTACTCAGTCTTGATATCCACAAAGCCTTCGACAGCGTTAGCTGGTCATACTTACACACATTACTCCCTAGATACGGCATACATTTTTACATGTTTTCAAAACCCTCTACCATAACCTCCAAACACGCATCAAACTCCCCGGCAACAATTCTGACTTTTTCCCTCTGAGCAAGGGCACCAGGCAGGGATGCCCACTTTCCTCGCTCCTCTTTGCCCTGGCAATAGAACCCCTTGCCTGTGCGATCAGAAACACAGATATCAAAGAGGCGGTCAACTAAGCCTCTATGCGGATGACGTCCTTCTCTTTTTAACAGATCCCTTCATCTCCCTACCGAATCTGACCAAAACACTAGACATTTTTCATGACCTGACTGGCTTAAGTGTAAACTTGTCTAAATGCTCGGCCCTACCCATTAATATCCCATCAGCCTTAACAACAACACTCGAAGACAAATTTCCATTTAATTGGTGCACGGATTCATTTAGATACCTAGGAATCCATATTACGCCCTCATACAAATCACTATTTCATGCAAATTAACCACCAATATTTAATAACATCAAAGGTATTGTAAGGTACCTGTGATATGTAGTGTCTGAAGTGGAGCTGGTGTGCTGAGGATTCAGGCAAAAACATAGTCAGGCAGATTAGGTTGGCAACGGATCATCCAAAGCGGTACACGAGCTGGCGGTGAAGTACAAAATCAGCAGGCTAGAGAGTAGTCAGGAATCTAGGCAGAAGTTCAACACGATAATCAAGGTCACAACACCCAGGGAGTCAGTCCACACAAACGGGCGCTGAGAGATAGGAAGTGCTGCTATTTATGGGCTGCTTTGATTGTAAATTGTCCACAGCTGGCAGCAGGTGGGGCTAGTGAGTCCAAGGTAATGCTTAATACTGAGAGGACATTTCCATAACTCCAGAGCTCCTCCATAGCACAACAGGTAAGGCTGCAGCTTTGGCACCAGGAAGATCTCGGTTCAAATACACCCAGGTACATGACAAGTATAATGAAACTATGGTCATCATACCAAATATCATTCCCGGGAAGAATAGTGGCCACGAAAATGGTTATACTACCCAAAGAGCCTTTCCTCTTACATTGCCCAAAAATACGCTAGATTCTCTCCAAAGAGAAATCAATAAATTAATTTGGCAAACCAAGAAACCAAGGTTTAGCTACTCCCTAATGTTTAGGCCCCAACTGAAGGGAGGACTAAATATCCCAAATTTATGGCTACTGTATATTATCTGTCAGCCAGATTCACCCAACTTGCAGAATGGTATGCTCAACAAAAGCCTCCCAAATCCCCTGGCTCCTGTTCGAAGAACAATCAGTCCTCCCTTACCGCCTAAAAGGACTACTCTGGTCCATGGCTATTTTACCACAGAAAATAAGACAGTTTAATATAATTGTAACACATTCCCTACAACTGTGGAACAGACAAGATACCAAATTCAACATGTCTTCAGACAGCCCTCCCCTAGCATCCTTCCTAGGAGACCCTCACTTCACTTCCTTAGATAATAACCAAAACTCATTAGCAATATGGAAACTGCATAATCTAACAAATCTAAAATCACTCACCCATAACAATACATTTTACTCTTTCACTGAACTACAAACAAAATATGACCTTGCACCTAAAGAACATGAAAATTATACAAAGATAAAGCACTTCTACCAAAAATACTACTCACTCACTCTACGTATCCCCTTCTCACAATTCAAACAAATCTGTATCTCCTCCCCACGGGACAAAGGATTAATTTCCAAAATTTATAAAAATTTTAACAAATTCAATATGCCTGAAAAATAACACTCCATGTTACAATGGGAATCAGACCTAAACGTTTCATTCTCCCCTGAACAATGGGATACCATATTTGAAAACCTACACAAATGCACCAAAACTACCACCATCAGAGAATCTGCCACCAAACTGCTTTATAGGTGGTATCTCACCCATGCCAAACTCAACTCATTCTACCCATCAACATCCCCAGTCTGTTTCAGGGGCTGCCCTACACATGGGACTTTATTACATATATTTTGGGATTGCTCCCACCTAAAAAATGTAGCGCCCTCCCATATTGGGGGGCGCTATGCGGAAATGTAGGGGTAGTCTGAGTGGGTAGTTGGGCTCAGACCAATCAATGATTTAATATTGCTCTGCTCTGGGTGTGATACTGCCTGGCAGTAGTGTTCTCCGTTGCCTGTAGGTGGCACTGTCACCACCGGCATAGGTTAAACTACGGGGGGTATCACAGCACCTTGAGTGTCCTCTCTCAGCAGCCGTGCAGTGGGCATGGTCTACCCGCTGTGCATGCAGGGAGAGGGTACAAAAGGGCAGACGCCATTTGGCGTGAGGCGATTCCATGGGGACCCCAAGACGCAAGGGGGGACCTCTGGTCCAGTGAGTGTGCTTCGTGGCCCGCATGGCACGAGGTGCGCAAGTGTGTTTAGGCCTTGGGCACCTTCAGCCCGAGGCCCTGTTGCTGAATCTTGGGCCCAGCTCCGCTGACAAGGGCCTACGCTATAGAGAAGGATCCCAGGCTGCCCGTTTGTAGGGGGCCCATCTTAAGGAAAGGAGTCCAGGGGAGGATCAGTCCCAGGAGATTAGCGACCGTACTGCTGTCTCGGGAAAGAGGCCTGGAACTCGCCTAAAGAGGGATTCATCGTCTCTGATATCCGTGCTCCATCCCGGCTGCTAGGACCGCTCTCATAGGGACTATCCGGGTGAGCAATACCCACTCAGGCTTGAGTGGCGACGAGTATAGATACTGGACTTTAAGTGTTGCGTGCCTGAACCTTCCCCTACGTCTTTCTACTTCCTACTCTCTCTCTCTTCAAGTTGACTCAAAGAAAACCAAAAAGAATAAAGCCTTGCTGATTAGGTTTTACTCATGTGTGAACATTGGCCTTATTCCTGGAGATTTTTTGTTTGCCTAGACAACGGAGCTAAAGGATCCAATCCAGAGAGGTAATTGCTGCAGACCCAAAACAAAACCAGCCAGTCCCTTAAATGGGGGTAAGTGCTACAAAAACATTAGGCACAATGCAAGTCTCATGATTGATCGAATTTCAGACAGAAAGATCCCACTAACACCCCAAATGTGCCTTTCATTCTCCCCCATACAAGATATACCAATAGCCAGTTCTAGACTAATCCACACTCTATTTAGCTCTATCCACTGGACCATCGCTTTCAACTGGCGTTCAGCCAACGTACCATGGCAAACATCAAATTATCAGAGAGAATACACCACACACTATATGACACCATGCATATATACCAAAAAAAATTGACTTTATGGGAAACCTCACATCTGGTGTAATGTCCACTACTGCTATTCTAATTAAGCACATCTACAGATCTTTTCGTGCAAATGTTATATAGATTTACAATCTAATATATGTATTTTCTCATATAATATGTCTTTACTCAGATACAATGTATAATCTAAATGACTCTCTCACTTGTACATCTTTTACCACTGTTAAAATCTTGTACTATGACCTTATCCATAACAAAAAACGTTTGTAAACAAAAAAATTATAAAACTGTAATTGGCCTGTATGTTTTTCTTTTTTGGGGTATAGTCTTATTTTCTTGTTCAAAAAATTTATTTGTGATAATAGAAAAAGTACAACATTTACAAGGAGGGGAGCATGGGGGTTTAAACTTGTATGTATCATGATAGGAGGAACAGGGAAATCAAATGACAAGGAATCAAGGTTCAAGCAAGGATTCATCAAAGCCAATAGGGAGGAAATGAGCAGCCGAAGGTTACCATAGCTTGGTAAACACAGAAACTCTGTCTTGTAGAGTGGCTTCTATCTTACCATGAGTCATGGCCTGCATGACCCTCTTCTTAAATTTAGTAAGGCATAAATTGGGGGTTTTCCAGGCCTTTGCTAACATTTGTTTAGCAGCTGTAGTAACTTGCAGAGGAAGTTTAAATTGCAGCTTAATGAGCTCATAGGTGTCATGGTTATGCAGTAATGTTTGTCTCTCAGCTTACCCCTTCTCCATGTGTTCATCTTAGAGGCCAGCCACTCTCACCTGGCTGCTTAAATAATCTCTCCTCCAAGCATGGCTCCACCCCAGGCCCTATCAGGGAACACTATATCAGGGGTGTCCAAACTTTTTTCAAAGAGGGCCAGATTTCATGAAGTGAACATGTGTGAGGTCCGACCATTTTACCTGACTTTCTTTGAACCATTAAGACCCCTTTCACACTGGGGCGGTTTGCAGGCGCTATTGCGCTAAAAATAGCACCTGCAAACTGACCCTAAACAGTGGCTGCTGTTTCTCCAGTGTGAAAGCCCGAGGGCTTTCTTACTGGAGCGGTGCGCTAGCAGGACTGCTCCAAAAGTCCTGCTAGCAGCATCTTTGGAGCGGTGAGAGGAGCGGTGTGTTTACCGCTCCTCCACCGCTCCTTCCCATTGAAAACAATGGGAAACCGCGGCTATACCGCCGGCAATGCGTCTCTGCAGAGGCTCATTGCCGGCGGTATTAACCCATTTTCGGCTGCTAGTGGGAGTTAAAACTGCACCGCTAGCGCTCGAATACCGCCGCAATTCCGACGGTATAGCGGCGCTATACCGTCAGTGCACCTCCCGCCCCAGTGTGAAAGGGGCCTTAAATGAAATGCAAATTATGAGCTTGGGTGTTTTATGTACTTTTTTTAAATAATATTCTTTCCTTCTGCAGCCAGCCAGCCAGTGACTCTCACTAAAGATGAGCTTGGGTGTTTCATTTACTTTTTTGTAGTGAAGTCTCCTTCAGCCATCCAGCCCTCTCACTGACTGAAAGGAAGGTCGGGCGTGTTTACAAGTAGATGTGCCCGAGCCCGCAAGGAAGATGACAGCGCAGCGCCACCGCCAATCACAGGCACTGTGACATTTCCTCGATCTATGCATCTGCAGTCCGCAGATGCAGAGATCTGGAAATGTCACAGTGCCTGTGATTGGCTCTGCGCGCTGTCAGCTTCATAGCGGCTCTGGCAAATAGACTTGTGAAAATGCCCAGCTACACGCCCCGCTCATCCTAACAATGAGAGCGGCGCTCGGGATTTGTGATGCTGAAGATGAATCCAAAAAATAAATAACACGCTGATGTACTTGGAGGGCCACATTAGAATGTATATGTAAATCCCAAGTGGGGGCCACATCAAACCGGAATGCGGGCTGCAAATGGCCCGCGGGCCGGACTTTGGACATGCCTGCACTTTATTAACCTGTGCACTGCAAGCCAGCCGTGCTGATCAACGTTGTTTGTTAAGCTATTGTGTGTTTGGGTTCCTGCTTGCCGTGTGCTACGTCTGTCTCTGTTTTACCGATCTTGGCTTGTTCTCGACTATCCCTGTCTGCTTGTCACTTTGACCTTTGGCGTGTCCTTTGTTTATCCTTGTCTGCTAGATGCCCCGACCTTTGGCTTATCCCCTCACTATCTATTTTATCCTGAGCTAGCCCTCTGTCCTCTATAGCCCACTGTGAGCGTGAGCTGGGGGGACTTTGGGGGCCGCGACCTGGATCCAGTTGCAGCCCAGTCAATCCTCACCACTAGAGGCTCTGGTAAACACCTGCTGGATCTTAGACTCTGCACCCTGGGGAATCTTAGGCTCTAGCTCCCTGTGGGATCCCTGTTAGTGCTCCAGTGGACCTGCCTTCCTTAACCACCCAGAGTTCCATCCGCAGCAGTCAGCCATAGGGTTCACTACCTTAGCGGTGCACTCCTGACCCCAACGGCGTGCATCTGTCACCTGGCTTCAGGTGACCTGACAGTAGGTAATTGTTAAGGAGTAAAACTATGGGTTCAGGTGTGAGCGGTCGGTCAGAGTATAGATAGGATCCCAAATACTTCAGCGCAAAAAAAGTTTGTACTATGGAAAATGCCCACCAAACCTGGAGATGGGTGCCTGTCTTCCCACAGTTTTTGTAACCATCTCAAAGGTACCTTGAAAGAAGTTTTCAAAGCTGCCACATTTTGAGAGCAGGCTTTGGTTGCTGCCCAGACATCTGTCACCTCCTTTGGTTCTATATGTACACTGAGGTCAGCTGCCCACTTAGGAGCATGAAGGGGGAGGGTGAGGATATATTGTAGTGATCATGTGGAAATACAACCTGGAAATGAGGCCTGGAGTGTGGAAGGCTTTGATAGACATACCCTCGAAAGATGTTAGGTGATCCAAAGATGTTGATATATTTTTATTTTACCTACATTTTTATTCCACTTTAGTGATTACAGAGAGCCATAATGACAGTCAGCAAACTAGCTTTTTCAGAAAGACAGGTTAGCAGCGGTAGCTTCAATGTTTTTTTTTTCAGACCTGGGTTCCATTAACTAGAGCTGGCTGAGCAAAACATGGGGCTAAGGTAAATGTGAGGCTAAATGCAACATTTATTACACTGTGTTGCTAGTCTCTAGAGTCTGTTAAAAGGATAATGCCTGCTCTTTGTGTCTGTAAGAAGCCTATTAGCATAATGACAGCTCTTGGAACTAGTATATATAATGCTAGCATCTTACACGAGGAAAAATAAAATGCTAGACTTGGTGTCTGTAAAACGTACAATGGAACACCAGCCCAAATATCAGTAAATGTCCAACTGTGGAACAAATATCATGCCAGTCTTTTGTGCCACTAAAAGTCTGTCACCCCTATGTCATTAAAAGAACAATGGCAGTCACACTTACTGGAAAATGTAATACGAGACTCTATTTTAATATATTTGTACTGGGAGAAAAGGAGATGGAAAAAAGAAACCAAAGAGGGAGTAGTAAGCAAGGAAGTCAATACATAGTTGTCATGAATAGGAGCACTGGTAAAGACTCCAGTTAGTAAGTCTCCATAGAGAAACAATGTGATCTTTTGGTTACCAACAGTCCTCAGCTCTCCAGTGAAACCACACGCCTAAGCATGCAAGCTTTTAGGATATAATGGGACCTGTCATTCAGCAAGAGGTCCAAAAAAAATCTGATTTTCTTTTGCTTGCTCAAAATGAACACTGCTTAATAAAGAGACCCTGTTGGCATTCAATAAAAAGTTCTAAGGCGCCCTGTAAAAGAAGACATTTTATATTCACCGTTCTGATGGCTGTTGAGCTAAATCTTCACACTCTGGCAGATCTCTGGGTTTAGCTACTATTTGACCTGTTTAGGTACATCAGATAGTGGTGTCCTTTACTGGTCACTGTGGTAATTCCATGAACCCCTACATCACTAATGTGTGCAATGGTAATGTGTACTGGGCACATGAAAAGATATGTGTGGTTGCCATTTTGTTCAGGTCCCAGGTCATTTAGGTCATTTTGGCAGAATTAGAGACAGAGCAGCAGTGACTCCCCCCCACCCTTCAGTTTATACAATCAACAAACCTTTAGCTGCATACCAAACACCCATATCAGTACTTTAGAATTAGCAGAATCTAACCCCAATACAGGTCTCAGTGCCCACAAAAGCCGTCATACTTGCAAGCTTGAGTAAGCAGATATCCTTTCCACTAATTCCCTATCGTAAATGCATTAGCTGGAGTCATTAGTGAATACACATTTCTATATATTTCGTTCTGAACCATCCAAATTTCAGTGTACTTCATAACTTCTGTGATAATACAGTACCACCAGGATAAGGACATATATATCTGTTTCAAATAATCAGCAGCATTTTAAAGGAGAAGTATGTTTTTTTCTTTTTTCCCATATTCATACTTACCTAGGTGGATGCAGCATCGGTCCGATGCTGCATCTGTCCCCCGCCGCCTCTTCACTGAAAACCGAGCCATCGAACGCCACCGATGGCTCGGTTATCTCCTGCTTTGCTCCTCTACGCTCACTGGAGCACTGAGCTGTGGAGGGGCAGGGAGTGGCTGTCTCAGCTTCTCAGCAGCTCGCTGAGAGGCTGAAACTGCCCTCAGTCCAGGCACCTGCCAGATCCAGGCTTTGGGATGATGCGGTACCTGGACTGATCTGTGTGACGTCAGCAGAGTGTGGAATTCAGAGCGCTCTCTGCTGAAAATGGGTCACAGGAGTGAAAAACGAATTGCACTCCTGTGACCCTTAGGAGAAGCCCAGCCAAGCAACACCACATTATTAGATGGTACGGGAGGCCAATGAAACACATTACTTCTCCTAGGTGAAATAGACATCCAACACCCCCTCAAATTTACAGTTTATTCATTTAAAAGGTAATTTCACGGTGGGCAATAACAACGCAGAACTTAAAAGTGGAGTTCCTCCCAAAAGTGTAACTTCTGCTTGAAGCACTCCCCGCTCCCTGACATGCCACATTTGTCATGTCATTTGTCATGTCATTTTTTTTTGGGGTGGGGGGAGTGGGTACTTAGTTTAGAGTGGGACTTCCTGTCCCACTTCCTCCTTCCTGCTCTTGGCCTGCCTAGGCGGCGACCCCTCTCCCCCTAGGAGGCCCCTTCCTCTCTGCAATCTTCTGGGACACATCACAGGTCCCAGATGATTGCCCGACCACTAGCAGAGCGCAGTGCATGCTCGGGCGTGAAGCCGAAAGCTGTCACAGCTGGGTGCCCACAGTGGCTATGACAGCGCCGTCGTAGAGGAGCGACGCTTGCGGTGGCCGCATTGCTGGACTGTGGGACAGGTGAGTGTCTGTTTATTAAAAGTCAGCAGCTACACTTTTTGTAGCTGCTGACTTTTAATAAACGAAAAAACGCGTGGAACTCCGCTTTAAAGAATCCTTGTCCTTTGAAGAATGCTACTATAGTGTAAATATCTGGATATACTTTCCCATTGTGACAGTATGTGTTACAGACGTTTATTCTAAAGTCATATTTGCTATTTCTAATATTGTGAATAATTGATATTTTATGATAAGAAATATCTGGAGGCCATGTAAAGAGTTAATTGCTTGGTTAACTAAAACCCAGTGACATTTACTCTCTGTCTTTTGCCACTTTGATTATGCAAGCTAGATCTTTGTGCAGGGTGAGGCTGAGAGTTTCATTGTCACGTATCCGTGAGCGCGAAGTGTGAGTTTGACCAGCCATTTGTCACAAATTGGTGAAGAGGGCAGTGGTCTGACACCACATCCATCACACTGTGTCCTGTAGTAATCTAGGAGTCAGCAGAAGAAACCAGAATGGCTAGCTGGGGATACCTTATAACACACATCTGGAAGTGCAGAGTTCTGCAAAGAGCAAAAATTCCACTTACTACACACCAGATAGGTCACAATATCTTCTTTTATAGCGTGCCTTGGATTTATATTTATTTTGTTCAGAACAGAGGAGGGCAAACATTAGACTCTCTGTCAAGTTTTTCTTGCCATCTGTGTGTCAGCTTGGGAAATTCACCACTCCTGGTGACAATTGTAACCAAGACGTAATGCAAGGGAAAATCCAACATTTTAAAACTGGAGAAAGAGGTGAAGGTAAATCATCCAATGGGGACAACTGATCCCGTGATGACTATGAAAATTTGTAGTTACTCTCACTTTGGGGATATTGTCTCTCTTTTTTGGTTTCATCTGTAGGATAAGAAGTGAAGGGAAATCTCTCCAGCAGGACACGGACAACAAACTATATCCCGATAGGGCTGTTAACCCTTTCTTTCTCTATTCAAAGCAAAACAAAAATGTTTTTACTATACATACATTTAAAGTGCCTGACACCAGAAGTGGAGAAATTGACAAATCCAACCTAAAACTTGATGTAAATGGTAGACTAATATGTTTTCCCTCAAAAACAATCTCAACTCTGAGCAGCTACACCATATATGCATCATGGTACTCAATTTGATGGCATCTCTAGCTCTAATGCAACACTGTTGTGAATATTTTGTGCATAGTATCAGGGCTTATCCACCATCTGGTTATGAATTTAAAACATCTCTCCTGGGTTGGGCTGGCTATAAATCATATAGACACTGAGCACTGCAACGTGGGGTGCAAATGAGAGCATATTCTAAGATGTAGAATGTAACTACTTGAAGAGCAAAAAGAGAGGGGGCTGAGACTAAAAGTAGAGGTATGTCCCGGCACCATATGATAAGCTAACTTAATTTGGGCTAAAGATTTCCACATAAGCTTTGCCAAAGCTGATATCTGGTACATTATGTATAGGCACAAAGACTTAAAATCTTTTAAGCCTGATAGTGTCATCATAATAGTATTTATATAATTTAGTATTTATTCATTACTAAAACGCTCTCCTTTTAAACACATCACTTCTGTCCTTCAGCACGTTCACTGGCTTCCAGTCAAATATCATATTGCTTTCAAGATTTTGTTACTTACCTTTAAGGTCATTCATAACCCGGCTCCTCCGTACCTTTCTGAAGTCCTGCATATCAACAGACCCTCCAGCACGCTCAGGTCTTCTTCTTCCATTCATCTCAATGTTCCATCCGCCCGCCTGACCACTATGAAATTGAATGTCTTTAGCTGGTCTGCCCCCCAACTTTGGAACACCCTGCCTCCTGACATCCGCAATAATAATTTCCTAGCCATCTTCATATCACGGTCCAAAACTCATCTTTTTAAACTAGCATACTTTGTCTGACTGCATTGATTTGTTTTTGTAATTTAATGGTTATGTAATGTATTTGATTTATTTACTTTTTTGCTTTGTTGTTATCTTCCTAAGGTGACCTTGGGTGTTTTGAAAGGTCCCTATAAATAAAATGTATTATTATTAACCTAATAGCAGACATTTCCTCTGAAGTTTACAGTTGGGTTCACATTAGGTTTTTAGGTTAGGTCTGGGTTAAGGGTTATACATAGGATAAGGGTCAGTGAAAGTAGATTTTTCAGGGTTGTGTTTTTTTTTATTTTTATGGGCTTTACTAATTTATTTGTTTTGGGGTCTAATAAGTGTGTAACTCATGGTAAAAGTCTTCAGGCAAAGAATGAATGCAGAGAAATTTCTGGAGCTAAATAGTAGGGATGAGCCGAACACCCCCGGGTTCGGTTCGCACCAGAACCTTCGAACGGACCGAAAGTTCGCGCGAATTTTCGAACCCTATTCGTTATAATGGACGCGAACGTTCGAAATCAAAATTGCTAATTACAACGGCCAATATGCATGTTAATGTCATAAAACAGGTTTGGGGACCCGGGTCCTGCCCCAGGGGACATATATCAATGCAAAAAGAAATTTTAAAAACTAAAGTTTTTTCGGGAGCAGTCATTTTAATGATGCATAAAGTGAAAAAAAAAAAAGTGAAATTTTCCTTTAAATATGGTACCTGGGGGGTGTCTAAAGTATGCCTGTGAAGTGGCATGTGTTTCCCGTGTTTAGAACTGTCCTTGCACAAAATGACATTTGTAAAGGAAAAAAAGAAGCCATTTAAAACCACTTGCGGCTTTAATGTCATGTCTTGTCCTGGCCGCCATATGGCTGAAAATCCTTGAGAAAAATGGCATGGCTACCCCATCACCCCCCCCCCACCCCAGCCCCTTTGGGTCTTGTATGGATACTAAGGGGGACCCCGCACCCAAAATAAGACCCTATACCTACAACCCTATATACTCTGAACAGCAATATATAGGTGGTGCAAACAAGACATGGACTGTAGGTTTGTTCTTAAGTAGAATCTGAACAGGTACATTATGAAGTGTAGCTACATCCCAAAAAAATCAATTTTTAAGCTTTTTGGAGAACATAGGGAGGGGTTATCACCCCTGTAACATTTGCTGTCTTTGCACATCTGTTCAGAACATGTCACCTCACTTTCCGTCCCAATGACAAATGTTTTTGGAAAAGTGGGGTTTTAATTGAAACAAGGATTGGTGATAAAGCATCAGTAGAGAGGAGATACCTTTTTCCCAAATTAAATCTAACAGGATAGAATTTTCCTTCCTAGGGGTAGATTTCTTCTCACTTCCTGTTTTCTCTTGCCGTTTGCAAGTAGGAGTCGTTTGTAAGTTGGATGTTTGAAAGTAGGGGCCTGCCGTATATACTCTGCAGAAATTTGCCCTATTAGATGTTGGTGTAGCCACAAGACTGGTGGGCACAGGAATGGGCCCTGCTGTGAGTTAATAGATCAAGATTTGTACTTGCATGCACCTGTTGAACCGGGCAGAAAAATTGGGCCTTTGGTGGTGGTGGTGGTGGTGGTGGACGGTGTTGCCACAAGACTGTAAGCCCTCACAGTTACTCTTGGTGGGTGCAGGAATGGGCCCTGCTGTGAGTTATTAGATCAAGATTTGTAATTGCATGCACCTGTTGAACAGGGCAGAAAAATTGGGCCTTTGGTGGTGGTGGTGGTGGTGGACGGTGTTGCCACAAGACTGTAGGCCCTCATAGTTACTCTTGGTGGGCGCAGGAATGGGCCCTGCTGTGAACTATTAGATCAAGATTTGTAATTACACGCCCCTGTTAAACAGGGGCTGAAAAATTGTGCCTTAGGCATTGGTGCTGGTGCCACAACACTGCAACCCCTCACAGATACTGTACTTGGAGCACAGCAGTCACACCTGTTGCGAAGCATCTTTTTAAAAAATTGTAATTACACGCCCCTGTTATACAGGGGCTGAAAAATTGTGCCTTAGGCACTGGTGCTGGTGCCACAACACTGCAACCCCTCACAGATACTGTACTCTGAGCACAGCAATGAGACCTGTTGCAAAGCATTGCCTAAAAATTGTAATTACACGCCCCAACAGGGGCTGAAAAATTGTGCCTTAGGCACTGGTGCTGGTGCCACAACACTGCAACCCCTCACAGATACTGTACTCTGAGCACAGCAGTCACACCTGTTGCGAAGCATCTTTTTAAAAAATTGTAATTACACGCCCCTGTTATACAGGGGCTGAAAAATTGTGCCTTAGGCACTGGTGTGGTGGCATGGATCATTGAGGAGGAGGAAGAGGATAGTCAGTGAACATAACAGGACAGTCACTCAGCATCAGCATAGGCAGTCTTGAAGGGATGTGACATTATAAATTATTCCGTTATATCCGCTTCAGGTGTCTGGTAGCTGGTGGTGATCCAAGACTGATTCATTTTTATGAAGGTCAGTCGATCAACCGAGTCGGTGGACAGGCGCACCCTATGATCGGTGACAAATCCTCCAGCAGCACTGAATGTGCGTTCAGAAAGAACGCTGGATGCAGGACAGGCCAGTAGCTCAATTGCATACTGTGCAAGCTCTGGCCAGTGATCCATCCTCAGGACCCAGTAAGCCAGAGGATTTTCGGTGGGAAAGGTGTCCAAGTCTGACCTTGCCCCTAGGTATTCCTGCACCATGTATATCAGACGCTGGCGATGGTTGCTGGAACCGATCATACCTTGGGGCTGCGGACTAAAAAATTGTCTGAACGCATCGGTCAGACGTCCACCTTCCCCACCGCTCCTTCTGCTACTGACCGAAGCCTCAGCAACTCGTCGTCCAGGACCAGGAGTTTGTAACCTCCCAGTTTCTGGGAACGCGTTGCACAGACCTTTCTGCAAGGCCTCCCTGAGATGTCTCATCCTCTGCTCCCTCTGCGACGGCAAGATAAGGTCCGCAACCTTACCCTTGTACCGTGGATCAAGGAGAGTGGCCAGCCAGTAATGGTCACTCTCCTTGATCCGAAGAACACGAGGATCCTTCCGCAGGCTTTGCAGGATCAGGGAGGCCATGCAGCGTAGGTTAGCTGAGGCATTCGGTCCGGAGTCTTCTGGGTCACTGAGGATGACATGATCGCCAGCCACCTCCTCCCAGCCACGTACAAGTCCACTGGTTTGTTGGGACTGTACATCATCCCTAAAAGACTGCTGCTGCTGATGCTGAGTGCCAGGCTCCACCTCCATGCTCACACAATCCTCCTCCTCCTCCTCCTCCTCCTCCTCTTCCTGTGTGATGGGTGGGACAGAAGGAACATTGTCTGGATAAAGGGGGCCTTGAGAGACAAGGAAGTCCTCCTCTTCCTGCCTCTGTTCTGCCTCAAGTGCCCTGTCCATTATCCCACGCAGCGTATGCTCCAACAGGTGGACAAGAGGTACAGTGTCACTGATGCATGCACTGTCACTGCTCACCATCCTCGTGGCCTCCTCAAATGGTGAGAGGACAGTGCATGCATCCCTGATCATGCTCCACTGGCGTGGGGAAAAAAAGCCAAGCTCCCCTGACCCTGTCCTGGTGCCGTAGTCGCAAAGGTACTCATTGATGGCCCTCTGCTGCGTGTGCAGTCGCTGCAGCATGGCCAACGTTGAGTTCCACCTGGTGGGCATGTCACATATTAGGCGGTTCTTGGGCAGGTTCAGCTCCTTTTGCAGCTCAGTCAGCCGAGCACTGGCATTATAAGATCGGCGGAAATGCACACAGACTTTCCTGGCCTGCCTCAGGACATCCTGTAAGCCTGGGAACCTGCCCAAGAACCGCTGCACCACCAGGTTGAGGACGTGAGCCATACAGGGCACATGGGTGAGCTGCCCCTGTCGCAGGGCGGAGAGGAGGTTGGTGCCATTATCAGAAACGACCATTCCTGGCTTAAGCTGGCGTGGCGTCAACCACCTCTCGGCCTGCCCCTGCAGAGCTGCCAGAACCTCTGGCCCAGTGTGGCTCCTGTCCCCCAAACACACCAGCGCAAGCACGGCATGGCATCTTTTTGCCTGCGTACTCGCGTAGCCCCTTGTACGCCTACGGAGCACCGCTGGTTCCGAGGACAGAGCACTCGAAGAGGACATGGAGGAAGAAGAAGAGGAGGGGGTGGAGGAGAGAGGTGTGTCACAACCAGTAGTAGCATTTTGGAGGCTTGGTGGCGGAACAACCTCCAACACTACTGCACCTTGTCCTGCATCCCTCCCAGCTGCCAATAGAGTGACCCAATGGGCCGTGAAAGAAAGATAACGTCCCTGTCCATGCCTGCTGGACCATGAGTCAGCGGTAATATGCACCTTACCACTGACCGCCCTGTCCAGCGAGGCATGGACATTGCCTTCCACATGCCAGTAGAGAGACGGAATCGCCTTCCGTGAGAAAAAGTGGCGTTTGGGAACCTGCCACTGAGGAACCGCACATTGAACAAACTCACGGAAGGGGGCCGAGTCTATCAACTGAAAAGGCAGCAGTTGAAGTGCTAGCAATTTAGCCAAGCTAGCATTCAACCGCTGGGCATGTGGATGGCTGGGAGTATACTTCTTTCGACGGTCCAGCAGCTGGGGCAGGGAAATTTGCCTGCTACAATCGGACGTCGGTGTACTGCAAGTACTTGGTTGTGACACACCTAATTCTACACCTTCAGTCCTCTCAGAGCAGCTTTCAGAGAGGACTGAAGATATAGTGGGGATGGAGATCCCAGCTGATGAGGAGCAAGGAGAGGTCCGCTTTGTTCTTTGGTGTGGGTCTTTTATGTGTGCTTGCCAACGAGCTGCATGGCAGGTCGACATATGTCTGCTCATGCTTGTGGTGCCCAAGCGGCTGATGTTTTGGCCACGCGAGATACGCTTGAGACAAATATTGCAAATAGCAGTGGTGCGATCTGATGCACTCGTCTCAAAAAAGGCCCACACCAAAGAACTTTTGTGATAACGTGCAGAGGCAGCGCCCTGCACAGGCGGAGCTCTGCGGTGTGGTACAGTTGCTGTGCTGGCCTCTAGCTGGCCTCCAGGGGGCATCCTGCCTCGTTGGACATGTGACGCTGCATCCTCCTCCTCCTCCTCCTCTCTCCCTTCAGGCACCCACGTGGAGTCAGTGACCTCATCATCCCCTCCCTCTTCACCACTAGAGCAAACCTGGCAGTAAGCTGCAGCTGGTGGAACACTACTGCCAGATTGCTGTCCTTCAGCATCCCCTCTCTCTGCGCGCACACTACTGACTTCCTCAAGCTGGGTATCATCATCCGAGCCTTCGAATCGTTGGGCATCCTCCTGGAGCATGTACCCAACACTGTGCTCAAACAGTTCAGGGGACTCCTCAGGAGGACATGGTGGGTCTAGGGAAGGGGTGGCTGATGATGCCATTGAGTACGCGTTGGCAGCTGCTCTGCCAGTACCCTGAGCCTGGGTGAGAGAGGATGAGGAGGATGAGGAGGGCTTGGTCATCCATTCTACCAAGCCTTCGGCATGATGCGGCTCCACATGTCCAGCTGCCGAAAACAAAGACAAGCGTGTCCCATGGCCACGTGCTGATGACGATGCACGACCACGTCCACGGCCAGCACTGTTGTCTCTAGAAACAGAGCCTGCCTGCCCTGTGTTCTTGCCTCGGCACGCTCTGCCTCTCCTTGGCGGTCTTCCAGCCATTGTAGTCGGTAGTGTATATAGTATAAAAAATAGAACTCCTATGTGTGCTCACAACACACTGTAGGTCCTATGGGTGCTGACACTAACACACTATAGGTACTATGTGTGCTGCTGACAAGAAAATATAGGAGCTCTGTTTGCTGCCACTAACACACTAGAAGTCCTATTGGTGCTTCTGAGATGAAAATATAGGAGCTCTGTGTGATGCCACTAACACACTAGAAGTCCTATGGGTGCTGCTGAGAAGAAAATATAGGAGCTCTGTGTGATGCCACTAACACACTAGAAGTCCTATGGGTGCTTCTGAGATGAAAATATAGGAACTCTGTGTGATACCACTAACACACTAGAAGTCCTATGGGTGCTTCTGAGAAGAAAATATAGGAGCTCTGTTTGCTGCCACTAACACACTAGAAGTCCTATGGGTGCTGCTGAGAAGAAAATATAGGAGCTCTGTGTGATGCCACTAACACACTAGAAGTCCTATGGGTGCTTCTGAGATGAAAATATAGGAGCTCTGTGTGATGCCACTAACACACTAGAAGTCCTATGGGTGCTGCTGAGAAGAAAATATAGGAGCTATGTGTGATGCCACTAACACACTAGAAGTCCTATGGGTGCTTCTGAGATGAAAATATAGGAGCTCTGTGTGATGCCACTAACACACTAGAAGTCCTATGGGTGCTGCTGAGAAGAAAATATAGGAGCTCTGTTTGCTGCCACTAACACACTAGAAGTCCTATGGGTGCTGCTGAGAAGAAAATATAGGAGCTCTGTGTGATGCCACTAACACACTAGAAGTCCTATGGGTGCTGCTGAGAAGAAAATATAGGAGCTCTGTTTGCTGCCACTAACACACTAGAAGTCCTATGGGTGCTGCTGAGAAGAAAATATAGGAGCTCTGTGTGATGCCACTAACACACTAGAAGTCCTATGGGTGCTTCTGAGATGAAAATATAGGAGCTCTGTGTGATGCCACTAACACACTAGAAGTCCTATGGGTGCTGCTGAGAAGAAAATATAGGAGCTCTGTGTGATGCCACTAACACACTAGAAGTCCTATGGGTGCTTCTGAGATGAAAATATAGGAACTCTGTGTGATACCACTAACACACTAGAAGTCCTATGGGTGCTTCTGAGAAGAAAATATAGGAGCTCTGTTTGCTGCCACTAACACACTAGAAGTCCTATGGGTGCTGCTGAGAAGAAAATATAGGAGCTCTGTGTGATGCCACTAACACACTAGAAGTCCTATGGGTGCTTCTGAGATGAAAATATAGGAGCTCTGTGTGATGCCACTAACACACTAGAAGTCCTATGGGTGCTGCTGAGAAGAAAATATAGGAGCTATGTGTGATGCCACTAACACACTAGAAGTCCTATGGGTGCTTCTGAGATGAAAATATAGGAGCTCTGTGTGATGCCACTAACACACTAGAAGTCCTATGGGTGCTTCTGAGATGAAAATATAGGAGCTCTGTTTGCTGCCACTAACACACTAGAAGTCCTATGGGTGCTGCTGAGAAGAAAATATAGGAGCTCTGTGTGATGCCACTAACACACTAGAAGTCCTATGGGTGCTTCTGAGATGAAAATATAGGAGCTCTGTGTGATGCCACTAACACACTAGAAGTCCTATGGGTGCTGCTGAGAAGAAAATATAGGAGCTCTGTTTGCTGCCACTAACACACTAGAAGTCCTATGGGTGCTGCTGAGAAGAAAATATAGGAGCTCTGTGTGATGCCACTAACACACTAGAAGTCCTATGGGTGCTGCTGAGAAGAAAATATAGGAGCTCTGTGTGATGCCACTAACACACTAGAAGTCCTATGGGTGCTGCTGAGAAGAAAATATAGGAGCTCTGTTTGCTGCCACTAACACACTAGAAGTCCTATGGGTGCTGCTGAGAAGAAAATATAGGAGCTCTGTGTGATGCCACTAACACACTAGAAGTCCTATGGGTGCTTCTGAGATGAAAATATAGGAACTCTGTGTGATGCCACTAACACATTAGAAGTCCTATGGGTGCTGCTGAGAAGAAAATATAGGAGCTCTGTTTGCTGCCACTAACACACTAGAAGTCCTATGGGTGCTGCTGAGAAGAAAATATAGGAGCTCTGTGTGATGCCACTAACACACTAGAAGTCCTATGGGTGCTGCTGAGAAGAAAATATAGGAGCTCTGTTTGCTGCCACTAACACACTAGAAGTCCTATGGGTGCTGCTGAGAAGAAAATATAGGAGCTCTGTGTGATGCCACTAACACACTAGAAGTCCTATGGGTGCTGCTGAGAAGAAAATATAGGAGCTCTGTTTGCTGCCACTAACACACTAGAAGTCCTATGGGTGCTTCTGAGATGAAAATATAGGAACTCTGTGTGATGCCACTAACACACTAGAAGTCCTATGGGTGCTTCTGAGATGAAAATATAGGAACTCTGTGTGATGCCACTAACACATTAGAAGTCCTATGGGTGCTGCTGAGAAGAAAATATAGGAGCTCTGTTTGCTGCCACTAACACACTAGAAGTCCTATGGGTGCTGCTGAGAAGAAAATATAGGAGCTCTGTGTGATGCCACTAACACACTAGAAGTCCTATGGGTGCTGCTGAGAAGAAAATATAGGAGCTCTGTTTGCTGCCACTAACACACTAGAAGTCCTATGGGTGCTGCTGAGAAGAAAATATAGGAGCTCTGTTTGCTGCCACTAACACACTAGAAGTCCTATGGGTGCTGCTGAGAAGAAAATATAGGAGCTCTGTGTGATGCCACTAACACACTAGAAGTCCTATGGGTGCTGCTGAGAAGAAAATATAGGAGCTCTGTTTGCTGCCACTAACACACTAGAAGTCCTATGGGTGCTGCTGAGAAGAAAATATAGGAGCTCTGTTTGCTGCCACTAACACACTAGAAGTCCTATGGGTGCTGTTGGGGTGCAATGCTGTGCTAACAGCACTGTGGTTGGTACTACTGCAATACTGTACTAACAGTAAGCACGCACCAGACTAATCCCCAGCAGCAGCTAATAACACGCTAACTGTGCAATCAGCAGCAATGAACGATCAATGACTTAGGTAGCAATGGTTTAGCAAAGAAATAGCCAATGGTTTAGCAAAGAAGAGCAAATCTTTCAGTATCAAGCAAAGACAGAATCAGCAGACTGATCTCTCCTAAAGCCGGAACTCATGTGACCGGGGCCGATGGCGTGGCGGCCTTTTAAATGGTGGGGCATGTACTAAAGCCCCTGAGCTGTAATTGGCTACAGGCGTCCTGCCTGTAGCCAATTATTGCTCTCCGAGTTTCGGGCGCTGTGATTGGCCAAGCATGCGGGGTCACAGTGCATGCTTGGCCAATCATCAGCCAGCAATGCACTGCGCCGGCCGCGCCGGCCGCAATGCATTGCGGGGCCGCTCGCATCACACGAATGTGATGCGAACGGCCCAAATAGTTCTGGGCTCGACGAGCGAGCGAACGCCCGGTGCTCGATTCGAACATGGGTTCGAATCGAGCACCGGGCCCATCCCTACTAAATAGGATAAAATAAGAGAGAGAAGAGGAAATAGGAAGAGAAGAGAAAGGGAGATGAGAGGGTAGCAAAGGAGAGCAGTGTTGTAAAGGGAAGGCCAGGGAGAGTTGAGAAGAAAAGAGGAGAAAAGAGCAAAGAACAAAAGTGGTGACAAGCGAGAAGAGGAAGTGATGATAGGGGACAAAAGGGGAAAGGAAACACCCTGTCCTCGGAATGAGGAAATTAAGGTAAAAAACATCTTATTAGCAATACAAATAGCAATAAAAAACATAATAAAAAAAACTGTCTGGAATCGGGCTTTAATGGTGGTCAAAAGATCAGATACATTTTTTTTAGGAACAAATAAACTTTGTGAATTGAGTTCTACATAGAGTTATAGTGGTTAACTCAAGAGATCAATGTGTTAAAACCTAGTGTATAACATTTTTGATTGTTAAAATTAGAAAATAATGCACTATGATGATAATACTGCTTTTGATATGCTTTTGCAAATTTACATTTTATATATCAGTAGGATTTAGGGGGCCTTGTGGGCAAGAAAAGAGCCCACTACTTTGGTAGGCAGAGCTAAACTTTTATATCTTTTCAGAGATAAGCATTTTCAAAAAAATTACATTATTTATATAATTATAAGTATGTATGAAGCATTTATACAGACATGACTGTTTCTCTATTATACCCACCAGTTAAGTCCTGTAATTAGGAGGTATGGGTGCAGAGGTGTAGCCAAAAAAGTGAATTCTAACCTGCTTATCTGTGTCACTGAGTCATATTTTGACAGCTCCTTGTGCCATCGGGCTCAGGCAGCGTCTGCTGTGCCTATTGAAGCAGTCAGATTTGTCTTTCTATAACAAGCCCTTTTGTGCTAGCATCAGAAGTGAAAACATATGTATAGTTGAAATGCCACGATAAATGTAAAGAATTTTAAAAAGGAAAACCTGAGAACAGCTGAATTTTACAACTCATCAACACTGGGTACCTAGCACTTTACATTGTAGTGTTAATTGAATCTTGAATGTGTTCTAACTTCCTGTTAATAAAATGCTGTTAAGAAAGAAGCCATCTTTGGCTCCCACCTAATTTTTGATGTTAATGAACTTTTATGCAACCATTAATAAACAAAGTAAACAGGCATTATTTTAACTTCCTTCAATGTTTTTAACTAATATTTTTGGCATATTTATTGTGAATATGTTTTTAAAATACTATTTATAATGATTGCAAATATACATGTCATCAGCTCTGCACAGCGGACATCAGTCAAGACCAGTAGGTTATGTGCTGACAGCCAAACAGAATTTACTGCATTGCACATGCTATTACCCAACGTGTTTCCAGGGACCAGGAGCAGTGGGGGGGAGTTGTTTAGTAAGTTTATAAGGAAAAGCAGAGCAAAGAAATAAACTCATTAGTGTTGTAATACAGTACTCTTTCATAGTCAAATGAGCAGGCATGTTACAAATCAATATATTAAGGGATGCATTTAGAAAAACTTTGCATTTTTTTATCATGCAAAACTGCATTTACATTCATTCTGTGCAAATGCTGGTGAAAATCAAACGTTACCAGGCTATCTTTTTTATCCCCAGTTCAGATGTTTTTCATTTAGAAGAATAGTGTAAATTAGGAAAATACAACATTATGGTACTGAAATACTAGATGGTGCTAATGATCAAAGGAAATAAATACGGTACCTATTTACTATGATCACCAGTTTCCTCTAGCAGCTATAATGCAGTAGTTTCCTGATGCATACTATTCTTATGAATGAAGAACATCCGATATGGGGCGAAAATAGCCTAACAACATTTGATTTTGGCAGCATTTGCACAGAATGAATTTACAAGCAGTTTTGCAGGATGAATGGATGTGTGAATTTTTTATATCTACACCTCTAAGCATCAGTAGTGAATAGAGAGCTACATAGACAAGTGCTTCAGCCAGGAGGGGCAAACCATTGGTCAATGAAAAAGGCAAACAAAGATGCTTTGTTTAATAATAAAAAATTTTAGTTAATGTATTTCAGGGTGTTCGTAAATCTCCTTCATTGGGGTTCAGTAGTCATAATGTATCTTGTACTTTTTAAAAGGAATAATAAATCAGTTTGTATATACTCACTGTGGAACCTAAGGGGTTAACCCTCTGCATTGTGTTAGTTGAGTTAGTGGAGTCAGTCTGGAGTCAGTCTGCACATGCTTAGTTTGGTGTGTATTGCTAGAGTGTTTTTTTTTCTTGGGAGGGTGCATGTGATCAGCACAGGACCAATCAGCACTGTCCAAAAAGAGGGTCAGGGGTCCTGCATGCTTTTTAGGACATTCATGGGAGAATGAAAACTCCTCCTACAAGCTTTAACCAGACACTAATATAAATCACAAGGCTGCTATACTGCCGATGAGAAAAGGTATTTAGCAGTTTATACTGTATCTACTAAAATTATTGTATTTCCATGTTCTGTATACTGTAGGAGACCAGATATAGTGAATGCAGGGTCCTGGGTTTAGTAACACATAGGTTGCAACATTTTTAATTTTATTTACTTTATTTTTAGTTATTCAGCAATTTAGTTTTCATACTATACACATACAGAGATACGCTATAATCAGCTATTTTGCATTTCAATCTTTTTTACCTTTGTTCCAGCACTATGGTACTGCTACTGTTTTCATAAAAAAAAAATTCACAGACCATTTATAGGCATGGGACCAATACACCTTTTGTATAATGGGTGCCATGGAAAGCTTGCTTTTTGCTGGGAAATCAAAAAGGTTTCAGTAAAAAAAAGTAAATAAAAATACTGTAGCTGCTGAGTTTTAATAAAAGGACACTTACCCATCCAGGGATCTAGCGCTGTCCTAATGCAGGCCCATTCTTCACCAGTCTTTGGGTCCCCAGCACCACCATCTTGGATGTGGGAAGCAGACTGTGACTCCTTGTGACTTCACAGCTGGCTTCCCACAGCACTTATGCAAGTCATGCTGCACTTTGTGAATGGACCTGCAGCCTGCCAGGAACCTGTTTCATGGGGGTGGGGGTAGCCAAGTTATGTTCCAATCGCCTAGGTGGTCAGAGTGGAAGTGGGAGGGGGTACCTGTCAGAAAAAAAGTGACAAAAATATTAGAGGAGTAGGAAGGATTAAACAAAATAGAACTTCTTCCCATTTAGGAAGGTAAATGAAACCGGACAGCTTTGTCATAGGGTTGTGTTCAAATATAATTTTTTATACTAGTTCATGGAAGCTATGCTCCACTCAAATATTTCATTAGGCTCTAAAGAAATGTGTTTTTTATTTCTTATTTTTTTTCTGTTACCCTTAAAAAGCAATTCCAGGCAATGGTTGAAAGCATTCAGTGAGCTACTAATGCTATCCAGTAAATACAGCCACTGTGCTGGTCATAAAGGTTACTCAGCTTTTCTTAAAGTGGTTGTAAAGCCAAATAGAATAACATTTCATTTTTTTTCTCACTTTTTTTCTGATTGAATCGTTTTTATAAAATTATTCTTGTCCAAGTGAAAAAAAAGGAGGAACAATATAAAGCAGAACAACAAAACAATTCTTACATAGCTCTGTCTACACAGTAATATTGGTGCAGTAAAATAAAATAAAAGAGATCATAATAAAGGGGATGAACCGTCCAGGAGGTCCAGTATGGGTCCATACAAATAGAAAGACCAAACGTAAAAAAAATGAGGAAAAACTACACATTATTTCTTCTATTAGCATAGTAATGAATAGAAAAGTTCCATCTAGAAAGATAGCTTAACAGATCCAGCTATTAAATGTGTGAGGCCCATGAGCCCTAAGGCACCAACAATACTTAGTATCTACGAGGTAATCTGTAGAATAGTAAATCACTGGACTTATGTTACGAAATATCAAAAACCCTCCCACTGTCGATCATCCTCTCAGTGATGTATTGGGGTCACGAATCCCCTCAATTAATAATGAAATTACCATAAACAAGGAGGAAGGAAAAAAAGGGGGGGCATAAAAAAGACTAGAGTGGAAGATAATGAAGAAGAGTAGTGATGAGCCGAACACCCCCGGGTTCGGTTCGCACCAGAACCCGCGAACGGACCGAAAGTTCTCACAAACTTTAGAACCCTATTAAATACAATGGATGCGAATGTTCAAAATCTAAAGTGCTAATTATAGCGACTATTATGCATGTTATTGTCCTAAAAAGGGTTTGGGAACCCGGGTTCTGCACCAGGGGACATGTATCAATGCAAAAAGAAGTTTTAAAAACAGCCGTTTTTCTGGAGCAGTCATTTTAATGATGCATAAAGTGAAAAAAAAAAAGTCAAATATTCCTTTAAATATCGTACCTGGGGGGTGTCTAAAGTATGCCTGTGAAGTGCCACGTGTTCCCCGTGTTTAGAACTGTCCCTGCACAAAATTACATTTCTAAAGGAAAAAAAGCCATTTAAAACTGCTTGCGGCTTTAATGTAATGTCTGGTCCCGGTAATATGGATGAAAATCTTTAAAAAAAATGGCATAGCTACCCCATCACACACCCCCCCCCCCCTACCCCAGCCCATTACCAGCCCCTTTGGGTCTTGTATGGATATTAAGGGGAACCCCGCACACAAAATAAAAAAGGCCCTATATACTCTGAACAGCCGTATACAGGCGGTGCATACAAGACAGGGACTGTAGGTTTGTTCTTATGTAGAATCTGTTTGTAATTTTGAACAGGTACATTGTTTAAGTGTAGCTCCAGGCAAAAAAATCTATTTTTAAGCTTTTTGGAAAACATAGGGAAGGGTTATCAACCCTGTAACATTTGTTTTGCTGTCTGTGCAGTGTGCACCTGTTCAGAACAGTTCAGCTCACTTTCCGTCCTAATGACAAATGTTTTTTGAAAATTTGGGGTTTTTATTGAAACAAGAATTGGTGATAAAGCATCAGTGGAGAGGAGACACTTTTTTTCCCATATTAACTCTTACAATTTGCCCCTTACATGTTGGTGTTGCCACAACACTGTGAGCCCTCACAGTTACTCTTAGTGGGCGCATGAATGGGCCCTGCTGTGAATTATTAGATCAAGAATTGTAATTGCATGCCCCTGTTGAACAGGGGCTGAAAAATTGGGCCTTTGGTGGTGGTGGTGGTGGTGGTGTTGACACAACACTGTAAGGCCTCACAGTTAGTCTTGGTGGGCGCATGAATGGGCCCTGCTGTGAATTATTAGATCAAGAATTGTAATTGCATGCCCCTGTTGAACAGGGGCTGAAAAATTGGGCCTTTGGTGGTGGTGGTGGTGTTGACACAACACTGTAAGGCCTCACAGTTAGTCTTGGTGGGCGCAGGAATGGGCCCTGCTGTGAATTATTAGATCAAGAATTGTAATTACATGCCCCTGTTAAACAGGGGCAGAAAAATTGGGCCTTAGGCACTGGTGCCACAACACTGCAACCCCTCACAGATACTGTACTTGGAGCACAGCAATGAGCCCTGTTGCAAAGTATTGCATCAAAAATTGTAATTACACGCCCCTGTTAAACAGGGGCTGAAAAATTGGGCCTTAGCCACTGGTGCTTGTGCCACGACACTGCAACCACTCCCAGATACTCTAGTTGGAGTGCAGGAATGAGCCCTGCTGCAAAGCATTGCATAAAAAATTGTAATAACACACCCCTGTTAAACAGGGGCTAAAAAATTGGGCCTTAGCCACTGGTGGCGGCACCCAGAAACAAAAATGTTCTTCCAAGCTATCATCATCAATCGGATCATTGAGGAGGAGGAGGATAGTCAGTCAACATAACAGGACAGTCTCTCAGCATCAGCATCAGTCTTGAAGGGATGTGACATTTGAAAATAAATTAGTCTGTTATATCAGCTTCAGGTGTTTGGTAGCTGGTGGTGATCCAAGACTGGTTCATCTTTATAAAGGTCAGTCGATCAACAGAGTCGGTGGACAGGCGCACCCTGTGATCCGTGACAAATCCTCCAGCAGCACTGAATGTGCGTTCTGAAAGAACGCTGGATGCAGGACAGGCCAGTAGCTCAATTGCATACTGTGCAAGCTCTGGCCAGTGATCCATCCTCAAGACCCAGTAAGCCAGAGGATTTTCGGTGGGGAAGGTGTCCAAGTCTGACCTTGCCCCTAGGTATTCCTGCACCATGTATATCAGACGCTGGCGATGGTTGCTGGAACCGATCATACCTTGGGGCTGCGGACTAAAGAATTGTCTGAACGCATCGGTCAGACGGCCACCTTCCCCACCGCTCCTTCTTTGACTGACCAAAGCCTCAGCAACTCGTTGTCCAGGACCAGGAGTTTGTAACCTCCCAGTCTCTGGGAACGCGTTGCACAGACCTTTCTGCAAGGCCTCCCGGAGTTGTCTCATCCTCTGCTCCCTCTGCGACGGTAAGATAAGGTCCGCAACCGTACCCTTGTACTGTGGATCAAGGAGAGTGGCCAGCCAGTAATGGTCCCTCTCCTTGATCCGAAGAATACGAGGATCCTTCCGCAGACTTTGTAGGATCAGGGAGGCCATGCAGCGTAGGTTAGCTGAGGCATTCGGTCCGGAGTCCTCTGGGTCACTAAGGACGACATGATCCGCAGCCACCTCCTCCCAGCCACGTACAAGTCCACTGGTTTCTTGGGACTGTAAATCATCCCTAAAAGACTGCTGCTGATGATGCTGTGTGCCAGGCTCCACCTCCATGCTGACACAATCCTCCTCCTCCTCCTCCTCTTCTTCTTCCTGTGCGATGGGTGGGACAGAAGGAACACTGTCTGGGTAAAGGGGGCCTTGAGAGGCAAGGTAGTCCTCCTCTTCCTGCCTCTGCTCTGCCTCAAGTGCCCTGTCCATTATTCCACGCAGCGTATGTTCCAACAGGTGGACAAGAGGTACAGTGTCACTGATGCATGCACTGTCACTGCTCACCATCCTCGTGGCCTCCTCAAATGGTGCCAGGACAGTGCATGCATCCCTGATCATGCCCCACTGGCGTGGTGAAAAAACCCCGAGCTCCCCTGACCCTGTCCTGGTGCCGTAGTCGCACAGGTACTCATTGATGGCCCTCTGCTGCGTGTGCAGCCGCTGCAGCATGGCCAACATTGAGTTCCACCTGGTGGGCATGTCACATATAAGGCGGTTCTTGGGCAGGTTCAACTCCTTTTGCAGCTCAGCCAGGCGAGCACTGGCATTATAAGATCTGCGTAAATGCACACAGACTTTCCTGGCCTGCCTCAGGACATCCTGTAAGCCCGGGTACCTGCCCAAGAACCGCTGCACCACCAGGTTAAGGACGTGAGCCACACAGGGCACATGGGTCAGTTGCCCCTGTCGGAGAGCGGAGAGGAGGTTGGTGCCATTGTCACAAACTACCATTCCTGGCTTAAGCTGGCGTGGCGTCAACCACCTCTCGGCCTGCCCCTGCAGAGCAGACAGAACCTCTGCCCCAGTGTGGCTCCTGTCCCCCAAACACACCAGCGCAAGCACGGCATGGCATCTTTTTGCCTGCGTACTTGCGTAGCCCCTTGAACGCCTACGGAGCACCGCTGGTTCCGAGGACAAAGCACAGGAAGAGGCCACGGAGGAAGAAGAAGAGGAGGGGGTGGAGGACAGAGGTGTGTCACAACCAGTAGTAGCATTTTGGAGGCGTGGCGGTGGAACAACCTCCAACACTACTGCACCTTGTCCTGCATCCTTCCCAGCTGCCAAAAGAGTGACCCAATGGGCCGTGAAAGAAAGGTAACGTCCCTGTCCATGCCTGCTGGACCATGAGTCAGCGGTAATATGCACCTTACCGCTGACCGCCCTGTCCAGCGAGGCCAAAACATTGCCTTCCACATGCCGGTAGAGAGCCGGAATCGCCTTCCGTGAGAAAAAGTGGCGTTTGGGAACCTGCCACTGAGGAACCGCACATTGCACAAACTCACGGAAGGGGGCCGAGTCTACCAACTGAAAAGGCAGCAGTTGAAGCGCTAGCAATTTAGTCAAACTAGCATTCAACCGCTGGGCATGTGGATGGCTGGGAGTGAACTTCTTTTGACGGTCCAGCAGCTGGGGCAGGGAAATTTGCCTGCTAGAATCGGATGTCGGTGTACTGCTAGCAGAGTGCCCGCAAGTACTTGGCTGTGACACACCTAATTCTACACCTTCATTCCTCTCAGAGCAGGTTTCAGAGGACTGAAGGTATAGTGGGGTTGGAGATCCCAGCTGATGCGGTGCAAGAAGAGGTCAGCTTTGTTCTTTGGCGTGGGTCTTTAAGGTAGGCTTGCCAACGAGCTGCATGGCAGGTCAACATATGTCTGGTCAAGCATGTGGTGCCCAAGCGGGTGATGTTTTGGCCACGCGATATAGGCTTGAGACATATGTTGCAAACAGCAGCTGTGCGATCTGATGCACTCGACTCAAAAAAGGCCCACACCAAAGAACTTTTTGAATAACGGGCAGAGGCAGCGCCCTGCACAGGCGGAGCTCTGCGGTGTGATTCCGTCGGTGTGCTGCCCTTACGCTGGCCCCCTGAGGGCATCCTGCCTCGTTGGAGATGTGCCTCCTCCTCATCCTCCTCCTCCTCCTCCTCTCTCCTATTAGGCACCCACGTGGAGTCAGTGACCTCATCATCCCCTCCCTCCTCATCACTGGAGCCAATCTGGCAGAATGCTGCAGCTGCTGGAACATGACTGCCAGATTGGTGTCCTTCTTGAGCATCCCCTCTCTCTGCTCTCACGCTACTGCCTTCCTCTAGCTGGGTATCATCATCAGACCCTTCGAAACACTGGGCATCCTCCTGGAGCATGTACCCAACACTGTGCTCAAACAGTTCGGGGGACTCCTCAGGAGGACATGGTTGGTCTAGGGAAGGAGTGACTGATGATGACATTGATACCAGGGAAGAGGACTCTTTGGCAGCTGCTTTGCCAGTACCCTGAGCCTGGGTGAGAGAGGATGAGGAGGATGAGGAGGGCTTGGTCATCCACTCTACCAAGTCTTTGGCATGATGCGGCTCAACACGTCCAGCTGCCGAAAAGAAGGACAAGCGTGTCCCATGGCCACGTGCTGATGGCGATGCACCGCGTCCACGACCAGCACTGTTGTCTCTAGACACAGAGCCTGCTTGCCCTCTTTTATTGGCTCCTGAATGTCTGCCTCTCCTTGTTTGCCTTCCAGACATTCTAATGGCCTGCAGGGAAATGGGAAAAGCAGCAATACAGGTGTAATATGGTCAGGAGGTACACTCCACCCGCTGTAAGTGCCGCAAAATCCTGTTGGTGTAACACACCAGGAAAAAGCAGCAATACAGGCTAAGTTAAGGTGTAATATGGTCAGGAGGCACACTCCGCCCGCTGTAAGTGCCGCAAAATCCTGTTGGTGTAACACACCAGGAAAAAGCAGCAATACAGGCTAAGTTAAGGTGTAATATGGTCAGGAGGCACACTCCGCCCGCTGTAAGTGCCGCAAAATCCTGTTGGTGTAACACACCAGGAAAAAGCAGCAATACAGGCTAAGTTAAGGTGTAATATGGTCAGGAGGCACACTCCGCCCGCTGTAAGTGCCGCAAAATCCTGTTGGTGTATCACACCAGGAAAAAGCAGCAATACAGGCTAAGTTAAGGTGTAATATGGTCAGGAGGCACACTCCGCCTGCTGTAAGTGCCGCAAAATCCTGTTGGTGTAACACACCAGGAAAAAGCAGCAATACAGGCTAAGTTAAGGTGTAATATGGTCAGGAGGCACACTCCGCCCGCTGTAAGTGCCGCAAAATCCTGTTGGTGTAACACACCAGGAAAAAGCAGCAATACAGGCTAAGTTAAGGTGTAATATGGTCAGGAGGCACACTCCGCCCGCTGTAAGTGCCGCAAAATCCTGTTGGTGTAACACACCAGGAAAAAAGCAGCAATACAGGCTAAGTTAAGGTGTAATATGGTCAGGAGGCACACTCCGCCCGCTGTAAGTGCCGCAAAATCCTGTTGGTGTAACACACCAGGAAAAAGCACAATACAGGCTAAGTTAAGGTGTAATATGGTCAGGAGGTACACTCCGCCCGCTGTAAGTGCCGAAAAATCCTGTTGGTGTAACACACCAGGAAAAAGCAGCAATACAGGCTAAGTTAAGGTGTAATATGGTCAGGAGGCACACTCCGCCCGCTGTAAGTGCCGCAAAATCCTGTTGGTGTAACACACCAGGAAAAAGCAGCAATACAGGCTAAGTTAAGGTGTAATATCGTCAGGAGGCACACTCCGCCCGCTGTAAGTGCCGCAAAATCCTGTTGGTGTAACACACCAGGAAAAAGCAGCAATAAAGGCTAAGTTAAGGTGTAATATGGTCAGGAGGCACACTCCGCCCGCTGTAAGTGCCGCAAAATCCTGTTGGTGTAACACACCAGGAAAAAGCAGCAATACAGGCTAAGTTAAGGTGTAATATGGTCAGGAGGCACACTCCGCCCGCTGTAAGTGCCGCAAAATCCTGTTGGTGTAACACACCAGGAAAAAGCAGCAATACAGGCTAAGTTAAGGTGTAATATGGTCAGGAGGCACACTCCGCCCGCTGTAAGTGCCGCAAAATCCTGTTGGTGTAACACACCAGGAAAAAGCAGCAATACAGGCTAAGTTAAGGTGTAATATGGTCAGGAGGTACACTCCGCCCGCTGTAAGTGCCGCAAAATCCTGTTGGTGTAACACACCAGGAAAAAGCAGCAATACAGGCTAAGTTAAGGTGTAATATCGTCAGGAGGCACACTCCGCCCGCTGTAAGTGCCGCAAAATCCTGTTGGTGTAACACACCAGGAAAAACAAGCAATACAGGCTAAGTTAAGGTGTAATATGGTCAGGGGGTACACTCCGCCCGCTGTAAGTGCCGCAAAATCCTGTTGGTGTAACACACCAGGAAAAACAAGCAATACAGGCTAAGTTAAGGTGTAATATGGTCAGGAGGCACACTCCGCCCGCTGTAAGTGCCGCAAAATCCTGTTGGTGTAACACACCAGGAAAAAGCAGCAATACAGGCTAAGTTAAGGTGTAATATGGTCAGGAGGCACACTCCGCCCGCTGTAAGTGCCGCAAAATCCTGTTGGTGTAACACACCAGGAAAAAGCAGCAATACAGGCTAAGTTAAGGTGTAATATGGTCAGGAGGCACACTCCGCCCGCTGTAAGTGCCGCAAAATCCTGTTGGTGTAACACACCAGGAAAAAGCAGCAATACAGGCTAAGTTAAGGTGTAATATGGTCAGGAGGTACACTCCGCCCGCTGTAAGTGCCGCAAAATCCTGTTGGTGTAACACACCAGGAAAAAGCAGCAATACAGGCTAAGTTAAGGTGTAATATCGTCAGGAGGCACACTCCGCCCGCTGTAAGTGCCGCAAAATCCTGTTGGTGTAACACACCAGGAAAAACAAGCAATACAGGCTAAGTTAAGGTGTAATATGGTCAGGGGGTACACTCCGCCCGCTGTAAGTGCCGCAAAATCCTGTTGGTGTAACACACCAGGAAAAAGCAGCAATACAGGCTAAGTTAAGGTGTAATATGGTCAGGAGGCACACTCCGCCCGCTGTAAGTGCCGCAAAATCCTGTTGGTCTAACACACCAGGAAAAAGCAGCAATACAGGCTAAGTTAAGGTGTAATATGGTCAGGAGGCACACTCCGCCCGCTGTAAGTGCCACAAAATCCTGTTGGTGTAACACACCAGGAAAAACAAGCAATACAGGCTAAGTTAAGGTGTAATATGGTCAGGGGGTACACTCCGCCCCCTGTAAGTGCCGCAAAATCCTGTTGGTGTAACACACCAGGAAAAAGCAGCAATACAGGCTAAGTTAAGGTGTAATATGGTCAGGAGGCACACTCCGCCCGCTGTAAGTGCCGCAAAATCCTGTTGGTCTAACACACCAGGAAAAAGCAGCAATACAGGCTAAGTTAAGGTGTAATATGGTCAGGAGGCACACTCCGCCCGCTGTAAGTGCCACAAAATCCTGTTGGTGTAACACACCAGGAAAAAGCAGCAATACAGGCTAAGTTAAGGTGTAATATGGTCAGGAGGTACACTCCGCCCGCTGTAAGTGCCGCAAAATCCTGTTGGTGTAACACACCAGGAAAAAGCAGCAATACAGGCTAAGTTAAGGTGTAATATGGTCAGGAGGCACACTCCGCCCGCTGTAAGTGCCGCAAAATCCTGTTGGTGTAACACACCAGGAAAAAGCAGCAATAAAGGCTAAGTTAAGGTGTAATATGGTCAGGAGGCACACTCCGCCCGCTGTAAGTGCCGCAAAATCCTGTTGGTGTAACACACCAGGAAAAAGCAGCAATACAGGCTAAGTTAAGGTGTAATATGGTCAGGAGGCACACTCCGCCCGCTGTAAGTGCCGCAAAATCCTGTTGGTGTAACACACCAGGAAAAAGCAGCAATACAGGCTAAGTTAAGGTGTAATATGGTCAGGAGGTACACTCCGCCCGCTGTAAGTGCCGCAAAATCCTGTTGGTGTAACACACCAGGAAAAAGCAGCAATACAGGCTAAGTTAAGGTGTAATATGGTCAGGAGGCACACTCCGCCCGCTGTAAGTGCAGCAAAATCCTGTTGGTGTAACACACCAGGAAAAAGCAGCAATACAGGCTAAGTTAAGGTGTAATATCGTCAGGAGGCACACTCCGCCCGCTGTAAGTGCCGCAAAATCCTGTTGGTGTAACACACCAGGAAAAAGCAGCAATACAGGCTAAGTTAAGGTGTAATATGGTCAGGAGGTACACTCCGCCCGCTGTAAGTGCCGCAAAATCCTGTTGGTGTAACACACCAGGAAAAAGCAGCAATACAGGCTAAGTTAAGGTGTAATATGGTCAGGAGGCACACTCCGCCCGCTGTAAGTGCCGCAAAATCCTGTTGGTGTAACACACCAGGAAAAAGCAGCAATAAAGGCTAAGTTAAGGTGTAATATGGTCAGGAGGCACACTCCGCCCGCTGTAAGTGCCGCAAAATCCTGTTGGTGTAACACACCAGGAAAAAGCAGCAATACAGGCTAAGTTAAGGTGTAATATGGTCAGGAGGCACACTCCGCCCGCTGTAAGTGCCGCAAAATCCTGTTGGTGTAACACACCAGGAAAAAGCAGCAATACAGGCTAAGTTAAGGTGTAATATGGTCAGGAGGCACACTCCGCCCGCTGTAAGTGCCGCAAAATCCTGTTGGTGTAACACACCAGGAAAAAGCAGGAATACAGGCTAAGTTAAGGTGTAATATGGTCAGGAGGTACACTCCGCCCGCTGTAAGTGCCGCAAAATCCTGTTGGTGTAACACACCAGGAAAAACAAGCAATACAGGCTAAGTTAAGGTGTAATATGGTCAGGAGGCACACTCCGCCCGCTGTAAGTGCCGCAAAATCCTGTTGGTGTAACACACCAGGAAAAAGCAGCAATAAAGGCTAAGTTAAGGTGTAATATGGTCAGGAGGCACACTCCGCCCGCTGTAAGTGCCGCAAAATCCTGTTGGTGTAACACACCAGGAAAAAGCAGCAATACAGGCTAAGTTAAGGTGTAATATGGTCAGGAGGCACACTCCGCCCGCTGTAAGTGCCGCAAAATCCTGTTGGTGTAACACACCAGGAAAAAGCAGCAATACAGGCTAAGTTAAGGTGTAATATGGTCAGGAGGCACACTCCGCCCGCTGTAAGTGCCGCAAAATCCTGTTGGTGTAACACACCAGGAAAAAGCAGGAATACAGGCTAAGTTAAGGTGTAATATGGTCAGGAGGTACACTCCGCCCGCTGTAAGTGCCGCAAAATCCTGTTGGTGTAACACACCAGGAAAAAGCAGCAATACAGGCTAAGTTAAGGTGTAATATGGTCAGGAGGCACACTCCGCCCGCTGTAAGTGCCGCAAAATCCTGTTGGTGTAACACACCAGGAAAAAGCAGCAATAAAGGCTAAGTTAAGGTGTAATATGGTCAGGAGGCACACTCCGCCCGCTGTAAGTGCCGCAAAATCCTGTTGGTGTAACACACCAGGAAAAAGCAGCAATACAGGCTAAGTTAAGGTGTAATATGGTCAGGAGGCACACTCCGCCCGCTGTAAGTGCCGCAAAATCCTGTTGGTGTAACACACCAGGAAAAAGCAGGAATACAGGCTAAGTTAAGGTGTAATATGGTCAGGAGGTACACTCCGCCCGCTGTAAGTGCCGCAAAATCCTGTTGGTGTAACACACCAGGAAAAAGCAGCAATACAGGCTAAGTTAAGGTGTAATATGGTCAGGAGGCACACTCCGCCCGCTGTAAGTGCCGCAAAATCCTGTTGGTGTAACACACCAGGAAAAAGCAGCAATAAAGGCTAAGTTAAGGTGTAATATGGTCAGGAGGCACACTCCGCCCGCTGTAAGTGCCGCAAAATCCTGTTGGTGTAACACACCAGGAAAAAGCAGCAATACAGGCTAAGTTAAGGTGTAATATGGTCAGGAGGCACACTCCGCCCGCTGTAAGTGCCGCAAAATCCTGTTGGTGTAACACACCAGGAAAAAGCAGCAATACAGGCTAAGTTAAGGTGTAATATGGTCAGGAGGCACACTCCGCCCGCTGTAAGTGCCGCAAAATCCTGTTGGTGTAACACACCAGGAAAAAGCAGGAATACAGGCTAAGTTAAGGTGTAATATGGTCAGGAGGTACACTCCGCCCGCTGTAAGTGCCGCAAAATCCTGTTGGTGTAACACACCAGGAAAAAGCAGCAATACAGGCTAAGTTAAGGTGTAATATGGTCAGGAGGCACACTCCGCCCGCTGTAAGTGCCGCAAAATCCTGTTGGTGTAACACACCAGGAAAAAGCAGCAATAAAGGCTAAGTTAAGGTGTAATATGGTCAGGAGGCACACTCCGCCCGCTGTAAGTGCCGCAAAATCCTGTTGGTGTAACACACCAGGAAAAAGCAGCAATACAGGCTAAGTTAAGGTGTAATATGGTCAGGAGGCACACTCCGCCCGCTGTAAGTGCCGCAAAATCCTGTTGGTGTAACACACCAGGAAAAAGCAGCAATACAGGCTAAGTTAAGGTGTAATATGGTCAGGAGGCACACTCCGCCCGCTGTAAGTGCCGCAAAATCCTGTTGGTGTAACACACCAGGAAAAAGCAGGAATACAGGCTAAGTTAAGGTGTAATATGGTCAGGAGGTACACTCCGCCCGCTGTAAGTGCCGCAAAATCCTGTTGGTGTAACACACCAGGAAAAAGCAGCAATACAGGCTAAGTTAAGGTGTAATATGGTCAGGAGGCACACTCCGCCCGCTGTAAGTGCCGCAAAATCCTGTTGGTGTAACACACCAGGAAAAAGCAGCAATAAAGGCTAAGTTAAGGTGTAATATGGTCAGGAGGCACACTCCGCCCGCTGTAAGTGCCGCAAAATCCTGTTGGTGTAACACACCAGGAAAAAGCAGCAATACAGGCTAAGTTAAGGTGTAATATGGTCAGGAGGCACACTCCGCCCGCTGTAAGTGCCGCAAAATCCTGTTGGTGTAACACACCAGGAAAAAGCAGCAATACAGGCTAAGTTAAGGTGTAATATGGTCAGGAGGCACACTCCGCCCGCTGTAAGTGCCGCAAAATCCTGTTGGTGTAACACACCAGGAAAAAGCAGGAATACAGGCTAAGTTAAGGTGTAATATGGTCAGGAGGTACACTCCGCCCCCTGTAAGTGCCGCAAAATCCTGTTGGTGTAACACACCAGGAAAAAGCAGCAATACAGGCTAAGTTAAGGTGTAATATGGTCAGGAGGCACACTCCGCCCGCTGTAAGTGCCGCAAAATCCTGTTGGTCTAACACACCAGGAAAAAGCAGCAATACAGGCTAAGTTAAGGTGTAATATGGTCAGGAGGCACACTCCGCCCGCTGTAAGTGCCACAAAATCCTGTTGGTGTAACACACCAGGAAAAAGCAGCAATACAGGCTAAGTTAAGGTGTAATATGGTCAGGAGGTACACTCCGCCCGCTGTAAGTGCCGCAAAATCCTGTTGGTGTAACACACCAGGAAAAAGCAGCAATACAGGCTAAGTTAAGGTGTAATATGGTCAGGAGGCACACTCCGCCCGCTGTAAGTGCCACAAAATCCTGTTGGTGTAACACACCAGGAAAAAGCAGCAATAAAGGCTAAGTTAAGGTGTAATATGGTCAGGAGGCACACTCCGCCCGCTGTAAGTGCCGCAAAATCCTGTTGGTGTAACACACCAGGAAAAAGCAGCAATACAGGCTAAGTTAAGGTGTAATATGGTCAGGAGGCACACTCCGCCCGCTGTAAGTGCCGCAAAATCCTGTTGGTGTAACACACCAGGAAAAAGCAGCAATACAGGCTAAGTTAAGGTGTAATATGGTCAGGAGGCACACTCCGCCCGCTGTAAGTGCCGCAAAATCCTGTTGGTGTAACACACCAGGAAAAAGCAGCAATACAGGCTAAGTTAAGGTGTAATATGGTCAGGAGGCACACTCCGCCCGCTGTAAGTGCAGCAAAATCCTGTTGGTGTAACACACCAGGAAAAAGCAGCAATACAGGCTAAGTTAAGGTGTAATATCGTCAGGAGGCACACTCCGCCCGCTGTAAGTGCCGCAAAATCCTGTTGGTGTAACACACCAGGAAAAACAAGCAATACAGGCTAAGTTAAGGTGTAATATGGTCAGGGGGTACACTCCGCCCGCTGTAAGTGCCGCAAAATCCTGTTGGTGTAACACACCAGGAAAAAGCAGCAATACAGGCTAAGTTAAGGTGTAATATGGTCAGGAGGCACACTCCGCCCGCTGTAAGTGCCGCAAAATCCTGTTGGTGTAACACACCAGGAAAAAGCAGCAATACAGGCTAAGTTAAGGTGTAATATGGTCAGGAGGCACACTCCGCCCGTTGTAAGTGCCGCAAAATCCTGTTGGTGTAACACACCAGGAAAAAGCAGCAATACAGGCTAAGTTAAGGTGTAATATGGTCAGGAGGCACACTCCGCCCGCTGTAAGTGCCGCAAAATCCTGTTGGTGTAACACACCAGGAAAAAGCAGCAATACAGGCTAAGTTAAGGTGTAATATGGTCAGGAGGCACACTCCGCCCGCTGTAAGTGCCGCAAAATCCTGTTGGTGTAACACACTAGGAAAAAGCAGCAATACAGGCTAAGTTAAGGTGTAATATGGTCAGGAGGTACACTCCGCCCCCTGTAAGTGCCGCAAAATCCTGTTGGTGTAACACACCAGGAAAAAGCAGCAATACAGGCTAAGTTAAGGTGTAATATGGTCAGGAGGCACACTCCGCCCGCTGTAAGTGCCGCAAAATCCTGTTGGTCTAACACACCAGGAAAAAGCAGCAATACAGGCTAAGTTAAGGTGTAATATGGTCAGGAGGCACACTCCGCCCGCTGTAAGTGCCACAAAATCCTGTTGGTGTAACACACCAGGAAAAAGCAGCAATACAGGCTAAGTTAAGGTGTAATATGGTCAGGAGGTACACTCCGCCCGCTGTAAGTGCCGCAAAATCCTGTTGGTGTAACACACCAGGAAAAAGCAGCAATACAGGCTAAGTTAAGGTGTAATATGGTCAGGAGGCACACTCCGCCCGCTGTAAGTGCCACAAAATCCTGGTGGTGTAACACACCAGGAAAAAGCAGCAATAAAGGCTAAGTTAAGGTGTAATATGGTCAGGAGGCACACTCCGCCCGCTGTAAGTGCCGCAAAATCCTGTTGGTGTAACACACCAGGAAAAAGCAGCAATACAGGCTAAGTTAAGGTGTAATATGGTCAGGAGGCACACTCCGCCCGCTGTAAGTGCCGCAAAATCCTGTTGGTGTAACACACCAGGAAAAAGCAGCAATACAGGCTAAGTTAAGGTGTAATATGGTCAGGAGGTACACTCCGCCCGCTGTAAGTGCCGAAAAATCCTGTTGGTGTAACACACCAGGAAAAAGCAGCAATACAGGCTAAGTTAAGGTGTAATATGGTCAGGAGGCACACTCCGCCCGCTGTAAGTGCCGCAAAATCCTGTTGGTGTAACACACCAGGAAAAAGCAGCAATACAGGCTAAGTTAAGGTGTAATATCGTCAGGAGGCACACTCCGCCCGCTGTAAGTGCCGCAAAATCCTGTTGGTGTAACACACCAGGAAAAAGCAGCAATAAAGGCTAAGTTAAGGTGTAATATGGTCAGGAGGCACACTCCGCCCGCTGTAAGTGCCGCAAAATCCTGTTGGTGTAACACACCAGGAAAAAGCAGCAATACAGGCTAAGTTAAGGTGTAATATGGTCAGGAGGCACACTCCGCCCGCTGTAAGTGCCGCAAAATCCTGTTGGTGTAACACACCAGGAAAAAGCAGCAATACAGGCTAAGTTAAGGTGTAATATGGTCAGGAGGCACACTCCGCCCGCTGTAAGTGCCGCAAAATCCTGTTGGTGTAACACACCAGGAAAAAGCAGCAATACAGGCTAAGTTAAGGTGTAATATGGTCAGGAGGTACACTCCGCCCGCTGTAAGTGCCGCAAAATCCTGTTGGTGTAACACACCAGGAAAAAGCAGCAATACAGGCTAAGTTAAGGTGTAATATCGTCAGGAGGCACACTCCGCCCGCTGTAAGTGCCGCAAAATCCTGTTGGTGTAACACACCAGGAAAAACAAGCAATACAGGCTAAGTTAAGGTGTAATATGGTCAGGGGGTACACTCCGCCCGCTGTAAGTGCCGCAAAATCCTGTTGGTGTAACACACCAGGAAAAACAAGCAATACAGGCTAAGTTAAGGTGTAATATGGTCAGGAGGCACACTCCGCCCGCTGTAAGTGCCGCAAAATCCTGTTGGTGTAACACACCAGGAAAAAGCAGCAATACAGGCTAAGTTAAGGTGTAATATGGTCAGGAGGCACACTCCGCCCGCTGTAAGTGCCGCAAAATCCTGTTGGTGTAACACACCAGGAAAAAGCAGCAATACAGGCTAAGTTAAGGTGTAATATGGTCAGGAGGCACACTCCGCCCGCTGTAAGTGCCGCAAAATCCTGTTGGTGTAACACACCAGGAAAAAGCAGCAATACAGGCTAAGTTAAGGTGTAATATGGTCAGGAGGTACACTCCGCCCGCTGTAAGTGCCGCAAAATCCTGTTGGTGTAACACACCAGGAAAAAGCAGCAATACAGGCTAAGTTAAGGTGTAATATCGTCAGGAGGCACACTCCGCCCGCTGTAAGTGCCGCAAAATCCTGTTGGTGTAACACACCAGGAAAAACAAGCAATACAGGCTAAGTTAAGGTGTAATATGGTCAGGGGGTACACTCCGCCCGCTGTAAGTGCCGCAAAATCCTGTTGGTGTAACACACCAGGAAAAAGCAGCAATACAGGCTAAGTTAAGGTGTAATATGGTCAGGAGGCACACTCCGCCCGCTGTAAGTGCCGCAAAATCCTGTTGGTCTAACACACCAGGAAAAAGCAGCAATACAGGCTAAGTTAAGGTGTAATATGGTCAGGAGGCACACTCCGCCCGCTGTAAGTGCCACAAAATCCTGTTGGTGTAACACACCAGGAAAAACAAGCAATACAGGCTAAGTTAAGGTGTAATATGGTCAGGGGGTACACTCCGCCCCCTGTAAGTGCCGCAAAATCCTGTTGGTGTAACACACCAGGAAAAAGCAGCAATACAGGCTAAGTTAAGGTGTAATATGGTCAGGAGGCACACTCCGCCCGCTGTAAGTGCCGCAAAATCCTGTTGGTCTAACACACCAGGAAAAAGCAGCAATACAGGCTAAGTTAAGGTGTAATATGGTCAGGAGGCACACTCCGCCCGCTGTAAGTGCCACAAAATCCTGTTGGTGTAACACACCAGGAAAAAGCAGCAATACAGGCTAAGTTAAGGTGTAATATGGTCAGGAGGTACACTCCGCCCGCTGTAAGTGCCGCAAAATCCTGTTGGTGTAACACACCAGGAAAAAGCAGCAATACAGGCTAAGTTAAGGTGTAATATGGTCAGGAGGCACACTCCGCCCGCTGTAAGTGCCGCAAAATCCTGTTGGTGTAACACACCAGGAAAAAGCAGCAATAAAGGCTAAGTTAAGGTGTAATATGGTCAGGAGGCACACTCCGCCCGCTGTAAGTGCCGCAAAATCCTGTTGGTGTAACACACCAGGAAAAAGCAGCAATACAGGCTAAGTTAAGGTGTAATATGGTCAGGAGGCACACTCCGCCCGCTGTAAGTGCCGCAAAATCCTGTTGGTGTAACACACCAGGAAAAAGCAGCAATACAGGCTAAGTTAAGGTGTAATATGGTCAGGAGGTACACTCCGCCCGCTGTAAGTGCCGCAAAATCCTGTTGGTGTAACACACCAGGAAAAAGCAGCAATACAGGCTAAGTTAAGGTGTAATATGGTCAGGAGGCACACTCCGCCCGCTGTAAGTGCAGCAAAATCCTGTTGGTGTAACACACCAGGAAAAAGCAGCAATACAGGCTAAGTTAAGGTGTAATATCGTCAGGAGGCACACTCCGCCCGCTGTAAGTGCCGCAAAATCCTGTTGGTGTAACACACCAGGAAAAAGCAGCAATACAGGCTAAGTTAAGGTGTAATATGGTCAGGAGGTACACTCCGCCCGCTGTAAGTGCCGCAAAATCCTGTTGGTGTAACACACCAGGAAAAAGCAGCAATACAGGCTAAGTTAAGGTGTAATATGGTCAGGAGGCACACTCCGCCCGCTGTAAGTGCCGCAAAATCCTGTTGGTGTAACACACCAGGAAAAAGCAGCAATAAAGGCTAAGTTAAGGTGTAATATGGTCAGGAGGCACACTCCGCCCGCTGTAAGTGCCGCAAAATCCTGTTGGTGTAACACACCAGGAAAAAGCAGCAATACAGGCTAAGTTAAGGTGTAATATGGTCAGGAGGCACACTCCGCCCGCTGTAAGTGCCGCAAAATCCTGTTGGTGTAACACACCAGGAAAAAGCAGCAATACAGGCTAAGTTAAGGTGTAATATGGTCAGGAGGCACACTCCGCCCGCTGTAAGTGCCGCAAAATCCTGTTGGTGTAACACACCAGGAAAAAGCAGGAATACAGGCTAAGTTAAGGTGTAATATGGTCAGGAGGTACACTCCGCCCGCTGTAAGTGCCGCAAAATCCTGTTGGTGTAACACACCAGGAAAAAGCAGCAATACAGGCTAAGTTAAGGTGTAATATGGTCAGGAGGCACACTCCGCCCGCTGTAAGTGCCGCAAAATCCTGTTGGTGTAACACACCAGGAAAAAGCAGCAATAAAGGCTAAGTTAAGGTGTAATATGGTCAGGAGGCACACTCCGCCCGCTGTAAGTGCCGCAAAATCCTGTTGGTGTAACACACCAGGAAAAAGCAGCAATACAGGCTAAGTTAAGGTGTAATATGGTCAGGAGGCACACTCCGCCCGCTGTAAGTGCCGCAAAATCCTGTTGGTGTAACACACCAGGAAAAAGCAGCAATACAGGCTAAGTTAAGGTGTAATATGGTCAGGAGGCACACTCCGCCCGCTGTAAGTGCCGCAAAATCCTGTTGGTGTAACACACCAGGAAAAAGCAGGAATACAGGCTAAGTTAAGGTGTAATATGGTCAGGAGGTACACTCCGCCCGCTGTAAGTGCCGCAAAATCCTGTTGGTGTAACACACCAGGAAAAAGCAGCAATACAGGCTAAGTTAAGGTGTAATATGGTCAGGAGGCACACTCCGCCCGCTGTAAGTGCCGCAAAATCCTGTTGGTGTAACACACCAGGAAAAAGCAGCAATAAAGGCTAAGTTAAGGTGTAATATGGTCAGGAGGCACACTCCGCCCGCTGTAAGTGCCGCAAAATCCTGTTGGTGTAACACACCAGGAAAAAGCAGCAATACAGGCTAAGTTAAGGTGTAATATGGTCAGGAGGCACACTCCGCCCGCTGTAAGTGCCGCAAAATCCTGTTGGTGTAACACACCAGGAAAAAGCAGCAATACAGGCTAAGTTAAGGTGTAATATGGTCAGGAGGCACACTCCGCCCGCTGTAAGTGCCGCAAAATCCTGTTGGTGTAACACACCAGGAAAAAGCAGGAATACAGGCTAAGTTAAGGTGTAATATGGTCAGGAGGTACACTCCGCCCCCTGTAAGTGCCGCAAAATCCTGTTGGTGTAACACACCAGGAAAAAGCAGCAATACAGGCTAAGTTAAGGTGTAATATGGTCAGGAGGCACACTCCGCCCGCTGTAAGTGCCGCAAAATCCTGTTGGTCTAACACACCAGGAAAAAGCAGCAATACAGGCTAAGTTAAGGTGTAATATGGTCAGGAGGCACACTCCGCCCGCTGTAAGTGCCACAAAATCCTGTTGGTGTAACACACCAGGAAAAAGCAGCAATACAGGCTAAGTTAAGGTGTAATATGGTCAGGAGGTACACTCCGCCCGCTGTAAGTGCCGCAAAATCCTGTTGGTGTAACACACCAGGAAAAAGCAGCAATACAGGCTAAGTTAAGGTGTAATATGGTCAGGAGGCACACTCCGCCCGCTGTAAGTGCCGCAAAATCCTGTTGGTGTAACACACCAGGAAAAAGCAGCAATAAAGGCTAAGTTAAGGTGTAATATGGTCAGGAGGCACACTCCGCCCGCTGTAAGTGCCGCAAAATCCTGTTGGTGTAACACACCAGGAAAAAGCAGCAATACAGGCTAAGTTAAGGTGTAATATGGTCAGGAGGCACACTCCGCCCGCTGTAAGTGCCGCAAAATCCTGTTGGTGTAACACACCAGGAAAAAGCAGCAATACAGGCTAAGTTAAGGTGTAATATGGTCAGGAGGTACACTCCGCCCGCTGTAAGTGCCGCAAAATCCTGTTGGTGTAACACACCAGGAAAAAGCAGCAATACAGGCTAAGTTAAGGTGTAATATGGTCAGGAGGCACACTCCGCCCGCTGTAAGTGCAGCAAAATCCTGTTGGTGTAACACACCAGGAAAAAGCAGCAATACAGGCTAAGTTAAGGTGTAATATGGTCAGGAGGCACACTCCGCCCGCTGTAAGTGCCGCAAAATCCTGTTGGTGTAACACACCAGGAAAAAGCAGCAATAAAGGCTAAGTTAAGGTGTAATATGGTCAGGAGGCACACTCCGCCCGCTGTAAGTGCCGCAAAATCCTGTTGGTGTAACACACCAGGAAAAAGCAGCAATACAGGCTAAGTTAAGGTGTAATATGGTCAGGAGGCACACTCCGCCCGCTGTAAGTGCCGCAAAATCCTGTTGGTGTAACACACCAGGAAAAAGCAGCAATACAGGCTAAGTTAAGGTGTAATATGGTCAGGAGGCACACTCCGCCCGCTGTAAGTGCCGCAAAATCCTGTTGGTGTAACACACCAGGAAAAAGCAGGAATACAGGCTAAGTTAAGGTGTAATATGGTCAGGAGGTACACTCCGCCCGCTGTAAGTGCCGCAAAATCCTGTTGGTGTAACACACCAGGAAAAAGCAGCAATACAGGCTAAGTTAAGGTGTAATATGGTCAGGAGGCACACTCCGCCCGCTGTAAGTGCCGCAAAATCCTGTTGGTGTAACACACCAGGAAAAAGCAGCAATAAAGGCTAAGTTAAGGTGTAATATGGTCAGGAGGCACACTCCGCCCGCTGTAAGTGCCGCAAAATCCTGTTGGTGTAACACACCAGGAAAAACAAGCAATACAGGCTAAGTTAAGGTGTAATATGGTCAGGGGGTACACTCCGCCCGCTGTAAGTGCCGCAAAATCCTGTTGGTGTAACACACCAGGAAAAACAAGCAATACAGGCTAAGTTAAGGTGTAATATGGTCAGGAGGCACACTCCGCCCGCTGTAAGTGCCGCAAAATCCTGTTGGTGTAACACACCAGGAAAAAGCAGCAATACAGGCTAAGTTAAGGTGTAATATGGTCAGGAGGCACACTCCGCCCGCTGTAAGTGCCGCAAAATCCTGTTGGTGTAACACACCAGGAAAAAGCAGCAATACAGGCTAAGTTAAGGTGTAATATGGTCAGGAGGCACACTCCGCCCGCTGTAAGTGCCGCAAAATCCTGTTGGTGTAACACACCAGGAAAAAGCAGCAATACAGGCTAAGTTAAGGTGTAATATGGTCAGGAGGTACACTCCGCCCGCTGTAAGTGCCGCAAAATCCTGTTGGTGTAACACACCAGGAAAAAGCAGCAATACAGGCTAAGTTAAGGTGTAATATCGTCAGGAGGCACACTCCGCCCGCTGTAAGTGCCGCAAAATCCTGTTGGTGTAACACACCAGGAAAAACAAGCAATACAGGCTAAGTTAAAGTGTAATATGGTCAGGGGGTACACTCCGCCCGCTGTAAGTGCCGCAAAATCCTGTTGGTGTAACACACCAGGAAAAAGCAGCAATACAGGCTAAGTTAAGGTGTAATATGGTCAGGAGGCACACTCCGCCCGCTGTAAGTGCCGCAAAATCCTGTTGGTCTAACACACCAGGAAAAAGCAGCAATACAGGCTAAGTTAAGGTGTAATATGGTCAGGAGGCACACTCCGCCCGCTGTAAGTGCCACAAAATCCTGTTGGTGTAACACACCAGGAAAAACAAGCAATACAGGCTAAGTTAAGGTGTAATATGGTCAGGGGGTACACTCCGCCCCCTGTAAGTGCCGCAAAATCCTGTTGGTGTAACACACCAGGAAAAAGCAGCAATACAGGCTAAGTTAAGGTGTAATATGGTCAGGAGGCACACTCCGCCCGCTGTAAGTGCCGCAAAATCCTGTTGGTCTAACACACCAGGAAAAAGCAGCAATACAGGCTAAGTTAAGGTGTAATATGGTCAGGAGGCACACTCCGCCCGCTGTAAGTGCCACAAAATCCTGTTGGTGTAACACACCAGGAAAAAGCAGCAATACAGGCTAAGTTAAGGTGTAATATGGTCAGGAGGTACACTCCGCCCGCTGTAAGTGCCGCAAAATCCTGTTGGTGTAACACACCAGGAAAAAGCAGCAATACAGGCTAAGTTAAGGTGTAATATGGTCAGGAGGCACACTCCGCCCGCTGTAAGTGCCGCAAAATCCTGTTGGTGTAACACACCAGGAAAAAGCAGCAATAAAGGCTAAGTTAAGGTGTAATATGGTCAGGAGGCACACTCCGCCCGCTGTAAGTGCCGCAAAATCCTGTTGGTGTAACACACCAGGAAAAAGCAGCAATACAGGCTAAGTTAAGGTGTAATATGGTCAGGAGGCACACTCCGCCCGCTGTAAGTGCCGCAAAATCCTGTTGGTGTAACACACCAGGAAAAAGCAGCAATACAGGCTAAGTTAAGGTGTAATATGGTCAGGAGGTACACTCCGCCCGCTGTAAGTGCCGCAAAATCCTGTTGGTGTAACACACCAGGAAAAAGCAGCAATACAGGCTAAGTTAAGGTGTAATATGGTCAGGAGGCACACTCCGCCCGCTGTAAGTGCAGCAAAATCCTGTTGGTGTAACACACCAGGAAAAAGCAGCAATACAGGCTAAGTTAAGGTGTAATATCGTCAGGAGGCACACTCCGCCCGCTGTAAGTGCCGCAAAATCCTGTTGGTGTAACACACCAGGAAAAAGCAGCAATACAGGCTAAGTTAAGGTGTAATATGGTCAGGAGGTACACTCCGCCCGCTGTAAGTGCCGCAAAATCCTGTTGGTGTAACACACCAGGAAAAAGCAGCAATACAGGCTAAGTTAAGGTGTAATATGGTCAGGAGGCACACTCCGCCCGCTGTAAGTGCCGCAAAATCCTGTTGGTGTAACACACCAGGAAAAAGCAGCAATAAAGGCTAAGTTAAGGTGTAATATGGTCAGGAGGCACACTCCGCCCGCTGTAAGTGCCGCAAAATCCTGTTGGTGTAACACACCAGGAAAAAGCAGCAATACAGGCTAAGTTAAGGTGTAATATGGTCAGGAGGCACACTCCGCCCGCTGTAAGTGCCGCAAAATCCTGTTGGTGTAACACACCAGGAAAAAGCAGCAATACAGGCTAAGTTAAGGTGTAATATGGTCAGGAGGCACACTCCGCCTGCTGTAAGTGCCGCAAAATCCTGTTGGTGTAACACACCAGGAAAAAGCAGGAATACAGGCTAAGTTAAGGTGTAATATGGTCAGGAGGTACACTCCGCCCGCTGTAAGTGCCGCAAAATCCTGTTGGTGTAACACACCAGGAAAAAGCAGCAATACAGGCTAAGTTAAGGTGTAATATGGTCAGGAGGCACACTCCGCCCGCTGTAAGTGCCGCAAAATCCTGTTGGTGTAACACACCAGGAAAAAGCAGCAATAAAGGCTAAGTTAAGGTGTAATATGGTCAGGAGGCACACTCCGCCCGCTGTAAGTGCCGCAAAATCCTGTTGGTGTAACACACCAGGAAAAAGCAGCAATACAGGCTAAGTTAAGGTGTAATATGGTCAGGAGGCACACTCCGCCCGCTGTAAGTGCCGCAAAATCCTGTTGGTGTAACACACCAGGAAAAAGCAGCAATACAGGCTAAGTTAAGGTGTAATATGGTCAGGAGGCACACTCCGCCCGCTGTAAGTGCCGCAAAATCCTGTTGGTGTAACACACCAGGAAAAAGCAGGAATACAGGCTAAGTTAAGGTGTAATATGGTCAGGAGGTACACTCCGCCCGCTGTAAGTGCCGCAAAATCCTGTTGGTGTAACACACCAGGAAAAAGCAGCAATACAGGCTAAGTTAAGGTGTAATATGGTCAGGAGGCACACTCCGCCCGCTGTAAGTGCCGCAAAATCCTGTTGGTGTAACACACCAGGAAAAAGCAGCAATAAAGGCTAAGTTAAGGTGTAATATGGTCAGGAGGCACACTCCGCCCGCTGTAAGTGCCGCAAAATCCTGTTGGTGTAACACACCAGGAAAAAGCAGCAATACAGGCTAAGTTAAGGTGTAATATGGTCAGGAGGCACACTCCGCCCGCTGTAAGTGCCGCAAAATCCTGTTGGTGTAACACACCAGGAAAAAGCAGCAATACAGGCTAAGTTAAGGTGTAATATGGTCAGGAGGCACACTCCGCCCGCTGTAAGTGCCGCAAAATCCTGTTGGTGTAACACACCAGGAAAAAGCAGGAATACAGGCTAAGTTAAGGTGTAATATGGTCAGGAGGTACACTCCGCCCCCTGTAAGTGCCGCAAAATCCTGTTGGTGTAACACACCAGGAAAAAGCAGCAATACAGGCTAAGTTAAGGTGTAATATGGTCAGGAGGCACACTCCGCCCGCTGTAAGTGCCGCAAAATCCTGTTGGTCTAACACACCAGGAAAAAGCAGCAATACAGGCTAAGTTAAGGTGTAATATGGTCAGGAGGCACACTCCGCCCGCTGTAAGTGCCACAAAATCCTGTTGGTGTAACACACCAGGAAAAAGCAGCAATACAGGCTAAGTTAAGGTGTAATATGGTCAGGAGGCACACTCCGCCCGCTGTAAGTGCCGCAAAATCCTGTTGGTGTAACACACCAGGAAAAAGCAGCAATAAAGGCTAAGTTAAGGTGTAATATGGTCAGGAGGCACACTCCGCCCGCTGTAAGTGCCGCAAAATCCTGTTGGTGTAACACACCAGGAAAAAGCAGCAATACAGGCTAAGTTAAGGTGTAATATGGTCAGGAGGCACACTCCGCCCGCTGTAAGTGCCGCAAAATCCTGTTGGTGTAACACACCAGGAAAAAGCAGCAATACAGGCTAAGTTAAGGTGTAATATGGTCAGGAGGTACACTCCGCCCGCTGTAAGTGCCGCAAAATCCTGTTGGTGTAACACACCAGGAAAAAGCAGCAATACAGGCTAAGTTAAGGTGTAATATGGTCAGGAGGCACACTCCGCCCGCTGTAAGTGCAGCAAAATCCTGTTGGTGTAACACACCAGGAAAAAGCAGCAATACAGGCTAAGTTAAGGTGTAATATCGTCAGGAGGCACACTCCGCCCGCTGTAAGTGCCGCAAAATCCTGTTGGTGTAATACACCAGGAAAAAGCAGCAATACAGGCTAAGTTAAGGGTGTAATATGGTCAGGAGGCACACTCCGCCCGTTGTAAGTGCCGCAAAATCCTGTTGGTGTAACACACCAGGAAAAAGCAGCAATACAGGCTAAGTTAAGGTGTAATATGGTCAGGAGGCACACTCCGCCCGCTGTAAGTGCCGCAAAATCCTGTTGGTGTAACACACCAGGAAAAAGCAGCAATACAGGCTAAGTTAAGGTGTAATATGGTCAGGAGGCACACTCCGCCCGCTGTAAGTGCCGCAAAATCCTGTTGGTGTAACACACTAGGAAAAAGCAGCAATACAGGCTAAGTTAAGGTGTAATATGGTCAGGAGGTACACTCCGCCCCCTGTAAGTGCCGCAAAATCCTGTTGGTGTAACACACCAGGAAAAAGCAGCAATACAGGCTAAGTTAAGGTGTAATATGGTCAGGAGGCACACTCCGCCCGCTGTAAGTGCCGCAAAATCCTGTTGGTCTAACACACCAGGAAAAAGCAGCAATACAGGCTAAGTTAAGGTGTAATATGGTCAGGAGGCACACTCCGCCCGCTGTAAGTGCCACAAAATCCTGTTGGTGTAACACACCAGGAAAAAGCAGCAATACAGGCTAAGTTAAGGTGTAATATGGTCAGGAGGTACACTCCGCCCGCTGTAAGTGCCGCAAAATCCTGTTGGTGTAACACACCAGGAAAAAGCAGCAATACAGGCTAAGTTAAGGTGTAATATGGTCAGGAGGCACACTCCGCCCGCTGTAAGTGCCACAAAATCCTGTTGGTGTAACACACCAGGAAAAAGCAGCAATAAAGGCTAAGTTAAGGTGTAATATGGTCAGGAGGCACACTCCGCCCGCTGTAAGTGCCGCAAAATCCTGTTGGTGTAACACACCAGGAAAAAGCAGCAATACAGGCTAAGTTAAGGTGTAATATGGTCAGGAGGCACACTCCGCCCGCTGTAAGTGCCGCAAAATCCTGTTGGTGTAACACACCAGGAAAAAGCAGCAATACAGGCTAAGTTAAGGTGTAATATGGTCAGGAGGCACACTCCGCCCGCTGTAAGTGCCGCAAAATCCTGTTGGTGTAACACACCAGGAAAAAGCAGCAATACAGGCTAAGTTAAGGTGTAATATGGTCAGGAGGCACACTCCGCCCGCTGTAAGTGCCGCAAAATCCTGTTGGTGTAACACACTAGGAAAAAGCAGCAATACAGGCTAAGTTAAGGTGTAATATGGTCAGGAGGTACACTCCGCCCCCTGTAAGTGCCGCAAAATCCTGTTGGTGTAACACACCAGGAAAAAGCAGCAATACAGGCTAAGTTAAGGTGTAATATGGTCAGGAGGCACACTCCGCCCGCTGTAAGTGCCGCAAAATCCTGTTGGTCTAACACACCAGGAAAAAGCAGCAATACAGGCTAAGTTAAGGTGTAATATGGTCAGGAGGTACACTCCGCCCCCTGTAAGTGCCGCAAAATCCTGTTGGTGTAACACACCAGGAAAAAGCAGCAATACAGGCTAAGTTAAGGTGTAATATGGTCAGGAGGCACACTCCGCCCGCTGTAAGTGCCGCAAAATCCTGTTGGTCTAACACACCAGGAAAAAGCAGCAATACAGGCTAAGTTAAGGTGTAATATGGTCAGGAGGCACACTCCGCCCGCTGTAAGTGCCGCAAAATCCTGTTGGTGTAACACACCAGGAAAAAGCAGGAATACAGGCTAAGTTAAGGTGTAATATGGTCAGGAGGTACACTCCGCCCCCTGTAAGTGCCGCAAAATCCTGTTGGTGTAACACACCAGGAAAAAGCAGCAATACAGGCTAAGTTAAGGTGTAATATGGTCAGGAGGCACACTCCGCCCGCTGTAAGTGCCGCAAAATCCTGTTGGTCTAACACACCAGGAAAAAGCAGCAATACAGGCTAAGTTAAGGTGTAATATGGTCAGGAGGCACACTCCGCCCGCTGTAAGTGCCACAAAATCCTGTTGGTGTAACACACCAGGAAAAAGCAGCAATACAGGCTAAGTTAAGGTGTAATATGGTCAGGAGGTACACTCCGCCCGCTGTAAGTGCCGCAAAATCCTGTTGGTGTAACACACCAGGAAAAAGCAGCAATACAGGCTAAGTTAAGGTGTAATATGGTCAGGAGGCACACTCCGCCCGCTGTAAGTGCCGCAAAATCCTGTTGGTGTAACACACCAGGAAAAAGCAGCAATAAAGGCTAAGTTAAGGTGTAATATGGTCAGGAGGCACACTCCGCCCGCTGTAAGTGCCGCAAAATCCTGTTGGTGTAACACACCAGGAAAAAGCAGCAATACAGGCTAAGTTAAGGTGTAATATGGTCAGGAGGCACACTCCGCCCGCTGTAAGTGCAGCAAAATCCTGTTGGTGTAACACACCAGGAAAAAGCAGCAATACAGGCTAAGTTAAGGTGTAATATCGTCAGGAGGCACACTCCGCCCGCTGTAAGTGCCGCAAAATCCTGTTGGTGTAACACACCAGGAAAAACAAGCAATACAGGCTAAGTTAAGGTGTAATATGGTCAGGGGGTACACTCCGCCCGCTGTAAGTGCCGCAAAATCCTGTTGGTGTAACACACCAGGAAAAAGCAGCAATACAGGCTAAGTTAAGGTGTAATATGGTCAGGAGGCACACTCCGCCCGCTGTAAGTGCCGCAAAATCCTGTTGGTGTAACACACCAGGAAAAAGCAGCAATACAGGCTAAGTTAAGGTGTAATATGGTCAGGAGGCACACTCCGCCCGTTGTAAGTGCCGCAAAATCCTGTTGGTGTAACACACCAGGAAAAAGCAGCAATACAGGCTAAGTTAAGGTGTAATATGGTCAGGAGGCACACTCCGCCCGCTGTAAGTGCCGCAAAATCCTGTTGGTGTAACACACCAGGAAAAAGCAGCAATTACAGGCTAAGTTAAGGTGTAATATGGTCAGGAGGCACACTCCGCCCGCTGTAAGTGCCGCAAAATCCTGTTGGTGTAACACACTAGGAAAAAGCAGCAATACAGGCTAAGTTAAGGTGTAATATGGTCAGGAGGTACACTCCGCCCCCTGTAAGTGCCGCAAAATCCTGTTGGTGTAACACACCAGGAAAAAGCAGCAATACAGGCTAAGTTAAGGTGTAATATGGTCAGGAGGCACACTCCGCCCGCTGTAAGTGCCGCAAAATCCTGTTGGTCTAACACACCAGGAAAAAGCAGCAATACAGGCTAAGTTAAGGTGTAATATGGTCAGGAGGCACACTCCGCCCGCTGTAAGTGCCACAAAATCCTGTTGGTGTAACACACCAGGAAAAAGCAGCAATACAGGCTAAGTTAAGGTGTAATATGGTCAGGAGGTACACTCCGCCCGCTGTAAGTGCCGCAAAATCCTGTTGGTGTAACACACCAGGAAAAAGCAGCAATACAGGCTAAGTTAAGGTGTAATATGGTCAGGAGGCACACTCCGCCGCTGTAAGTGCCACAAAATCCTGTTGGTGTAACACACCAGGAAAAAGCAGCAATAAAGGCTAAGTTAAGGTGTAATATGGTCAGGAGGCACACTCCGCCCGCTGTAAGTGCCGCAAAATCCTGTTGGTGTAACACACCAGGAAAAAGCAGCAATACAGGCTAAGTTAAGGTGTAATATGGTCAGGAGGCACACTCCGCCCGCTGTAAGTGCCGCAAAATCCTGTTGGTGTAACACACCAGGAAAAAGCAGCAATACAGGCTAAGTTAAGGTGTAATATGGTCAGGAGGCACACTCCGCCCGCTGTAAGTGCCGCAAAATCCTGTTGGTGTAACACACCAGGAAAAAGCAGCAATACAGGCTAAGTTAAGGTGTAATATGGTCAGGAGGCACACTCCGCCCGCTGTAAGTGCCGCAAAATCCTGTTGGTGTAACACACTAGGAAAAAGCAGCAATACAGGCTAAGTTAAGGTGTAATATGGTCAGGAGGTACACTCCGCCCCCTGTAAGTGCCGCAAAATCCTGTTGGTGTAACACACCAGGAAAAAGCAGCAATACAGGCTAAGTTAAGGTGTAATATGGTCAGGAGGCACACTCCGCCCGCTGTAAGTGCCGCAAAATCCTGTTGGTCTAACACACCAGGAAAAAGCAGCAATACAGGCTAAGTTAAGGTGTAATATGGTCAGGAGGTACACTCCGCCCCCTGTAAGTGCCGCAAAATCCTGTTGGTGTAACACACCAGGAAAAAGCAGCAATACAGGCTAAGTTAAGGTGTAATATGGTCAGGAGGCACACTCCGCCCGCTGTAAGTGCCGCAAAATCCTGTTGGTCTAACACACCAGGAAAAAGCAGCAATACAGGCTAAGTTAAGGTGTAATATGGTCAGGAGGCACACTCCGCCCGCTGTAAGTGCCACAAAATCCTGTTGGTGTAACACACCAGGAAAAAGCAGCAATACAGGCTAAGTTAAGGTGTAATATGGTCAGGAGGTACACTCCGCCCGCTGTAAGTGCCGCAAAATCCTGTTGGTGTAACACACCAGGAAAAAGCAGCAATACAGGCTAAGTTAAGGTGTAATATGGTCAGGAGGCACACTCCGCCCGCTGTAAGTGCCGCAAAATCCTGTTGGTGTAACACACCAGGAAAAAGCAGCAATAAAGGCTAAGTTAAGGTGTAATATGGTCAGGAGGCACACTCCGCCCGCTGTAAGTGCCGCAAAATCCTGTTGGTGTAACACACCAGGAAAAAGCAGCAATACAGGCTAAGTTAAGGTGTAATATGGTCAGGAGGCACACTCCGCCCGCTGTAAGTGCCGCAAAATCCTGTTGGTGTAACACACCAGGAAAAAGCAGCAATACAGGCTAAGTTAAGGTGTAATATGGTCAGGAGGTACACTCCGCCCGCTGTAAGTGCCACAAAATCCTGTTGGTGTAACACACCAGGAAAAAGCAGCAATACAGGCTAAGTTAAGGTGTAATATGGTCAGGAGGCACACTCCGCCCGCTGTAAGTGCAGCAAAATCCTGTTGGTGTAACACACCAGGAAAAAGCAGCAATACAGGCTAAGTTAAGGTGTAATATCGTCAGGAGGCACACTCCGCCCGCTGTAAGTGCCGCAAAATCCTGTTGGTGTAACACACCAGGAAAAAGCAGCAATACAGGCTAAGTTAAAGTGTAATATGGTCAGGAGGTACACTCCGCCCGCTGTAAGTGCCGCAAAATCCTGTTGGTGTAACACACCAGGAAAAAGCAGCAATACAGGCTAAGTTAAGGTGTAATATGGTCAGGAGGCACACTCCGCCCGCTGTAAGTGCCGCAAAATCCTGTTGGTGTAACACACCAGGAAAAAGCAGCAATAAAGGCTAAGTTAAGGTGTAATATGGTCAGGAGGCACACTCCGCCCGCTGTAAGTGCCGCAAAATCCTGTTGGTGTAACACACCAGGAAAAAGCAGCAATACAGGCTAAGTTAAGGTGTAATATGGTCAGGAGGCACACTCCGCCCGCTGTAAGTGCCGCAAAATCCTGTTGGTGTAACACACCAGGAAAAAGCAGCAATACAGGCTAAGTTAAGGTGTAATATGGTCAGGAGGCACACTCCGCCCGCTGTAAGTGCCGCAAAATCCTGTTGGTGTAACACACCAGGAAAAAGCAGGAATACAGGCTAAGTTAAGGTGTAATATGGTCAGGAGGTACACTCCGCCCCCTGTAAGTGCCGCAAAATCCTGTTGGTGTAACACACCAGGAAAAAGCAGCAATACAGGCTAAGTTAAGGTGTAATATGGTCAGGAGGCACACTCCGCCCGCTGTAAGTGCCGCAAAATCCTGTTGGTCTAACACACCAGGAAAAAGCAGCAATACAGGCTAAGTTAAGGTGTAATATGGTCAGGAGGCACACTCCGCCCGCTGTAAGTGCCACAAAATCCTGTTGGTGTAACACACCAGGAAAAAGCAGCAATACAGGCTAAGTTAAGGTGTAATATGGTCAGGAGGTACACTCCGCCCGCTGTAAGTGCCGCAAAATCCTGTTGGTGTAACACACCAGGAAAAAGCAGCAATACAGGCTAAGTTAAGGTGTAATATGGTCAGGAGGCACACTCCGCCCGCTGTAAGTGCCGCAAAATCCTGTTGGTGTAACACACCAGGAAAAAGCAGCAATAAAGGCTAAGTTAAGGTGTAATATGGTCAGGAGGCACACTCCGCCCGCTGTAAGTGCCGCAAAATCCTGTTGGTGTAACACACCAGGAAAAAGCAGCAATACAGGCTAAGTTAAGGTGTAATATGGTCAGGAGGCACACTCCGCCCGCTGTAAGTGCAGCAAAATCCTGTTGGTGTAACACACCAGGAAAAAGCAGCAATACAGGCTAAGTTAAGGTGTAATATCGTCAGGAGGCACACTCCGCCCGCTGTAAGTGCCGCAAAATCCTGTTGGTGTAACACACCAGGAAAAACAAGCAATACAGGCTAAGTTAAGGTGTAATATGGTCAGGGGGTACACTCCGCCCGCTGTAAGTGCCGCAAAATCCTGTTGGTGTAACACACCAGGAAAAAGCAGCAATACAGGCTAAGTTAAGGTGTAATATGGTCAGGAGGCACACTCCGCCCGCTGTAAGTGCCGCAAAATCCTGTTGGTGTAACACACCAGGAAAAAGCAGCAATACAGGCTAAGTTAAGGTGTAATATGGTCAGGAGGCACACTCCGCCCGCTGTAAGTGCCGCAAAATCCTGTTGGTGTAACACACTAGGAAAAAGCAGCAATACAGGCTAAGTTAAGGTGTAATATGGTCAGGAGGTACACTCCGCCCCCTGTAAGTGCCGCAAAATCCTGTTGGTGTAACACACCAGGAAAAAGCAGCAATACAGGCTAAGTTAAGGTGTAATATGGTCAGGAGGCACACTCCGCCCGCTGTAAGTGCCGCAAAATCCTGTTGGTCTAACACACCAGGAAAAAGCAGCAATACAGGCTAAGTTAAGGTGTAATATGGTCAGGAGGCACACTCCGCCCGCTGTAAGTGCCACAAAATCCTGTTGGTGTAACACACCAGGAAAAAGCAGCAATACAGGCTAAGTTAAGGTGTAATATGGTCAGGAGGTACACTCCGCCCGCTGTAAGTGCCGCAAAATCCTGTTGGTGTAACACACCAGGAAAAAGCAGCAATACAGGCTAAGTTAAGGTGTAATATGGTCAGGAGGCACACTCCGCCCGCTGTAAGTGCCACAAAATCCTGTTGGTGTAACACACCAGGAAAAAGCAGCAATAAAGGCTAAGTTAAGGTGTAATATGGTCAGGAGGCACACTCCGCCCGCTGTAAGTGCCGCAAAATCCTGTTGGTGTAACACACCAGGAAAAAGCAGCAATACAGGCTAAGTTAAGGTGTAATATGGTCAGGAGGCACACTCCGCCCGCTGTAAGTGCCGCAAAATCCTGTTGGTGTAACACACCAGGAAAAAGCAGCAATACAGGCTAAGTTAAGGTGTAATATGGTCAGGAGGCACACTCCGCCCGCTGTAAGTGCCGCAAAATCCTGTTGGTGTAACACACCAGGAAAAAGCAGCAATACAGGCTAAGTTAAGGTGTAATATGGTCAGGAGGCACACTCCGCCCGCTGTAAGTGCCGCAAAATCCTGTTGGTGTAACACACTAGGAAAAAGCAGCAATACAGGCTAAGTTAAGGTGTAATATGGTCAGGAGGTACACTCCGCCCCCTGTAAGTGCCGCAAAATCCTGTTGGTGTAACACACCAGGAAAAAGCAGCAATACAGGCTAAGTTAAGGTGTAATATGGTCAGGAGGCACACTCCGCCCGCTGTAAGTGCCGCAAAATCCTGTTGGTCTAACACACCAGGAAAAAGCAGCAATACAGGCTAAGTTAAGGTGTAATATGGTCAGGAGGCACACTCCGCCCGCTGTAAGTGCCACAAAATCCTGTTGGTGTAACACACCAGGAAAAAGCAGCAATACAGGCTAAGTTAAGGTGTAATATGGTCAGGAGGTACACTCCGCCCGCTGTAAGTGCCGCAAAATCCTGTTGGTGTAACACACCAGGAAAAAGCAGCAATACAGGCTAAGTTAAGGTGTAATATGGTCAGGAGGCACACTCCGCCCGCTGTAAGTGCCACAAAATCCTGTTGGTGTAACACACCAGGAAAAAGCAGCAATAAAGGCTAAGTTAAGGTGTAATATGGTCAGGAGGCACACTCCGCCCGCTGTAAGTGCCGCAAAATCCTGTTGGTGTAACACACCAGGAAAAAGCAGCAATACAGGCTAAGTTAAGGTGTAATATGGTCAGGAGGCACACTCCGCCCGCTGTAAGTGCCGCAAAATCCTGTTGGTGTAACACACCAGGAAAAAGCAGCAATACAGGCTAAGTTAAGGTGTAATATGGTCAGGAGGTACACTCCGCCCGCTGTAAGTGCCGAAAAATCCTGTTGGTGTAACACACCAGGAAAAAGCAGCAATACAGGCTAAGTTAAGGTGTAATATGGTCAGGAGGCACACTCCGCCCGCTGTAAGTGCCGCAAAATCCTGTTGGTGTAACACACCAGGAAAAAGCAGCAATACAGGCTAAGTTAAGGTGTAATATCGTCAGGAGGCACACTCCGCCCGCTGTAAGTGCCGCAAAATCCTGTTGGTGTAACACACCAGGAAAAAGCAGCAATAAAGGCTAAGTTAAGGTGTAATATGGTCAGGAGGCACACTCCGCCCGCTGTAAGTGCCGCAAAAATCCTGTTGGTGTAACACACCAGGAAAAAGCAGCAATACAGGCTAAGTTAAGGTGTAATATGGTCAGGAGGCACACTCCGCCCGCTGTAAGTGCCGCAAAATCCTGTTGGTGTAACACACCAGGAAAAAGCAGCAATACAGGCTAAGTTAAGGTGTAATATGGTCAGGAGGCACACTCCGCCCGCTGTAAGTGCCGCAAAATCCTGTTGGTGTAACACACCAGGAAAAAGCAGCAATACAGGCTAAGTTAAGGTGTAATATGGTCAGGAGGTACACTCCGCCCGCTGTAAGTGCCGCAAAATCCTGTTGGTGTAACACACCAGGAAAAAGCAGCAATACAGGCTAAGTTAAGGTGTAATATGGTCAGGAGGCACACTCCGCCCGCTGTAAGTGCAGCAAAATCCTGTTGGTGTAACACACCAGGAAAAAGCAGCAATACAGGCTAAGTTAAGGTGTAATATCGTCAGGAGGCACACTCCGCCCGCTGTAAGTGCCGCAAAAACCTGTTGGTGTAACACACCAGGAAAAACAAGCAATACAGGCTAAGTTAAGGTGTAATATGGTCAGGGGGTACACTCCGCCCGCTGTAAGTGCCGCAAAATCCTGTTGGTGTAACACACCAGGAAAAAGCAGCAATACAGGCTAAGTTAAGGTGTAATATGGTCAGGAGGCACACTCCGCCCGCTGTAAGTGCCGCAAAATCCTGTTGGTGTAACACACCAGGAAAAAGCAGCAATACAGGCTAAGTTAAGGTGTAATATGGTCAGGAGGCACACTCCGCCCGCTGTAAGTGCCACAAAATCCTGTTGGTGTAACACACCAGGAAAAAGCAGCAATACAGGCTAAGTTAAGGTGTAATATGGTCAGGAGGTACACTCCGCCCCCTGTAAGTGCCGCAAAATCCTGTTGGTGTAACACACCAGGAAAAAGCAGCAATACAGGCTAAGTTAAGGTGTAATATGGTCAGGAGGCACACTCCGCCCGCTGTAAGTGCCGCAAAATCCTGTTGGTCTAACACACCAGGAAAAAGCAGCAATACAGGCTAAGTTAAGGTGTAATATGGTCAGGAGGCACACTCCGCCCGCTGTAAGTGCCACAAAATCCTGTTGGTGTAACACACCAGGAAAAAGCAGCAATACAGGCTAAGTTAAGGTGTAATATCGTCAGGAGGCACACTCCGCACGCTGTAAGTGCCGCAAAACCCTGTTGGTGTAACACACCAGGAAAAAGCAGCAATACAGGCTAAGTTAAGGTTTAATATGGTCAGGAGGTACACTCCGCCCGCTGTAAGTGCCGCAAAATCCTGTTGGTGTAACACACCAGGAAAAAGCAGCAATACAGGCTAAGTTAAGGTGTAATATGGTCAGGAGGCACATTCCGCCCGCTGTAAGTGCCGTAAAATCCTGTTGGTGTAACACACCAGGAAAAAGCAGCAATACAGGCTAAGTTAAGGTGTAATATGGTCAGGAGGTACACTCCGCCCGCTGTAAGTGCCGCAAAATCCTGTTGGTGTAACACACCAGGAAAAAGCAGCAATACAGGCTAAGTTAAGGTGTAATATGGTCAGGAGGCACACTCCGCCCGCTGTAAGTGCCGCAAAATCCTGTTGGTGTAACACACCAGGAAAAAGCAGCAATACAGGCTAAGTTAAGGTGTAATATGGTCAGGAGGCACACTCCGCCCGCTGTAAGTGCCGCAAAATCCTGTTGGTGTAACACACCAGGAAAAAGCAGCAATAAGGGCTAACTTCAGGCGTATAATGTGCAGGAGGCTTAGCAACAATGACACTGACACTGTCCCCTGCCTATCCTTCTCTCTCCCTGCACACAAGGTTTATCAAAGTATATGACACTGACACTCTTCCTGCCTATCCTTCTCTCTCCCTGCACACAAGGTTTAGCAAAGAATATGACACTGACACTGTCCCCTGCCTATCCTTCTCTCTCCCTGCACACAAGGTTTATCAAAGTATATGACACTGACACTCTCCCTGCCTATCCTTCTCTGTCCCTACACACAAGGTTTAGCAAAGAATAGATTTGACAAGATTTGACACTGTCCCTGCCTATCCTTCACTTTCCCTGCTCCGGAACACACTATACAAGGCCGCCGCGCTGGCAGCCTTTTATAGTGTGGGGCGTGTACTAAACCCCCTCAGCTATAATTGGCCACAGGCATCCTGCCTGTGGCCAATCATTGCTCTCCTCGCTGCCGGCGCTGTGATTGGCCAAGCATGCAGGGTCACAGTGCATGCTTGGCCAATCACAGCGCCGGGATTACATTGCGATGGCGCAGTGTATTGTGGGCCGTTCACGTCATTCGAATTTGGCGCGAACGGCCCAAATCGTTCGTTGTTCGCCGAACGCGCGAACAGCCGATGTTCGAGTCGAACATATGTTCGACTCGAACACCGAGCTCATCCCTAAAGAAGAGAGAAAAGTGAGATGGTGAGAAAAGTGAGATGGTGATTAATGCTTCCACGCATGTTTCGGGCCACACCCTCAACCTCATCTTCAAACAAAATATGGACATCAACACACTTGACAACACGCCATTGCCATGGACTGACCACCACACCATAAAATTCAAAATAACCACCAACACCATCTTCCAAAAACCAACACACTCAACAACAACACACTGGACAAGATCACAGAAGAAACTACACTCGCAACTCTTCAAAACCACACTATCCAACAAAATAGCGTTGCTAACCCAAAACTACTCAACTGAAGCAACACTCAACTCCCTTAACAAAGCATTATTACAGACAGCAGACACAGTCGCACCAAGACGCAGAGCACTCATCTGCAAAAACAATTCGGGCTGGTTCAATGACTCTCTTACATTACTGAAACAAGAACGCAGAAGAGCTGAAGGAGCCTGGAGAAGGAATTCAACAATGGAAGACCACACAAACTACAAATTACTCACCACGAAATACCACAAAGCCATCTTTAAAGCAAAAAAAGAACACTTCTCCAACACCATCTCAAAAGCCATAAACCGCCCCCGTGAACTTTTCAAACTAGTCGCTCAGACTATGAACCCCACTTGTCTAGGGCCTCCAGCAAACGAAACACAAGAATTCTGCAATGAGCTATCTGATTTTTTTATTGACAAAATCAATAACATTTGTGAAATAATTCAGCAGAAAAAAACAAGCAACCTCACTCGGCCAGAGCAAGAAGAAAAAAAAACATACAAATACTCTACAATCACCGAAATTTACTCTTGTCCCAATCATCATTGACACCACCAAAATCATCATCAGAAGCCTCCGAGACAGCACATCACCAAATGGCATTATTTCTACAAAACTTCTGAAAGAATGTACCGACATCATAACACATCTCATAAACCAATCATTCAAAGAAGGAATCGTTCCAATCTCCCTCAAGCAAGGCATAATCAAACTCCTCCTAAAGAAACCAAACCTCGACCCCAAAGACCCAAACTACCGCAGACCTGTAAAAAGCCTTAAAACCATCTCCAAGATCTTCGAGAAAGCAGTAGTACAACAGCTACAACTCGATTTGGACACCTACAATTTCTTGGACCCACTACAATCTGGTTTCCGCCCGGGCCACGGGACAGAAACTGCACTTCTCAAAATCTGGGATGTTCCCTTGAAGCAGCAGATGATGGAGAATCATGTCTACTGGTGCTGCTGGACCTCAGTGCAGCTTTCGACACAGTAGACCACAAAACTCTGCTCACTCGTCTCGCAGAAGTAGCTGGAGTCGCAGACTCAGATCTACTCTGGTTTACATCCTTCCTAGAGAACAGATCCCAGAAAGTGAAACTAGGAGCTTTCACTTCGGAAGCACGTAAAATTACATGCAGAGTCCCTCAAGGATCACCCCTGTCGCCCGTGCTCTTCAACATCTACCTCCGCCCACTCCTCAAAATCATCAGCATACAGGACCTGCTCTATCACTCCTACGCTGATGACACCCAACTTTACCTTCGCATCACCAACAAAAAAGACCAATACCACGCACTAGAAAACTGCCTCTCATTGATCGACGATTGGATGACGGAGAGCTCCCTCAAACTTAATGGATCCAAAACAGAACTTCTCTTTCTCCATGCAAACCAAAAGAAAAACCCTGGCACAACATGCACACCACCCACCATCCTTTGACAAACCATCACCCCAAGCACCAAAGTCAAAAGCCTCAGAGTCATCTTTGACTCAGACATGACTATGGATGCACAAATAGGATCAGTAGTTAGTGGATATCACTACCTTATTCGCCTGCTGCATAGACTCATCCCTTTCATCCCGGAAGGAGACACAGCAGTAGTAGTTGGAACAATCATCAATTCCCGACTCGACTACGCAAACTCTCTCTACCTCGGGCTTCCAAAATACCAAATTTCACGTCTACAAGTCGTCCAGAGCACAGCAGCCAGACTCGTAATGGGAAAAAACCCTGGGAATCAATCACCCCGTCCCTGAGGACCCTCCATTGGCTAGTCATGAAGGATCGGGTTACATTCAAGACCCTCTGCCTCACTCACAAATGCACACAAGGAAACGCTGCGCAATACCTATGCGAGAAAAAAAAGCACTACACCCCTAGTCGCCCCCTCAGATCAACTAACCAAAACTGCCTCCACATCCCCAAGACCCGCTACAATTCAAAAGGAGAACAAAGATTCGCAGTCCAAGGACCACGGCTATGGAAAGCTCTACCCACAGACATCTGCATGGAAGAAAACCATCTGGCCTTCAGGAAGAAGCTTAAGACCCACCTCTTCTTTGTAGCGCTATACAATTTACTCACTCACTCAGAAAACAAGAGTAGGAGAAAAAAAGAAAGAAGGAAGTGAGTGAGTTTGTCTGGGGATCCATGCCATATAACCCTAGAAGTCAGCTCCGTGTATCTGGGACCTGCAAATAGGCAAGCCAGGGGGACCAAATTTTTTCGAATAGGGATTGTTTATCCCACAAGGTGACAATACAGGAACATAGGAGGTAGTTGTCACCCATAACAAGAAGTTCCTGAACAAGGACCTTCAGCCTGTATTATTTTAACCAGTTCAGCCTACACCTGTCCCCCCTCCTCCTTATGAACCAGAGTACTTCTTACATTTATGCCATGGGCCTGTTTAACAATACATTTGTAATTTCCTAAAACAACCTTTCCCCCCTTCCAGCTAAAATCACATAAGCATGCAGCTCTGCATGCTGATGTGAGATATTCTTACATTCATTAAACAGTTTTCCACTTCCTGGTGGAGTGAGGGACTGGTGATGTAACCCTGCAGCATCCTGGGAAGTTCCTGTCACATTTTTCAAGAGGCAGACCCAGAATTCCAGGTAGAGTTCCTAGGAAGTAAACTTCCAAGAAGTAAATAGAGATGTTCCCTCTGCCCTTGGTGGAAACAGCTACTGTAAGATAAATGGGGAGGAAAAGAAAAACAAGTTATGCAAAAAATAACCACTTGAGGGCATCTTTGCTATTTAGCACTGCAGTAACTGGTACTTGCGTGGTCATGCAATGTTGTACCCAAATTAAATTTATATATTTTTTTTCACACAAATAGAGCTTCTTTTGGTTGTATTTCATCACCACTGGGTTTTTTTTTTTTTTGCAATACAAACTAAAAAAGACCAAAAAAATATATATATATTTTACTTTTTACTATAAAACATATCCAATAAAAAAAAAAAAAAAAAAAATATATATATATATATATATATATATATATATATATATATGTATATACTTCCTAAATTTTGGCCAAAATATATGTTGCTTCATATCTTTCCCAAGAAAAATCCCAATACGTGTATATTGATATGGTATGCGTGAAAGTTATAGTGTCTATAAACTATTGGATATATATTGGAATTTTCTTTTTCATCATAATAATGTCAATTATCAGCGACTTATAATGGGACTGTGAGAGTGCGGCAGGTTAATTAGCAAACATATAAACTTTATTAATGGCTTGGTATCAAAAATTATTTCAGCACTAAAATCAACTGACTCCTAGCATTATAGAGTCACTCAGATCAAACAAAGCACCAACAAATGTCATGCATAGCTGCATGGCATTTCTCATGGTGGGTATCCTGATGGGGAAAACAGTATACCTTGTCCGCATAATGTGTAATAAAACTGCTACTTGCAGTCTCCACAGTTAGTCCATGTCACAGGTTGACAATGGCGCAGCACATTTGGTAGACAAAGGCAGAGAATTGTCAAACTATAACAGGAAGTGTTTGAAGAAGGAAAGTTATGACAGGATCACTGGGTGTTATTATTTTAATTAAATCTGCTGAATTAAAAGACTGAAAATAGCTTTTGCAATAATTTTAATATTGTATGGTAACGATTAAATTAAATATTACCTCTCCTGGCGGTATGATTATTTCAGATTTTAGGTGCTGAAAGCGGTACCATTATTTTGCATGGAAATGTGGCGTTTTATATTGTAGGCCTGTAATTCTTAGGAATAACTCACTTAAATCTGTCCAAACTAGAATCTAGTAGACATCTCGTGTATGATAAAGTTTAAAACACAAAATCATAAATTATAATATAATAAATAATAACAAATAATAATTTAATAATAATAATACTTTTTATTCAATACATTTTAGTAAATAATATAATCAAAAACACAGATTTTTTTTTTTTTTGCTCAAACAAGGGTGATATATTAGTAGTCATATTGCTTCAGTAAACGTCTCGGGTATGGAAAATTTTAAAACAAGGTACAGCACGAAGTCCAACGTCACAATAGGGACAATAGAAATGGGTTTCTTTTTGGATTTTCCTTCCGGAGTGATCACGCTTAGAGCAGCAAACCACACACATCCTTGTGGGTGCTGTCTTCTTTTTAGTTGGTGGAATGTGGTCCATAAAGTGACAATCAGTCTGGCGTTCCGGGTTCACAACGCCAGCAGCCCGACATCCAGATCTGTTTACAGCCGTTGGCATCTGGTGCTTCAGAAATATGAGTTTGACAACCTTTCACACAAAGTCTGCATGAATCATAGGCCTGTCACTCTTTTTTTTCAGGAGAATGAATGCATTCCACAGGCACTGTTCAAGCAGATGCCTGAAGATTTTTTTATAATATTTTTTTTGTTGCTTCCTCATGGCTGGATAAAAGGTCATGGCCTGGTCAGCTCTGTCCACACCTCCCATGGTATTGTTGTAATCCAACACGACCTGTGGCTTCATTACATCTTTTCCACTACTGGTGTGTACCATGACAGTAGAGGTGTTGTGGATGGTACTCATAAGGCACACGTCTCTTTTGTCACGCCATCTCAGTACCATCATTTTGCCTTTTTGCCAGGCAACTATTTCTCCTGCCTTGAGTTTTTTATTGGCAAAGTTTGGCGGCATGTCACGTCTGTTAGGCCTAACGGTCCCATATGCATCCGTCTTGTTCAGAAGAAGGAACTCATAGAGTTCTGGGGACATATAACAATTGTCTGTGGTGACACAGTAGCCCTAGCTCAATCAAAGAAAGAACCAAAGCGGTTGCTATTTCAAAACTGCTCAATCGTTCGCTGAATTTGGTCCCGTTCCCGGTGTACAGGACCCAATTCCAGATGTACCCAGAGTTGGATTCACACAGCATAAATGACTTTATACCAAATCGAGCTTGCTTTGATGCGATAAACTGTATCCAGCTAAGTCTTCCTTTGTAGGCCATAAGACTTTCATCAATACTTATGTCTCTGTCTGGCACATAGGTCTGCTGGAAATTCTTCAGAATTAGTTGATAAATATCCCAATTTTTTTTCAGTTTTGGAGCTGGATGAGAACTCTCATCAAAGTGTTCATTATTTGCAAAGAGCAAATATTTCATTATGAGCAAAAATTTGTATTCCGACATAACGGTGCCAAAAAAAGGAGTGGCCAGTAATTTGTTGGTTGTCCAGTACCATTTCTGCAGGGGTTTCCCCACCACTCCCTGAAGAATTATAAGGCCCAGAAACTTCCAGATGTCCTCTCTGGTTACCGGTTCCCACTTTCTGGTCCTTGAAAAACGCTGATGGGTAGCAGCTTGTTTCTCCTGGTAGCAATTTATCTCCATAACAATTTTGGCAATAACCTCATCAGTCAAAAATAGCTCGAGGTATGCCAAGGGGTTGTCATCCTCAACATCCACTTTGATCCCAGGTGCTCCTGTAAACGGAAATCTTGGGGGCGCTACGTGCTCCGTACCGCAATCAATCGAGCACCAAGTACGCACATTCCTGGGCACAGTCGCAGGATCATTGCTGAAATCGTTTTCTGCGTCTGATGACGAACTTCCCCACGAGTCGCTGTCACTCAACTCCTCTGCAAGCCATTCTGTATCGCTGTCGCTGTTTTCCATCAGGTCATATAGCGATTTTGGGGTGGAGGCACGCTTTTTTGATGCCATGGTCGCTGTGCAGTTTACAGACACAAAGTATAGTAAAACTACAGACAAGGGCACTGGAGAAAGCACTGGGGGGCAATCTAAGGTCACTTTATTTTATTTTGTATTGTAATCCAATAGGTTTACATTGTATCGGTGTGTTTGTGCTTTATACTTTTGAATCTACCGCTGGTTCCGCCCCCCCTGCGTCACGACGCTCGCAGGGAAGGGAATCCAGGGCACACAGTGCATCGGGCGGAAGATCCGGCCACCGTACACTGCGGAAATACATTGCGGGATCCAGGGGACAAGGTAAGTAACCTCTTCCAGGATCCAGCGATGCAATCCCGAGTGTGGCTCGGGGTTACCGATAATGGTACTGAAATCTCTGAATACCACCAGGCTGGTTAATGATTGAGTTAGAAATACTTTAATCTGAGTTCTGTGTAAATCTCATGCATAATAAGCACACACAGCCCCATAATGCGTCAGTATGCTGTGTAATATATTTACTTTCTGATTCCTGCTTTGCAAATTACATTTAAACTTGCACAGTTTGATTTTGATTAGTGACTTTTAGAAACTTCTTAGTACTGGCAATTTTTTTTTTTTTTTTAACAGCAGGCTTTCTGTGCATGAGAAGCAGCAAGGAGGGTGTGAAAGTCTGAAAACCTTTGGTCTGGCATGCACAATTAAGTGGTTCTTTCATGATAGGGCTATAGAATGTGTATCACCTAAAGTGTGCTATACTGTTGCATTGATGGGTGAGCCCTTTGCTATACGCTGTGATCAAAGCTCTAAACTAGTTATATAAAGCACAGCATGAGTTAATGACTGTGGGTCTACAGCACCTGCATCTCTACTCAGGGCCACCAGCCTAACATATCCTATTGATACTGGCCCAGGGGGTACATGCCTGCCAGCCCAGTTCCCTCCTGAGAGTGTTCCAGCAACACCAGCAGGTGCATAATAGGTTTACCAAATTGAAGATAAAAGAGAATTGGTGCATTACAACAATGCATGGAGGAAATAAAAACAACTACTTAGCAGGAAAATTATGCTTCCTGTATTGGGTTTAAGTTCTAATTTTCAGTTTTTATGGCATGTACATGCAAGTTTGGTGTTAAAAACAACAGCACCGGGCCAACCATCCACCCTATCTTCTGCTTTCCACTGATGCGAAAAGGCATTCGACAGGGTGGATTGGACATACCTTCGTGCGGTGTTGTCCAGGTTGGGGCTCGGACCTAAAATGCTCTCCTGGGTGTCCTCTTTGTACAGCTATCCTGAGGCCCGAGTTAAGGTGAACGGAGTCCTTTCGGACGCTTTCCCTATTGAGAATGGCACCAGACGGGGGTGTCCGCTGTCCCCTCTCATTTTCGCCCTTACCCTGGAGCCTTTGCTTAATAGGATTCGCTCTAACCCCAACATTAAGGGTCTTAGTGTCGGATCGCAAAAGCATAAACTCTCTGCGTACGCGGATGATGTCCTGTTTTATGTGGCTGACCCTTTGATCTCTCTCCCCAACATCATGAGCGAACTGCAGACCTTCGGCTCTATCTCCAATTTCAAAATTATTTTCACTAAGTCAGAGATCCTGTCCCTAAATATCTCCCCAAGCTTGCGTACACGGTTGCAATCCTCTTTCTCCTTCGCCTGGTGCAACACTCACCTGAAGTATTTGGGGGTCTATCTTACCCCCATCTATTGTCAGTTGTATAGCAGTAATTATGCAAAGCTACTTTCCACTATTAAATCGGACCTACACCGGTGGGACAGGGAAGCCTTCTCGTGGATGGGCCGAGTCAGTGTGTTAAAGATGAATGTGTTGCCTCGCATCCTGTTCTTCCTCCAAATGGTGCCTATTTCCCTACCTAGATCTTTCTTTTCGAGCCTCAACAGTGCGTTTCTCAAATATATCTGGCAGGGACGGAGCCCTCGTCTGGCTCTACGTACCTTACAGAGACCTAAGCGGCTGGGAGGCCTAGGCGTCCCAGATATCCGCATGTATTACGAGACGATTTCCCTTCAGCGGATATTGGATTGGCACCATGGGGTGGCCAATAAGGTATGGGTATCATTAGAAACACTTTTGGCAGGCTGCAATCTATCTCATGCCCCCTGGCTTCCCCAGGCAAATAGAGGTCTATCAACCTTTGTCTCCTCGATGACTACCCATGCTTTAAAGTTATGGGATACTTTAAATAAACTGGGAAAGCTTGCCCCCCCCATTCTCCCCGCTGGCACCTCTAGGAGGCTTTCCCTGGTTCACCCTGGGGGAACACCCGTCTTTCCTCCGTGCTTGGACGGCAGATGGAGAGTTGAGATGTGTCAGGTTCTTCCATGATCAGGGTCTGCTCCCATTCAAGGAACTCAGAGCCCAATATGGTGGATTCCCGATGGACGGATGGAGACATGTGCAGCTTCAGCACTTTGCACGTGGTTTACCCCAAGCTATACGCTCCCCTACATCCTCTACTCCTTTTGAGAAGCTGTGCATGTCTTCTAGTCCTATCACACACTCTATATATGTCCTCTACGAACTGCTGCTGAGACGGGGGCCCCTCGGGAAACCCATCTATATTCGAGAGTGGGAGAGAGACCTGCAACACAAGTTTACTGATACGCAACTTGACCACCCGTATCACCTTACTCATTCCAGCTCGGACACAAAAATGCAAGAGAACGGTTTTAAAGTATTGACTAGGTGGTACAGGGTCCCCACTAAACTTAAACAAATTTACCCAACGTCCTCGGACGCCTGCTGGCGGGAATGTGGCCATAAGGGCTCCTTTCTGCATGTATGGTGGGACTGCCCTAAGTTACGCCCTTTTTGGCAGGACATCAGAACCCAGATTAACTGTATACTGGACATAGATCTCCCTGACTCTCCGATGGGCTTTCTCCTGCATGTCCCCACTATTTCTCTCAGCCTTTACAGAAAGTCTGTTTTGCCTGATCTTTTGAATGCGGCTAGGAGACTGATTCCTGTTTACTGGAAAAGTAGCCAAATCCCAAACCGCTCGGACTGGATCCGGTTAGTGAATGATATTAAGGCTGCGGAGGAATGGATGGTGAAATGTAAGGACAAATATGATAAATGGTATGGCATATGGGCCACATGGATTCACTATGTAGACGGGATCGAGCGGACACACAGCCAAGGGACTCCACCCCAACAGGGGGAGAACAATCATCAGGATAACTCTTGATCTGATTTTTCCATCTGATCTATCTACTGCAGGATCGCTCACATAATTTGTACGAGTGCACTTTTCTTTCTTCTTTTTTTTCTTTTTCTCTGTTTATTTCCTTGTTATTGTTGTTTTGTGGTTCCGATCTTAGAGATCGGCCTTTCTTAAATGTTTTGGCCACCTGACTTAGCCTACCTGTCCGATTCGGTGGTGACTGCCCTCATATGCCACTTGAATCTCATAGAGGAATTGGGGACAACTTAATAGTGTTATGACTCATATGTTCTCACGACCACAAAGTAGACGCCTCCGTCCCTTGTCCCTCTCTATTAGATGGCCATTCGGGCCCACCTTTTTGTACACTGCATGGATACATGATTGGACAGTTTTGTACTATTTTCTTATATTATTGTCTTACATTGTTCGTGGCTTGGTTACCGTATATACTCGAGTATAAGCCGACCCGAATATAAGCCGAGGCACCTAATTTTACCACAAAAAAATGGAAAAACGTATTGACTCGAGTATAAGCCTAGGGTTTCCATCTGCATGCCTCACTGTGCCCATGCCTCACTGTGCCCATGCCTCACTGTGCCCATGCCTCGACTGACGTTTAACATGGGAGTCTATAGAAGGGGTGCCCGGTTTTGAAAAATCGGTGCTCCCCGGCCATAGGTCTCCGAGACAAAAAACTTTGCACACTTGTAGAGGAGAAATGGGGCTACATGTGTGCCAAGTTTTGGCCGGTACCGGGTCCCCAAAGTCCGGAAGATCAGGAGCAAAAAGGTGACTCGAGTATAAGCCGAGGGCGCATTTTCAGCACAAAAATTTTTACTGAAAAACTCGGCTTATACTCGAGTATATACGGTATATATTTCAGATTTTTGCTTTGTCTTTCTTTGTTTTTGACTATTCTGTCAAATAATGTAAATTCTTATTCTCATACAAATAAAGATTATATAAAAACAACAGCACTGTTAACATTTAAATAAGCAAATTACTCACTTTATGTTTATTAAGCTCAATGTATTACTGAACCCAAATAGTAACAGTGCATTATTGGGTTTCCTTCGGTATGCTGGCATCTGAATTATAGCAAATTATGCTTAGAATGCTTGCATCTTTATCTTAGATAAAGCAATAGCAGTTTGTTTCTTATATTCTGTAAAAAATATTTTACAGGACTGCAGTAAATGTCACAAAAAAAGAAAGCTTTGACAAATTTTCATTTAAAAATATTTTTTACTTTCCGTGTACTGTAAATACACAAGAATATTGGTTGTTTGAGTTTTCGGTATCATTGGACTAGTCTGTACCAGTTAACGGTCAAGCCATAGCTGGAACAGGTCACAGGTTCAGGTTTGTCAGATTACCAGGGTGTAAAAGAATGAGTATTGCCTCATCACTAACCATCACTGGGAAAAGCAAATCCACCACCTTTAACAACTTTTTAAAAGTTATTTTAATTTTCAATTGACATAAAGAGAAGGGATATAACTGTGCAGAGTAATAACTACTTTACTGCTATTATCCTAAATCAAGGTAATGGAATTAAGTGAGCAGTTATAGTAAAATAATAAAAAATAATTATACTGTGAAGAATATTGAATTGATTTAGGTACATATAATCTTTAATGTAAAGGGACCATGTCTAGTGTAACTTAACTCTTTCCTAACCAGCTCAGCCAATCCTTAAGGCTCCAGCTGTTCTCTAGCATGGGGCCCACCAGGGTTCCCAAAGTATTAAGACATCTGCAGACCTCGCCCCAAATAGACCAAAACATACTTGGGGGGCACACCCTAAAATGCGTTTAAATTCAAGATGGTACATTTCTTGGTATCCCTTGGCCCAATGGAGAAATATTGTAGACCATGCACAAGATTTGAGACATACTGTGAAGAAAAGGAACCAATCTCCCATGTTATATTCAAAATATACGCTCTTCTGGTAACACCTCCAGAGGAGTATAAAATAAAAAGTCTGAGTAAATGGGAGAGAGATCTGAATCAAAGCTTCTCCTCAATACAGAGTAAGAAAATAGAACAACTGGCATTGAGTACCTCTAGATGTACCAAAATACAGGAATCGAATTATAAATTGTTAACACGATGGTACTATACACCAGCAGTTTTAAATACATTTTTTCTGGAAGAGTCAGATAGATGTTGGAGAAACTGTGGTGAACGGGGGACTATTTTTTCATATTTTTTGGCAACGTCCAGTGATTAGACAGTTTTGGTTGGAAGTTCAGAGGATAACGCAAATGTTCACAGAATATCAGGTTCCAGATGATCCAGCCTTCTTTCTGATACAAAGTTCCGACATCCCGATGAAAAGATCCAAAAACTCAATAATATGTCACATGGTGAATGCAGCCAAAAGCTGCATATCTATATGTTGGAAGGAAATTCGAACACCCCCTATTTCTATGTGGCTGGAAAAAATTAGACGAATTTGGATAATGGAAAATGTATGGCCCATCGCAATAGGAAGAACGGAACAAATTAATGAGATATGGGCACCATGGGAAGAATTAGTAAAATCGGAAGAGGGAAAAAAAATATTTGGAGAAGATAGAGAATGGGGCCTAGAAGCCCCCTAGGGGAGATGTCAATCTCGTCAACGGAGCCCAGCAGGCAAGGGTGGGGAATGGTATTCCCCCCCTTTTTTTTTCTTATTTATTTTGGGGTTAAAGGGGATAGCGCAGATGACTGCGATACATAGAATGGGAGGGAGGGAGGGGTAAGTAAAGAAATAGACAATCAATACTCTGTTTTGCTTTTTTTTTTTATCTATTATAACATAATTGATTTGTAATATGTAAAATGCTTTGTATTATGGTTTCTATTATGTTGTTGAAATTGTCTATGGGAAAAGAAAAATGCAGAAATAAAGAATTTATAAACAAAAAAAAAAATTCAAGATGGTGCTGCTGTAAGACCAACAAACAGTACAAAACAGATTACAGTACACACATTCAAGAATTACATTTATCCTGCAAGGCTAGTTAAAAACACCTCAACATATTCAAAAACATACCGGGGTTTGGTCACACTATATGGTCATATAGTGCTAAGCCCACTTACTGCGACAAAGTACCCCGAATTAGTGGATCTTGAATTTAAATGCATTTTAGGGTGTTCCCCACAAGTATGTTTTTGTATATTGTAGTGACCCTGACTGGGTTTTTTTTGGAATGAAGCACCCCTCCCCCTCCTCACCTCTTATTAGTGGCCACCAGTGCATAGGTGGAATCCCTTCAGGTCTCCCACATAGAGGAGTTTGGCTCCCATGGTTGAGACACAGGATCTTTCATTCTATTAATAGGGTAGGACCCACTAATTTGGGGTACTTTGTCGCAATAAGTGGGCTTAGCACTATATGACCATATAGTGTGACCAAACCCCCGTATTTTTTTGAATATGTTCAGGTGTTTTTAACTAGCCTTGCAGGATAAATGTCATTCTTGAATGTGTGCGCTGTAACCTGTTTTGTACTTGCCCAAATAGAGACACCCTGTGGGCAGCTCAGCCTGGCCAGACTAGAACCCAGGACCTCTATCAAGGCTGTTTTACATGCTGGCTTTTACTCCTGTTTCTTTCACCAAGGACGAGCCCATGTCAAAGAGCAGACACCATTGGAATAGAATAAACAGAGTCCACATCAGGCTCCTTGAAAACAGCAAGCAAACTTTACTAAAGCAGATCATATACTGTATACTAACAGTCATACAAGGTAATGGCAGCTGCACACAGCCAGATTGCACAGTCCTTAATAGTACATAAGAGAGAGGTTTCTAAAGAACTGAGACTTGCACCCTGTGAGTGATTTTAAATATCCAGGCATTCCTCCAAAGGATGAATGCAATTGACGTTGCCTCCCATATCAGGAGAAGTCCTCATGCTTCCCCCCTATTAGGAAGCACATGCAAGATAGTTCTTGTTTACATCCTGATACCGGAAAGCTCCACATAATAGAATCCCTTTCCAAGATCAAAGGCCCTCTGCCTGACTGATTGACTACTTATGCACTCTAGTCCTACAGATCCTACTGACTGGCAGGGTATGATTGCCATTCAGTCCAGGGCAGAATGCCAACTTAAAATGCTTTTCTACATGCACTGCCCAAATGGTGTTCATTGTTATTACTAGTAAGCTCCCAACAGGAACAACTAGTTTAAACAATGGCAACTTCAGTAGGGGATCCTACACTCCCCTACAAATCTAGTCAATCAAATCAATGTGCTCTAATGCAGTAGGAAACAATAATTTTACTTAATTTTACCAGGGATTGCAATTTGAATCCTTCAGCCTAATGCACCAAGTTATAATCTATCAATAATGTTTACTGAATTTCGAGAATTACAAAACAGAATAAGCATCATAGAGAACATGAACATCCCTACACCAGTGAGCCTCCCCCAAACATAATGAATCATTTTGACAGCATGAGGTTATCAACATTAAAGCCCTGTACACACGATCGGTTTTACCGATGAAAACAGTCCGATGGACTTTTTTCATCGGACAAACCGATCGTGTATGGGCCCCATCGGTCTTTTTTCCATCGGTGAGTAAAAATAGAACATGTTTTAAATTTATCCGATGGATAAAAAAAACAATAGCAAATTCCGATCGTCTGTGTGGAACTCAATCGGAGAAAAAACCCACGCATGCTCAGAATCAAGTCGACACATGCTCAGAAGCATTGAACTTAATTTTTCTCGGCTCGTCTGAGTGTTTTACGTCATGGCTTTTGGGACGGTTGGATTTTTGACTGATGGTGTGTAGGCAAGACTGATGAAAGTCAGCTTCATCGGAAATCTGATGGAAAAATCCATCGGATTTTATCCCATCGGAAATCCGATCATGTGTACAGGGCTTTACAGTACATTTCATCTCCTATTGTTATATTCCTGTCCACCAGTATCCAATATAGACTTTAGAGGGATTTGGATATAACCAGTGTGCTACCAAAAACAGAAAAGTGAAGAAACCATCACTACATATGACTGCAAGAAAACAGTCTTCTTAAGGCAATGTTTTAGATTAAATAAACAATATTGCATATATAGGAAGCAATATAGAACATTAAAAAGTGTAAAAGAAAACACAGAGGGGTTGATTTTCTAAAACTGGAGAATGCTAAATCTGGTGCAACTCTGCATAGAAACCAAACAGCTTCCATTTTTTTTTTTTATATCAAAGCTTTAATTGAACAAGCTGATGCAAGAAGCTAATTGGCTACCATGCACAGCTGCACCAGAGCCTGCACTCTCCAGTTTTAGTAACTCAACTCCAGAATGTCCCCTGAAAGTGAGCTGTCGTGGAAAGCTCAAAAGACCCACCAGCATCACTATTCACCAGATCAACCAAGAAAAGGTAGCTTATAGGACAAGAAATAAAAGAAGACTGAGGAAAAAGGCCACCAGTCCACACCTCCCCCCTCCGTAGGACCCCAACCCCCAAACCCTTTTAGCTAAGAAAAGGAGAAGGTGTTCTACACCATATTAGCATCCTGCCTAACGTAATATATAATTATTCCAGGGTTCTCATTTTTACTTATAATTAATTATGCTAGCCAAATTTTCCTGGATCATTATCCAAGATTAACTTATTTTTCAAAAACTCTAGCCTCACTACAGAAGTTTTTTTAGCAACAAGTAAAAAAAAAAGAATATACATATTTGGGAGGCCTTTGGGAGCCCTAGAACAAACAGCTTTATTTAATAGAACCATTCCAGGCAGTTTTTGTAGTCTTGATTCCAGTCCCCTGTGTATAATTTTGGGTCCAAAATCAATTCACCTTTGGGAACTATCACCAAAAAAGGAAACATTACCAGGGAGACTGTTGAATTTAACTGAATCGTCTTGAAAGAGACTGTTGATAAATTTTAATTCGATCATAGCATGCAACCAATTGGCTGCAGAGCTGATCAGTGTATTCAGAGGAGTCCCTGCTGTCAGAATACAATAGCGCATTTGGGAGGATTACCTCATCCACCTCACTTGTGTGGATAGCGGAATGTGTTCATTATTTTTTGATCAGCCTGCTGGCTTATGTGAAAAATCTATGGCCAGCTTGAGCCTTTTCCTGTGCACAACACATAGGATCATTCTTGCCACTATATTACTACAGCATGCAGGGGCTATTGGGAGGAATCACAGTGCTCAGTGGGGCATACTCTATTCAAAACATCCAGAAGTGTTGGATGATGGTGGTGCTGAACGCTCATGCAGACAGCAAAGATTTTACTTGTCATCCATGGAGAGACAAGTTTTCATCTTCTTCCATGGAGCAGCTGGCTGTATTTTTTTACAGGATGTGGTAGGTTCTTTAAATCAATGTTTATTTGAAAAATTAAGATTTTATATATATATATATAATTTAAAACAAATTATATAAAACATCAGCTTCCATAAAAGCAAAATAACTTTTTGACAACACAAATTTGTTTTAAATGACCATCTTCCTTTTTTGGTTACATTTTGTGGGCAAGAATGTGTATGTGTGCTCAGGGCTATGATACCATAACAGAGAAAAAATACTGTATTTATTTATTTTTTTCCAACATTAAACTCTAAACTCTGAAATAGCAGCCAAGACTGTGTTCTGCTTTGGTAACTGTTTTATGATTCTATTCTAATATTCAAGTGGGAGTTCTAATCAGCAAAAAATCTGTCCCTGATGACTTCACCATCAGAAAATACACCCACTTGTAGTACACCTGTGAAAACTTCTGATGATTAAACGGTTTATACATCATACATAAGACATATTTTATTAATTAAAGCATTTACTTTTCCTTAACAAAGTCATTGTAATGCTTGAGAGGTAAAGCGTATTTAAATGCAAGAATACAAATGTATTCAATTGCAGTTCACTGGTCCTTAGATGTGGCACATGCATTAACCACTTGCCTACCGGGCACTTTTACCCCCTTCCTGCCCAGGCTAATTTTTAGCTTTCAGAGCTGACGCACTTTTAGGCTGGGTTCACACTGGCGCGCAGTTCGATATCACATGTAATTCGCACTGCGCTGCAAATCACATGCGATGTCTTTGCAATGCGATTTCAGCCATACAGATACCCTTTTTTTTTGGTCCGCACCAGAATCAGATTGCATGGGTGTTCACGCACAAGCAATCTGATTCCTGCCCAAACTGTCAGTTCACACTGCGATATGCAAACTGAAATGGGGGGTGTCATTAACATTGTATTGATACTCCCAGCAGTTTGCACATGGCAGTGTGAACTGCCTTGCGAGTCAGGTGCAATGTGGGAACTCGCAGTGGATTTGCAGTGTTCCCGCATCATATCTATGTGAACCGAGCCTTAATGACAATTGCGTGGTCATGCAACACTGTACCCCAAAAAAAATGTTTTGCATTTTTTTCACACAAATAGAGCTTTTTTATTTGGTGGTATTTAATCACCACTGGGTTTTTTATTTTTTGCTAAATAAACGAATAAAGACGGAATTAAAAAAAATAAACGTTTTCATAGTTTGTTATAAACTTTTGCAAACAGGTAATTTTTCTCCTTTATGATGTGCTCTGATGAGACTGCACTGATGGGCACTGATGAGGTGGCACTGATGGGCATTGATGGGCACTGATATGCGGCACTGGTGGGCACTGATAGGCAGCACTGATGGGCATTGATAGGTGGCACTGTTAGACGGCACTGATGAGTGGCACTGATGGGCACTGATAGGTGACACTGATTGGCAGCACTGATGGGCACAGATTGGAATTACTGGTGGGCACTGTTGGGACTGAACCCTGTGCCCTGATTATCAGTGTACATGTCCCTTTTACACAAGCTGGTTATTGTCTTTCTTCTCCTCTCCTCATGCTGTCAGCATGAGGAAAGGAGTGAAAAAAAGGGTGGAGAACTCTGCGCTATGGTTAAATGTGTAAATTATATAAAATAAAATAAAAAGCTGCTCCCCTAAAAGTGCTATAAAATAACAACTTTAGTAATGTGGGTGGTGTATGGTGATAAGGGGGCGCTGATAATAAAGTGCTATGATGTAATAATCAAAATTAACATAACTTAGAAAGCAATATAAGAACTGTATAAAACAACAATACAGTATTAATCTAAAGTGCAAGTGCATGTGTGCTAACACACCAATTGACAAAAAAGTGCAAACAAATCTAGAAATTGCAGCAATAGTAGCTCAGTATTAAGCTATTAAAAGTCCATGCATTGAATAGGTTTCTTGAAAGTTGACACCATCACCACTGAAGCAATAACAAGACTGGCGACACCCCGTGGGAAGTAGAGGTAAGTGCCTACTCACCAGACCACCATGACCCTTTGTTTTAAGAAAAGGTCAGGTGGGGCTTTGGTACAGTTTATGGCCTGAGGTCTGTACTGATACCTGGATGGAACTGGCCAAAGATGGACTCCAACAGAAGAATTACCATAAATAAAATTAAGAGAAACGGGCCATAGTGAAGTTCCGCGAATTATTATAAAACAAAGTAAAAACACAGGCCAAGTGGCCACTTACTTTCACAAGTGCCGAGGCCTTGGCACTGAGGGATCGAGCGTGTTACAACCTGATGTGATGTGGGGCACCTGCCGCACTGTGTCTCACTCGCGTGGGTATGTGTAGCGTGCGTTCCACCGCCTTGCAGTACCAAACCCGGAAGTGGCTGCGCTGGATAACGTGACCAGGAGCGCCTCGGCGTACGTTTCTGAAGACATCAATAGATGAAACGTACATTTCTTATGCTACAGGGTTAAAAAAATAAATTTTTATGATATCTCCAACAGAGGTGATGATTTTCAGCTGTATTAGAAATTTTTACCTAATGACCCATTGTTACCTAAATATAAAAAGACTGTTATGGGCTTTTGTTGCACATGCATCATAGAATGGAGACTCATCTGCATCTGTGTGACCGCTGTATATAGCAATTGTAAGGCCTGAAGCCTAGATATTAGATATCCTTTGTTTCGTATTATACCCTGCCACTTTTCTGACATTTGGATTGTAACAACAGAAATAACATTTTGATTACTGCAAACATACCATGACAGGATGTGTCACAAAAAACTGCCGATGTTATAATTACAGATTTTTCAGTATGATATGAGAACCCCACATGTCAGTCACTGAAAAATGAAATAATTTGCCATAAGTAAATACAATTCAGACCATAACATTGAGGTTTCTGGGATAAAATCAAAATGTACCATTTAGTCATTTGTCCACAATTTCATCACATCATACAGCCACATCTGTGCTCTTATTCTCATATAAAATTCAGTGTATTACTAAACAGTTTTGAAATTATCTTCCAGCTGCCTCACTTCTCAATATTCAACTAAAAATAAAAAAGAAATAATCTTGCAGGAGGTGAATTGGGTAGTTTTATTGTACTTGGTTTTATTTTCTGTTTTTATCACTTACTGTAGATGTAAATTATGGGCTTGCTTACAAATCAACATTTTTAACAGAATGAATATTATATTTTGTCCTTTCATTATGCCAGAATTGTAACCAAGAATTGACTCCACCCTAGGGCAGGCATAATGCATAATTTCCATCGGAAGGAAGCTAGAGAACCATTCCCAAGTTGGTTTATGTTTTAAGGTGCTTTTGCCAATTGGTCTATCTTGCACCATTTTTATTTGACTTCTGCTTAACATAACCCTACTTTTATATATCTGCAGAAGAAACAGGAGATATTTTGTGGCAAATCAGATAAAATATGGCTCAACAGACAGCAAAATTTTTGCTGACCTTTAAACAGCCACTTGGGTGTGCTCTCTGGGGGCGCGCAGTGGTGCGATCTGTGCCTGCTGTGTCTAATGGACAAAGAGAAACACTGGTTAGTGTCCCGAGCTGTTGTGGGCAGCCATGGTATCATGTAATTGCAGATTGACCAAATAGCAATCACATAGAAGTAGCAAACAAGATGTAATTTCCTGGCATTATTGTTTACTACTGTGTGATCTCTGTGATCGATCACAAAGATCACATGGCACAAGGCTATTCACAGCAGCCTTGTACCATGTGATAGCTGTAACCGGTCACAGATATTACAGTTTTATCAATGTCTGCAGGAATGCAGCTGGAGAGAATGAGAAATTATTGATTTTACAGCCGTAATTGCTGTAAAAGCAATCACAGTGTAAAAAAACAACAAAAAAAAACTTGATTACCCTCCCAAAATAGTACAGTTTTACTATGATGACACTGCACTGCTAGGGTGGCTGTCAGGGAACAAGCCGGAGGAGACTTGCCCAGAGATCTGGCATAATGAGCAATACCCAACATGGCCATGCCCATTTGTGTGGAATTGCATGTACACGCAATGGAAGGCAACGGGCTGGCACACGCAACCTGCGGTAGGTTCTGACGCCCTCTGGCCTTTAAAAGAATGACTGATGCACTCAGATGCCACTGACTGGTCTTCAGCTTCCTGATTACTGTGACCCTGTTTGCTTGTACTTCTGAACTATCCATTACCGACCCAGCTTGCTCTTGGATACCTCGTCTTCCTCCTGGCTCTGACCTCGGCTTGTCCACAAATCTGCTTCCGTCTCCTGTCCAGTGTGTGACCTCGGCTTGCCTGACCATGTCTCTGATCCTCTGTCTGCTGACCACTGGTTCTCTGCCCTTAGCTACAACTCATGACTACGCCTCCTGTTTTGCCCTGCCTGTTGTGATCCACCCTAGGTGGCAACCTGCTGTGACCAGCCTGCTGCACTTACCTGCTGTGACCAGCCTGCTGCACTTACCCGCTACCAGCCTGCTGCTACGTTCTTGCTGTGTGCTGCCCGCACAACCTGCACCACTCTTGGGACCTGCTGCTCCTCTCATCTGGAATCCACCTGGAATCCACCTGCAGGGAGGTCGCCTCACCAGAATCTGACACCTGCAGCACAGTCGGCAATCCCTGCTTCTTTGGGCTTAGTGATCCCTGTTACCACCTTCAGGGACACTGAGCACTCGGAGTCAGCTCCAAGGAAAGCCCTCTCAGCATTTCGGCTTCAGGACCAGTTACGTAACAGTGGCAGTATGTAAAAAAATATGTATATCCCACAGTTTGTAGATGCTATAACTTTTGCGCAAAACCAATCCAAATACGTTTATTGGGTTTTCTTACCAAAAATATGTAGCAGAATACATATTGGCGTAAATTGATGAAGAAATTCGTTTTTTTATGTTGGATATGTTTTATAGCAGAAAGTAAAAAATTTTTTTTTTTTTCAAAATATTTTTGTTTATAGTGCAAAAAATAAAAACCACAGAGGGGATCAAATACCACCACAAGAAATCTCTATTGGTGGGAAAAAAGGACTTACATTTTGTTTGGGTACAGCATCGCATGACCGCGCAATTGTCCATTAAAATAACGCGGTGCCGTATCGCAAAAAATGGCTTGGTAATAAAGGGGGGGGGGGTTAATCTTTGGGGGTCAAGTGGTTAAGCAGAAAAAAGAGAAACAAAGACAGAGGCTGTGGGAGAGTTCCTTATAGTGTAGTAGTTTGAAAGATAATTAACTGAAATAAATGATGAAAATGAATTGCAATGGTGTACTCACATCTGGGAGGTTGCTAAGCTCCCTAATGGGGGATCAGACAACCTGGCATGTAAGCCCAGAGGCGTATCTAGTGAAAATAGTGCCTATGGCAAGCACTGAAACTGCGCCCTTGTCAAAACATAAATGCGTCCTTACCAGCACCCATAATTGAAGTAATATCAGCATCCATAAAAGCAGCCTTACCAGCACCCATAAATGCAGCCTTACCAACACCCATAAATGCAGTAACATCAGCACCCATAAATGCGGAGGAATCGTGCAGTGTATGGGCACTTAGCAGGAGGGAGAGAGACAGAGAGCGGCCTCCATGTAGCGGATCATGAGATGTACGGGCACAGCACTGGGCAGAAAGGCAGAGTGGAACGGAACATCAGAGACAGTGACTGCGCGCAGTGGTACACAGACAGGTCACACTCACTGGCAGTGGCACTGTGATGATCAGGGACACGCAGCGCTGCAGGGGATGTTTCCTCATAATGGATACAGTCCTCCGCCACTGCTGCGCCAGCGCCTCTGACACTGTACAGAGGGAGAGAGGGAGTAGGATCACCAGTGGTCCTGTCTGCTTAGCACACACGCACAATCGCACATGATGTTGACTTTAAGGCCTCTTTTACACTGGGGCGGTGGGGGGTGTCGTTTACCGTTGTTTTCGCGGCGCTATTCAGCCACTAGCGGGGCTCTTTTAACCCCTGCTAGCGGCCGAGAAAAGGTTAAAAAAAACGCCCGCAAAGCGTCGCTTTGATTTCAATGGGCAGGGGCGCTTTAGGAGCCACTCCTACAGCGCCTCAAAGATGCTGCTTGCAGGACATTTTTTAATGTCCTGCTAGTGTACCGCTCCAGTGTGAAAGCCCTCGGGGCTTTCACACTGGAGTGAATGGAGCCGCTCTTTCAGGGCGCTTTGCAGGCGCTATTTTTAGCGTTATTGCGACTGCAAAGTGCCTCAGTGAGAAAGGGGTCTTAGGCTGCTTTCACACTGAGGTGCTTTGCAGGTGCTACAGCGCTACAAAATTGCGCCTGCAAAGCGCCCTGAAAGAGCCTCTTTTCTCACTCCAATGTGAAAGCCCAAGGGCTTTCACACTGGAGTGGTGCGCTGGCAGGACGCTCAAAAAAGTCCTGCTAGCCACATCTTTGAGGCGCTGTAGGAACGGTGTACACACTGCTTCTAAAGTGCCCCTGCCCATTAAAATCAATGGACAGCGCCGCCGAACCGCCAGCAAAGCGCCGCTGCAGTGGCGCTTTGCGGGCGGTTTTAACCCTTTTTGGGTCGCTAGTGGTGCGCTGGTAGGACACTCAAAAAAGTCCTGGCAGCCGCATATTTGAGGTGTCCCGCTAGCGACAGTGCTTTACCGCCGACGGCGCAATGCCCCAGTGTGAAAATAGCCTAAGTCATCATGTGCCAGGCACAGGCCCAAACAGAAGCAAGGAGCCAATCAAATATAGTGATTGCTCAATATGGATTAAATAAATTATAATTATGCATAGTGTGACAGCAGGAAGGTAAAGTCACCTGGTTGCATCCAGGGGGGTAGATATATTTCTCCCAGATTCAGGCTTTATGCCGACTTATACAACTAGGGAGTTGATGAAGCCCAGCTGAGGCTAGTGGGCTCATGAATGACTCATACCTCTAGGGAGAGTGCTGGGCGTCGTGAGACAGGGAGTTGATGAGACCAGCTGAAGCTTGTCAGCTCATTTAGGCCTCTATAAGAACTCCCAGCTTCATTAGATGTTAGCTCATGCCTGGAACCAGACCTGTGTGGACTGTCTAGGGAGAGTGAACCCCTGTGCGGTGAGGCAAAGCCTGTGTGGCTATTTGTTTGGACTTTTACTAAACCAGGGACTTAGGGACTAGGACAGCACCAGGCTGATCCCAGTTGTTAGTTTAGGAAACCTGCATGTTTAGTCAGAGGTCAAACTGACCAGGATTTATTTTGTTTGTTTCTTTTTGGCTTTGCTGTGTTTTTGTCACTGTACATAGAGAAATAAACCGCACCTTTTGATTTTGAAAACCACAACCTCCGTCTGCTGGCCCTGTTTTTGTGTGGGGAGCCCAACCAGGGGGTCACACACACCCGCTACCGAGTTAACCCCCTCACAGTTGGTGGAGAACCAGTGGCAGTTTTTTTTAAGCCAGCATGGAGGAGATACTGAAACAGCTGGCTCTAGCAAATGCCAATCAACAGCAGACAAATGCAGGTTTGCAAAGGAGCCTTGCAGCCCAGCAGCAAGCTCATCAACAAGCCCAGCAGCAATCTGAGGCCCGCTTCATAGACCTGTTACAGAAGCAAGAGCAGAGACTACAACAAATGGAAGCAGTAATGCAGCAACGTCCGCAGACCAGTGAGGAAAGCCGTCCCACTAATACCGCGTCCTTTGGGGTGAGTCGTTTATTGACAAAAATGACTGGAGAGGATGATCCAGAGGTATTTTTGACCACATTTGAAAGGACTGCTGAAAGAGAAAAGTGGCCTGAGGAGCAGTGGGCTGGACTGGTGGCTCCTCTGTTAACTGGTGAATCGCAGAAGGCTTACTATGACCTAGAGCCTGACCAAGCAAAAGACTATGTGATGCTAAAAGCTGAAATATTGGCAAGGCTGGGTGTCACCCTGGCTGTCCGGGCTCAGCGTGTGCATAACTGGACTTTCCAGCTTGGAAAACCCCCCAGGTCTCAAATGTATGATCTCATTCACCTGAGCAGGAAGTGGCTACAGCCAGAGACTTTGTCCGCACCAGAGATTGTGGAACGTGTTGTAATGGATCGGTTTTTGAGAGCTCTTCCTACTGCCATCCAAAAGTGGGTAAGCCATGGAGACCCAGAGACGGCCGGTGGTCTTGTGGATCGTGTAGAGAAATACTTGGCTACAGAGAACCTGACGGCCTCTTCCAGAGACTCTCGGACTTTCCACCCTAAGACCAGACCATCCCCAGGGGCGGATAAGAGGATTCCAAGGGGTGAGGGTGGAGAGAGTGAGAGGGTGGGAGCTCTACCCAAAGTTTGGCGAGAACAGCCTGGGAAGTCAGGGGCTCAAGAGGCAGCCAAATGGATTGTTTGCTACCGCTGCCGGCAAGCGGGACATATTGCAGCAAATTGCCCGGTTGTGGAGGAACCCATGCAATGTGACTTTCTGATGGACAGACGTCAGTCGCTGTGTGCGACAGTCGCATGCACTGCCATTCGGGGAACTGAGAAACATTTATGCAAAATGTGTATTAATGGTAGAAATGTTGTGGTATTACTGGATTCAGGTAGCCTTGTGACCCTGATAAAGGCTGAATTAGTTAAAACAGAGGTCTCTGGGAATAGCAAGGTAGCTGTTATTTGTGTGCATGGGGACACCCGAGAGTATCCAGTGACTACAGTGTGTTTCGAGACCCCCAAAGGTACCCTCTCTCATCCAGTGGGGTTAGTATCTCAATTACCGCATGATGCCATTGTGGGAAGGGATTTTCCGAAGTTCTGGGAACTGTGGGATGATCCTGAGCCCCCCACTGGTGCCCCTATGTACCAGGAATGTGATAGCCAGAACTCCTCTGAGAGTGGTGAGGACTCTCCAGAATTTCCCTTGTCAGTATTTGCAGGGGAGACTCAAGAAACTGGAGAGGAGCCCACCTCCTCAGACGAAAACCTACCGTCTGTGGAGTTTTCTGATCTGGAGGTTCACAGGGAAAATTTTGCCACAGAACAGTTAAAAGACCCCGCCCTAATAAAGGCACGGGAAAACGTAGTGGAAATAGATGGCGAGTTAGTGAACCCAGATAATACCTGCACTTACCCATACTTCAGCGTAGAGAAGGACCTACTGTATCGGGTGGCAAAAAGGGCAGAAGAAACCGTTGAGCAGCTGGTGGTGCCCAAACCTTACAGGAAGTTGGTGTTGGAGTTGGCCCATGGGCACATTCTTGGAGGTCATCTGGGGACAGAGAAAACCCGAGAGAGGGTATTACAGAGATTCTATTGGCCTGGGGTGATGAAGGACATAGAAAATTATTGTTCCTCCTGCCCTGTGTGTCAGAGGTCGGCCCCGATGCCACATTTCCGTAGCCCGCTGGTCCCTCTACCCATCATTGAGGTCCCGTTTGAGAGAATCGCAATGGATTTGGTAGGTCCTATAATCAAGTCCGCTAGGGGGCACCAGTACATATTGGTTATAATGGACTATGCCACCCGTTATCCAGAAGCGATCCCTCTCAGAAATACCTCGGCCAAAACCATAGCCAAAGAGCTATCTCTTGTTTTTAGCCGGGTGGGTATTTGTAAAGAACTGCTTACGGACCAAGGTACACCCTTTATGTCCCGGGTTATGAAAGAGCTGTGTAAATTGCTCAAAGTGACGCAATTGCGTACATCTGTGTATCACCCCCAAACCGATGGGCTGGTTGAAAGATTCAACAAAACCCTAAAACAAATGTTGAAGAAAGTGGTGGATAGAGATGGAAAGGATTGGGACTGTCTACTTCCTTATTTGATGTTTGCTATTAGGGAGGTGCCCCAATCCTCTACGGGATTCTCCCCCTTTGAGTTACTGTATGGGAGACACCCAAGAGGGCTGTTGGATATTGCCAAGGAAACTTGGGAAAGTGAGAGTTCTCCCCACAGGAGTGTGATTGAGCATGTCGCCCTGATGCAAGATCGAATTGCACAGGTAATGCCCATCGTGAAGGAACATTTGGCCCAAGCGCAGTTGGCACAGCAGAGAGTGTACAACCGTGGAGCAAAGACCCGTACCTTTTCCCCGGGGGATAGGATATTGGTACTTGTCCCTACGGTTGAAAGTAAATTCCTTGCCAAATGGCAAGGCCCCTACGAGATAATGGAAAAAGTGAGCGAAGTGAATTACAAGGTCAGACAACCAGGAAGGCGAAAGCCCGAACAGATATATCACGTTAATCTGTTGAAAGCCTGGAGGGATAGAGAGTCCCTAGTCGCAGAAACTTGGTCACCAGCTCAAACTGGTTGCGTGATTCCGGAGGTTGGAATAGCAGCCACCTTGTCACAACCCCAACAACAGGAGGTTAAGGAGTTTGTGCTTCGCAACAAGGAGGTGTTCTCTGAGCTGCCGGGACAAACATCTGGGGTAGAGCATGATATTATTACCCCGCCCGGTGAAAGGGTGAAGTTAAAACCCTATCGGATCCCAGAGGCCCGACGGGAGGCAATACGGGAGGAAGTACAGAAAATGCTGAACTTAGGGGTGATAGAGGAGTCCCAAAGTGATTGGTCTAGTCCCATTGTGTTGGTGCCTAAACCGGATGGGAGCTGGCGATTTTGTAACGATTTTCGTCAGTTGAACAAAGTTACAAAATTTGACACCTACCCCATGCCACGTATAGATGAGTTGATCGACCGGCTGGGAACAGCCCGATACATGACGACTCTTGACCTCACAAAAGGGTATTGGCAAATTCCCCTGGCCAAGTCGGCCAAAGAGAAAACCGCATTTGTAACCCCAGACGGGGCGTTCCAATATAAGAGAATGCCGTTCGGGTTACAGAATGTGCCGGCCACATTCCAGCGGAAAATGGACCAGATACTGAGGCCCCATCGGAAGTATGCTGCGGCTTACCTGGATGACGTAATTGTCCATAGCACAGATTGGGCCTCACATCTGCCAAAAGTGCAAGCAGTCCTAGACTCTATCCGGGAAGCGGGGTTTACGGCTAACCCCAAGAAGTGTACCATTGGGCAGGAGGAGGCCAAATATCTTGGGTACACCATTGGCAGGGGAGTAATAAAACCCCAACTCAACAAAGTCGAGGCCATCCAGAGTTGGCCACGTCCCAACAGCAAGAAGCAGGTACGAGCCTTTCTGGGAATCGCGGGTTATTATCGGCGCTTCATTCCCCACTTTGCTTCTAAGGCTGTGCCCCTAACCAACCTGACGAAAGGGAAAGGGTCGGTCATGATTAAATGGACCCCCGAGGCTGAGGCAGCATTCCAATTCTTGAAACAAGCCTTATGTAGCCAGCCAGTGTTGTACTCACCCGACTTCTCTAAAGACTTTGTCGTACAAAGTGATGCGTCAGATGTGGGGTTAGGAGCAGTATTGTCCCAGGTCTGGAACGGGGAAGAGCACCCAGTCATTTACCTCAGCAGGAAGTTGAAGTCCCATGAGGTAAATTACGCCACGGTTGAAAAGGAGTGTTTAGCGGTGAAGTGGGCTCTAGATTCCCTTCGGTACTATCTGCTAGGTAGGCACTTTGACATGGTTACGGATCACGCTCCGTTAAAGTGGATGGCTCAAAACAAGGAGACAAATAGAAGAGTGAATAGGTGGTTCCTGGCCCTACAGGAATTCAACTTCACAGTAAAGCATCGCCCTGGCGTTCAAATGGGGAATGTGGATGCTTTGTCTCGAGTACATGAATGCCTGATTGCTGGTGTTCCAACCCCAAGGTTAAAACAAGAGGGGGGGGTATGTGACAGCAGGAAGGTAAAGTCACCTGGTTGCATCCAGGGGGGTAGATATATTTCTCCCAGATTCAGGCTTTATGCCGACTTATACAACTAGGGAGTTGATGAAGCCCAGCTGAGGCTAGTGGGCTCATGAATGACTCATACCTCTAGGGAGAGTGCTGGGCGTCGTGAGACAGGGAGTTGATGAGACCAGCTGAAGCTTGTCAGCTCATTTAGGCCTCTATAAGAACTCCCAGCTTCATTAGATGTTAGCTCATGCCTGGAACCAGACCTGTGTGGACTGTCTAGGGAGAGTGAACCCCTGTGCGGTGAGGCAAAGCCTGTGTGGCTATTTGTTTGGACTTTTACTAAACCAGGGACTTAGGGACTAGGACAGCACCAGGCTGATCCCAGTTGTTAGTTTAGGAAACCTGCATGTTTAGTCAGAGGTCAAACTGACCAGGATTTATTTTGTTTGTTTCTTTTTGGCTTTGCTGTGTTTTTGTCACTGTACATAGAGAAATAAACCGCACCTTTTGATTTTGAAAACCACAACCTCCGTCTGCTGGCCCTGTTTTTGTGTGGGGAGCCCAACCAGGGGGTCACACACACCCGCTACCGAGTTAACCCCCTCACAATAGCCATAGATATCATAAATAAAGTGATTTGTGCAACAGCAGGTACTACTTGCACAAATGACTTTATTTATGATATCTATGGCTATGCATAATTATAATTTATTTAATCCATATTGAGCAAGCAGGCACTACAGTATACTTGATTGGTTGCTTGGCAGTTGGGATGGCCTGGCACACATCATTAACACTGACTGACTTGCAGTTTACTTTTAGTAAAGGGTTAAGCTACCCATATGAAGGAGACATTACTCATCTTATTTATGTCAGAGACAGGAGATTCATACATGGGGTCATTATATACACAGTGAAAACTTTTTTCTAATAAAAAAAATGCTTTTTTCACAAATTACACTGTGACTGACTTGTTGTGACTATAGTACCTGCTGCAGTTGCTGCCTGGCTTGGGGGTTCGGGTTCCAGAGTCCAATTTGTCCAAAACCAACTTGTCAGTTCAGGTTCTGTTCTCCTCCTCAGCGACGGCGACCTCACCTCACGTGACTTCACCGACCCGCTCGCGCTCGGGGAGAAGATAGAAGCAACGCAGAGGAGGAAAGCTCCGCCTCCGCCAGTTAGCTGAATGACGGTCTGGAGATGCAGTGGACGGTCCCACTCATCTACAAGCATGGGGGCGCCCACGCCTGTCACTCCGTCTCCTACACAATGCCATCCAGCCCAGAGTACTTACAAGTGAAGTGCCATGCCTCAGACGGAGGCTATAGTGCGGAAGGCGGCCCGCAGGAGGACTGGTGCGGGAGGGTTTTTTTTTGTTTGTTTAGTTTATTTTGCCACCCCCCCTCCTCAGGGCGCCCATGGCACTTGCCATGGAGTGCCATACCCTGGATACGCCACTGTGTAAGCCTACAGGGAATATGACACGCCCTGTACAGAGTAAGGTCGCTCTTGATGCTCAGTGGGGTGATCCGGATGGTCCTAAGCTCTGCAGTCTCAGGATTCTGGTGTGTTAACAGGAAGAGGTTAATGAGCCCCAATAAAAAGGAAACTGGTGTCAGCAGAGGTGGCGGGAATATGAAGAAAAAGCTGAGAAGTGGATTCTTCATTGATTTGATATTTATTGCTCACAGAATAGTATAAAACACCATACAATGCATTTCGTGGCACTACACAGGCCACTTCCTCTGGATGGTGCATAAAACACTGATAAACAAAAGAATATATGTAGGTAAAAATAAGTATAAATATATATATATATATATATATATATATATATATATATATTGTACAGGACGCCAAGATTGGGTCCTGGACGGGTGCTATATAGCACCAATATTTGGGTTATGGTCCCTTTAATGAGTAGTAATGGTGCTCAGGATGTCGCCCAGAATGGGTGAGGAGTTTCGGGCAAAATAAATAGCCCAGAGAGGACTGGCTCGCAGTCCTCTTTGTATTAATAGAGAGGTATTTGGTGCCCGGAATTTCGGAGGCTCTAAAGTGACATTCGGGCGGGATAGAGCCTCCACTCCTGACCACTGAGAGTCAGCACACAGGGGGTTAAGGGCTTCCAGGAAAACAGCTCATATAACAGGAAGTAGTACTAGAGGTGTGAGAGAGGAATATGAGGATTGCACCTGAGATGAGCTGTGTGTCTGCTAGGAGCTGGTAAAGTTCAGCAAGAGCCCTGGAAGTTCCCCTACAAACTGTATGTGCCTTTTTTGATTTATACTTGTGCTGAAGACAAGCCGGACTTTGTTTTGATATTTTTCTGTGTGCTGAATCAAGCTTGTTTCTTTTGGTTTGTTCACGAATAAAAGCCTTTCTGCTCAAAGTACAACGGTTTATGCACTTAGTCCCGTGGAGCTATAACCCCCAAAGTTTACAATATATATATATGTAGCAGGGTATTCCCCTTTAATACCGAGAGACTACATCTCCCAGTACATCTTGCAGCACCCAGGGTGCATTGCCCCGTGCAAAGAGTGCTGGGGCAGACTTTATAAAGGGGAGGCAGAGTTTGTTCTGTCTCTTTGGACACCCCCTCTCCTAGCAAGAGGATCCCTGTGCTGAACTGCTGTGTGCACAAGGCCTGAAGCCTGGGCCTTGTGCATTTCTCCAAAGAGCCCTCTGCCAGCCTAGCGGAACCTCAGAGACATTTCCTTATCCTTGCTGTACTACACCAGAAAGACCGAAGGCCTGGATGTCGGTGGATTCCTGTTCCTAGACGAATCGGTGGAGGAAACGGACTTGGACTTGTCCGGGTGGTGAGAGAGCACTTGCTCATAGACAGATACTTTATCTTTACCATTCGTTGGATTACAAAGTTGTTCTTCAAGTGCACCACCGAAAGATTGCTAGCGAAGATTGTTTACCCTGAACCTCCATTTAGATCAGTCAGGCCTGACTACGTAGGTAGACATTTCTGAGAGTCAGTCTGCCCACAAGGGGAAGTGATTGTAAAAGGGCAGCGCTAGAGCCGCATCGCATTACTTGAGTAGTCTGATTGTTCTGTTCATTTTAAATACTGTTTATTGCAGGGATCTGCAACTTGTTATACTGTTATTTAATTACCTGCCTATTAGCATCAGTAAAATATCTGGGTAAAGTACATTTGGTGTCAGTTTCGCTTACTTTAATAGGAGTTTTAAAGTATATTCTGTGTATGTTTGCTATAGGACTGCGTCACCAACAGTTGCGGTCACGCGGTCCTATCCCACTATCACTAGCTGTGCCACGGGAGGTTAGAGCCAATTGCCAGGGGTTGACAGCGGTGCATTACAGGGCCCAAATCAATACCAGCGGCCCTCTTAACTGGGGGTATCGCTACATAGATTTTATATATATATATATATATATATATATATATATATATATATATATATATATATAAAATCTATGTGTGTTTTTGTTATCTCTTACAATGTTTATCAAATTCAGGTGATTAATCAATAATACTCCATAAGTTCGCATTATTGAAAAGCAGTCTGACAAACTATGTTCAAGTAAATGAAAAGGTAATTAAATAATTTAATAATAAAAATAATTATAACAATAATAATAATAATAATAATATTGATATACAATATATAAGTAACCCTCTCATATAAATGAGAGTCAGATCTCTATTTTCTTCCATCAAATGGCTCTGTGTGAAGTATTGATTGGAGAAGGGTTGATACAAATAGGCTGTTTACTTTGCAAGGAGGTTGGTAAATTTGCAAGGGAATTTCCCACTAAATTACTAACTAACTAACTTACTAATTAACTAACACCAGTGAATGTGATGAAGTTCTGCTAGCTTCCATCATCCAATCATTTACAAGCAAGAAAATCATTTTTTTTTTTACCTTGGATATGATTAGTTTTGTTTTTTTTTTAAGTACATTTTTGCCATGTTCAGTAATCTAAGGGAAAATTCCAAATTGCAAAATCCCCTGCAAAATGAACAGCCTTCAACCCCAAAGAGTCTAAACGAAGTATCTTCTGCTGTGCTACCTCTTTAGAAAGCCCATCCATTTTTCATTTTATCATTTAGTCATATGATTCTAAATAGTTTTTGTCCAAAATTTTAAGTCACAATTAAAAGAAAACCTTGCTTTGGCCATATAGGACCAAGTAACAGCTTTGCTTTAATGGTGGTCTTTGCAGCTGCTTAAAAATGTCCTCTTTTTTGCTATCCCACTATTCTTTTCACTACCTGTAGGGAGGTTGAGGAAGCCCGGTTAATCTCCAAGTCATGACTTGATGCTTGCAAAGGGCTGAGAGCTCTTTTCTACACTCATGTGAAAGTGCTGGGTGCCTGAGTGGCCAAGTAGTAATCACCAGCACTATGACATAGAACCAGGGCTCAAATCCTGCGGGAATGCATGGGAACAGCATCCCTGTACTTTCTTCACAGCAGGAACACCGTTCCCGTTAGCAGCTGCATCCTGCAGGACTGCGAGCTGTGGCAGGCAGTGTGAGTGTGTGGGAAGGGTAGGATGCCCATGCCAGTGTGGGCCAGTCTGCCCCGGGTGCCACACATTGGGGGGGTGTCATCCTGGTGCACCCAACCTCTCCTCCCTTAGTCCTCCTCCTCCAGCGGCCGCTGTAACAAGGTCCCACCTCCTAGAGTCCAGTGATAGGTGGAACAATGCCATGTATTATAGGAGACCGACCCCTTGTTACAGCGGCCACTGAAGGAGGAGGAGGACCGAGGGAGGGGAAGATGGGTGCACTGGGATGACACACCCCCGCCAATGTGTGCCACCCGGGGCAGAATGACCATCGTTGGCACTGGTAAGGCTGCATTGCTGGGGACACAGATAAGGCTGCATTGCTGGGGACACTGGTAAGGCTACATTGCTGGAGACATTGGTAATGTTGTAAGGAACACAGTAAGGAACACAGTAAATCAGAACCTTCACTATACCATATTTAAAACATTTGTGACAACATTGTCAAGAAAGTACATATAAAGAAACAGCCCAGACTGTCAAGCATGCCTACAGTCACCCCAGGGGCTAGCATAAATGACAGATGCATACAAGATAAAATTAGCATTGAACCTGAACAGAATGCCCTTTGTTTTTCTTTGCTGTTCTCATTTTTTGTTCTTATGGTTGATTCTTGTTCTCTCCGGGTGTGACCCATACTGTTATTGTCATACATAAGAGTATGGAGGGTTCATGGAATCCTTTTACCTTTTGTATTATCTGCAAAACTCTTAATAAAATATTTATGCAAAAAAAAAAGTGTGGCACTCGATACCTAGAAAATTGCCCAAAAGGCACACCAACTGAAAATCTGTATACCACCAGGGTAGCAGGGATAGAGTGAGCGGCATGCAGAAGGTCTCAAGCCATTGAAAACAAGTCACACAGCGGCACAGCACTTAAGGATATAGTGTGTTATTGCAGGACCTCACTGTCCCATGCAATAATCTCACCCACAGCGCAGCTGAATCTGTGGTCTGTCCAAGACCATTTTTTTTAAATTGATATATTTTAATTTTTTCCATCATAGTATCAAAACAAGTTACAGCATCTTTAAAAAACACTCCTTCCTAGAGAGGGAAGAAAAGGAAAACACATTCATGGAAAATACTGGCAGTGGCAAGACATCCCTGGTCTCATAGAGTTGGGGGGACCAAAAGCGGGGTGGCAGGGAGCAAGGGGGGTTCCCCTTCGCCCGGCGCCGTCCCCTTATAGGGGGCACCCCATCTCCTCCAGCCAAGGCCTCCACATTCTCTCGAATTTTCCATAGTTGCCCTGTCTGATGAATGCCACTCTCTCACTCCAAATCATTGAGTTGATAGTCTCAACCCAATTTTCTACCGTCGGGGGGGTCTGTGCCTGCCATTTCCGTGCGATTAGCTTTCACATCTCAGCACTACTTCCATAGTGCCTGGCGGGGCTCTACTTTCCTCCGTGCTCCCTAGGAGACAAGTTTTGGCCACCGGTTCTAATGTGGTCCTAAAGATTTTATTTACCCTATCTATTATCTCCTCCCAATATCTAAAGACCATTAAGCGTGACTTCCGCTGTTCTCCTTCAGTAAAATCTCCAGGGGTGTTACCAGCGTCAATGCTTTTCAGAGCCTGTGCCATTCAGAGGTTCCTTGTAATGCTAGCCAATGCATTGCTGGGGACACTGATCAGGCTGCATTGGTGGGGACACTGGTAAGGATGCATTGCTGGAGACACTGGTAAGGCTGCGTTGCTGGAGACACTGATCAGCCTGCATTGCTGGGGACACTGATCTAGCTGCATTGCTGGGGACACTGGTAAGGCTGCATTGCTAAGCACTAATCTTGGATGAGTTCCCACACTTTATTTCCCAGGACTTGACCCCTGCATAGAACAAAGATTAAGTCACATATTCCTCCATACCTTGAAGTACTGGGTATGTCACTTTACTTTACTGGGTGAAAGGAGAACTAAGGGCCAAAATGCATTGCTGGGGACACTGATCAGGCTGCATTGGTGGGGACACTGATCAGGCTGCATTGGTGGGGACACTGGTAAGGCTGCATTGCTGGGGACACTAGTATGGCTGAATTGCTGGTGACACTGGTAAGGCTGCATTGCTGGGGACACTGACCAGGCTGCATTGCTGGGGACACTGGTAAAGTCGAATTGCTGGAGACACTGATAAGGCCGCATTGCTGGGGACACTATTCAGGTTGCATTGCTGGGGACACTGGTAAGGCCACATTGCTGGGGACACCGGTAAGGCCGCATTGCTGGGGACACCGGTAAGGCTGCATTGCTGTGGACACTGGTAAGGCCACATTGCTGGGGACACTGGTAAAGCCGCATTGCTAAGGGACACTGGTAAGGCCGCATTGCTGGGGACACTGGTAAGGCGGCATTGCTTAGGACACCGGTAAGGCCACATTGCTGGGGATACTGGCAAGGCTGCATTGCTGGGGACACTGGTAAGGCTGCATTGCTGGGGACACCGGTAAAGCTGCATTTCTGGGGACACCGGTAAGGCTGCACTGCTGAGGACACTGGTAAGGCTGCATTGCTGGGGACACTGATCTTGCTGCATTTTTGGGAGCACTGGTAAGACTGCATTGCTGGGCACTAATCCTGGATGAGTTCCCACACTTTATTTCCCAGGACTTGACCCCTGCATAGAATGGAGATTAAGTCACATATTCCTCCATACCTTGAAGTACTGGGTATGTCACTTTACTTTACTGGGTGAAAGGAGAACTAAGGACCAAAATAGGGGAAGTATGCAAGGCTGCAGGATCAGCACTAAAGTAAAAATGTATAAAAATCCAAGAACAAAAATGTAGTATATTGCAGCTAACAAGTACTTAGATATGGGAGCTTAGTTTTCTTTGTTCATTTTTTTTTCCCCTTTATTTTCACTTGGTAACCTGCTAGTAACACACTAAAGCTGGCCACACACTAATTAAAATTCGGCCAATTGATAGACTTCCTTTATTTGATTGACTTCTTTTGAAGGGAATTTTTTTTTGCAATCAATGCATTCTAACAGCTGTTTGTGCCACTGTTGAATACAATGTCCCGGAATAGTCCATTCACCTCCTTTGTGTGGCTGGAGAACTGTGGCTAAATTTTCTTTTTTTAATTGAACAGAGTATATTCAGCTTTACTGTTCGAGGGTCACACTGCTTACTCACCATACAGTATAGATTATGAATCAGGGTTGTTACCCCAGGACAGGACTTCATAGCACCTCGCAATCTCCTCTTATCCATAATATAAGGAAGCAGTGCTTTATATCAATGTAACTTTATAATACATGCAGAGTGTACAGGACATTATTAGATCATATGGTTTCTGGCAAGAATAACAGTTATTTATCTGCACTTTTATGAACAAATACCAACATGCCTTTATCAGTATATTTAACAGACCAAAGTTGAGCAAATATGGGACGTTTAATTTTAAGATTTACATCCCCCGTTTCTTCCCCTCCATGAACAAAGCACGCATTCACTTTGAGTTAAGTAAACCTTTTTAATGTTTTAGTTGCTCCATTACAAGGATTATTGCTGCTGCTTTCTTCAATGGCAGGAACGTTCTTTGTTGTTTTTATAGGTGATTAAGTTTTGTGGAGTAAGAGGTATTTAGAAAGATTGGCAAGACTCACACTATAAGGGTTTTTTCTGCATCTCTCAGCTACTAATTAAAGCTAGCAATGGATAAATATGATTGTTTTCAATAGCCTCTTCATCTAGGCACTTACTGCTTGGCAGTTTAATCCGTCTTATAAAAAAGATATGGGGAATGGTTTGGAGACAGAAAGATTACTTTCCAGTTGCAAATAGTTTATAGATTTGTGTCTTGTGTATTTCACCCACAAGTTTTTTTTTTCATTTTGTTTAATGATGATAAACAATAGGGGGGAAAAAACAGGGGTCAACTAAGTTAAGGTTTTCCAAGGCAGTAACACTCTTAGCAACTCTGTTCCTAAATGGACAGAATCACTCAGCATGCCCTGAATTTTTACCTTGCAGACTGCTATAGCTAAGTGATTTTTATATGTAGTTGCTATGGTAGCAGTGTATGCTAACTTAAAAAAAAAAAAATATATATATATATATATGTATATATATATATATATATATATATATATATATATATATATAAATAAACAAATATTTAATGAACAATAAATTAACATTGTGAAGAAAAAAAATATATACTATTTAAAAATCCATTAGGAGGAAGGTTGTAAGTGTCATTGTGTTCAAGCAGCGCCTTAGATTTTATTTTTCTCTCACCTATTCTTTCTTCTCTCATTTGCAATGTAACCTTTAAGTCACTCTACTTCTTTAGGTGCTTAAAATAAACTGCATAGCGGTCCTTCTTAGGTTCCTTATCTCAGCCCTTCTAGGATGCTGTACTTTATATAAGCTGCTTTCTCTCAATTCTTTTTATGTCTACTTTTCAAATAGCAGAACTTTCTAACTGTGTTAAAGTATACTTTTTTACATTTTCATTTCACGGCTATCTATGTAAGGCCTTTTAAGGCATAATAAGACCTAAAACTCAACAAATATAACTACTCCAACTATATTCACTTTAGTTGAAAGTATATGGCCTGAAATTGATCAAAGCATGACTGGAGTGAGAACAAGAGGCAGAGCTGTACAGTGGGCTGGGGGGTTCATTTATGTGAAAGAAATCTTACTTGGCTGATAGGCTGGTTGGGGCATCAGGGGTTTGGCACCTTGGTATGAGGAGACGAGGCTGAACCTTGTCGGGATTTAGTAGGAGCTTGTACCAGAATCAGGCCTATAGAGAGAAAATTGCCATGGGGGATTTAGAGAGCATGCTTTCCCAGCTTTGTGCAGCAGCTGAGGCTAATGGTCCTGAGTAACGTCAAGAAAGACTTTTGAACCTGCTGTGGGGGCCAAGACAGGCATCTTCTGGGCTCCCTCCTGCTCGCCCTTGTGTTAGGAGGTCTACAGGGCCTCCTGTGCACTTTAGTCTACAGGGGAATCCCAGGGTTCAGCGATGCACAGAAAGCCCCACCAGCCTCTGGCCCCACCAGCAAAGTGTCAGCCTGCTTCCACTGATGTGTGGATAGGGAGGAATCCACATCATAGGCAGAACCAGAGCCAGAGCATTCCATCTGTCCCCTGCTCCTCAGCCCTCTCACCTGTCAGCATGGATCAGGCGGCAGGCTCTCTGCCTTCAGGGAATGTGGCCCAGTGTGGGAAAGATTGCTTGGTGGGTGCTGGGCTGGGCTGTATCCAGGCTCAGCTTGGACCCCCTGTTCCAGAAGGTGAGGTTGGCAATTTTCCCTGGCACCTCTACATTATCACCATTGAGACCAGGATGCAGCTCGTGAGGCCTCTAGCACCTTTCATTGTGCTTGGCATGGGGGGGAGAACGTGAGAGTGCCCAGAGCTCAGATCAAGTGGCAGCTGATGACATCATCAGTGGGCAGCCGTTGGGCTCTGGGGCTACACAGTCAGCAGCATATGGCTGAGGAAGACCTGATCCCAGAGGCTGCTGCTGTTGAGATCTGTTCTGTGGGTTACCTGTTCCCGAATCCTCACCATGTCCTGTTTATTGACAACGTTTCTGCCTGCTGCCTGGACCGATCATTTGCCTGTTTGCTGACCTTATATCTGTTTGCAGCCTAAAATGACCCACCTGCACATCCTGCTGACTATGTTCCTGTGAGACACCAGTCGCAGCCATCTCCTGCGGACAATTTCACTCGTGGAACCACAGGACCTCTTTTGTTCTTCTTTTCTTTAGCCTCCTGTGCTTCCTGGTCAGTAACAATGCCATTCCTGCAAGGTAGCCATGTTCTAGTAGGCTAGACTGGCTTGGTTTATAGGAACTGGGATTGCTATAGGTGACACTACGCTATGCTATATTCCCTGATCACTTGTATAGAGGTGACCATTACTGTACATTGGTTTAAACACAATTGGTTTATTTGTGTGATACACAAGATACAATGTCCGATACATAGTCATGGGCTTTTTGTGGACATATATATGAAACAACAGAGTATCATAAAAACAATTTTATTTCATTCCATTAAAAAAAACACGCAGACAAAACATAATAAAATACTCTCCACTTAGAGGTTCACAGCATGTATAAATTCCAAACATAGTTCATGTAGACTTGATGTGTAGACAAAATGTATTTTTTTCATTTATATATATATATATATATATATATATATATATATATATATATATATATATATATATATATATATAAAACTGTGGTGATTAAGTACCACCAAAAGAAACTCTATCAGTCTCAAAAAATATATAAAAATGTCATATGGGTACAGTTTTGCATGACTTAATAATTGTCATTTAAATTGTGACAACGCTGAAAACGGAAAAAATTTACCTGGACTGGAAGGGGGTGAAACTGTCCAGACTTGAAGTGGTTAAAAAATCTTTATAAATGAAAAATTATAAACTTATAAAGTTTAATAAAATTAATAAATAATCACTCCAAATACATGCACATATGAATGCATACATCTGTGTCAGACATGCATACACATTAAAACAGCTATTGCTTCACACATATTAGTTGTCGATGTGCACATTAAAATGAGAGCTGTAATTCCAAGGCCACTATTCACAGTTAACGCTAAACTGATGACCTGTAAAAGTATTACCCAAGTACAATGTTAGGTAGTCTTTTGCCCTTTCACAGGAACAAGGATTGGGGATTATAATGTGTTTGTATGCACTAAAATGTATTTCAATATATATTTTAACAAAAATAAATATCTGATATATAGTGAAACATAAAAAATTGTAGCTGCCACCTCTTTTATTGTACAAGGTCTCTGCATTCAGAGAAATATATACAATTTTGGGTGTTTCAAGTGTATTTTAATGTACAAAAACTGAAAATTTATTATCAAATACTTACCATAATTTTCCTTTCCTGATGGACTCCATGGCAGTCTACGTGTTGGTTAACCCCGCCTCCTCTCCAATGCTATAGGACCCCATACCCATAAGTTTGAGCTCACCGCTAGGGACTGCGTTCCGTAACTAGCCAACTCTTAGATCAATCCTTATACTCATGGGTGGGAACTCCGACTGCCATGGAGTCCATCAGGAAAGGAAAATTACGGTAAGTATTTGATAATAAATTTTCAGTTTTCCTGACGGACTCCATGGCAGTCTACATGTGGGAAATAACTAGCCAATCCACACGGGTGGGTATGCTAAACAGAAATACATTTAATTTGACCCATCAACCGACAGGATGTACAAACCCAGTTCACAGAAGATAGCGAAGCAGGCTCAATACATAAAGGTGACATAAAGGTATTAATGGAGGCCCGTGAGGCCACTTTGCAGATAACATCTGGAGCCACATGCCGAGCTGCTGCTCATGAAGCCGCTATACCCCTGGTGAAATGTGCCGTCACTGCCTCCGGAGGAGCCAAACCCTAAGCTCTATAAGCCTGTTGGACGGACTGGACGACCCAGGCCGCAATCGTTCTGGTCGAGGCTCGATTCCCTTTGTTATGGCCAGAGTGCAGGACAAAACAGGTAATCGGAGCGTCTTAAAGGAGGAAGTAACTTGCAAGTACACTTTCAGAATTTGAGCCGAGCATAGGAATAAGGACCACCCAGATTGGAAAGAATGTCAGAAAAGGTTCTCATAACCTAGGGACTCGATCTCCGAGATCCTCTTAGCCGAGGAAAGTCTACTAGGGTAGGAAGCGATTTTTGCAGAAAAGTCCTTAACAGAAAGCGGGGGAGGACCCCGTGTTACTGAGTTCAGACCGAGAGTAGAGAACAAGGGGAAGAACCAATTTGGGGAATCTTGGTCTCTTCTGAGGCCTGAGTCTTGACGCCCCCCAGAAGAACCGCTGGAATAAAGGATGAACAGCTCATGATGCACCAGAGAAGGCCGACAGGGCTGAGACTTGGATTCTAGGAGAGCTGATGGATAGAGCTAGACTTAGGCCAGAATGAAGGAAGCTGAGGAAATCCTGAGTTATTGGATTTCTACATGATCTGCCCGTAGAGGATGGGAACTCAACAGACTTGGTCCTTATTCTCCTGTAAATTCACTCGTGCACTTTTTCCTTGAGCTCATGAGGGTGGAAATCACTCTTGCGGTGCCCCTGAGAAAATTCCAGCCCTTACCTCTCAAGAACCAGATTGTCAGTCTCAGTAATGCCGGACAAGGGTGCAGCAGGACTGCCCCCTTGAGACAAAGTCCGGCTCGAGAGGAAGACGCACCGGGTCCCGGAAGTTGAGCTGGATCAGGAGGGGAAACCATGGCCTGTTTGGCCAGTAGGGTGTCATCACCCCCACCTCGACTGCTTCCACTTGGAGTCTCCTTGAGAATCTGAAGATGAACGGGAGTGGGAAAAAAGGGCGTATGCCCTGTTGGAATTCCAGTGATCTGTCATGGCGTATAACCTGAAGGCTTGGCTGCAACCGCTCTGAGCGTAAAACTTTTTGACCTTGAAGTTGCAAGGGGAAGCAAACAGAGTCCCCTCAGGATTGACTCCCAGGGACAGGATTCACTCGAACGTCTGCTCATGAAGGGGCCACAGTTGTTGTCTAAGTGTGCGTCAGGAAATCCGCCTGGACGTTCTGGACTCCGGGAAAGAAGACTGCTGAAATGTTGGCCAGATATCTCTGGGCCCAGGACATAATGGGCTCGACTTCTTGGAGCCGGATAAAGCTCCAAGTACCTCCTTGTCTCAACACATAGGAGCCCATTGTGGTGTTGTACATTCTCAATAATACTGATTCCTGTTTCAGGAGATGAGTGCAGGACTGAAGGGCACACCAGACTGCCCAAAGTTCCAGGACATTTGAACCCGGAATGAGAAGACAGGCATCCCAATTGTCTAGTGTGAGTTCTGCCCTACATAGGGCCCCCCAGGACTCAGGAGACGGGAGCGATGGAGTGGCGATTGAACAAATTTTGTGTTGAAGCCACTAGAAGAGGCTTTCTCTCGTCAATGATGTTATATGAATAATTAACACATTAATTTATATATATACTCTTTTTTCTTTTTTTTTTTTGTATCTTACCCTTTAAGAGGAAGAAACACATACACTGTCAGGCTCACCTTGCCATATGTGGTACCAGGCTCGGGGAAGCTGCCGCATGCTGCCCAAGGGTTTCTTAACCTGGCAGGAGCTGACAGTTAATCGAATTCCCCGCCCGGACGATGTCGCTGCCACCCCCACCTCGCACCTGCGCTGTGGAGAGCGGCCGCGCGTGTGCATCCACAGGATGCTCCGGCGCTCCGCGCATGCGCGAACCAAGCCTCGGTATCGCCGAGGCCCCGCACATGCGCAGAAGCCCGCGGCAGCAGCAACCCGGAAGTATTGTGGCGTCCTGGAATGCAGAAGCGCTCCAGGAGGCATGAAGGGCACAAAACACAGTCAACAGGGAAAGGAGGGTGACTACTGACTACACATAACAACAAAAACACTGCAATGGAGTAAAAATAACTGCAGACCTATTCTTTTATGCAGGAATACATCTTCTTTACATTGACTTTAATTAATTTTTCACACATAATAAAGGTTTTTTCAATTCTCATACATCTATCTTATCCTTTTAACCGCCCCTTTATACTAATCTGCTGTAGTGGCATATCCTTGTTATACTTTCATTAACCTGGGCCCACCCCCGGTTATCCACCCTGCCTGCAGAGAATACCTCTGAGATTCAGGCCAAAACAAAAGAAGAAAAAAAAAAAGAGACCAAGAAACAAGAACAGTAAAGACAAGAGATAGAAAAGGAGAGAATCAGCAAAAAAAAAAAAAGAAGACCCCCTCACATCTCCCCCTCCTCCTCCCCCCTACCCCAATTGCTCCCTATATGTAATATAGGGAGTCCAAATTTGTCGGAACTTATCCTCCTGCTCCCTTAGCACCATAGTGAGATTTTCCATTTGTTGAATTTCTGTTATTTTCGCGAACCACTGTGATCTGTTTGGTGAGATAGTGCTTTTCCAGAGAACTGGAATACATGCTTTCACCGTTGTAAGCAAATGTCTCACCAATGATTTTTTATATTTTTCCATCAATACAAGGATATCAAACAACAAGAAGGCTGCCGGATTCTCTCCAAGAGACACATCAGTAATTTCTGTTTCAGATACCATTTTCCAAAAATCTTTTATTACCGGACATTCCCAAAAAATGTGTAACAAGGTGCCCACTTCTCCTTGACATCGCCAGCATAGATTCGATACCTGAGGAAATATCCGGTTCAGTACTACTGGAGTTCTATACCACCTACTCAAAATCTTATACCCCCCTTCTTGATATCTGGTTGCCAGGGATGAGCCGAACACCCCCCTGTTTGGTTCGCACCAGAACCTGCGAACAGACAGAATGTTCACGTGAACTTTAGAACCCTATTAAATACAATGGACTCGAACGTTCAAAATCTAAAGTGCTAATTATAAAGGCTAATATGCAAGTTATTGTCCTAAAAAGTGTTTGGGGACCCGGGTTCTGCCCCAGGGGACATGTATCAATGCAAAAAAAAGTTTTAAAAATTGACGTTTTTACGGGAGCAGTGATTTTATTAATGCTTAAAATGAAAAAATAAAAGTGAAATTTTCCTTTAAATTTCGTACCTGGGGGGTGTGTATAATATGCATGTGAAGTGGCGCTTGTTTCCCGTGCTTAGAACTGTCCCTGCACAAAATGAAATTTCTGAAGGAAAAAAAGTCATTTAAAACTCACTCGCGGCTATTAATGAATTGTCGGCTCCCGGCAATACAGAGAAAAGTCATTGATAAAAAAAAAAAAAGCGTAGGGGTCCCCCCAAATTCAATTATCAGGCCCTTCAGGTCTGGTATAGATATTAAGGGGAACCCCACCGCAAATGAAAAAAAAAATGCGTGCGGTTCCCCCCAAATATCCATACCAGGCCCTTCAGATCTGGCATGGATTTTAAGGGGAACTCCACCCCAAATGTAAAAAAAAAATGGCGTGAGTCCCCCCAAAAATCCATACCAGACCCTTATCCGAACACGTAACCTGGCAGGCCGCAGGAAAAGAGGGGGTGACGAGAGAGCGCCCCCCCTCCAGAACCGTACCAGGCCACATGCCCTCAACATGGGGAGGATGTCCCCATGTTGATGGGGACAAGGGCCTCATCCCCACAACCCTTGCCCGGTGGTTGTGGGGGTCTGCGGGCGGGGGGCTTATCGGAATCTGGAAGACCCCTTTAACAAAGGGGACCCCCAGATTCTGCCCCCTATGTGAATTGGTAAGGGGTACATTGTACCCCTACCATTTCATGAAGAAAGTGTAAAAAAAAATAAAAAAGAACACACAAACACCTTGGAAAAGTCCTTTATTAAAAAAATAAAATTAATAAAACATTCCAGTGATGAAATTCAGTGTCCCGCGGCGATCCGATGTCCAGCGCTGTCCGTCATTGGCTGAGCCTGAGCGGACCTGATGGGGAACTTCCTCTGCAGTCTATTAAATGTATAGACCCGCCCCTTCTAAAGTTCCCCATCAGGTCCGCTCAGCCAATGACTAGGTGTAAGGCTAAGCGTACCAGATGCGGAATGTGAGAAGGGGCTGGTCTATTCATTTATTACACAGTGGATGAAGTTCCCCATCAGGTCCGCTCAGGCCAATGACATAGGCGGGGTCTGCCATACGAGGGGGCGGACCTGATGGGAACTTCCTTCACTGTGTAATACATGAATAGACCCGCCCCTTCTAAAGTTCCCCATCAGGTCCGCTCAGCCAATGACTAGGTGTAAGGCTAAGCGGACCAGATACGGAACATGAGAAGGGGCGGATCTATTCATGAATTGCACAGTGAAGAAAGTTCCCCATCAGGTCCGCCCCCTCGTATGTCAGACCCCACCTACGTCATTGGCCTGAGCGGACCTGATGGGGAACTTCCTTCACTGTGTAATACATGAATAGACCCGCCCCTTCTCACGTTCCGCATCTGGTCCGCTTAGCCTTACACCTATTCATTGGCTGAGCGGACCTGATGGGGAACTTTAGAAGGGGCGGGTCTATACATTTAATAGACTGCGGAGGAAGTTCCCCATCAGGTCCGCTCAGGCTCATCCAATGACGGACAGCGCTGGACATCGGATCGCCGTTGGACACTGCATTTCATCGCTGGAATGTTTTTTAAATTTTTTTTTTTTTTTTTAATAAAAGGACTTTTCCAAGGTGTTTGTGTGTTTTTTTTAAAAAAAATTACACTTTCTTCGTGAAATAGTAGGGGTATAATGTACCCCTTACCAATTCACATAGGGGGGGGCTGGGATCTGAAGGTCCCCTTTGTTAAAGGGGTCTTCCAGATTCCGATAAACCCCCTGCCCGCAGACCCCCACAACCACCGGGCAAGGGTTGTGGGGATGAGGCCCTTGTCCCCATCAACATGGGGACATGCTCCCCATGTTGAGGGCATGTGGCCTGGTACGGTTCAGGAGGGGGGGCGCTCTCTCGTCCCCCCCTCTTTTCCTGCGGCCTGCCAGGTTGCGTGCTCGGATAAGGGTCTGGTATGGATTTTTGGGGGACTCCATGCCATTTTTTTTTAATTTGGGGTGGAGTTCCCCTTAAAATCCATGCCAGACCTGAAGGGCCTGGTAATTGAATTTGGGGGGACCCCCACGTTTTTTTTTTATCAATGACTTTTCTATGTATTGCCGGGAGCTGACAATTCATTAATAGCCGCGAGTGAGTTTTAAATTACTTTTTTTCCTTCAGAACTGACACTTTGTGCAGGAACAGTTCTAAGCACGGGAAACAAGTGCGACTTTACATGCATATTATACACAACCCCAGGTACGAAATTTAAAGGAATATTTCACTTTTATTGTTTCACTTTAAGCATTATTAAAATCACTGCTCCCAAAAAAACTTCAGTTTTTAAAACTTTTTTTTGCATTGATACATGTCCCCTGGGGCAGGACCCGGGTCCCCAAACACTTTTTATGACAATAACTTGCATATAAGCCTTTATAATTAGCACTTTAGATTTCTCCCATAGACTTTTCGAATTTGCCGCAAACACCCCAAATTGTTCGCTGTTCGGCAAACGGGCGAACAGGCAATGTTTGAGTCGAACATGAGTTTGACTCGAACTCGAAGCTCATCCCTACTAGTTGCCAATGATGCCTTATGTGTAAACCTAAATATCTTGTTCTTCTGCGTCTCTGAGAATGTAACCCCCAGGTCTCTTTCCCAGGCCTGTATAAATCCCAATTCTTGTGGGGCTTTTAATTTGTATAGCAGTGACAGCGAATGTCTCACTGGGTCCCCCTTAAACATATCTTCTCAAATTTAGAAGGTGTCGCTATCTCTGTCATCCGCCTTGAAATTGATCAAAGAAAAGCACTTAGCTGCCTTCGCCTGAATGGATCTAACTCCTCTGAAAGTTCACGCTCGATCTCCTCACTGGACATGACTCGGTTGTCCTTCGAAAAATGTGTCAGTTTACTTTTGCCCCGCCGTTTTAGGTTCATAAAACCTTGATCTTTTAGGCCTGGCTCAAAAGCCGGGTTACCCAGGATTGGTGTCATCGGGCTCATTTGGGTCGCTCTATTTGTTTTTTTAAATGTCTTTTTAACAGATCTGATAGTAGCACCTATCATCGGATGTCGCTTAACTGCCTGCGGTATAGCCGATTCCATGAGCCTAACTAGACCCTCCAAGGGTAACTCGGACATTGCCTGTTCCATATGAATCCATGACTTGTCTTTTGGAGCTACACACCAGTCCAGTACCCTTGTTAGGTGTAGTGCCTCATGATAGCTGACTGGGTCTGGGAATCCCACCTCTCCTTTTTCTTTTGGTAAAGTCTCAAGCCTCGTACACACGACCGATTTTCTCGTCCAAAACCGGCAAGAAAAGTGCCGCGAGAGCTTTTTCCTCGAGAAAACCGTTCGTGTGTATGGTTTTACGACGAGAAAATTGCTGTGAATCTCGACGAGAAAATAGAGAACCTGCTCTCTATTTTCTCATCAGGATTCCAGATTTCCTCGTCGTGTTTCTCGTCGGCCTGTTTTGTGACGAGAAAATGGTTTGTGTGTATGCTTTTACGACTCTTCCAAAAGCGCGCATGCTCAGAAGCAAGTATGAGACGGGAGCGCATCTTCTGGTAAAACAAGCCTTCGTAATGGAGATAGCACATTCGTCACGCTCGAAATTATTGCATCGTTTAAATGTTGTGTATTGAAATCTTCTTTAGAATGTTACATTAATCAAAACGAATGAACTTCTTTTGCTGCTGATATTCACACAGAGTTATGACTATCTTTTTTTATCCTTTTTCATGCTGCTCTTAAGAAGATTTAGGTGTATTATATCGTGCAAGATCTTCTGAATATTTTAAATTTTTTAATTTTTCAAACTGATGTTAATTGTAATTTGGCAATGTTTTGATAGTGATATCCCATTGAATATTTTAATATATATTTGTTAAATTTTACACCCTATTTTTTTTAAATAAGATTGTTATTCTTTTTTTGGGTTTGGTATCTGTCCCTTTTTTTGGCTGTCAAATGTCTCTGCTTACTCCAAAGCTAAATTTTAAATTTTTTAAAAATACACATAGTCAAGTATGAACTTAAACAAAAATAACATTTATTCATGTTTGAAATAAAATAAAGAGAAGGCAGCGCTGGAGAACCTGCTGCTATTTGTGCATCCCAGGGACCCCAGACCACACATCAACCCTGTGTGGACACTAAAATTGGGAGCTTGAGAGAAGGCCAACATTTCTGAGCACAATCTGATGCTGGCCTCCCAGAGGTCAGGAACAGCAGCAGGTGAGATATATGTCCCAAGTGTGTGGTACTACAACAGGCTGCCTTCTGTCCGACCACAATGAAGCAAGGCCATCACTTCCTCGTCTTCCTGGCAACCTTCCCTGCAACCTTTCCTGAAGCCTTCCCTGCAGCCTTCCTTCTTCGTTTGGCTGGAGGCTGGGCCACTGGAGGGGTACTCCTGTCAGGAGGAGGAGGAGGTGGAGGAGAAGGGGGTGGCGCAGAAGAAGAAGGTGGAGGTTGAGGAGAAGGGGGTGGGGCAGAAGAACAAGGTGGAGGTGGAGGAGAAGGGGGTGGGGCAGAAGAACAAGGTGGAGGTGGAGGAGAAGGGGGTGGGGCAGAAGAACAAGGTGGAGGTGGAGGAGAAGGGGGTGGCGCAGAAGAACAAGGTGGAGGTTGAGGAGAAGGGGGTGGGGCAGAAGAAGAAGGTGGAGGTTGAGGAGAAGGGGGTGGGGCAGAAGAAGAAGGTGGAGGTGGAGGAGGAGGTTGAGGTTGGGACAGTTGTGCCATCTCACAAATAGCAGTATTGGGGGTAATTTTTTCCATCACCCCCTTGTTCAGCAAGGTGATGAGCAGGGGCTCGCATAGGAGGCGTTGCTCCATGCTCATCACCTTGAACTTTGCCTCCACTAGGCCGGCAATGGCCTCTTCAGGGGATGTGGGCTCCTTGAGGGTGGCATGGGCCTCTCGAATAAGGGCCATTGCTGCCTCACTGGTGGTCCTGTCCCTCCTGCTTCTTTTGGGAAGTCGGATGGGAGGCACCTGTGATCTGGTGCTTCTCCTTTGCCCTGCCACCTCCTGGCTGCCACTGGGCCCTGCCACCTCCTGGCTGCCACTGGGCCCTGCCACCTCCTGCCTGCCACTGGGCCCTGCCTCCTCCTGCCTGACAGTTTCCAGACCCTCCTCCTGGCTGATTTCATCCTGTGTATGAAAAAGGGACATAGTTTAATATGTTGGTTTAATCTTTGCATCCAAAATTCAGATCATGATTGAAGCAATTCGAATGTAAATCCAGAAATCATTTTGACCAATTTACAACTACATCAGATTGACTATTTAGCACCCAATTTAGGCCAGACTAATGTCTCGAGATCTTGATTTCACTTGTGGAACCCAAAATAGTTTATGTTTGTCATCTTGACATATTTGTCAAACATTAATTTTATCCCAATACATTTTCTATAAATACTATACCTGGCTCCAGATGGCCAAATCAGGTTCATCCAGGATGGCTGCCTCCTCTTGCTCCAGAGAAGGCTCAGGTTGGCTGCAGGGAAGTCTGGGGGGGAAGAGTGGAGAGTGATGGCCTTGTCTCAATGTGGTCATCCAGAAAGGACATCCTGCTGTAGTACCACAAATTGGGGACATACACATCATCTGCTGCTGCTCCTGACCTCTGAGAAGCCAGGACCTTAGAGCGTTCATTCCTGTATGTGCCTCTCAAGCTCCCAATTTTAGTGTCCACCTGTTTTGCTGTGGCTGTGGGCACCTTGGTATGCACAAATGGGAGCAGGGTCTCCAGCGCTGCTTTTCTCACCCCTTTTTTTTTGTGTATGGGGTTTTTGGTCTCCCACAGAGCGGGCAGCTCCCTTACCCGGTCTATAAATTCCGCCAGGAATTCTTTGTCGCTAATAAAGACATTCATATTGTATCTGCAAGTAAAATAAATAATATATAACTAATGTGAGGCACACAGTCTAACCTCCTTAAAATCGTAGTCACCATATATATCCTACAACATTCTCCAGACAGTAGAGGCCAACAATTAGTCAAAGTCACAAAATCACATACCTTCGTTCGTACGTCCGTCACTTGAACTCCTCTCTCCGCACAACGAACGTAGTATAGTCACATGTGTGTTTGCTATATATACACCACGTATGCGTCAAACTACGCACACGTCGCTCCGCACACGTCGCCCGCCCATGATGTTCTAACTAACATCTTTTCCCCGCCCCTTCTCTTTCGGCACGCAGACAGATATGGCGGATTTACAGCAGGTGTCTGATAATTCCTCCAAAAACGAGGAGGAGACAAGCCCGGAGACCGAGGAAACGTCACGATCAAGGAGGAGATTCAAGGCATCTAATATGTCTTTTGCGGAGATGGCGGAGATGGTGGACATATTGCTCAAGTCTGATTATGACGCAAAGCATGGGCCGTATAGCAAACCTAATAGAAGGAAGGCCAAAATCCTGAAGAAAGTTGTGAAGAGTCTGAAGACGAATTTCGGGGTGAAACGCTCAAATGAGCAGCTCAGAAAGAGGTGGTCAGACCTCAAACTGAGGGAGCCAGAGCAGTTAAGGAGCATTAAGAGAATGCTAGCAAAAAGTAAGTAAAATGTACACTTTTCTGCTATTAAGGTTTTTCTCAAATTACATGTTGCTCCTTTTTGTTTATTTTCATATTGGACTCCCTTCCAAAATTTCCTAATTTCGAACTTGGTTTGGCACAGTAATCGTTCGTTACATTACAGACACTTCGTTCAGCCACTATCCGCTGTTTTGGCTTATTTTACAGCCACAAAAGAAAATAGACATCTGCCTGTTTTTTACAAATTGTTGTTCCTAAATTTTCGCCTAGATGATGTGTTTGTAAAGAGAATGAAATGCAAACTTTAATCAGTGTAAAGGAGAGGACACTCAGCAGCTGGTACCACATCTGTACTTTGGAGCACTATAGTGTGGGCCACCATACCCGCCTTTTTTGGGTGTCCCACACAGGTGCATCAGTGAATTATTGTGGTGCCTCCATGTCTAAAAATTTACATCCAAAAGGTGAATACTAAACATATTTTTCTTTCCAAATAATGCATTCATCTTTAAAATCCGCACAAACACACACTTGTACCCCACTTCCAAACAATTTAGCCTGTTTTTATTTTTCATAGAGAATTTCAGTGTGATAAATAGACCTTTTGTTTGATTCTCATAGGGGAGAGAAGACTGGGAGGAGAACACTCCAGGGAGCACAGGAACCCCACAACTTCACAACAACCCCAAACTCCCAAAGACCCACAACCGAAGGATGTTGAGGAAGTTGAGGTGGAGGAAGGAGAAGTGCAGGAAGGAGAGGTGGATGACGTTGTGGAACTGGTCACCACAACAGGTCAGTATCTGTCACCACAGCTTCAGGTAAGAGATGTAGGGCTGCAGAGTTATAATACCTTTTTATTTTGTTTTTAGGGGATGTAAATGTTGTTGTGAAGGATAGTACACGTTCCTCTGCTGACAGTGCCCTCCGAATAATACAGCAAGTGATGGAATGTAGCACGGAACTGGACATAATAAAACAAATAATTCATGTGATGGATCAAACATTTAAAGACATTCTAGATGTATTGGGGAGAATCGAATAAGTCAACCAAACCCCCATTTTTGTTTCAGGAATGACTGTTCTTCAACCTTTTAAACTCTTTTTGACAATCAAACCAGCCAAAAATTTAATATGCACACAGTGTGTCAACATGTGCTATCTGCCATCAGGGGATATCCATGTACGTCTTTTGGGGGTGCAACCCCTTCCTCGTATCTAAAGTAGGTGAACTGAGGAAGGGGTTGCACCCCCAAAACACCTCCATTGATCACCCCTGATGGCAGATAGCACATGTTGACAATAGGGATCAGGAGTCTAAAATCCCTATTGGAAATAACTTTAAAATGTGTGCATATTCAATTTTTGGCTGGGCAAGGGGTGGCAAGACCCCATTATATGATGAGCACATAGAGACATAGTTTGTGTAAGTGAATGTCTCAGGTTGCTCAGAGATATCCAAAGTTGTACTTTTTGGAATGCAACTGTTGTTTTTGTATTTTCCTAAGAAAAGAATTGGCGGTTTGTGGCCAGGACAAAAAAAATTAAAAAGTAAACATGTGTGTGAATGTGCACAGAGTAAAACACAAACAACGTGTAGCTTCTTTTTTCAATACGCTCTAACCTTGTTTGTGTTTTTTTTAAGGTTACATAGTGAAATGGTTGTTATTTACTAAAGGAAAATACACTTGGCACTACAAATGCACTAAGACAAACTAGGGGACAGGAAACAAACAAAAGTTAAAAGTTGAAATCAGAATTTTATTTAGCTCATTCTCCATGAATCTTTAGGCATAGCCTGGCATAGAAATTGCCCCCCTACCCGTGAAATATTGCACATATTTCTCCCGACCCTCACGGACATTTTGGGGGGGCAAGCCAGGACGGGCAGATTCAAGGCCCGGCAGGGGATTTGCAGATGAAAGTCCAGCCTCAGGCAATACTGTGGCCATATAAGGAGTGGATTTTCTGCTGAGAAAGTTGTGTAGCACACAGCAGCATAAAACTACATAGTTTATTTTGTAGTCCGCCAAGTGGATGGAAGTCATAAAAATGCGGAACCGGCTGGCCATTATGCCGAAGGCATTTTCAACGACTCTTCTGCCCCTGGCCAGCCGGTAATTGAACACCCTCTTCTCTGGGGTCAGGGTCCTCTGAGGAAATGGCCTCATAAGATGCGGTCCGAGCCCGAAGGCTTCATCAGCCAAAAAAACAAAGGGGAGTCCTTCAACATTCCCTGCATCCGGTGGCAATGCAAGGTCGTCACTCTGGAGACGGAGGGCAAACTCCGTCTGGATGAAGGATCCCCCATCGGACATCTGGCCATTCTTCCCTACATCAACATAGAGGAATTCATACCGTGCTGACACCACCACCATCAGCACAATGCTATGAAACCCCTTGTAGTTGAAGTAGTAGGACCCAGAACGGGGTGGCGGCACGATGCGGACCTGCTTCCCGTCTATGGCACCACCGCAGTTGGGGAAGTCCCACCGCGTGGCAAACTCCGATGCCACAGTCTGCCATTCCTGTGGCGTGGAAGGAAGCTGGGGAGTCAAACAAGATGAAAAAAAATTAGAATTTAAAAATATTACATTACAAGGAGATTATAATAAAAAACATTAGAGGCCAACATCAATCAAATTCTCTGTTTATTAATCTGTTTTTAAGAAGTATAATGGAAGGCTCATGTTTCATATTCATCACCCCCTCTGATGGTCCATTAAAAAAATATTTTGGGGGGGGGGTGTTTGGCCACAGGATAGCATTGCAGTGGCGGTGCGTCCAGAGTGGGCGCTGGAACACTGCCCCCTCTCTCCTGTGCCCGTCACTCCGAACAATACATCGGTTCATGCCTTGCATTAACCTATGTATTGTCAATGCCGCCCACTATTCAGGTGGGTGGCCCCCTGTTAAGCGACCAACATATGAATAACTGCAGCATTTATGGGGTGAAAATTGCATATCAGAAACAGGGGGGCAACTAGCCTTGCACATTACAGCCTGAGGGATGTAATTGGCTTCATAAAAGTTAAATAGGTGACGCAGGGGGGGGGGGGACATTCCTTGGGTAAACACTGACAGGCTGCTCTGCCAATCATGTTCAACAAGTCTGTTTAATGGTAACATGATTGGCTGATGCAACATCAAGGGCAGGAGAAGACATCAAGGACAGAAGAAGGATGGCGCTGACCACAAGAAGGTAAGTGCAGGGCTGGGGGGAACAAAATGGCTGCATTGGAGGGAACAAAATGGCTGCATTGGAGGGAACAAAATAGCTGCATTGGAGGGAACAAAATGGCTGCATTGGAGGGAACAAAATGGCTGCATTGGAGGGGGCAACTGGGGGCGTTTAATAGGCACAGTCGCAAAAAAGGAGGAAGTTTATTTCCTAAATTGGGGTTGGACCCCCAATCATTTGGAGCAACAGACGCCCCTGCTGGAAAGCTTAGTGAAGGGAAATATGCATGGAGGAGAAAAAAGGGGCATTTAAAAACTTCCAGCATGCATGGGGACAAAGGGGACATTCTCAGCATATTACAATCATGCTAATTAGGGAAGGACGAAAGAAATACAATACACTAGCATACATGGAATACATAAAATGTGATGTTAATGGAGAAAACTTACCGTAATATAGTCCTCCTGCAGGACTTGTATAATAGCAGAACAGGTGTCTGGGATTATGAGGCCCAGAGTCTGGGGGGAGATGCCTGTCGTGAACTTCAAGTCCTGAAGACTTCTCCCTGTCGCCAGATAACGTAACGTGGCGATGAGCCTCTGCTTAGCACTGATGGCTTCCCGCATAACGGTGTCCTTCCTGGTAATATAGGGGGACACCAAAGCCAACAGTTCCTGAAAAACAGGGTCAGACATCCGCAGTAAATTCCTGTAGTCCTCAGGATTATTCTCGACGATCTCCCGCAGCAGAGGCATATGGCAGAATTGGTCCCGCTGGAGCAACCAATTCTTGGTCCATGAACTCCTCCTCACACCGTTCATGGACTGGTCTTGGTCCAAAACAAGCAGACCAACACCAAGCGCACGCACAGCACGAACTCGACGATGAGAACGTCCAGGCGACATGGCTAGGAAACGGTCGTCTTATCAGAACGTACAGAACAGAACACACTTTAGAACAGCAAGGCCTATGAATAACGAACTGAAAATCAGAAACGAACGGGCAAGAACGCACTGTAAAACAGATACGACCTGCCTAGACGTCCTGAAAGTCAAGATGCGAACCGACAAGCACAAACTGAACCTCAGAAAACGAACTGAAAAGCACGAAGACTGAAAAGCGCGAATCGTCTCTTCCCAAACTTTTACTTCACACGCGGTAACACGAGATCAGCAAAAGCAGCCCAAGGGGTGGCGCCAAGGAAATCGATCTTCCCCTTTATACTGCCGTCGTATGTGCTGGACGTGACCGCGCAGAACAACGACGAGATTTGGAATTGTCAGTGTGTACGCATGGAAAGCTTGACGAGAAACTCGTCAAGGTTAACAAGAATCTCGTCGAAAAAAACGACGAGATTGTTACGACGAGAAACTCGGTCGTGTGTACGAGGCTAAAATGTCTCTACGCACTGACATAATAAATTCACGTAACATGGCGTTCTCCGTGACTTAGACTGGGAGGGAATATTGGCATCGATGAACACAGAACAGAAATGTGAATTCTTCTTCTGTTGTTCCTTCATAGGATTGGTTTTGACATTTATAAGTGACTTTAATAGGCTTCTAACTACATTACTTATATGTTAGGATAACGTATTCATCCTTTCAGGACTCTAGCTTACCTATACCTTAGTTAATTCATTTATTTCCCTTTTTTAACATGTGCCCCCTCCCATCCACAGTTTGACCCCATTAGGGGTGGATGGGTGGTCCGGAGGCACTTTCTACCTGATGTAAGGTATAGTTTTTTTTTCTTTATTTTATGAGTCCGATATACATGACATTTGTTATTACTATCTATTTTCTTATCTTTATTATTTCAGGGATAAAAATTATCTTTTCTTTTTTTTTTTTTGAGCATCAAACTCTACAAACATATCTTCCATTAAGGTTACGTTGTATATCCCACTCTCGCATCATCTGTATTGTACCTGTGATATGTATTCTTGTTAAAATACTTAATAAAAAATTATTGAACGAGAAATGTGAATTCTTCAAAAAGACTGTATGTGAAAGTTAAAAATAAAACCTTTGTGGCTCACGGCCAAAAAACTATAAATAAGAAAAGAGCATTTAAAAAAGATAAAAAAAAGAACGAACACCATCAACGTTTAAATGTTACAAAGAATATAAGAGAAGAGAATTTGTAAAAAGGAAATCAGGGACGTAAAAATTCAAAACGAGCGAAAAAAAAGTAAAAAGGTCAGGTCTGAGCATGTAGGCCCTTTACAAAATAATCTGGAGTGGGTGACTGGGGACAAAGAGAAGGCAAATTTATTAAATACCTTCTTCAGCTCTGTGTATACAAAGGAGCATGGGAGAGCTCATGGCTATAATGGGGATGCATTAATATGGTAGTGATATGGCCCAGAAATATTTAGATAGACAAATATACAGAATAAAGGTAGATAAAGCACCTGGACCAGATGGCATACACCCACGGATCCTAAAAGAATTGAGATCTGTCATTTCAAAGCCATTGTTTCTAATTTTTAGGGACTCTTTAATGACTGGAATATTACCACTGGATTGGCATAAGGCTAACGTGGTGCCTATATTTAAAAAGGGACCAAAGCCTTTACCAAGTAACTATAGACCTGTTAGTTTAACTTTTATAGTTAAGAATATACTGGAGAGTTTAACCACTTGCCGACCGGCTCACTCTGATATATGTCGGCAAAGTGGCACGTTCCCGCAAATCACCATATGGGTACGTCGGCTCCTTTAAGAGGCATAGCAAGCGCATGCACCACTGGCCACCCGCGATAGCGGGCTCGAGAGCCAGAATTGGGATTTGTGTGTGTAAACACACAAATCCTCGTTCTGACAGGAAAGAAGAGACAGGTCTGCTGTTTGTAGTAGTTACAAACAGTGATATGTCTCCTCCCCCAGTCAGTCCCATCCCCCCACAGTAAGAAACACTCACAAGGGAACACCTTTAACCACTTAAGACCTGGACCATTATGCAGCTTAAAGACCTGGCCACTTTTTACGATTCGGCACTGCGTCGCTTTAACTGACAATTGCAGGGTCGTGCGACGTGGCTTCCAAACAAAATTTACGTCCTTTTTTTCCCACAAATAGAGCTTTCTTTTGGTGGTTTTTGATGACCTCTGCGGTTTTTATTTTTTGCGCTATAAACAAAAATAGAGCGACAATTTTGAAAAAAATTCAATATTTTTAACTTTTTGCTATAATAAATATCCCCAAAAAATATATAAAAAAACTATTTTTTTCCTCAGTTTAGGCCGATATGTATTCTTCTACATATTTTTGGTAAAAAAAATATCAATAAGTGTTTATTGATTGGTTTGCGCAAAAGTTATAGCGTTTACAAAATAGGGGATAGTTTTATGGCATTTTTATAAAAAAAAATTTTTTTACTAGTAATGGCGATGATCAGTGATTTTTTTCGTGACTGCGACATTATGGCGGACACATTGGACACTTTTGACACTATTTAGGGACCATTGTAATTTTTACAGTGATCAGTGCTATAAAAATACACTGGCTACTGTAAAAATTACACTGGCAGTGAAGGGGTTAACCAGGAGGGGGTGCTGTAGGGGTTAAGTGAGCCCTGATTTGTGTTTCTTACTGTGGGGGGCGTGGCTTAGCTTGTGATGTCACTATGATAGGGAACAGACGATCAGTGACAGGCTCACTAGGAAGCACGGGGAGAGGTTTGTTTACACTTACCTCTCCCCCTTCTTCCTCTCTGTGACCCGTCACCGGACTCACGGCTGGGCTCTTAAAGGGGACGTACCTGTATGCCCATGTGCCCAGCTGTGCCATTCTGCCGACTTACATCGGCGTGCAGCGGTCCTCAAGTGGTTAACCCCTTGACTGCCCCCTAGTGTTAACCCGTTCCCCGCCAGTGACATTTATACAGTGATCAGTGCATTTTTATAGCACTGATCGCTGTATAAATGTCAATGGTCCCAAAAAGGTCCCGTTGTTTGTCAGTTAAAACAACGCAGTGGCGTATCACAAAAAATGGCCCAGTCATTAAGCATTAAGTGGTTAATAAAAGACCACATAGATGAGTTCTTGCTGGAAAAAATGTTTAAACAACAGACAGCATGGATTTATGAAAGACAGAAGTTGTCAGACAAATCTCATTTCTTTTTATGAGGAAGTAAGTAAAACCTTGGACAGAGGGGTGGCTGTGGACGTGGGATACTGTATTTTGCAAAAGCCTTTTTCAGATGACACCAAGCTATGCAGTGGAATAACGTCCTTACAAGATGTCTCCAACTTATAAACCGACCGCAATGCACTGTTAAATTGGGCAGCTGTGTAGCAAATGAGGTTTAATGTTGAAAAACATAAAATTATGCACTTGGGGGCTAAGAATATGCATGCATCATACATACTAGGGGGAGTACAACTGGGGTAATCAATGTGGAGAAGGATCTGGGTGTTTTGGTAGATCATAAGCTTAATAATAGTATACAATGCAAAGTTGTGGTTTTCAAAGCGAGCAAAATCCTTTCTTGTATTAAGAAAGGTATAGACTCCAGAGAGAGAGGACTAGATTATTTCCTAAATGTACATAATATAACTGGATACTAACATTTATAGGTAAAGTTGATCCAGGGAATATCTGATTGCCTCTCAGGGGATCAGGAAAGATTTCCCCTGCTGGAGCAAATTAGATCATGCTTTACTGGGTTTTGTTTTGCCTTCCTCTGGATCAACTGTGGGTATAGGATTGTGTATATGGGATTGTATGATATTTCTTTCCCTTTTATAGGTTGAGCTAGTTGGACGTGTGTCTTTTTTTCAATCTGACTAACTATGTAACTACATTTAGTCAGGTTGAAAAATTAAGACACAAGTCTATCTAGTTCAACCTATAAAAGGGAAAAATCCCATATAAACAATCCTATACCCACCTGACTATGTAACTATATAATGCGACAGCGCCACAGACCTAGGATGAGGGAGGAGCCTAATCATGGTGCCAGTAGAGAGCTTGTGCTAGAGAGCTCACGCGAGGAGCACCAGGCCTAATCTCTTCTCAATGCAGCTAATGGAGCAGTTCCAAATAAATCCCCAGCCCTATCCCCCCTATGCCACATACCTCTCTGGCGTGACTCGGCTGGTCAGGAGATCCCGTGTGACCGGGATAGCTAGGCGGCATTCGGGAAAATCCAGAGACTGGAAGCAACTCCTTGAGCTCCTAGTGAGCCCTCAGTAAGGCAACCTGCAGCTGGATCGGGTTTCAGCGAGGGATAGAGGCAGAGCAGTGCACCGTGGAGCCAGCCATCCAGCAAATCCCATCCAGCTCCTGAGTGAGGAGAGAAGAAACGTCAGCCAGGAGCCAGACCAAGAAAACCATCAGAAGTCCATTTGACAACATGTCCCCAAACCCGCAATACCTAAGAACGGGGAACAGAAAGTGATGAGTCCCTCCATATTGTTTTCACTTATAGACTGAAACAAAATGAGCATATAATGCTGAAAGACTGCTAGTACTCTAAATATAAAATAGCAAATGGGGGGGGGGGGGACAAGAAAGAAAAAAGGAGAGTGGAAAATAAATAAGAAATTCTAACATGCGAGGAAGAACAGCAAGAGGAGGAGCAGTGGCAAAATGGCCTAAAATAAGCTTAAGCCTAGGCCCAATAGAAAAATAAATGTCCCAAGAATGGCCCTCTGAAAAACAAGTAATTGAAAAGCAACAAGGACTTTGTGGAAGACAAGGAATAAAGGACAAAGTAGACTATCATCTGATACTTGTATGCTCGGTCAGTCAAGAATAGATCAAAAAATGGAAAGTGATATGGAGAAGGGAGACCAACACTCAAATGACCAACTGCCCACAAAAATAGAAATGGCATCCTTGTTTTCGATCTTAGTAAATTCTCTAAAATAACGAAATGGCAAAAATACAAAAGGAAATGAGGCATATACTGAAACAAGTAAAAGAGGTGAAAAAAAGAGATTGGATACGTATACACAAACCATAAAAAATATAAAAGGAGAAATGGAAGTCTTAAAGAAAGGTCAAAGGGAATTAGCATATAACCTGGAAGAACAGGAGAACAGAGACCGAAGGAAAAACCTGAGAATCTGGGGCCTACCATAGTCAACACAGGGAGAGGACTTAACAGGAAAGATACAGACAGTTTTTAACAAAGTATTAGGTAGAGAAGAAATGGAACCGATAAAATTTTAAAGATTACATAGAATCAGAAGATCAAAAGGCATACCTGTGAAGACGACAGGAGACGTAATCGTAAGATTCCAGGACTTTGGAGAAAAAAAAACGTCATTTGGGGAAACATGAGAGGTAAACCACCATTAGAATATGAAAGTACGAAGATCCACATTTTTGCAGATCTATCACAGGAGACTCTAAGAAGAAGACAGCAACTAAAACCATTACTGGGACAGATGCAAAAACATAATATAAGATATAACTGGGGTTTTCCAGCCTGTTTAAAAGGATGGAAAGAGGGACATGTGGCAAAACTAAGGTTCCCAGAGGAACTACAGGAGTCTGGTAAAAGACTGGAAATACCTGTCCCGGAAATACCAGGATGGACTGTAAAGAAAAAAAAACAGTACAAGACGAGGACCAATGGTAACTTGCTCCTAAAAAGAAAAAAAATATGAGGAGCTAATATAGGGTATAGAGAGTATTGGGCTAGGGGGAAAGGGGGGGGGACAAGATAAAATAGGATGGAGGGCCTGGATAACTAGCGGACGCCAGACCCACACCCCAAAGCATGGGAGTGGGTAAGGCATGAGTATCAGGTAAAGCACCACCTCAGGACAAAAGATCAGATGGGCACAGATGGCCCAGAGAGGTACAACATGAACCCGCTCAAAGACCAGGAGAAGGTAAAAAAAGATATGGAGGGGAAGGGTTATGGTCCTAAAGCATAAGATCACTAGGAGGGGGAGGGAAGGGGTAGGGGGAGGGGGGAATATGGGTATGGGAAAATAACATATTGTGCCAAAGATATGCAATGGTTTCTTATTTTTATTGTCTCTCTCTCTGGTCCTAGACCTAGGTACCCGTCTCATGACCTCAGGGGGCCCCCCTGAACCCAACGCTCACTTTTGGACGGGGGCAGGGAGGGGGAGAGGAAAGGAGTTGGAGAGGAGGAAAAGAGAGAAGAAAAAAGGACAACATTAAATTTTTTTAACATATAATGTCAGAGTTCTAAACAACCTGGAAAAAAGACATAAGGTTTTAAAAGAAATGAAATGGTGCTCAAGTATAATATTTCTACAGGAAACACATTTCGCATTAAATTCAAATGTAAAAGTATATTCTAAGTTCTATCCAACATGGTATTATGGGGATTCCCCTACTAAAAGAGCAAAGGGTGTTGCAATAGGCATAGCAAGTGAAGTAAGGTTCCTAGTGGAAGAGAGGAAGGTGGACCCAGAAGGACGGTATACGTTCTTCAAAGAAAAGTTACAGGAAATGGAGTGTACATTGGCAAATATATACTGCCCTAACAGAAAACCGAAAGCATACCTAAAATAAATCTTATGAAAGTAAATGGAATTTAAGAAAGACTATTTAATCTTGGCAGGAGATTTAAACTTCTGTATGGATCCACAGATGGATAGTACGTCACGTGCACTGGAGACCTGAGATTACCAACTAAGGAAGGTAAGGAAGAAAATACACCAATGTCAACTGGTGGATGTATGGCGGGCCCAGCATCCCTGGGAAAGAGATTACTCATTCCACTCCACAGTGCATGAGATGTACTCGAGGCTGGATTATATTATGGTGAAACACAGACTTAGAATTGTATTTAAATCATCTATAGAAACAATGTCAATATCGGACCATGCACCAGTAATGGTGAATTGAAGTTCACAGGTGTCCAGAATAAGATAGGTACCTATAGCTTAAATGATGAACTGATACAAGGTATAAAAGTAGGGTAAAAAATAAAAAAGAATACTTCATATTTAATGAAACACAGTTATATCAGAGGCCACAATATGGGAAGCGCATAAGGCTTATGTCAGAGGAGTGCCAATCACTATGGGAGATAGAAAAAGAAGGAGAGGAAGAGTAATATGGAAAGGCTTATAAAAGAAATCTATGCATTATAACAGATACAGAAAACAAAGGTAGATATGGAAATACAGTTATAAAAAGAGATGAACTGAAAGATAAAATTGAACAAGAGACAAGACAGGCATTTAACAGAGTAGCCAAAGACAGATACCAATGGGGAAATAAACCGGGGAAATACCTAGCAAAAATATTAAAAAACAAAAAGAATCAATAAATTATATAGAATAAATAAAGAACAGGGGAAATGGTCCATACAACAACAAAAGTTGCTAGGGTTTTCCATGGTTATTATAGTGCACTATACCCATTAAGGCAAAAAAGTTCTCAAGAAGTAGAATTAAAAAGAAAACAGCGACAGGGAAAAGCGCTTGACCGGATGGGTTCACGATCCAATATTATAAAAAATTCAGGGAACAAGTAACACCCAAAATGTGTTCATATATGAATAGAAAAGGAGAAGGGGAGGAGATGAGGAGGGAGTCTTTCCTTGCACACATTACAGTGATACCTAAAGAGGGAAAAGATGCAACCCTGTGCTCCAGCTATAGACCAATAGCGTTGTTAAATGCTGATACAAATTTTTTCGCAAAGATCCTTGCCACAAGTTTGAAAGAACTGATGTCCAGCCTGGTACACCCAGATCAGACTGGGTTTATCCCAGGAAGGGAAGGTAAAGACAACAGGATAAGAACGTTACTGCTATTGCACAGAACAAAGGGGGGAAAGTCCCCAGCTCTATTCTTGTAAAGAGAAATGCCGAAAAGGCTTTTGACAGAGTAGACAGGGGATTTATGATGGACACAATAGAGAATGTTGGGATAGGCCCGAAAATGATCCAGTGGATTAAAACCCCATATAATCATCCCACCACACCAGTAAAAGTCAACGGGAGTGTCTCTCCACCCTTTGAAATGTTCAATGGAACGAGACAAGGATGCCCATTCTCAACCCTCCTGTATGACTTGTCGTTGGAACCATTAATGGCTACCATACGAAATAGTGTAGACATAGGAGGGGTGAAGATTAGAGATGAGGAACAGAAAGTAGCAGCATATGCCGACGATGTTTTGTTTTATATATCCAACCCTAGAACAACACTACCAAACTTAATAAAAAAATTAAAAAAGTACAGAGAACTTTCTAGTTTAAAGATTAACCCTGCTAAGTCCGAAATCTTAAATATAAGTATGAACAACGAAGAATTGACAGCCCTAAAATGGGATTTCCCATTAATTTGGAGGGGGAAAAGAGATAAAATACTGTGGGGGAAAAACGAACACCCTCAATAGGGAATTTATATGAAGCAAACTTAATCCCATTACTTAATAAAATTAAAACAGAAATTTTAAAAAAACTCAATACGACCACTCTCATGGTTGGGCCGAATTAATATGGTAAAAATGACTATATTCCCTAAAATTTTGTACAAATTTCAAATGATGCCAATTGCCCTCCCACAAACATTCTTTACCAACTTAAGGACTGGGCCTATTTTTCAAACTTGTTGTTTACAAGTTCAAATATATTTTTTGCTAGAAAATTACTTAGAACCCCCAAACATTATATATATATATATATTTTTTACAAGTGCACTTTTTTTGGAAAGAATACACATTTTGAATAAAACAGTAAAGTTAGCCCAATTTTTTTTTTTATATTGTGAAAGATGATGTTACACCAAATACATTTATACCCAACATGTCACGCTTCAAAATTGCGCCCGTTCGTGGAATGGCGACAATCTTTTACCCTTAAAAATCTCCATAGGCAACGTGTAAAAAAAATTCTAATGGTCTAGAGCTAGAATTATTGCTCTCATGCTTACTATTGTGGTGATACCTCACATGTGTGGTTTGAACACCATTTTCATATGCAGGCGCTACTCACGTATGCGTTCACTTCTGCACTTCTTATTTATTTTACTTTTTATTTTTTATTTTTACACTGTTCTTTAAAAAAATAATTGTGTCACTTTTATTCCTATTACAAGGAATAAAAAATGTAGTTTGAATTTTTTTTTTTAAATGTCCTTTTAAGATAAGGTGACCAGATTTTTTAAATGAAATCTGGGGACATATTGTTTGTTACTAGTAATGGCGGCAATCAGAGACTCCTCTGCCTGTCACCGCCGCCCGCCTCACAGCCTGTCAAGTCTTACTCTCTGGGGCCCCGGCTACTACTGGGTGGGGAGTGGAGGAAGATCACTCCACCAGGGAAGGCAAGGGGATAAGCAGGCAGGCGGCTGGTCGGGACTTGAGCCAAGGCGAAGAACATGCGAGCGGAGCTAAATGGGCATGCACCCGAAACTGAAGAAATATTCCCTCTGCTCCGACCAGCACACGATCATCAGAAAGGGGCACAGATAATGGAAAAAATACACCCCCCCTAAGCTAGTAGGAGCGGTCTGTAATTCAGATTTTTTTGTTTTTATTCTGCACTGACTGTCTTTGAAATTGCCCCAGTCCCTGTTCAAATCCAATTCGGGGACAAAACCGGGGACAGACTTGGTCCGGGGACAGTGTCCTCAATCCGGGGACTGTCCCCTGAAACAGGGGATGTCTGGTCACCCTATTTTAAGAGCTATGGGCGGAAGTGACGTTTTGACGTCGCTTCAGCCCTGCAATGGTATGGAGCCGGTGGGGGCCATCTTCCCCTCACTCAGCTCCATGTCAATGTCAGTAACAGGTGTGACCAGAACTGTGTGGACTGTAACAGAGGAAGCCAAATGTATGTAAAGTGAAAATAAAGACATTTATTAAGATAAGTAATATATATATATACAAACACCTCCAATGCAAAACAGTGTACAACAACCAACAACCAGACAGTGACCCACAAATAACAAAGTATATACAAGAGATGGGGAATACCAGGATCATAAACGTTGTTTCTTCTTTTGCCATTTCAGAGCTTGCTTCACTCTCAAGGTGCTGCCAACGGTGTGGATGTATTTTTAAGTACATATATGGACTTTTATTCTGGGACATTATTATCATTATTTTAATCATATTATTGCCATCACTATAAATTAGTGTGCGTCTATTACATACTTTACAATTTAATAAGTGTTTTATCCCAGTTTTTTTCATCATTATCACTTAATAACACTGTGTTGTGGTTCTGGTCTTTCTTTTGCGCCATCTTTCTGTTTGTATTCATAAACGTAGCCAAGCCAGGGTCATACAAGGGAGATCAGCAGATGGGGTCAGGAACAGGACAGGAGAGGGAGAAGGTAGATGGGATCAGGCTGCAGAGCAGGGATACAAGGGAACAGGAACACAGGAGGGACAGGATTAAGATAGGCTCAGGATCAGGATCGGGTACAGGCTCAGGATCAGGTACAGGTACAGGTACCAGGCTTGCAGGTCAGGGCACAAGGACGATACCAAGGCAACTTGTGTGTGTGTGTTGCCGGGTATTTATACACATCTCCTGCAATCAGGTGACGCCTGATCGCAGGAGATAATGTCGGCTCCACACTGCTGGAAAACACCCGCTGGTGGACACCGGTACTACGGCCCACGGATCTAACAGTGCCACGAGCAGCTGAAACCCTTTACTACAGATCCTGGCTGATAGAATACACCCGCTGGTGGACACCGGTACTGCGATCCACTGGACCGACAGCGCCACCAACGGGTGAACCCTTTCCTGACAGTCAAGCAGGGGAAAGGAACCGATCACCTCCACCACTGCAGGCGGCTCTGGTAAGCGGCGGTGGGAACCAAAGCGCAGCAGGAGGGGGGCACCTCTCCCATCAGTGATAAAAGTGATCTTGCGGTGAATCCGCCGCTAAGACCACTTTAATCTAAAAGCGGATTGCCCGCTGAAGAAATGGATACTGGGGTTATGGCATCTAGCTTCTGCCATAACAACGATATTCCACTTCATAAAGCTGCCGTATAATGATGGCGGGTGTTCCGTAAGTGGTTAAAAAATGTAAAACAATGTCCTAAAGTTTATATGGCAGAACAAGAAACCTAGAATCTAGTTCTCGATAATAAGTAAAAGCAAAGTACACAAGGGATTAGCTGCACCTGATATTAAAAGATTTTATAATGCAGTAATATTAGCACGAATGATAGAATGGACGAATCCAAAGCAAAGAGTGATAAAAGATGGGTGAAGATGGAAAATACCCTAAGTAGAGCACAATTAAGAAATAATATATGGGTATCACAAAAATAAAAGGTTTGATGAAAATTCACATGAATTGACTAGGAATGTTTTAAAATATGGGATATAATTCATAGACAGGCAAAATGGGAATATAATTCACCGCTAATTTCACTAGGGGGGACACATTTTCTTCCACCTGGTAATGGGACACACTTTGAAAATTGGCTAAAATATGCACAGCTAAAAGGACATAAAAAAAAGGGGAAAATATGCCCATACCACAAATTAAAGCACAGAAGAGAACTGATTATAGTAGATGAATGGAGGCATACACAGTTAAAACATTTAGTGGGAAGCTTGCTGCAACCAATTAGAGATGGGGAGAACTTGAATCCATTAGAACAATTATGCAGTCAACTGATAAAAAAGAAACACAGGATTTCACAGACTTACAAGGTTCTCACGCAGATGGAAGGACTGGGAATGCCTCCATTCATAGAAAAATGGGAAAAGGAACTGGGGAACTGGGGGTCACGTCTAAAAGAACAACAAATACTGTAAGTAAAATTCTGTGGGCCATATATAGCTTTGCAGCAGACAAACACAATGGAAACAAACTACAAGTGTTTGGCAAGATGGTAAATGACAAAGAAATACCAACCAGGGAAATATTCAAAAATTTCAGGGGGAAAGGAAAGTGGGATTTTTATACGGTGCTGACAATAGGATACTAATGAGGAGGAGATCCTTGTTTAAAAGTTTGTTACCATTTTATTATACAAATTTAAACACAAATATAAAGAAAATACAGAAAATGACACATTGGATAAAACCAAAGTGGTGGTATTATACGTATAAAGTGGTCACAGAAGCATGGTTATTTTCAAAAATAAAGAGCAGAGAGCTTAATGCATCAGCCCGACATGTTTCGCTATATGTAGCTTCTTCAGGGGCGGTGCGTTTATGCTCAATGGTAGAGAAAATAACTGTAAAAATTAAAAGGAGACATAAATAAACCAACAATAAACAATATTAAAACAAATATTAATCCAAATTGCAAAAAAGAGTACATATTCATTGCTTTAGAGAGAAGGTCAGAATTCCAGCCTGAAACCCAGAGACTATGCTTACCCCATCTTGTGTAACATGCAGGCGAGACCACCGATAAAGTTCCAGGATCAGACACTGGTCACCCAGGGAATGCTAGAGAGGGACTGTCTCCAATGGTCACAGAGGGCAGTATGAAGGGGTACTGAGTAATGTAAAAAAGAGGAGAGGAAAAAAGAAAAAGGGAAAAAGGAAAACGGGGGAGAAAAAACAAAACAAAATGGGGAATGATAATTTTATAAATGACCAATAAACAAATAGAGGTTCAAAGAATAAAAATAAAATAGATATAGGACATATATGAAAAAATATATGTACATATCACTTACTTAAAACCACAAGAGTGTGAACCAGGGAAATCCCAACTATGCTGGAGAGGGTGTGGTCAGAAAGGCACTGTGTCCCACATATGGTGGGAGTGCCCGAAGATAAGGGAATACTGGCAGAAGATACAACAGAATGTGGGGGAGATTATGGGGTCAGAGATTCCAAATGACCCATGGTTTTGTTAATTCCATAATGTAAACATCACAAAAAAACAATATACCGTATATACTCAAGTATAAGCCGACCCGAATATAAGCCAAGACACCTAATTTTACCACAAAAAACTGGCAAAATGTATTAACTCGAGTATAAGCCTAAGGTATCCATCTGCGTGCCTCAGTGTGCCTCACTTTGCCTCACTGTGTCCATGTGCATGCCTCACTGTGTCCATGCCTCACTGTGCCCATGCCTCACCGTGCCCATGCCTCACTGTGTCCATGACTAGACTGACATTTAACATGGGAGTCTATGGAAGGGGTTCCCGGCTTTGAAAAATCGGTGCTCCCCGGCCATAGGTTTGGGGTCCAGGGGACCTACGGCCGACCGGTACCGGGTCCCCAAAGTCCGGGAGATCAGGCGCAAAAAGGTGACTCGAGTATAAGCCGAGGGGGGCATTTTCAGCACAAAAAAATGTGCTGAAAAACTTGGCTTATACTCGAGTATATACGGTAAGTATTCAGTTATACCATATTTAATAAATGCAGCAAAGGGGCAATACCAAGAAAATGGTTGGACCCAGATAGAGACCTACAGTTAGGGATTGGTTTAACACAATTGAATATTTGAGTAGTAGGGAAGAAGATCAGGTAGAAAGGTTTGTTAAGATATGGGGAAAGTGGACAGAATTTAAGAAAACTAAGAAATATACGGAATGTTGGGTAGATTAGGGACAGAAGGAGAGAGAATGGGGAGATGAGAAAAGGGAGGGATTAGCACACATGGGACAATGGGGGGAGGGAAGAGAAGGGTAATGTATATGTTTCTTCTTTTTTTATATGGAAAAACAAATAAACTTTAAATAATAAAAAAAGTAACTAAATAACCTAAGGTAACCTTTTAAGGTAACCAGATCACATCTGCAGTTGGTGTACGCAAGGAGCCGGTAAAAGGAAAAATGAAGGAAGGATGGAAACCTCTGGAGCAGACACAAAACTGACCCATAGTATATGACAATGCAACTTGTCCCAAGACAATAGCTGTAAATAGAGACCAAAGTTGAATACTGGGTCATTCCCAGGCTACATTCAAACCAGACCCTCATCAAGGATCCTTCGGGTCTGATATGAATTGTAAGGGGGAACCTCATGTAAAAAAAGAGAAAACACGTGTTGGGTCCCCCCAAAATCCATATCAGACCCTTATCTAAGCATGCAGCTTGGCATGCGTCCCGGCTTCTGAACCATAACAGGGCACATGCCTTCATCATGGGGGTACCCCTACTTCTTTACACAAAAAGAGTGAAAAGAAAATAAACACACAGTTTTTGACAATTCCTTTATCATAAAAAAACAAAAAAGTCCCACAATGTACAGCCATCAACAATCCTGTCATCCAGCAATGCAGATCCACACCAATCACAGTGAACGATGCCAGATGCCTGCCTAAAGAAAAAAATCTGACAGACTGACGGATACATCTGATCCTGTCTCTGACTGGCGCAGAATGACATCTCTGGTTCCCCCTGCTAAAAGTAAACAAAGAGGCATGGTCTTCCAGGTGCCATCCTTGGTCTGTGATTGCACACTAATCCCCAATTTGTTTACATGGCTGGGTATTCCAAGCCAGTAATTTATTGGGGCTGGGTGACATCACTAATAAGGATGCGTAAGGGTGCCAGCACCTGCAGTTTTATTAACAACCATGGACAGCAGGGAAGCTGTCATGTATAGTAGGAGTATTTCTACTGCTAACATATATGATGTTTAGCTCCTGGCGTATGTGTAAAAAGTCCAGCATTCGTACAAATGCCAGAACTCTTGCTCATGCCAAACTTTGTGCTCATCATTAATAAAGACCTGTCACTGCTGCTGTCTTTCCTTATGCACAGTTTCTGTCACTTATTCACCCCCTCTTGTACTTTTTTTGTAGGCGGTCTGAAGTGGGTAGACATCCCTCCGATGCTTTCTGCACAAGTTATTCTGCACATAGTAATAGCTGTGTTTGCAAGCATGTTTGGTGCACAAAACTTGACTGTATATCCTTTTTGGCTATTGAGGAATATATGTAAATGAAAGTGTTTATGCTCACAGCTTTAATGTTCTTTGTCTGGATAGAGCAGTATTCAGAAAGGCTTTTAAAGATGTATTATTTTCTTACACTGGTGGGCTAATGATGATACTCAGGTAGCTTTGTCAGGAAAGAACAGTGGAGAAAATATTGCAGAGAGTTTTGAGCAAACGAACAAAGTAAAAACTTTGCACCAATTAAATAAAAATCATAAAAAAATAAAAAAATAAATCAATGAATTGCCAGCAGCAGTGTAAATGTAAGCCGAATGGCTCCACAATGCGCTCAGCTAGTGCAAGTTACGAACTTACAGGACATTAGAAAAATTGCAGTACAATCACAATTACAGGTATATAATCACAGTTATATAAATGAACAGTCCCAGTTCCACTTTGTGGTGAAGTAAACTGCTTGTGCATTAAAGCGGTTGTATACCCGCTGTTTGTTTTTTTTTTTTTTTTTTACGCCTGTAAAGGAAAATGCATAATGAGCTTGTATGCACAGCATACAAGCTCATTATGAAATACTTACCTTAGAACGAGGCGTCGGGAACTTACCTGGTCCACGCCGAGGGAGATGTCATTTTGCCTCGGCGTGTCTTCCGGGTGTCGCGGCTCCAGCGCTGTGAGTGGCTGGAGCTGCGATGTCTCACTCCCGCGCATACCGAGCCTTCAGCCCGAGAATCCCCTGTGCGCATGCGCCGCTGCTGTCAGCGGCGCATTGCGAGGGGAATATCTCCTAAACCGTAAAGGTTTAGGAGATATTTATTTTACCTACAGGTAAGCCTTAGTATAGGCTTACCTGTAGGTAGAAGTTTAAAAAATGTCTTTACAACCACTTTAATCAGATAAAAGGTGCTCCAATTCAATGTGCAGATGCAGGTGCCCAACATGGATGTGCACTCACCCTTAAGAAAGGACCATCTATGGCTAGAATGTGCACTTGCGCTTTGTGGGAATAATGTGACCCCTAGATGGTGTATGTAGATCAGCTAGACTTCGAATGGTCCCCCATGAATAGGGGAAGAGAAATGACAGAGGAAGGCTCCCATAGTGAAAAACCGTTTGTTCATTAAAAGTAAAGATGTAAAAATGGTACACTCACATTTTTAGGTGCCAGCGATAAATGGTCCATTCTTAAGGGTGAGTGCACATCCATGTGGGGCACCTGCGTCTGCACATTGAATTGGAGCACCTTTTATCAGATTATTGCACAAGCACTTTACTTCACCACAAAGTGGGACTGGGACTGTTCATTTATATAGCTGTGATTATATAATTGTGATTGTACTGCAGTTTTTCTAATGGTTTGTAAGTTTGTAACCTGCACTAGCTGAGCAAGGGGTGAGGGGTGGAAAGAAGAAGACATTCTTTGCTAATGAATGGATGGCTGCAGTGAAGAAGGATTCATTTTACTTTACTTCACCTTCACATATAAGCAAAGTAGGTTCCCACTGCTAAGGAACCCATACAACACAAGTGTGTCTTAAGCCTCATACACACGGTCGGACTTCAAACAAACTTTTCCGTGGATTTTTATTTGAAGGGCGTTGGCCGTGAACTTGGTATACATACATACACGACAGGACTTTTCAGCAAACTTTCCCAAAATCACGTGGTTTTTCTGCTCTTTACCGCCACCCTTTGGTCAACTTCTGCTATTGTTGGTTGATTTTAACATTGGTTCTGAGCATGCGTATTTGTAATTTGGACTAAAGTCCGATGGATTTCGGTACACACGGTAGGACTTTGCACCATAGGACTTTTGTTGCCGAAAAGTTTGTCCGTTTGCAGAGCCAACTTTTGTCTGATGAAAACCGAAAAAGTTTGTCCGATGGAGCGTACACACGGTTGGATTTTTTTGAAAACCTGGGAATTTAGAAGTTTGTTGTCAAAAAGTCTGACCGTGTGTATGGGACTTAAGAAGAAAGCACACTAATGGCACAAGTGTGTGCTGGCTTCATATGAGAGCCAGAGATGGAGCTCAGAGCCAGGGATGAGCCGAACACCCCCCTGTTCGGTTCGCACCAGAACCTGCGAACAGACAAAATGTTCGTGTAAACTTTAGAACCCTATTAAATACAATGGACTCGAACGTTCGAAATCTAAAGTGTTAATTATAAAGGCTAATATGCAAGTTATTGTCCTAAAAAGTGTTTGGGGACCTGGGTCCTGCCCCAGGGGACATGTATCAATGCAAAAAGAAGTTTTAAAAACTGCCGTTTTTTTGGGAGCAGTGATTTTAATAATGCTTAAAATGAAAAAATAAAAGTGAAATATTCCTTTAAATTTCGTACCTGGGGGGTGTGTATGATATACATGTAAAGTGGCGCATGTTTCCCGTGCTTAGAACTGTCCCTGCAAAAAATGTCATTTTTGAAAGAAAAAAATGCATTTAAAACTGACTGGCGGCTATTAATGAATTGTCGGCTCCCGCAATACATACAAAAGTCATTGATAAAAAAAAAAAAAAAGCGTGGGGGTTCCCCAGAATTCAATTACCAGGCCCTTCAGGTCTGGAATGGATATTAAGGGGAACCCCGCCGCAAATTTAAAAAAAAATTGACGTGGGGTTCCCCCAAATATCCATTCCAGGCCCTTCAGATCTGGCATGGATTTTAAGGGGAACTCCACCCCAAATTTAAAAAAAAATGGCGTGGAGTCCCCCTAAAAATCCATACCAGACCCCCTATCCGAGCACGCAACCTGGCCGGCCGCAGGGGAAAAGGGGGGGACGAGAGAGCGGCCCCCCTCCCTCCTGAACCATACCAAGCCACATGCCCTCAACATGGGGAGGATGTCCCCATGTTGATGGGGACAAGGGCCTCATCCCCACAACCCTTGCCCGGTGGTTGTGGGGGTCTGCGGGCGGGGGGCTTATCGGAATCTGGAAGACCCCTTTAACAAAGGGGACCCCCAGATCCCAGCCCCCCCTATGTGAATTGGTAAGGGGTACATTGTACCCCTACCATTTCACGAAGAAAGCGTAAAAAAATGTTTAAAAAAACACACAAACACCTTGAAAAAGTCCTTTATTTAAAAAAAAAAAAAAAAAACATTCCAGCGGTGAAATCCAGTGTCCCGCGGCGATCCCGATGTCCAGCGCTGTCCTTCATTGGTTGTGCCTGAGCGGACCTGATGGGGAACTCCCTCTCAGTATTTTAAATGTATAGACCCGCCCCTTCTAAAGTTCCCTATCAGGTCCGCTCAGCGGACCAGATGCGGAACATGAGAAGGGGCGGGTCTATACATGTATTACCAAAGTGAGAGCAGTTCCCCATCAGGTCCGCCCCCTCGGTATGTCGGACCCGCCTACGTCATTGGCTTGAGCGGGGAACTTCCTTCACTATGTAAATTTAAATTACACAGTGAAGGAAGTTCCCCGCTCAAGCCAATGACGTAGGCGGGTCCGACATACCGAGGGGGCGGACCTGATGGGGAACTGCTCTCACTTTGGTAATACATGTATAGACCCGCCCCTTCTCATGTTCCGCATCTGGTCCGCTGAGCGGACCTGATGGGGAACTTTAGAAGGGGCGGGTCTATACATTTAAAATACTGAGAGGGAGTTCCCCATCAGGTCCGCTCAGGCACAACCAATGAAGGACAGCGCTGGGCATCGGGATCGCCGCGGGACACTGGATTTCACCGCTGGAATGTTTTTGTTTTTTGTTTTTTAAATAAAGGACTTTTTCAAGGTGTTTGTGTGTTTTTTTAAACATTTTTTTACGCTTTCTTTGTGAAATGGTAGGGGTACAATGTACCCCTTACCAATTCACATAGGGGGGGGCCGGGATCTGGGGGTCCCCTTTGTTAAAGGGGTCTTCCAGATTCCGATAAGCCCCCTGCCCGCAGACCCCCACAACCACCGGGCAAGGGTTGTGGGGATGAGGCCCTTGTCCCCATCAACATGGGGACATCCTCCCCATGTTGAGGGCATGTGGCCTGGTACGGTTCAGGAGGGAGGGGGGCCGCTCTCTCGTCCCCCCCTTTTCCCCTGCGGCCGGCCAGGTTGCGTGCTCGGATAAGGGGTCTGGTATGGATTTTTAGGGGGACTCCACGCCATTTTTTTTAAAAATTTGGGGTGGAGTTCCCCTTAAAATCCATGCCAGATCTGAAGGGCCTGGAATGGATATTTGGGGGAACCCCACGTCAATTTTTTTTAATTTGCGGCGGGGTTCCCCTTAATATCCATTCCAGACCTGAAGGGCCTGGTAATTGAATTCTGGGGAACCCCCACGCTTTTTTTTTTTTTTTTCAATGACTTTTGTATGTATTGCCGGGAGCCGACAATTCATTAAAAGCCGCGAGTCAGTTTTAAATGCATTTTTTTCTTTCAAAAATGACATTTTTTGCAGGGACAGTTCTAAGCACGGGAAACATGCGTCACTTTACATACATATCATACACACCCCCCAGGTATGAAATTTAAAGGAATATTTCACTTTTATTTTTTCATTTTAAGCATTATTAAAATCACTGCTCCCGAAAAAACGGCCGTTTTTAAAACTTCTTTTTGCATTGATACATGTCCCCTGGGGCAGGACCCGGGTCCCCACACACTTTTTAGGACAATAACTTGCATATAAGCCTTTATAATTAGCACTTTAGATTTCTCCCATAGATTTTTCGAATTTGCCGCGAACACCCCAATTTGTTCGCTGTTCGGCGAACGGGCGAACAGGCAATGTTCGAGTCGAACATGAGTTCGACTCGAACTCGAAGCTCATCCCTACTCAGAGCCCCACCCTCCCATGGGGATCAGGGTGTGATGGGAGCCGTGAGAGGTGTTGGTTTGCACCATGGTGTCCAGGTTGGGACAGGCCAAGGCCCAAACCTGAGAGAGAGTCCATGAGGGACAAAGCAGCTAGGAAGCTGTAGTGAGAGTCCATGAGGGACAGAACAGCTAGGAAGTGGTTCTTGGTCAGGAGGTCCAAAAACGCACTGAAGGTTCAAGAGGATTCTGAAGAGATATTTGGAGCCGTAAAGCTGCCACAACAAAACCAGGAGGCTGAATGTTATGTTCGATGCATTAATGGGGAGATCCCTCTGTGTGGAAAGACATACCTGTGTGAACTTATGTTCTTTTTAAATAAAAGTGGTCAGGAAAGCCTGAATGTTTCTTGCATGGAATAATCTTGGCACTACCTGTCTACCACTGAGCTAAGAAACCCCGACGTGTGACAATAATAGCAACGTCAAAGTTAAATCTGAACTTCTTATCTGCATATTTGTTGTGGATCAAATATTTGAATAATTGAAGCTAGAGGGTCAGAATACTTGTCAGACTTTTCTCCTTTTCAAAAGAAAAGAAGAGTAATGGCAGCCACCATATTTCTTTCATGACCAGTTTCCTTTAAACTTGAATTAGGTCTGTGTACTGTGTAATGAAAATGTAGCTAGGTTATGCCATTTTGTTCCAGGAGATAACTGCTGGCTGTAGTTTCTGACCCCATTTAAAGAGAGTAATCAATCATATACCAGATGCCTGTCCTGATGATCCAGTCTTTTCCCTCCTGCAAAGACCAAGCAATGCAATGTACATATTATTCTTCTGTTTATTAAACACTACTAGGAATAGTATTTGAAACAGGTTTAAAGAGGTTGCCCGGCACCATAAAATAATGTTGTTGTTTGGCAAATTATTTGACAGAACAGTTACTGACATGATCAGCGAACACATACTACGCTATAATAATCATACAAGCATCTCAGAGTTGTCCCGCTACAATACATTATGAAAGGAGAATCTGTTCCATACAATCTGTGGTTTTGCGTACTGTCATTTCCCATGCTGACCCTTTTCATTTGCATATAAAGTATGCACAAAAATAGCAATGACCCATGCTCACTTCAAATTCATTTTAAGATGATGGCCATTTAAAATGAGAAGGGAACAGGTGTTATTTCCTGTGCTGTTTATAGTGCTGAAAGCTCTAGGACAGTGTTTTTCAACCTTTTGAACCTTCATAGGTATATATATATAGAATATAAGTATATATCTTGGGGCATCCCAGTCTAAAGTGTAGAAAACATAAGTGTTATTTATCAATAAATCTGGGACAATGAACTGTGTTGACAAAAATGAAGTCCAAATCTGAAGCCCCCTTTACATTAGAGGTCCCCCATCAGGTGAGAGGTCCCTTCACCACATCAGATTCTCCCCTTCGCGTCTTTATCAACCCTTCATATAGGAGGAACCCCATCATATAGACCCCCATCACAAATATTCACAAAACAATAAATCTGTTTACATAAAATGTAATCCCCTGGCATCTATCCTTGACGGAACTTTTTGAAGAAGGGTGATTGATGCAATACAGGCAAACAATGGCAACTTCTGGGAAAAAGCCGAATTTAGGCTCGTTTGCACATAAGAGAATGACACACTGCCTGGATATTGAAGTGGTGTCCACTCCATTCTTCTAGTTAGATGATACAAGTGTAATGTGAGTACAGCCTGTGGCACCCCGGCAGGGCCAGGACAGGAGGGTGGAGGGGGGCAGAAGGGTAAGAAGCCCTGGATGCCACAATTTACTGAAGAGTGGGGGCGCAGGAAAAGTGCCAGGAGTGTGCTGCTAAAATCTTGCTTTACCTGGGACCAGTGCACTGACTGTACACAGCTTACCACTGGCTGCGGTACAATACAATAGTTGAAGAGCTGCAGGGGTCTAACGTAGTGCACTCCTCCACCTGGCACAAGTCTAGGACCAACCCCTTCACTTCCCTGTCAGGCAGAGTGATCTCTGCCCGGCAGCTGCTTCCTAGTTCTGGCTCGACATGATGTCATTCAGAGGCCAGGAGGCGGGATTGGAGAGGAGATGAGAGTGCTTCCGGTATCAATGTGTAAGTGAGTAGAACAGCTGACAGATCCTGCAGTATGAAAAGGTTTATAAACACTGATACTGCTGCCACTAATGCAGCACAAAAGAGGTTAGCTGCCACTGGGCATCATTTACCAGTGGCAGTACATTAACCCCCTTCATGCTGCATATTACAGATAGTATTGTTAATTAATTAACCCCCCAAAGAGTTAACCACTACAGGCTGGTTCACATGAGGACTCTAGAAACTGCCATCAATGCTGGAGATTATTATGTAAACTGTCACCATTGCTGGCCATTATTGCTGGCCATTATTGCTGGCCAGAAACTAACACTAACACTGTGGGTTATTTTTCCGTAAATTGGCAATGATGTTGGCGATTATTTTTACGGAGACTGACATTTATGCTAGGGGTTATTTCCTAAACTGGCACAGTTGTTGGGGGATATAATTGCAGAAACTGGAACTGATGATGTTTTTTTTTTTTTTACTGCTACTGACACCCATTCTGTGGGTTATTATTGCGTAAACTGGCACTGATGTTGGTGATTATTATTATTATAGAAACTGCCATTTATGCTGGGTGTTGTTTTTGCATAAACAGGCTCCAATGCTGGGGCCTATTATTGCAGAAACTGGTGGCACCGATGCTAGGGATTACTATAAAAAAAACTGGCACCAGTGCTGGGAGTTATTACTGCGTAAACTGGCACTGATGCTGGCGGTTATTAGGGATGAGCTTCGAGTTCGACTCGAACATCGGCTTTGGCCAATCATGGCTCAGAGGAGTAGGTACACTCCCCACACTATATAAGGCCGCCGGCTTGGCGGCCTTGTGTAGTGTGTTGGCGAGGGTTAAAGGAAAGAGACAGAGAGAGAGAGACAGTGTAATTTGATTTGAGTTAGATAGAGCAGGCAGGCGAGGCAGTTTGCTGCAGTTACAGTGTGTAGAGGATATATATGCATCCTAGGTGTTGTATATATATTTACACACTGTATTGAGTTTAGCTAGATCCGTTCCTGTTATTCTCTATACTGACAGGCAGGCAGGTGATTGTGCTAGCTGCAGTGTTTCACTTAGTGTACTGTGTCCTTTGTACAGTGTGCACCAAAAGCCTACCTGAATACATTTGCTGGTGTTCTGATACAAATACAGGCAGGGAGCTGCAGTATTTTGCTGTAGTGTCCTTTGCACAGTGTGCACCTAAAGCTTACCTCAATACAATTGCTGGCGCTCTGATACAAATACAGGCAGGGAGCTGCAGTATTTTGCTTTAGTGTCCTTTGCACAGTGTGCACCTAAAGCTTACCTCAATACAATTGCTGGTGTTCTAATATAAATACAGTCAGGGAGCTGCAGTATTTTGCTTTAGTGTCCTTTGCACAGTGTGCACCAAAAGCTTCCCTGAATACAATTGCTGGTGTTCTGATACAAATACAGGCAGGGAGCTGCAGTATTTTGCTTTAGCGTCCTTTGCACAGTGTGCACCTAAAGCTTACCTCAATACAATTGCTGGTGTTCTGATACAAATACAGGCAGAGAGCTGCGGTATTTTGCTTTGGTGTCCTTTGCACATTGTGCACCTAAAGCTTACCTCAATACAATTGCTGGGGTTCTCATACAAATACAGGCAGGGAGCTGCAGTATTTTGTTTTAGTGTCCTTTGCACAGTGTGCACCTAAAGCTTACCTCAATACAATTGCTGGTGTTCTGATACAAATACAGGCAGGGAGCTGCAGTATTTTGCTTTAGTGTCCTTTGCACAATGTGCAACTAAAGCTTACCTCAATACAATTGTTGGTGTTCTGATACAAATAAAGGCAGGGAGCTGCAGTATTTTGCTTTAGTGTCCTTTGCACAGGGTGCACCTAAAGCTTACCTCAATACAATTGCTGGTGTTCTGATACAAATACAGGCAGGGAGCTGCAGTCTTTTGCTTTAGTGTCCTTTGCACAGTGTGCACCTAAAGCTTACCTCAATACATTTGCTGGTGTTCTGATACAAATACAGGCAGGGAGCTGTAGTATTTTGCTTTAGTGTCCTTTGCACAGTGTGCACTAAAAGCTTCCCTGAATACAATTGCTGGTGTTCTGATACAAATACCACAGGCAGGGAAAATTACAAACAGATTCTACATAACAACAAACCTACAGTCCCTGTCTTGTTTGCACTGCCTGCATACTGCTGTTCAGAGGCTGTTCAGGCCCCATGCCTTTCCTTTTTTTAATTTGGGTGCGGGATTCCCCTTAGTATCCATACAAGACCCAAAAGGGGCTGGTAATGGGCTGGTGGGGGGGGGTACCCATGGCATTTTTCTAAATTTTCATCCATATTGCTGGGACCAGACATTACATTAAAGCCGCAAGCAGTTTTAAATGACTTTTTTCCTTTAGAAATGTCATTTTGTGCAGGGACAGTTCTAAACACGGGAAACACATGCCATTTCATAGGCATACTATAGACACCCTCCCAGGTATGATATTTAAAGGAATATTTCACTTATTTTTTCACTTTATGCATCATTAAAATCACTGCTCCCGAAAAAACTGCAGTTTTTAAACTTTTTTTTTGCATTGATACATGTCCCCTGGGGCAGGACCCGAGTCCCCAAACCCTTTTTAGGACAATAACTTACATATTAGCCTTCATAATTAGTACTTTTGATTTCGAACGTTTGAGTCCCATAGACTTTAATAAGGTTCTAAAGTTTGCGTGAACTTTCGGTCCGTTCGCAGGTTCTGGTGCGAACCGAACCGGAGGGTGTTCGGTTCATCCCTAGTGGTTATTATGGAGACTGACATTTATGCTGGAGGTGGTTATTTCCTTAACTGACACAGATGCTGTGGATTATTATTGCGTACACGTCACGGATGCTGGCAGTTATTATGGAAACTGACATTTATCCTGGGAGATACTTTTGCATAAATGGGCGCCAATGCTGCAGCCTATTATTGCAGAAACTGGCACCGAAGCTGGGGGGATTTAATTGTAGAAACTGACACAAATGCTGTGAGTTATTATTGTGTAAACTAGCACTGATGCTGGCGGTTATTATTATGGAAACAACCATTTATGCTGGGGGTTATTTTTGCGTAAACGGGCATCAATGCCTATTATTGCAGAAACTGGAACTGATTATGGGGATTTTTAGTACAAAACTGGTACTAGTGCTAGGGCTTATTATTGCAGAAACTGGCACAACTCTGGGTTATTATTGCCGTGGGTTATTTTTGTTTAAACTACCATCACCAATGTGAGAGGTTATTATTGCTGCTACTTTTCAGTCCTCAACATTTTAACCCTAATCCACACAGGTTGAACAGGTTTAAAAGAAAACTGTGGGAGCACTGGAAATACTAAGGAAGCAGCTAAAGAAGGTAGATGCCAGCATAAGTTGTCAGTGTCATCTTTCAAAAAGAAAAGTAATTGAATAGAATAGTAATAGAATAGTAGTAGAATTTAATTTTTCTTTTATCCAAATATATTCAGCCTTTCTTGAACAGAAGTCCAGAAAGGGTCACTGACTGCAGTATCGCAAAAACATTAAAAGTAAGTTTAGTATGCCGAATCAGTGTGTTATATATACCTTTGTTCAACTTCTCTTGGATTTGAAAGGTGACTCTCGGCTCGAACACGCGGACCCCCCTCATATTCTAGTACTCTCTTTTTTCTCCATTTTATTTTCTTATACTTATTTTCACTTATCTCTTTTTTTTTCCCTTTCCCTTTGTTTTTGTTTTTTGCTATTTTATTACTATGATGTTGAAGCTCCCTTAATATTGTTAATAACTCTTTGCTCCACAAAGGATAATATATATATATTGGTAGTTACTAATTATTGCATAAAACCCCTAAAACTTAATAATATTATTACCACTGGAAACAAATTAATATACCTTACTTTGTCCACAAGTATCTACTAATATGTTTACTTATTGAAATAAGAATATTTGAGCTTCTCTATTTTTGATGTATTTAATGTATCATCTATAATTTGTATCACAACTTGTACTCAGTAAAATATATTTGACAAGGAAAAGTAAGTTTAGTAGATGTATTGTACAGATCCATTGTACTATAATGTGTGTGTGAGCGAACTCTGTTTAAATTTAATTTAATAAGCATTGTTTTAAATATTTTCTTGTTTTGAAATGACACTGACTCTTTTTCCCGGCGCAGTTTGCCATTTTTGCCCTGGGTACTGGATGACCTTGTCCCAACACTGCACCCAGGAACGTAGGCAACTATTGGATCTGCTTTGAACTCTCCCACTCTGACAAAGTTTTAGTAAGAAGAAGGAACGTAAACTTATGTTTGACGATCTCCTCAAACAAATGCTTCAGGATTCTTGGAAAACTAGGCTGACTAATACAAAGTTTTCATTGTCCAGTTGAGACATGGCACGGTATTTCCTCATTAAAAAACACAGTCACAAGCATTGTGCAACTCAGGTAAATACCCTTTGTACCTCATCTGTGGCTCCAGGTCCTCTCTGAGTTTTTGAGTAGCTTGCTAAATTGCAAGATGAGACAGTCAGTACTTCATCATCCACCCCATCATTGGACAGCTCATTCAGAGGGTAACTATACTCTCCGAGCTGCACACAAGGCAAACTTTACATACTAAATTCACCTCTTACCAAGGAGGACAGAAGAACATAAGTAGTTCTGACCAAAGCCATGCCAACTGTCAAAGAACCACACACAAAAGGATACAAAGTTATCACTTACTAGTGCTGAAATTCTACTTTTAAATAATTTATGTAGTTCAAAGCGTCTTTAAGACACAAACTTGTCATATCAATTGTGCATCTGTTAAGGAAACTCTCTGAGCAAATGTGTAGCAAATTTCATAAATGTCACATTAAATATAGGGGAAATAAATGATTTGCTATGAAAATAATTATAAAATAAAAAAAAACTTTGGCGAACAAAAAGCAGTTTGAAAAAGACATGCTTGCCATTTTGGCTACATAAGACTTCTTAGAGTATAGTAAGATATAAGCTACAATGTTCATAAGAAAATCATGTGTAACCAGGTCTTCTGTTATTAAAGTTTGCAGGATGTTTACTGACTGTAATGTGAAAGTTAAATTAAGCAGTTCCCTTTTCTGTTACAAGATGGGGATGATGGGCACGCTGACCCCCGAACTGCTATGGAGCGCAAATAATGCTGGGAACTTTAATTTCTGTCTAGAGTTTCTGACTTGATTTTTCTACAGTTAGTACTGTCTGAGGCTGGAGCTACAAGCCCAAGATATAGAGCATATGGGCGAAAAGTTGAGAGAAGGATATAAAAACAAAAGTCCAGCCCCACAAGCAGTGTGTAGTAAAAGAGAGAAAGGTTCAAGCACGCTGCCGCTCAGTCAGGGATGGGCTATACCCTGCTTTGCCATTTGGGTGTTCTTCCACTCCTGTCCAATGTCCACTAGAGAGAAAGCACTGGCACATCTCATGTCATCTGCTAGCCTGTTGCCGACCCAGTACGCTGTTTGAGAGGCACAATGCACCCGACACATAGTAACAGCTCAGCAGCTGAAGGATCGCCACAGAATATTCAAGGGAGTTCTACACTGTATCCAGGGTGGTCCACCACCCACCCTCTGGGCTAGTCAGCACACATCCTACACTGTACCAGCTGCTGTGCAGTGATGGTCATAGGGGACCCAAGGGAGACCTACACAGCAACCAGAGTGATTTATCCCCCACCACTATGTTATACCAGACCTGCTGGTGGTGCACCACTTTGCACAGTGGTGTCCAAAGGAGTAAGCGCCGCATCCAGCGAGACCCACTATCCACTCTTTTAGCCACCCAGTTTCATTAAGTTGCCACTGGTGACACAGTACACCACAGTCATAGCACCAGCCCAATCCTGTCCATCAAGCTGTCAGGGTGAGATCAGCGTACTCTCTCCACTGCCACGATCTGTTAACTATACCCAAGGAACTGGTGAGAGGGTCAATGACCCACTTCAGTGTTATTTTGTTACATAAGACATACTTTAAGCAAGGTTAAGTTGCGCTCTCATCCTCTCAAGCCAGTTAAGCTGCCCAATGGCCCTTCCAATCTGTCTGACGCCTCCATGGTTCTCTATCCTGGATTCACAACCACCCAGTCAAATTCTTGCACCATAACTCACAGTGCATAATTGACTACTTATACCACATTACTCTGTGAGCGGGGTGATTGACTCTGGTCAAGCAAGCCAATCACACCAGGGCTTAAATGTAGCTGACAAGCAAATATCAACAATAAGGACTGTTATCTGGTTTAGTCATTGCATATTGCTACCATTTGCAAACAGGGGCCTAGATTTAGCCTATCCATCATAGGTACACCCAGGAAATTTAGCCACAATTTCTTGCTAAATTTACCACTCTGTTGCTTGTTTGTTGTATGCGTGTGGGGAAGGTTACAGCATATGCTGTAGCCGTCAAGGCACAGTTCTGTTCTACATTGCTAGTGTATGACTTTATCATATGCTGTACTGCTATATTTTGTGCATTTGTTTCTTAAGAAATATACTCTTAACTCCCATATGGTCTTGAGTCTGATCTCAGGGTGACCTTTAATTTCTGCAAAATTGCAAGACCCACATTGACTAAAGGGGTACAACCTGAGGTGTCAGAAGGGTAGTGGCCTATTATAAAGTCGAGGCAAGAACAGATGACTCAATACTACTAGCAGCTCCTATGGGGGTAGGGCTACACATGTAAAAGGCGCCATGGCATTTTGGCAAGAAAATAGAAGTTAGGACATGGTAAGATTTAAACTACATAAGAAAAAAATATTTTTAATGGTGTTTTAAGGGAAATTTTTTGAAATATCTATAACTGCATAAACAACATACTCCTGGTTAACCCTTCCCTGCCTAAGCCTATTTCTGAGATTTGTTGCTTACAAGTTAAAATCCTTATTTTTTGCTAGAAAATTACGTAGAACCCCCAAACATTATATATATTTCTTTCTCGTACATCACGGGACACAGAGCGACATAGTCATTACTAATGGGTTATATAGTTACCGTCAGGTGCTGGCACTGGCAACTTCCAAAACCGGAAGTACCCTCCCCTATATAAGCCCCTCCCATCCGGGAGCACCTCAGTTTTTTTGCCAGTGTCTAAGGTGTTGGCCAAGAAGAAACATGTGTTTTTCACTGAGCTTGCGTACAGGTTCTTTTGGGCCTCAGTAAGCTATTCCGGATCCGACCAAAAAAGCTTCATAGCTAAACGGTCGGTACCCGGGCCTTGCAAAGAGAAGAGCAAGGTTCTGCCTGTAATGCTTCTCTTAGGAGAGCTGGACCCTGGGATCCAGAGCTCTGGTCATACCCACGACCAAGATGTTTTCTGTGCAGGGTGCTATACAGGTCCAGGGGAGTGGAATCCTTGGGAACCCGGTCCCTGAAGGTTTGATTACAATGCCTGCCGTGATAGGTGAAGTTTGGGCTTTTGTGGACCAAACAAAGTCCTGCGGCGAGGAACAGGTAAGTGGGGGCCCCCAGGAACTTGGTTCTATTGGGGGACCCCCAAGCCTAATTTGTCTTTCTGTCTGTTACCTAATGGTATTCCCGCAAGATTCTGTGCATGCCTGTAACTACTAAAAAAATGTAATAATTTTTAATGGTGGTCAAGAAAAAAAAAAAAAAAAAATGTTTTTTTATATATATTTAGTATATTAGACTGCGGTACCTGTGTTTGTCCACTAGAGGCCGCTGTGGAATGTTTTCTTGTCATGTGGACTAGTTTCTTCTCAGAGAGCAAAGTCCAGGCAGTTGGTGAGTTCTCCTATAGGAAACTGCTTCCTCTGCCATGTTGCAGTGCTCGTCCATCCCCCGGCCTGCGGCAAAGAGGGGCCCTGGCTCCTGTCCCTGGTTTCCATGTTTGAAATTAGCGCCGAGGGCGCACGTGGCCGCGCGCGTGCGCGTGCACGCGCCTCTATATATAGAGGTGAGCCGGGAAAGGGGGCGGAGCCTGGGGGATGACGCTCTGTGCGCGCCGCAGCGCTTCTGCGCATGTGCGGGCGTCCCAGCAGGTTTTAAAAAGCCACAATATTGTAGTAAGCTGGCTATGAAGTACAGAGACAGAGCTGGCAACATTTAAAGGCATACAGCAAGCGGTTGATACAGGCATCCCCTAGAAAGGCACATTAGTAGACACCAACTGTTTATTATAGCAGCATTTATGCTAGACTATTATCAGTAACTGGTGTATTTCGGCTGGAATACCTCAGCTTTGTGGCTTAGGAATATGCCGTCTAAAAACTCCGGGACTAGAAATTCCAGGAGGAATAGGGGGTCTCCATCGGGCTCTGAGGATCTTGGGCATGCTTTGGCTGCACCAGTCTCCCCTGAAGAATCAGAGGTTAGTGACCGTAGGGCACCCCCAGGAGTACCTGGTACTGTGGCTGTCCTCAGTTCACCTGCTCCTGTGTATGTAACAGAGGAGGTTTTTTCCTCAGCTCTGGGAGGACTGGAAGAGAGATTGTCAGCATTAATCGCTGCTTCCCTGTCACAGGAGAAAAGCGCTCGATCTCCGTCTCCTCCCTCAGAGTGCCTGTTAACAGAGCAACAGTCCCATACAGAGGTCGACCTACCTGAGGGGGATCAGGATGAGGTTGATTCGGTTGTAGAGGAATCAACAGTGGAAGAGCCGTTCTCAGCATCACATGCTGAGAGGTTATGGGTTCAGTCCCTGACTAATATGGTCCGATCAGCATTTAAAATGCCACTTGCGGAGCCATCCTCCACTTCTGTCTCCTCGTTGGGGTCGCTAAAAGCTCCCCAGACTGTTTGTTCCTTTCCGATCCATCCTTTACTGGAGGGGCTCATTTACCAGGATTGGGAGCATCCTGACAAAATATTTACTCCCCCCAAGAGATTTCCGGTGGTCTATCCCATGGAGGATAAGTTCATCAGAAAATGGAAGGTCCCTACAGTGGACGCAGCCATCTCTTGTGTGAATAAATCACTGACATGTCCGGTGGAAAATGTCCAAATGTTCAAGGACCCAATAGATAAAAAATTGGAGTCATTATTGAAATCTGCTTTTTCTACAGCAGGATTGGTGACACAACCAGCAGTGGCAGCTATAGGGGTCTGCCAAGCAGTGAAGGATCAGTTGAAACAGGTCTTAAGAGACTTACCGGATCAGCAGGCTCTTGCCCTAGCTGATCTACCTAGAGCCTTATGCTTTGCGGTGGACGCTATAAAGGATTCAATCCATCAGGCCTCCCGCCTTACGCTGTCTGTAGTACATATGCGCAGGCTTCTATGGCTCAAAAACTGGTCTGCTGAAGCTCCCTGTAAAAAATTGCTGGTCAGCTTCCCATTTCATGGGGAGCGCTTATTCGGGGAAGACCTGGACAAGTATATCCAGAGAATTTCCAGCGGTAAAAGTACACTTTTGCCGGTTAAAAATAGAGTTAGAGGTCCCTCCTTTAAGAGGCCGGCTTCTCCAGTCCCTAGGACATCGGCTGTGAAACAGTTCCGACGGCCTCCCCGGTCAAATCCCGGAGGTAAAAATCAGGGACAGTTGCAGGGTAACAAGAAGCCCTGGAGCAGGAGAGGTACAAAACCTCCCCCAAAGTCAAATGCATGAAGGGTTGCCCCCACCCAATCGGGTGGGGGGAAGACTTCAGTTGTTCACAGAAACCTGGCGGGACACGATCCGAGACAGATGGGTGCTCTCCGCAGTAAATCTGGGATACAAATTGGAGTTAAAAACTCCCCTCCTTCCCGCTTTATAAGGTCAAACGTGCCAAGGGATCCCCAGAAGAGAGGATCCCTCCTGTTGGCACTGGAACAATTATTGCTTCAAGCAGTAATTATAGAGGTTCCCCTGGAAGAATGGGGGTTCGGGTTTTACTCAAACCTCTTTACAGTTCCGAAGCCAAACGGGGACGTGAGGCCCATATTAAATCTAAAAGGGCTAAACAAATTCCTACATATCAGGACTTTCCGGATGGAGTCGATCCGATCGGTAGCCACTGCCCTACAAGGGGAGGAATGGTTAGCCTCGATCGACATCAAAGATGCTTATTTGCACATCCCCATCTTTCCAGCCCACCAAAAATTTCTACGCTTTGCGGTAGAAGGGCGCCATTTTCAGTTCAGAGCCTTACCCTTCGGTCTGGCCACAGCACCAAGAGTGTTCACAAAAATTCTGGCCCCATTATTGGCCAATCTAAGAACACGAGGTGTAACGATAATGGCATATCTAGACGACTTGTTGCTGATAGACCACTCAGTGGAAAAACTAGAAGTGGTTGTTCACGAGACAATCAAGTATCTGGAATATCACGGTTGGATTATCAACCGAGACAAGTCAGCCCTAAAACCAGTCAAAAGTCTGGAATACTTGGGGCTAAGGCTGGATTCAGACCAGAGAAAGATTTTCTTGCCTCAAGAAAAGGGGTCGTCTTTGAGAGATTTGATCCACTTAGTGGGTTCAAAAAGACAGCCATCCATACGCCTGTGCATGAGGCTGCTGGGAAAAATGGTGGCATCATTCGAAGCAGTACCCTACGGTCAATTCCATTCAAGGAAGTTGCAAAGGGCCATACTGTCAGCCTGGAACAAAAAAGTTCAGGCTCTGGACTTACCAATGTCCTTGTCCCCTTCCGTTCGCAGGAGCCTCCGCTGGTGGTTGGTTCCCCAGAATCTGGAAAGAGGGAAATCCTTCAGTCCGATTTCCTGGAAGGTGGTCACTACAGATGCCAGCCTTATAGGCTGGGGAGCAGTACTGGAGCAATGGTCTCTCCAGGGCAGATGGTCGGATGCGGAAAAGGCCCTGCCCATCAATCTCTTAGAGATACGAGCAGCCCGGTATGCCCTAGTAGCATGGACATCCAAACTCCAAGGGTCCCCTGTCAGAGTTCAGTCAGACAATGCCACAGCAGTGGCATATATCAATCGTCAGGGGGGCACCAGGAGTCGTGCAGCCCAAAGGGAAGTAAATTACATCCTGAGATGGGCAGAAAGATATGTCCCAGCCATATCTGCGGTATTCATTCCAGGGGTGGAGAATTGGAAGGCGGACTTTCTAAGTCGCCAACAATTATGCCCAGGGGAATGGTCCCTTCATCCCGAGGTTTTCCGGACAATATGTCAGCGGTGGGGAACACCGGATGTAGATCTGCTAGCATCCAGATTCAACACAAAAGTGGACAGGTTTGTCTCTTGGGCAAGGGATCCCCTAGCGTGCGGCTCGGATGCCCTAGTGTTCCCTTGGGATCAGTTCAAGCTGATATATGCATTCCCACCGCCACAATTGTTACCTCGATTACTCCGCAGAATCAGGGTAGAAAAGAAACCAGTGATTCTGGTGGCTCCAGCGTGGCCCCGAAGAGCATGGTACGCGGAGATTGTAAAAATGTCTGTGGGGAGTCCTTGGACCCTCCCACATCGTCCGGACCTGCTTTCGCAGGGACCGATATACCACCCTTCCTTACCAGCCCTAGGTTGGACGGCCTGGCTATTGAAGCCCACATTCTAAAAAAGAGAGGGCTCTCTAATGCTGTGGTATCTACCATGATCAATGCCAGGAAGCCGGTATCCAGGCAGATCTACTATAGAATCTGGAAGGCGTACATCGCCTGGTGTGAAGCCAAGAAATGGCATCCACGTAAATACGTAATAGGTAGGATTCTGGACTTCCTACAATGGGCTGTAGATAGGAAGCTTGCCTTGAGTACTATCAAGGGTCAGATTTCGGCCTTGTCAATATTTTTTCAAAGGCCCTTGGCTTCGCATTCACTAGTCAAAGCCTTTATACAAGGAGTGATGCGTATTAGTCCTCCGGTTAATATTCCCATATGTCCATGGGATCTAAACTTGGTTCTGTCGGTTCTACAGAAACAACCATTTGAACCATTACAGCATATTTCCTTAGTGCTTCTCACCAGGAAATTTATTTTTCTAGTAGCCATTTGTTCGGCTAAAAGAGTATCGGAATTAGCAGCTATGTCCTGTAAGGAGCCATATCTGGTTATCCATAAGGACAGAGTAGTGTTACGTCCTCATCCAGCCTTTCTTCCTAAGGTGGTATCGAGTTTTCATTTGAACCAAGATGTGGTTCTTCCTTCTTTTTTCCCCAAGCCTACTTCGGTAGAGGAAAAGTTATTGCATTCTTTGGATGTAGTAAGAGCAGTTAAAGCTTATCTAAAAGCCACTGCTCAGATTCGCAGAACGGATACTTTGTTTATTCTGCCGGAAGGCCCCAGAAAGGGTCAGGCAGCGTCAAAATCTACTTTAGCCAAGTGGATTCGACAGGTCATAATACAAGCCTATAGCTTGAGAAGTAGACCGCCTCCGTTCAAAGTTAGGGCGCACTCCACGAGAGCAGTTGGAACTTCATGGGCAGTGCATCACCAGGCCTCCCTGGCTCAAATCTGTAAGGCCGCAACATGGTCTTCGGTACACACGTTTACTAGGTTCTACCAGGTGGACGTTAGAAGTCAGGAGGATGTCGCCTTTGGGCGCAGTGTGTTGCAGGCCGCAAAAGATCCTCATGTCTGATAGCGCTCAGCTTATATATGGTGTATCCCCCCCCTCATTTGGCATTGCTTTAGGACATCCCATTAGTAATGACTATGTCGCTCTGTGTCCCGTGATGTACGAGAAAGAAAATAGGATTTTTATAACAGCTTACCTGTAAAATCCTTTTCTTGGAGTACATCACGGGACACAGAGCTCCCGCCCCTCTTTGGGGACACTTATTGCTTTGCTACAAAACTGAGGTGCTCCCGGATGGGAGGGGCTTATATAGGGGAGGGTACTTCCGGTTTTGGAAGTTGCCAGTGCCAGCACCTGACGGTAACTATATAACCCATTAGTAATGACTATGTCGCTCTGTGTCCCGTGATGTACTCCAAGAAAAGGATTTTACAGGTAAGCTGTTATAAAAATCCTATTATTTTTAGCAGAGACCCTAGAGAATAATATGGCGATCGCTGCAAAATTTTTATGTCACGTGGTATTTGCACAGTGGTCTTTCAAACGCAAGACATTTTCATGAAATAAACAAAAACAAAAACAGTAAAGTTAACCCAATTTTTTTTGTATAATGTGAAACGCTGAGTAAATAGATACCCAACATGTCATGCTTTGAAATTGCGCACACTCATGGAATAGCGACAAACTACGGTATTTATAAATCTCCATAGGCGATGCTTTAAAATAATTTAAAGTGTTTGATAACCTAAAAAAATTGAGATCCTGTTCCCTTAAAGTAGAACGGCACGGCCGATGTATGTCAGCAGAATGGCACGGCTGCGCACATTGGTGTACAGGTACGTCCCCTTTAATGTGCGAGCCGTGGGTGGCTTGCGACCCTTTTGGGTACTCCGTGACTGCGCCCGCGGGACCCGCAGACCCAATCGCCGCCGGTGTCCCAGAGCTGAAGAACGGGGAGAGGTAAGTGTAAACAAACCTTTCCCCGTTCTTCCTAGTGGCACTGTCAGTGATCTACTGTTCCCTGTCATAGGGAACAACGATCAGTGACGTGTCACGCCAAGTCACGCCCCCTAACAGTAAGAATCACTCTTTAGGTCACACTTAACACCTTCAGCGCCCCCTACAGGTTAACACCTTCACTGCCATTGTCATTTTTACAGTAATCAGTGCATTTTTATAGCACTGTTCGCTGTAAAAATTACAAAGGTCCCAAAATGGTGTCAAAAGTGTCCGATGTGTCCGCCATAATGTCGCAGTCATGATAAAAATCTCTGATCACCGCCGTTACTAGTAAAAAAAAACGATCCCCTATTTTGTAGGCGCTATAACTTTTGCGCAAACCAATCAATAAACGCTTATTGCAATTTTTTTTACCAAAAATATGTAGAAGAATACGTATCGGCCTAAACTGAGGAAAAAAAATAATATATTTTTTGGGGATATTTATTATAGCAAAAAGTAAAAAATATTGAATTTTTTTCAAAATTGTCGCTCTATTTTTGTTTATAGCGCAAAACATAAAAAACAAATCAAATGCCACCAAAAGAAAACTCTGTGGGAAAAAAAGGATGTAAATTTTGTTTGGGAGCCACGTCGCAAGATCCGCGCAATTGTCAGTTAAAGCGACGCAGTGCCGAATTGCAAAAAGAGGCCTGGTCCTTTAGCAACAAAATGGTCTGGGGCTTAAGTGGTTAAATAGCACAGTGCTTGTGCTGTCTAATCTGCCCCTCTATAAACTGTAAAAAACCTGGCTGATCCTGCCACTTCCTGTGTCCCCCTCTGTGCGCTGACCATGATAATCAGGACTGCTGAGCCCTGACTACCATGGTCAGCGTACATCCCTTAATCATCTGCAGCCCTGCTCTCAGCTCTCCTTTCTCCCCCTCACCCCCTCCCTCCCTCCATGTCTGTGTTTCTGTCTCTGCCCCCCCATCACTGCCACTATTATTAAAATTTTTTTTGCAAATGGTCACTAGCAGCCCCTCTTATATAGGCAGACATACCACACTGTATAAGTCTTTTATCAAAACGAGGCATGCAAATACCTTTTTAGAGCTATCTTCAGGTCACGTGACTCTTGGCCGGTCTCCAGGGCTACTTGCAGGAGGGGCTGAGCGGCCATATGTCCTCCCTTGCTGACATCAGAAGGAGATCTTGGCCCCTCCCACAATAGCAATGTATTAGAGTCGTACAGCGTCCGCAAGCCACTTGACCAGCCTAAAGATCACTCAAAAAAGGTATTTACAAGCCTCATTTTGATAAAAGACTTATACAGTGTGGTATGCCTAGCTATAATAGAGGGTCTGGCAGTGATTTATACTTTTGGGTTCACAAACACTTTAACGGGCACCAGGTTAGAGTTACAGGGGAGCTCTTTTGCCAGAATTATTGCTCTCACTCTGACGATCGTGGCGATACCTTACTCACATGTGTGATTGGAACACCGTTTAAATTTGCGGCCGTGACTGACGTATGCATTTTCTTTTGTTGTGTGAGCACACGGGGACAGGGACGCTTTAAATTATTAAACATTTTTTGCTTATTTACTTTTTTTTTTTGTAAACATTCCTTTTGACAGTAATAGGTGGTGACAGGTACTCTTTATGGAAGGATCGGGGGTCTAAAAGACCCCAAATGCCTCCTTTGCACTCAAAAGTATTCAGATCGACAAAATCTGTGTTTCTGAATACTGTCATTTTTTTTTTAAATCTGCGCCACTGGCAGCTGAGTAAAGCGTAAGTGACGTTGTCACATGATTTTACATTGGATACCCGATCAAAGCTGAATTCAGCTTCATTCGGGTCTCAGCCTAGTCGGCGGTGGGATGGGAGGCCCGGGAAGAGCGGTGGAAGGTGGCCAGAGGCGGGGCCCCCCCCGCTCCTTTAGGTTAACACACGAGTGGCTTTAAGCAGCATCGGTTGTTATCACTAAAAAGCAAATCGCTGGCTCTAAAAAATGGAACCGGGTGATGCCTGCAACTGCAGGCAGGACCGCTGTTGGAAATCATGGTGCCGCCGTACAGCCTTTCTGATGGGGCCCCCCAACCATGGCTTTAAACCTGCCCACCCTCCCTGAAAAAGTGATATTTCACATTGATATTTCAAGTGATATTTATCCTTGTCCAGGCTGTTATACATTTGATTAGACTAGGATCTGAACTTACCTGAGCTCATCCCTGCTAGGGAATGAGAATGCTGCAGCTGACTTTAAAGCTGGGTTCACACTGGTGGGACAAACGCTCCGACATTGGGAGCTCATGTCACATGACGTGTGAAAATCTATGTTTCCCTATGGGAGCCGTCTTAACTGGTCCGACACATGTCGGTCCGACTTTGAAAATGCTCCGTGTACTACTTTGGTCCAACTTTGATCCTACTTCAGCCCATTGAATATCATTGAAGTCGGATCAAAGTCGGAATGCCGTCTTGCATGCTCCGACTTTGGCATGCGACTTGTCTTCTGCTGTTTTTGAGAGGGAACTCCACGCCAAATTTTTAATAAAAAAACGGCATGGGTTCACACTAGTGCGACACGACACTTGTCCTACATTGGATCCGACTTTGCCCTGTGACTTGAAGCCGACATACGTCCGACTTTCAATGAACGGGGATCCGACTTGGATCCCCGCCAATACCAGGCACTGTGTTTGGTATGAATCTTGAGGGGGAACTCCACGCCAAATTTTAAATGAAAAACCGGCATGGGTTTTCCCTCCAGGAGCATACCAGGCCCTTTGGTCTGGTATGAATTTAAAGGGAAACCCCCTACGCTGAAAAAAACAGCATGGGGTCCCCCCAAATTCCATACCAGACCCTTATCCGAGCACGCAGCCCGGCTGGTCAGGAAAGGGGGTGGGGACGAGCGAGCTCCCCCCTCCTGAACCGTACCAGGCCACATGCCCTCAACATAGGGGGGGTGGATGCTTTGGGGCAGGGGGCCTCAAAGCACCCTGTCCCCATGTTGATGAGGACAAGGGCCTCTTCCCGACAACCCTGGTCGTTGGTTGTCGGGGTATGTGGGCGGGGGGCTTATCAGAATCCAGGAGCTCCCTTTAATAAGGGGGCCCCCAGATCCCGGCCGCCCACCCTATGTGAATGAGTATGGGGTACATCGTACCCCTACCCATTCACCTGGGGGGAAAAAATGTCAAGAAAAAAAAAACACACTAGACAGGTTTTTAAAGTAATTTATTAGGCAGCTCCGGGGGTCTTTTTCCGACTTTGTGGGTCTCTTCCGCCTTCTCCGCTCTCTCCGGCCCCTTCTCCCACTCTCCGGTGCCTTCTCTGTGCTCTACGGTTCTTCTCCCGCTCTCCGGTGCCTTCTGACTTCTGCCAGGCTCCTCAGCTATCTTCTTCCAGCTCTTTTACTAGCGTTGGCCCGGTCTTCTCCGTCGTTTCTTCCCTCTTCTCTTGCCCCGATGTTGACACGGCTCTCTCTCCCGCTGTAATGCTGTGTGCGCGGTGTGCAACGATTTATATAGACATGGGGCATGGTCACCGTGTGATGTCACCCGGTGACCCCGCCTCTTATGACGTCACAGTCCCATCATGCCCCGGCATTACAGCGGGAGAGAGCGTTGTGTCAACATCGGGACAAGAGAAGAGGGAAGAAACAACGGAGAAGACAGGGCCAACACTAGTAAAATAGCTGGAAGAAGATAGCGGAGGAGCCCGGCAGAAGTCAGAAGGCACCGGAGAGTAGTGATGTCGCGAACATAAAATTTTCAGTTCGCGAACGCCGAACGCGAATTTCCGCAAATGTTCGCGAACGGGCGAACCAGGCGAACCGCCATAGACTTCAATAGGCAGGCGAATTTTAAAACCCACAGGGACTCTTTCTGGCCACAATAGTGATGGAAAAGTTGTTTCAAGGGGACTAACACTTGGACTGTGGCATGCCGGAGGGGGATCCATGGAAAAACTCCCATGGAAAATTACGTAGTTGACGCAGAGTCGGGTTTTAATCCATAAAGGGCATAAATCACCTAACATTCCTAAATTGTTTGGAATAACGTGCTTTAATACATCAGGTATGATGTTGTATTGATCAGGTAGTGTAAGGGTTACGCCCGCTTCACAGTGACAGACCAAACTCTGACAGACCAAACTCCCAGTTTAACGCACCGCAAACAACAAACAGTCCATTTGCACAACCGCAAGGCTTTAATGATCACCTTAGATGATCACAAAGAAAATTTATGTTTTTTCTATGCAAAATTATCCAGCCGATCGCTTTTGGTCTGTTCACAATGAAGCAACAACCTTATCATCTGGGGTGTGCCAACATTGCCATTGCCAACACACTCATAGAGGTGGTCGCTTCATTGTGATACGCAAGCCCCTTCACCACAACAAGGTAACGATCACGAAGGGGAATTGACACATGTATGTGCTTTTTTTTTTTGTTTTGTTTTTGCAGCCACAGTGCAGCACCAGAGGCCAGAAAAATTAGGCATGTACACATGCCTGAAAAATTAGGTATTGTTGCAGCCGCTGCTGTAGCAGCGGCCAGAAAAATGTATGTTTTCCAGGCAGAAAGTGCCCTAAAATATTGCGGCTTGAACCCTAGTTGGTGGCGGATAAGTCACACAAGTCATCCGGCATGTAGAGATAAAATACAGCAGCGTGTGGACCATTTTTAGCCCAAGGCAGCTCATCTCATCAGACCTTTTTTAGTCAAATGTATCGCCCACTGTCAGTCCCTTCGGGATCCATGCCTCATTCATCTTAATAAAGGTGAGGTAATCTAGACTTTTTTGACCTAGGCGACTTCTCTTCTCAGTGACAATACCTCCTGCTGCACTGAAGGTCCTTTCTGAAAGGACACTTGAAGCGGGGCAGGCCAGAAGTTCTATCGCAAATTGGGATAGCTCAGGCCACAGGTCAAGCCTGCACACCCAGTAGTCAAGGGGTTCATCGCTCCTCAGAGTGTCGATATCTGCAGTTAAGGTGAGGTAATCTGCTACCTGTTGGTCGAGTCATTCTCTGAGGGTGGACCCCGAAGGGCTGTGGCGATGCGTAGGACTTAAAAAGCTCTGCATGTCCTCCATCAACAACACGTCTGTAAATGCGTCCTGTCCTTGCCGGCGTGGTCGTGGTAGGAGGAGGATTACTTTCACCTCTTCCCCTGTTAGATTCCCGTTGTGCTGTGACATCACCCTTATATGCTGTGTAAAGCATACTTTTTAATTTATTTTGGAACTGCTGTATCCTTTCCGACTTCCGGTAATTCCGTAACATTTCAGGCACTTTCTGCTTATACCGGGGGTCTAGTAGCGTGACCACCCAGTACAGGTCGTTCTCCTTCAGCCTTTTTATATAAGGGTCCCTCAACAGGCACGACAGCATGAAAGACCCCATTTGCACAAGGTTGGATGCCGAGCTACTCATGTCCCGTTCCTCGTCCTCACTGATCTCACTAAAGGTCTGTTCTTCCCCCCAGCCATGTACAACACCACGGGTACCAGATAGGTGACAACGAGCACCCTGGGATGCCTGCTGTGGTTGGTCTTCCTCCTCCTCCTCAAAGCCACATTCCTCCTCTGACTCCTCTTCCTCAGACTCCTCTTCCAGCGTTGCCGCAGGTCCAGCAAGCAATGCTGATAAGGCTGTTTCTGGTGGTGATAGTGACCACAACTCTTCCTCTTCACGCTCAACTACGGCCTGATCCAGCACTCTTCGCAGGGCACGCTCCATGAAGAAAACAAATGGGATGATGTCGCTGATGGTGCCTTCAGTGCGACTGACTAGGTTTGTCACCTCCTCAAAAGGACGCATGAGCCTACAGGCATTGCGCATGAGCGTCCAGTAACGTGGCAAAAAAATTCCCAGCTGCGCAGAGGCTGTCCTAGCACCCCGGTCATACAAATACTCATTGACAGCTTTTCCTTATTGGAGCAGGCGGTCGAACATTAGGAGTGCTGAATTCCAACGTGTCGGGCTGTTGCAAATCAAGCCCCTCACTGGCATGTTGTTTCGCCGCTGGATATCTGAAAAGTGCGCCATGGCCGTGTAGGAACGTCTGAAATGGCCACACACCTTCCTGGCCTGCTTGAGGACGTCCTGTAAGTCTGGGTACTTATGCACAAAGCGTTGTAAATCAGATTCAGCACATGTGCCATGCACGGCACATGTGTCAACTTGCCCAAATTCAATGCCGCCAACAAATTGCTTTCGTTGTCAAACACCACTTTGCCGATCTCCAGTTGGTGCAGAGTCAGCCACTGATCCACCTGTGCGTTCAGGGCGGACAGGAGTGCTGGTCTGGTGTGACACTCTGCTTTCAGGCAAGTCAACCCCAGGACGGCGTGACACTGTCGTATCCGGGATGTGGAATAGCCCCTGGGGAGCTGGGGGGGGTGCAGTTGATGTGGAGCAAGACGCAGCAGCAGAAGAGGACTCAGCCGAGGAGGTTATCGAAGAGGATGGAGTAGGAGGAGTAGAGGAGGTGGCAGCAGGCCTGCCTGCAAGTCGTGGCGGTGTCACCACCAACTCCTCTGCAGAGCCACGCATTACATGCTTGGCAGCCGTCAGCAGGTTTACCCAATGCGCAGTGTAGGTGATATACCTGCCCTGACCGTGCTTTGCAGACCAGGTATCAGTGGTCAGATGGACCCTTGCCCCAACACTGTGTGCCAGACATGCCATGACTTCCTTTTGCACAATAGAGTACAGGTTGGGGATTGCCTTTTGTGAAAATAAATTTCGGCGGTGTCCCAATAGCTACAAATTTTTTGAAGGCCTCAGACTCCACCAGCTTGTATGGTAAAAGCTGGCGGGCTAAGAGTTCCGACAAGCCAGCTGTCAGACGCCGGGCAAGGGGGTGACTCTGTGACATTGGCTTCTTACGCTCAAACATGTCCTTGACAGACACCTGACTGTGGGCAGATGAGCAGGAACTGCTCAAGGCGAGAGACGGAGTGGCGGATGGTTGAGAGGGGACAAGGAGGACAGCAGTGGTTGACGTGGCTGAAGATGCTGGACCAGGAGGAGGATGGTGGCTTTGAGCTTGTGTGCTGCTTGTACTCGTCATCATGTGTTGATCCCATAGGCATTTGTGATGTGCGATCATGTGCCTTTGCAAAGCAGTTGTACCTAGGTGGGTGTTGGATTTCCCATGACTCAGTTTCTTTTGGCACAGGTTGCAAATGGCATCGCTGTTATCAGAGGCAGACACACAAAAAAAATGCCACACTGCTGAGCTTTGCAATGACGGCATTCTGGTGGTGGCAACAGCATGCGTTGATTGGCGTGCTGTCTGGCTGACCCCGGGTGCCGATGCATGCTGTCTGACTGTGCCACTAGCTCCTTGCAACGACCTCCCTCTGCTTCCAACTCGTCTCCTCCTCCTCTCTGTCTCCCCATCTGAACTTTCCCCCTGTTCTTCTTCTGTTTGAGCGGGCACCCACGTGACATCCACGGACACATCATCATCATCATCAACCACTTCACTTGTATCTGACAACTCAGCAAAGGAAGCAGCATCGGGTGCAACATCATCATCATCACACCGTACGTCCATGTGTGTAATGCTGCCTGACTGAGACATATCCCTTTTATCTGCATCCTCTGGCAATAATGGTTGCGCATCACTCATTTCTTCCAACTCATGTGTAAATAACTCCTCTGACAGATAAAGTGAAGCAGCTGTGGTGCTAGTGTTGGTGGTGGCGGCAGGCGGGCGAGTGGTAACTTGAGAGGTGCCCGAAGCTGAGCTGGAGGAGAATGGTGTGTCAAGGTTCCGAGCGGAAGCTGTAGAAGATTGGGTGTCCTGTGTTAGCCAGTCAACTATGTCCTCAGAACTTTTCGAGTTCAGGTTACGTGGCCTCTGAACACTGGGCATTATTCTAGGGCCAAAGGGAATCACAGCACCACGACCACGACGGCCCCTGCGGGGTGTCCTGCCTCTGCCTGTCATTTTTTTTAGATTAGTTTAGTTGTACTATGCGTGCAAGCTACTGTGACACCAGATATGAGTGGCACTGTGCACTGGCAGAAGTTGGCAGAGTAAACGCTGTAGGCCTGACACACACGCTGGCAGGCAACTGACTGCTATTCTATTGCAGTCAAAATTGTTGTTGTTTTTTCAAATGTAATCCAGACATATGAGTGGTGCCACTGGGCAAGTGGGCACAGTATACGCTGTGAGCCTGTCACACACATGCTGGCAGGCAACTGCAATTAGATTACAGAGAAGAAAAAAAAAGACAGACTGATGTATGTACTAGCCCTAAAAAGGGCTTTTTGGGGTGCTGTCAGGACGCTATCCTTACAGCAGAGATCAGATGAGTCTTTCAGGACTGGAGTGGACACTGAATACACTGGCCTAGCTATAGATTTCCCTATATAAATCAGCAGCAGCTACACTGTCCCTCCTCTCACTAGTAAGCTACTGTGCCACCAGATATATGAGTGGTGCCACTGGGCAAGTGGGCACAGTATACGCTGTGAGCCTGTCACACACATGCTGGCAGGCAACTGCAATTAGATTACAGAGAAAAAAAAAGGCAGACTGATGTATGTACTAGCCCTAAAAAGGGATTTTTTGGGGTGCTGTCAAGACGCTGTCCTTACAGCAGAGATCAGATGAGTCTTTCAGGACTGGAGTGGACACTGAATACACTGTCCTAGCTATAGATTTCCCTATTAAATTAGCAGCAGCTACACTGTCCCTCCTCTCACTAGTAATCTACTGTGCCACCAGATATATGAGTGGTGCCACTGGGCAAGTGGGCACAGTATACGCTGTGAGCCTGTCACACACACGCTGGCAGGCAACTGCAATTAGATTACAGAGAAAAAAAAAAGGCAGACTGATGTATGTACTAGCCCTAAAAAGGGCTTTTTGGGGTGCTGTCAGGACGCTGTCCTTACAGCAGAGATCAGATGAGTCTTTCAGGACTGGAGTGGACACTGAATACACTGGCCTAGCTATAGATTTCCCTATTAAATTAGCAGCAGCTACACTGTCCCTCCTCTCACTAGTAATCTACTGTGCCACCAGATATATGAGTGGTGCCACTTGGCAAGTGGGCACAGTATACGCTGTGAGCCTGTCACACACACGCTGGCAGGCAACTGCAATTAGATTAAAGAGAAAAAAAAAAAAGGCAGACTGATGTATGTACTAGCCCTAAAAAGGGCTTTTTGGGGTGCTGTCAGGACGCTGTCCTTACAGCAGAGATCAGATGAGTCTTTCAGGACTGGAGTGGACACTAAATACACTGGCCTAGCTATAGATTTCCCTATTAAATTAGCAGTAGCTACACTGTCCCTCCTCTCACTAGTAATCTACTGTGCCACCAGATATATGAGTGGTGCCACTGGGCAAGTGGGCACAGTATACGCTGTGAGCCTGTCACACACACGCTGGCAGGCAACTGCAATTAGATTACAGAGAAAAAAAAATAAAGGCAGACTGATGTATGTACTAGCCCTAAAAAGGGCTTTTTGGGGTGCTGTCAGGACGCTGTCCTTACAGCAGAGATCAGATGAGTCTTTCAGGACTGGAGTGGACACTGAATACACTGGCCTAGCTATAGATTTCCCTATTAAATCAGCAGCAGCTACACTGTCCCTCCTCTCACTAAGACTGCAGCTTCAGAATGAATCTAAAATGGATGCTGTCCAGGAGGTGGGAGGGTATGGGAGGGAGGTTATGCTGCTGATTGGCTGGAATGTGTCTGCTGACTGTGAGGTACAGGGTCAAAATTTGCTCAATGATGACGAATAGGGGGCGGACCGAACATCGCATATGTTCGCCCGCCGCGGCGAACGCGAACAAGCTATGTTCGCCGGGAACTATTCGCCGGTGAATAGTTCGGGACATCTCTACCGGAGAGTGGGAGAAGAACCGGAGAGCGCGGAGAAGGCACCAGAGATCGGGAGAAGGGGCCAGAGAGAGCGGAGAAGACGGAAGAGACCCCTGAAGTTGGAAGAAGACCCCTGGAGCTGCCTAATAAATTACTTTAAAAACCTGTCTAGTGTGGTTTTTTTTTCTTGACATTTTTCCCCCCCAGGTGAATGGGTAGGGGTACGATGTACCCCATACTCATTCACATAGGGTGGGGGGCTAGGATCTGGGGGCCCCCTTATTAAAGGGGACTCCCAGATTCCGATAAGCCCCCCGCCCGCAGACCCCGACAACCAACGGCCAGGGTTGTCGGGAAGAGGCCCTTGTCCTCATCAACATGGGGACAGGGTGCTTTGGGGTGGGGGGGCCGCAGGGCGCCCCCCTGCCCCAAAGCACCCACCCCCCCTATGTTGAGGGCATGCGGCCTGGTACGGTTCAGGAGGGGGGGCGCTCGCTCGTCCCCACCCCCTTTCCTGACCGGCCGGGCTGAGTGCTCGGATAAGGGTCTGGTATGGATTTTGAGGGGACCCCCACGCCGTTTTTTTCGGTGTAGGGGTTCCCCTTTAAATCCATACCAGACAGAAGGGCCTGGTATGCTCCTGGAGGGGAAACCCATGCCGTTTTTTTATTTAAAAATTGGCGTGGAGTTCCCCCTCAAGATTCATACCAGACACAGTGCCTGGTATTGGCGGGGATCCAAGTCGGATCCCCGTTCATTGAAAGTCGGACGTATGTCGGCTTCAAGTCACAGGGCAAAGTCGGATCCAATGTAGGACAAATGTCGTGTCGCACTAGTGTGAACCCAGCCTAAGAATTCAATTCTCCTTAAGCCACATCGATTATGCCGATAAATCAGCTGAAGCATGCACTCCAATAATTATTTAAAATCTTCATGGGCTAATTCTAGCATTGCTCTCTGGAGAGTGATCTGTAGCCAGATTGCTCTTCAGACAGAATTTGGCTGGTGGTGAACAGGAATTGTATCACCTCCTCACCACCTGTTTTAACCACTTAAAAATCCCAACTGTAGTTGAAAGGGATCATGTTCAGCAGGGAAGATGGTGGGTGGGTACAGTGGGGATAATGTTGCCGTGCAAAAAGCATTGTGGTTGCAGCATATGTACTTTCCCCACCACTACCTTTCCAGCATAAGGGCTCTTTCAAACAATGCTGCTCCACTCAGCAAGGGATCAGTGAGCGGATTCCCTGCTGAACTGGAGCTAAATGGGACAGGTGTCATTGTTCTGATGTCCAGGTCTGTTCAGTTTGCATCTGCATACAACACACAGCAGACGTGGAGGACTTGTGATGTCTCTATTGGTGGCCAAATGGAAATTTGGACTTGTGTCCACTTACATCAGGAAGGAAGATTGACCGCACTCCCAGCTTCAGAAAAAATAGCTTTAATGTATAAAATCCACAAAGAAAAACATCACAAACCTACTGGTATAAGATAATGTAAGTACACCCTGGAAAGCAAGTAGGAGTGGGAGGGGGGGGGATTTAGTAAAATGCTTTAATTTATTCAGGCCCCCCTGCTGAGCTGATAAGGCCGGGCCCGGTACAACAGGGTGGGTTGTACTGCCCTATCAGCGGCCCTGGCAACAGGCATCAACCCGGTATAACCCCTTCAAGCTCAGAATGCATATTTGCGTACGGTCGCATGAATGGGTTAAAAACCATATGCAAAGGTACACAAGGTGATAAGGGAGAGTCCCAGTAGATAGTCAAATGGCCGTGGCCTACAGCTGGCATTCTAGGATACAGAATGGAAACACACTGTGGGCGTGTAACCTGGCCGGAAACTAGGGAATCCTTTGCTAAGCCTCCTTCACTGGATTTCATATTTCTCTTGACAAAATACTGAAAAGAAATTCAGTGAAACCAAAATATCAGGTGAAATTTCAGTAAACACCATTCTTCTTTGAAAAAAATGTATGTGGGTGAAATAAAAAAAAGCAATTATGCTTTATAAATGCAATTAAACAGTTTGCTGATTATGCGGTGAACATGGCATTTGCTGTTTTATGAATCTGTCCCTATGAATTGGCAAACAGATGAGAAAGGGCTTCACTACACCTATTAACCTAAAATATTAGCCATTAGCAATGTATTATCTAACTCTAACATTTTCTATAGTACTTTACAACAGGCAACCACATATTATCAGGAAACACAGAACATAACTGGAGACACTAAAAAATGATGTATGCACATTCTTATTGCAGAGGTTGTTAGTCCAAAATATTGCTAGCTTCTGACTGACATAAAGAGATTCAATGCAATATTTATAGTAGAGAAGAAAATAGAACCATTTTACATAGAGATAAAATAACATTTTTGTAAGAAAAAAATGAATAGGAAATAAATGCATGCAGTAATTAAATACCGGTAGCTAAATAATTATTGCAGGCAAGGGCATCATTTAAAAAATGAAGCATCTCTACATTCCCATATCTGAACCTTAATATACTCTAATTCTTACAATTAAACCCCTAATCCGACACTGCAAATTAACCTTTACATGGCTAAACTAACCTTAACTCTTAACTGTCTTTAAACTTTAAACCTACTCCCCTAAAACCTAACACTAAAGCCCCGTACACACGATCGGTTTGACTGATGAAAACCGTCCGATGGATGGTTTTCATCAGACCAACCGATCGTGTATGGTACCCATCGGTCTTTTTTCCATCGGTTGTAAAAAATAGAACTTGTTTTAAAATTTTCCGATGGATAAAAAACCGATGGGAATTTCCGATCGTCTATGGGCAAGTCCATTGGTTAAAAAACCCACGCATGCTTAGAATCAAGTCGACGCATGCTCAGAAGCATTAAATTTCATTTTTCTCGGCTCATCGGAGTGTTTTACGTCACCGCGTTTGGAACGGTCGGTTTTTTGACTGATGGTGTGTGGCCAAGACTGATGAAAAACAGTTTCATCGGATTTCCGATGGACAAATCCATCGGACGAAAATCCATAGGTTATCCGATCGTGTGTACGGGGCTTTAGGCCCCTTTCACACTATCTCAACTTCAAAGTCGCAAAATTTTGCCGCCACGATTTTGACGTGATTTCAGGGAATGCCTGTGTAACTCGCATTAAAGTTGGACCAAAGTAGTACAGGGACTACTTTGATATATGGCACCACTTGAAGTTGTACTAATATGAATGGTTGTCATTGGAGATCATGGGGAACGACTTGTCATGCTACTTTGCAGTCCCAAATCGTGGGACAAGTTGTGCAAGTGTGAAAGGGGCCTAACTGCGAGGTAATTCTCAACTTCCTTACTTTAGTATATGGCCAATAGGGATGAGCTTCGAGTTCGAGTCGAACTCATGCTCGACTCGAATATTGCCTGTTCGCACGTTCGCCGAACAGCAAACAATTTGGGGTGTTTGCGGCAAATTCTAAAAGCCGCGGAACACCCTGTAAAAGTCTATAGGAGAAATCTAAAGTGCTAATTTTAAAGGCTTATATGGAAGGTATTGTCCTAAAAAGTGTTTGGGGACCCGGGTCCTGCCCCAGGGAACATGTATTAATGCAAAAAAAAGTTTTAAAAATGTCTGTTTTTTCGGGAGCAGTGATTTTAATAATGCTTAAAGTGAAACAATAAAAGTGAAATATTCCTTTAAATTTCGTACCTGGGGTGTGTGTATAGTATGCCTGTAAAGTTGCGCTTGTTTCCCGTGCTTAGAACTGTCCCTGCACAAAGTGTCATTTGTGAAGGAAAAAAAGTAATTTAAAACTCACTCGCGGCTATAATGAATTGTCGGCTCCTGGCAATACATAGAAAAGTCATTGATAAAAAATAAATAAAAAATGCGTGGGGGTCCCCCCAAATTCAATTACCAGGCCCTTCAGGTCTGGTATGGATATTCAGGGTAACCCTGCCGCAAATTTAAAAAAAAAAATGCGTGAAGTTCCCCCCAAATATCCATACCAGGCCCTTCAGGTCTGGTATGGATTTTAAGGGGAACTCCACCCCAAATTTAAAAAAAAATAGCGTGAAGTTCCCCCAAAAATCCATACCAGACCCTTTAATTGCTCAGCCAATGACATAGGCGGGGTCTGGGGTACGAGAGGGCGGGGGGCGTCATTGGCGTCATTAGACGCGCCCCTTCTCACGTTCCCCATCAGGAGCGGACCTGATGGGGAACGTGAGAAGGGTACGGGTCTATTCATTTTTTTACACTGAAGAGGAAGTTCCCCATCAGGTCCGCTCAGCCAAGACGTAGGCGGGGTCTGAGATACGAGGGCCCCCTCGTACCTCAGACCCAGCCTACGTCATTAGCTGAGCGGACCTGATGGGGAACTTCCTCCGCAGTGTAGGTCCGCTCAGCCAATGACGTTTCGAGTGGAGAGTGCAGCGCTTGACATCGGATCGCCGCGGGACACTGGATTACATCGCTGGAATGTGTTTTTTATTTTTTAATTTTTATTTTTAATAAAGGTCTTTTCCAAGGTGTCTGTGTGTTTTTTTTACATTTTTTTTTACACTTTCTTTGTGAAATGGTAGGGGTACAATGTACCCCTTACCAATTCACATAGGGGGGGCCGGGATCTGGGGGTCCCCTTTGTTAAAGGGGTCTTCCAGATTCCGATAAGCCTCCTGCCCGCAGACCCCCACAACCACTGGGCAAGGGTTGTGGGGATGAGGCCCTTGTCCCCATCAACATGGGGACATCCTCCCCATGTTGAGGGCATGTGGCCTGGTAGGGTTCAGGAGGGGGGGGCGCTCTCTCGTCCCCCCTCTTTTCCTGCGACCTGCCAGGTTGCGTGCTCGGATAAAGGGTCTGGTATGGATTTTTGGGGGAACTCCACGACATTTTTTTTAAATTTGGGGTGGAGTTCCCCTTAAAATCCATACGAGACCTGAAGGGTCTAGTATTGATATTTGGGGGGAACCCCACGTCATTTTTTTTTATTTGATGCAGGGTTCCCCTTAATATCCATACCAGACCTGAAGGGCCTGGTAGTTGAATTTGGGGGGACCCCCACGCATTTATTTTATTTTTTTATCAATGACTTTTCTCTGTATTGCCGGGAGCCGACAATTCATTATAGCCGCGAGTGGTTTTAAATGGCTTTTTTTCCTTCAGAAATAACATTTTGTGCAGGGACAGTTCTAAGCAAGGGAAACAAGCGCTGCTTTACAGGCATACTATACACCCCCCCCCCCCCAGGTACGAAATGTAAAGGAATATTTCACTTTTTATTGTTTCACTTTATGAATTATTAAAATCACTGCTCCCGAAAAAACGTCCGTTTTTAAAACGTTTTTTTGGCATTGATACATGTCCCCTGGGGCAGGACCCGGGTCCCCAAACCCTTTTTAGGACAATAAATTGCATATTAGCCTTTATAATTAGCACTTTAGATTTCGAACGTTCGAGTCCATTGTATTTAATAGGGTTTTAAAGTTCACGGAAACTTTAGGTCTGTTCGCAGGTTCTAGTGCGAACCGAACAGGGGGGTGTTCGGCTCATCCCTAATGGCCAACAGTTTGTGAACATCTAACCATACGAACCGGTTAAAAATCCCATTCCCAAACCATGGACATTTATATGGAGTCCACCCCTTTGCAGCTATAACAGCCTCTACTCTTCTGGGAAAGCTTTTCAAAAGATATTGAAGAGTATATGTGGGCATTTGTGCGCATTCATCCAAAAGAGCATTTATCTGTGTGGATTGAGAAGACCTGGCTTGCAATTTATGTTTTAAATCACTCCAAATGTGATTAATAGGGTTGGGATCAGGGCTCCTTTCCGACCATTTGATTTCCATCACCTCAAACTAGTCAACTGATGCTTTTATGGGCTTGACTTTGTAAACAGGGGTACAGAAATACAAACGGCATTCCCATAAATGTTGCAAGAAAGTTGAAATCCCACATTTGTATAAAATCTCTGATTTAAAGTACCTTTAACTGGAAACACCTGTGTTTAATCATTGTAAACAGTGTGCAAATACTTTTTCACCATATACTGTAGGTAGGTGTGATGGTCAGATGTCCAAAAACCTTTGATTATACAGCAAAATGCTAAATTAAAGTGTTTTTAAACACCAATATTTGACTGGTACCTATGAGTAAGCCTATAATAAGGCTTACCTATAAGTACTTTCAGTGGCGGCCCGTCCATTAGGGGTGCAGGGGCGCTGCCCCTCCATCTATGCGTCAACACAATACATCTACATGCAGGACGCCGGACACATGGATTACAATCATGTATTTTATTTTTTTTAAGCACGTGATTATAGCCAGAGGCTCTAATAGACTTCCAAAAATGGTGGGCTTGCAGAGCACTGCACCCTGATCCCACCCAGTTGTGTGACAATAACAAATAAAAATTTGCTATTGTCACACTTATTCTCCTCCCGGCCAATCGTCATGATGACTCTGCCCAGTCACACAGCCGGAAGGAAGATGGGTCCAGATGGAAGCGGCCTCCAGCAATGACAGAGCATGGCTAGAAGGCTTCGTTTTTCAGGTACGTTTCACATAATGTGCTAGCATGCGATGCATACTAGCACATTATGGCTTTACCTTGCAGGTCAGTAAAAAAAAGTCACCCAGCGGTTTACTACTGCTATAGCCCTAAAAACTAACCCAGCCCAAGTTTTACCATGGGCCAAAGCATTGGCACTCAAAATGAACGGTCCTGTGCCAAAAGGAACATGTGTCCGAAAATCAGTGCTGAGAATTAATGATTGGCTTGAAATAGGAAAATTACATATGTGCAGCAACCAACCATGTTTTGTTTCAAACCTGCAATACAAATATACTATTATCTGATTGGTTTTTATAAACAAACTTAATTCCTTGTGGTTTTTCTTATGGATTAGACCCACTAAGATTTCTTGCCAATGCTACATAGGTTATTATTGATGGTATAAAAGGTTACACTCTAATGCCGCGTACACACGATCATTATTCACGGCGGTTAAAAAACCGCCGTGAATAATGACAGGAAAAACGAGGGAACCGCTTGGTTCCCTACACACGGTCGTTTTTCCCGTCATTTTTTCTCTTGACGAGAAAAACGACCGTCTGTGGGCTCCGCGGCAGTGTTTCCCTATGGGAAAACTGCCGCGGAAAAAAAAAATGCTGGAAAAAATGATGAGAAAATTTAGAACATGTTCTAAATTTTCTCGTCGTTTTTTATGCCGTTTTTCTAGACGAGAAAAACGACATAAAGCCCACAGACGATCGTTTTTCTCGGCGAAAAAAAAAATGCAGTTTTTCTCGTCGAGAAAAGCGGTCGTGTGTACGCGGCATAAGTATCACAGCTAGTGTTTGCATAGCCTGACTATTTTGTCACAGCCTCATATAATCATAGCAAGTGACAAGAGATGTAGCTGCTTTAACACATTTACTAAAGCTGAATGAGATCATACATTTCCATTTCTTTCTCTCCCTTTCTTGCACATTAGGCTGTGTTGGTTAAATCTGTTAATTCATAAGTGATGATTTGGAATGCAATTTTTAAAATGTTATTTTTTGTGTTATGCTAGCGTTAGAGCTCTCTCTGTTTTTTGATATAGAGTTACCAAGATCGACTTTCCTTCAAAATATAGTTCAGCAAGAACTAGCATCAGATATAATTTGTAAATGTCTAAATGTACTTTTATCTCCAAATGAAAGAGTGATTTAAAGATATTGGGGTCTGTCTGTCGAGCCTCAAATCATGCAATGTGCAAATAATGTGTTAGAATCCATTTGGCCCAGGGGAGAAGAGGTGTGGAACTAGAGCGAGCCGGAGGCACCTCATTCGCACACTGACAAAGGGTCTATATGCAGCTAGACCTCTCAAATAATAAGGGTGACCCCTCTACAATGGCAAATCAGATTTTATGACAGGCTTGTTAAAAATTGACCTTTTGGCAAAATCAAAAGAATCATGTAAGTTTTGAAAGTGATTTTCTGTAATATAATAGTGCATTTGTATCAACTAAATCTTCCAGTTTTAGGCAGTCACATGTTTTATAGACAGTTACATTGATATTGTTTCTAAATTAAAATACCTATTGAAATTCAAGTTCATTTAGATGATTCTTGGTTGATTTTGTTGAAAGTATAAATAACAGGGCAACAAAATAAAGTTATGAGAAGGACCAAGTTTACTAATAGACCTCACTGTTTGTCTCCACTATTACTTAGCTGGCTTGATGCAACAAGGGTAAAAAAGGATGAGGCCCCAAAATGGAACTAATGTATGGTTAGTAGAGGCAACCAATAAAGGTGGACCCAATGAATTCTTCAGGACGGTTAGTATTTATTATAAAAACAGATTAAAACACTATCAACAACTGACCACACCTGTCATATTCTACACATGTGCTAAAATAGGTTGCTTGACCCTAGGATGGGTATCTAGGAGCCTTATGAATGCGAGTACCGTATTTATCGGCATATAACACGCGCTGGCGTATAACACGCACCCCAAGTTTAGGAGGGAATTTTAAGGAAAAAAACTTTTAGGAGGGAAATTCAAGGAAAAAAAACTTACATTTAAATGCAGCATGCAGCCTTGCCCAGTGTCCATCTGCAGCCTTGCCCAGTGTCCATCTGTCCATCTGCAGCCTTGCCCAGTGTCCATCTGTCCATCTGCAGCCTTGCCCAGTGTCCATCTGTCCATCTGCAGCCTTGCCCAGTGTCCATCTGTCCATCTGCAGCCTTGCCCAGTGTCCATCTGTCCATCTGCAGCCTTGCCCAGTGCCTTTGCAGCTTGTCAGTCTCTGCGTTTTTTAAATTTGGCGCTGATTTCTGTGGAGAGGAGTGAGCGGGGCCGAGTGTACTTCGGCTAGACTCGGCTCCTCTCCCAGTCCCGCCCATCTCCACTGACTGCGCCGCTGACATAGAGAAAGCCGAGTGTACTTCGGCTAGACTCGGCTCTGCTCACAGTCAGGGGCAGGACTGCGAGAGGAGCCGAGACTAGCCGAAGTACACTCGGCTTTTTCTATGTCAGCGGCGCAGTCAGAGATGGGCGGGACTGCGAGAGGAGCCGAGTAAAGCCGAGTGTACTTCGGCTTCGGCTCTGCTCGCTCCTCTCGCTCGTTTCAGCAGGGGAATTCGACGGAGTATCGGTGTATAACACGCACCCACGATTTTCCCCTGATTTTAAGGGGAAAAAAGTGCATGTTATACGCCGATAAATACGGTATATGCTTACTACTAGTGATGAGCCGAACACCCCTGGGTTCGGTTCGCACCAGAACCTGCGAACGGACCGAAAGTTCGCACGAACTTTAGAACCCTATTAAATACAATGGATGCGAACGTTCGAAATCTAAAGTGCTAATTATAATGACTATTATGCATGTTATTGTCCTAAAAAGGGTTTGGGAACCCGGGTTCTGCACCAGGGGACATGTATCAATCCAAAAAAAAGTTTTAAAAACGGCCGTTTTTCGGGAGCAGTCATTTTAATGATGCATAAAGTGAAAAAAAAGTCAAATATTCCTTTAAATATCGGACCTGGGGGTGTCTAAAGTATGCCTGTGAAGTGCCACGTGTTTCCCGTGTTTAGAACTGTCCCTGCACAAAATTAAATTTCTAAAGGAAAAAAAGCCATTTAAAACTGCTTGTGGCTTTAATGTAATGTCTGGTCCCGGTAATATGGATGAAAATCTTTAAGAAAAATGGCATAGCTACCCCATCACACCCCCCCCCCCCTACCCCAGCCCATTACCAGCCCCTTTGGGTCTTGTATGGATATTAAGGGGAACCCCGCTCACACAAAATAAAAAAGGCCCTATATACTCTGAAAAGCCGTATACAGGGACTGTAGGTTTGTTCTTATGTAGAATCTGTTTGTAATTTTGAACAGGTACATTGTTTAAGTGTAGCTCCAGCCCAAAAATCTATTTTTAAGCTTTTTGGAAAACATAGGGAAGGGTTATCACCCCTGTAACATTTGTTTTGCTGTCTGTGCAGTGTGCACCTGTTCAGAACAGTTCACCTTACTTTCCGTCCTAATGACAAATGTTTTTTGAAAATTTTGGGGTTTTATTGAAACAAGAATTGGTGATAAAGCATCAGTGGAGAGGAGACACTTTTTTTCCCATATTAACTCTTACAGGAGAGAATTTGCCTTCCTAGGGGTAGATTTCCTCTCACTTCCTGTTGTATCCTTCCGTTTGCAAGGAGGAGTCGTTTGTAAGTTGAATGTTTGAAAGTAGGGGCCTACCGTATATACTCAGCTGAAATTTGCCCCTTACATGTTGGTGTTGCCACAACACTGTGAGCCCTCACAGTTACTCTTGGTGGGCGCATGAATGGGCCCTGCTGTGAATTATTAGATCAAGAATTGTAATTGCATGCCCCTGTTGAACAGGGGCTGAAAAATTGGGCCTTTGGTGGTGGTGGTGGTGGTGGTGTTGACACAACACTGTAAGGCCTCACAGTTACTCTTGTTGGGCGCAGGAATGGGCCCTGCTGTGAATTATTAGATCAAGAATTGTAATTACATGCCCCTGTTAAACAGGGGCAGAAAAATTGGGCCTTAGGCACTGGTGCCACAACACTGCAACCCCTCACAGATACTGTACTTGGAGCACAGCAATGAGCCCTGTTGCAAAGTATTGCATCAAAAATTGTAATTACACTCCCCTGTTAAACAGGGGCTGAAAAATTGGGCCTTAGCCACTGGTGCTGGTGCCACGACACTGCAACCTCTCCCAGATACGCTAGTTGGAGTGCAGGAATGAGCCCTGCTGCAAAGCATTGCATAAAAAATTGTAATAACACGCCCCTGTTAAACAGGGGCTGAAAAATTGGGCCTTAGGCACTGGTGCTAGTGCCACGACACTGCAACCTCTCCCAGATACTCTAGTTGGAGTGCAGGAATGAGCCCTGCTGCAAAGCATTGCATAAAAAATTGTAATTACATGCCCCTGTTAAACAGGGGCTGAAAAATTGGGCCTTAGCCACCGGTGGCGGCACCCAGAAACAGAAACAAAAATGTTCTTCCAAGCTATCATCATCAATCGGATCATTGAGGAGGAGGAGGATAGTCAGTCAACATAACAGGACAGTCACTCAGCATCAGCATCAGTCTTGAAGGGATGTGACATTTGAAAATAAATTAGTCTGTTATATCAGCTTCAGGTGTTTGGTAGCTGGTGGTGATCCAAGACTGGTTCATCTTTATGAAGGTCAGTCGATCAACCGAGTCGGTGGACAGGCGCACCTTGTGATCCGTGACAAATCCTCCAGCAGCACTGAATGTGCGTTCTGAAAGAACGCTGGATGCAGGACAGGCCAGTAGCTCAATTGCATACTGTGCAAGCTCTGGCCAGTGATCCATCCTCAAGACCCAGTAAGCCAGCGGATTTTCCGGTGGGGAAGGTGTCCAAGTCTGACCTTGCCCCTAGGTATTCCTGCACCATGTATATCAGACGCTGGCGATGGTTGCTGGAACCGATCATACCTTGGGGCTGCGGACTAAAGAATTGTCTGAATGCATCGGTCAGACGTCCACCTACCCCACCGCTCCTTCTTTGACTGACCGAAGCCTCAGCAACTCGTTGTCCAGGACCAGGAGTTTGTAACCTCCCAGTCTCTGGGAACGCGTTGCACAGACCTTTCTGCAAGGCCTACCAGAGTTGTCTCATCCTCTGCTCCCTCTGCGATGGTAAGATAAGGTCCGCAACCTTACCCTTGTACCGTGGATCAAGGAGAGTTGCCAGCCAGTAATGGTCCCTCTCCTTGATCCGAAGAATACGAGGATCCTTCCGCAGACTTTGCAGGATCAGGGAGGCCATGCAGCGTAGGTTAGCTGAGGCATTCGGTCCGGAGTCCTCTGGGTCACTAAGGACGACATGATCCGCAGCCACCTCCTCCCAGCCACGTACAAGTCCACTGGTTTCTTGGGACTGTAAATCATCCCTAAAAGACTGCTGCTGATGATGCTGAGTGCCAGGCTCCACCTCCATGCTGACACAATCCTCCTCCTCCTCTTCCTGTGCGATGGGTGGGACAGAAGGAACACTGTCTGGGTAAAGGGGGCCTTGAGAGGCAAGGAAGTCCTCCTCTTCCTGCCTCTGTTCTGCCTCAAGTGCCCTGTCCATTATTCCACGCAGCGTATGTTCCAACAGGTGGACAAGAGGTACAGTGTCACTGATGCATGCACTGTCACTGCTCACCATCCTCGTGGCCTCCTCAAATGGTGCCAGGACAGTGCATGCATCCCTGATCATGCCCCACTGGCGTGGTGAAAAAAAAACGAGCTCCCCTGACCCTGTCCTGGTGCCGTAGTCGCACAGGTACTCATTGATGGCCCTCTGCTGCATGTGCAGCCGCTGCAGCATGGCCAACGTTGAGTTCCACCTGGTGGGCATGTCACATATAAGGCGGTTCTTGGGCAGGTTCAACTCCTTTTGCAGCTCAGCCAGGCGAGCACTGGCATTATAAGATCTGCGGAAATGCACACAGACTTTCCTGGCCTGCCTCAGGACATCCTGTAAGCCCGGGTACCTGCCCAAGAACCGCTGCACCACCAGGTTAAGGATGTGAGCCACACAGGGCACATGGGTCAGTTGTCCCTGTCGGAGGGCGGAGAGGAGGTTGGTGCCATTGTCGCAAACCACCATTCCTGGCTTAAGCTGGTGTGGCGTCAACCACCTCTCGGCCTGCCCCTGCAGAGCAGACAGAACCTCTGCCCCAGTGTGGCTCCTGTCCCCCAAACACACCAGCGCAAGCACGGCATGGCATCTTTTTGCCTGCGTACTTACGTAGCCCCTTGAACGCCTACGGAGCACCGCTGGTTCCAAGAACAAAGCACAGTAGGAGGCCATGGAGGAAGAAGAAGAGGAGGGGGTGGAGGAGAGAGGTGTGTCACAACCAGTAGTAGCATTTTGGAGGCGTGGCGGCGGAACAACCTCCAACACTACTGCACCTTGTCCTGCATCCTTCCCAGCTGCCAAAAGAGTGACCCTATGGGCCGTGAAAGAAAGGTAACGTCCCTGTCCATGCCTGCTGGACCATGAGTCAGCGGTAATATGCACCTTACCGCTGACCGCCCTGTCCAGCGAGGCCAAGGCATTGCCTTCCACATGCCGGTAGAGAGCCGGAATCGCCTTCCGTGAGAAAAAGTGGCGTTTGGGAACCTGCCACTGAGGAACCGCACATTGCACAAATTCACGGAAGGGGGCCGAGTCTACCAACTGAAAAGGCAGCAGTTGAAGCGCTAGCAATTTAGCCAAGCTAGCATTCAACCGCTGGGCATGTGGATGGCTGGGAGTGAACTTCTTTAGACGGTCCAGCAGCTGGGGCAGGGAAATTTGCCTGCTAGAATCGGATGTCGGTGTACTGCTAGCAGAGTGCCCGCAAGTACTTGGCTGTGACACACCTAATTCTACACCTCCATTCCTCTCAGTGCAGGTTTCAGAGAGGACTGAAGGTATAGTGGGGTTGGAGATCCCAGCTGATGCGGTGCAAGGAGAGGTCCGCTTTGTTCTTTGGTGTGGGTCTTTAAGGTAGGCTTGCCAACGAGCTGCATGGTAGGTCAACATATGTCTGGTCAAGCATGTGGTGCCCAAGCGGGTGATGTTTTGGCCACGCGATATACGCTTGAGACATATGTTGCAAACAGCAGCTGTGCAATCTGATGCACTCGACTCAAAAAAGGCCCACACCAAAGAACTTTTTAAATAACGGGCAGAGGCAGCGCCCTGCACAGGCGGAGCTCTGCGGTGTGATTCCGTCGGTGTGTTGCCCTTACGCTGGCCCCCCGAGGGCATCCTGCCTCGTTGGAGATGTGCCTCCTCCTCATCCTCCTCCTCCTCCTCCTCTCTCCTATTAGGCACCCACGTGGAGTCAGTGACCTCATCATCCCCTCCCTCCTCATCACTGGAGCCAATCTGGCAGTATGCTGCAGCTGCTGGAACATGACTGCCAGATTGGTGTCCTTCTTGAGCATCCCCTCTCTCTGCTCTCACGCTACTGCCTTCCTCTAGCTGGGTATCATCATCAGACCCTTCGAAACGCTGGGCATCCTCCTGGAGCATGTACCCAACACTGTGCTCAAACAGTTCGGGGGACTCCTCAGGAGGACATGGTTGGTCTAGGGAAGGAGTGACTGATGATGACATTGATACCAGGGAAGAGGACGCTTTGGCAGCTGCTTTGCCAGTACCCTGAGCCTGGGTGAGAGAGGATGAGGAGGATGAGGAGGGCTTGGTCATCCACTCTACCAAGTCTTTGGCATGATGCGGCTCAACACGTCCAGCTGCCGAAAAGAAGGACAAGCGTGTCCCATGGCCACGTGCTGATGGCGATGCACCGCCTCCACGACCAGCACTGTTGTCTCTAGACACAGAGCCTGCTTGCCCTCTTTTATTGGCTCCTGACTGTCTGCCTCTCCTTGTTTGCCTTCCAGACATTCTAATGGCCTGCAGGGACATGGGAAAACCAGCAATAAGGCCTAGCTTCAGGAGTATATTTTGCAGGAATCACACTACGCCTGCTGTAAGTGCTGCAAATGCCTGTTGGTGTAACACACCAGGAAAACACAACAATACAGGCTAACTTCAGGTGTAATATGATCAGGAGGCACACTCCGCCCGCTGTAAGTGCTGCAAATGCCTGTTGGTGTAACACCAGGAAAACACAGCAATACAGGCTAACTTCAGGTGTATAATGTGTAGGAGGCACACTCCGCCCGCTGTAAGTGCTGCAAATGCCTGTTGGTGTAACACACCAGGAAAACACAGCAATACGGGCTAACTTCAGGTGTATAATGTGCAGGAGGCACACTCCACCCGCTGTAAGTGCTGCAAATGCCTGTTGGTGTAACACACCAGGAAAACACAGCAATACGGGCTAACTTCAGGTGTATAATGTGCAGGAGGCACACTCCGCCCGCTGTAAGTGCTGCAAATGTCTGTTGGTGTAACACACCAGGAAAACACAGCAATACGGGCTAACTTCAGGTGTATAATGTGCAGGAGGCACACTCCGCCCGCTTTAAGTGCTGCAAATGCCTGTTGGTGTAACACACCAGGAAAACACAGCAATATGGGCTAACTTCAGGTGTATAATGTGCAGGAGTCTTAGCAACAATGACACTGTCCCCTGCCTATCCTTCTCTCTCCCTGCACGCAAGGTTTATCAAAGAATATGACACTGACACTCTCCCTGCCTATCCTTCTCTCTCCCTGCACACAAGGTTTAGCAAAGAATGTGACACTGACACTTTCCCCTGCCTATCCTTCTCTCTCCCTGCACACAAGGTTTATCAAAGAATATGACACTGACACTCTCCCTGCCTATCCTTCTCTCTCCCTGCACACAAGGTTTAGCAAAGAATGTGACACTGACACTGTCCCCTGTCTATCCTTCTCTCTCCCTGCACACAAGGTTTAGCAAAGAATATGACACTGACACTCTCCCTGCTTATCCTTCTCTCTCCCTACACACAAGTTTGAGGTACAAATAGCACTGACACTGTCCCTGCCTATGTAACTCTTTCCCTGCGCCAGAACACACTACACAAGGCCGCCGCGCTGGCGGCCTTTTATAGTGTGGGGCGTGTGCTAAACCCCCTGAGCTATAATTGGCCACAGGCAACCTGCCTGTGGCCAATTATGGCTCTCCTAGCTGCCGGCGCTGTGATTGGCCAAGCATGCGGGGTCACAGTGCATGCTTGGCCAATCACAGCGCCGGGATTGCACTGCGATGGCGCAGTGTATTGTGGGCCGTTCCCGTCACTCGAATTTTGCGCGAATGGCCCAAATCGTTCGATGTTCGCCGGACGGTCGAACAGCCGATGTTCGAGTCGAACTTATGTTCGACTCGAACACCAAGCTCATCCCTACTTACTACACTTTTTGTCATACTTTTCGTATACAAAAAATGTAATACTAGTCTTAGAAGGATCTCTCTTGTGGTTCTTAATCCCTCTTTTTCTCCTTGTCTGCTCATCTGGAGCACCACTTACTCATCTCGATGACACAATGGTGGTTAATTCTGCAATTTCATACAGAGCAAACAAGACTGTGCAGCTTAGTGTCAGGGGTTTTGTACAGCAGCAAACTTCAAACACCGAAAAGATAAAGGGGGCGTCCCATTCTCACTTAACAGAATCAGTGTCGGGACAAGGTCATCTAGAGCCCAGGGCGAACATGCCAAACTGCACCCTCCAAGACATATGAGCATTATGTGTCAGCAAAAATCCCTCCAAAAAAACACTTTGAACTAATCTGCATGTTTATTCCCCTTCCTCCAAGTACAAATCCACCCCCCTGCTGAAATCACCCCTCCTAGCACAAATTCTCTACCCCTAAAATTTCCCCTCCTTGTACACATCATCTTTCCCCCACTTCAAATATCCCCCTCCCAGCACAAATTACCCCTAAATCCTCTCTCCTAGCACAAATCTTATTCCCCCCATCCCCCCTCCCAATGCAAATACCCCCCCAAATCACCACTCTTAGCACCCCCCCCCCAAATTTCCCCTCCTAGAAGAACACTTACCCCCTGATGCTGCCCAAATTCCCCCTTCCAACACAAATCTCCCTCCCCAATCTCCTTGTGGTGCCCCAAACCTCACATGATACCACATTGCCTAAGGCAGCCACCCCTCCTGCCCACCACTTGTCCCGGGGCCTGGACAGGATGGTACCCAGTTTCATAGTCAAGAAAACAAGACATACTCATTAGGAACGTTCTTCACATTATTGTCAATTAATATATATTTTTCCCTTCCTCTAAAGAACCGAGCTTTGCAAAATCACTGGAGAACTAAGATTCTTGCCAACCAAAGTAAATACATACCTTAAACTAGAAACCATTTAAAGGGGAGAGGGGTGGTTCAGAAAAGAATGTAATCACCTTCTTTTATAAGGGTAGATATTGTTAGAATTAAAGCCCAACTCCAATTTGGGCAAAAAAAAAACCCTACATTATCAGTTTACAGCAAAAATAAACTGCTCTGTGTGCTATTTTCACTTAATTTCCTGTAATGTGCCTGTAGATTCACAAATCCAGCAATGTGGTGATGCTCCTCTTCCATTGCTGTTTTTCTTTAAATTGGTTCCGACCCACCCTGGAAACCTTCAGCTGTCCTGCAAAGATGATGCCTGGGATTCTGGTGCTTTGCGCCTACCTCCTTAAAGGTACAGCAATCTTCAGGTGAGCCTTTCAGTTTGTGCATTCCTCTATTTGTCCCATAGTTAAAGTTTCATGGGGAAACAAAATAGCAAATAAAGAAAAAATAATATAACGTATACAATTGCAACACAAGTCATATTATGATTGAACAGAGGTGGTGCGTCCATAAGTGCGCACGGGCGCCGCCCCCTCTCTTCAGCCACCCCCTCTATGACCAATGGATAGATTCATGCATTGCATGAATCTATCCATGGCCGCCGCTGCCACCCCCTATTCAGGCGCCCGGTCCCTTTTCGGGCACCGGGCGCCTGAATTACAGTGGCGGGGGGTGTTTTTGAAGCACCTGATTAGAGCCATATGTTCTAATAGGCGTCAAAAAAGGTGACCTGTGAGCACCATGCTTGGCGCTCGCAGTTCACCCAGGTGTGTTAGAACAGCGAAAGAATATTCACTTTCCCAACACTGAAAGGACTCTCTGCCAATCATGTGCTTGGGTCTGCTACCCGTCACCTGATTGGCTGAAACATGGAGGAGCATGGAGGAGCATGGAGGACACCGCTCGCCGCTAGGGATGAGCTCGGTGTTCGAGTCGAACATACGTTCGGCGAACATCGAACGATTTGGTCCGTTCGCGCCAAATTCGAGTGACGCGAACGGCCCACAATACACTGCGCCATCGCAGTGCAATCCCGGCGCTGTGATTGGCCAAGCATGCACTGTGACCCCGCATGCTTGGCCAATCACAGCGCCGGCAGCTAGGAGAGCCATAATTGGCCACAGGCAGGTTGCCTGTGGCCAATTATAGCTCAGGGGGTTTAGCACACGCCCCACACTATAAAAGGCCGCCAGCGCGGCGGCCTTGTGTAGTGTGTTCCGGCGCAGGGAAAGAGAAGGATAGGCAGGGACAGTGTTGATATTCTTTGTGCTATTCTTGTGTGCAGGGAGAGAGAAGGATAGGCAGGGAGAGTGTCAATGTCATATTCTTTGCTAAACCTTGTGTGCAGGGAGAGAGAAGGATAGGCAGGGGACAGTGTCAGTGTCATATTCTTTGCTAAACCTTGTGTGCAGGGAGAGAGAAGGATAGGCAGGGAGAGTGTCAAGCCTCGTACACACGGCCGAGAATCTCGTCGTAAAAAACACGTCGTTTTTTTCGACAAGATCCTTGTCCCGACCGAGTGTACACACGCTCATTTCAAAGAACCCGCGGTTCTTTGAATGGAGCGAACGCGGTGATGTAATTGAATAGGACGAGCGTGCGCTCGTCACATTCGATACCGTCGCCTCCATCTTTGTACACCCTATCCTATGCCTAGGAAGCTACCGCGCATGCGTCGAAGTCATTTCGAGCATGCGCGGGCTTCCCGGAGGACAGGTAAGTGTACACACACACAATTTTCTCGTCGAGAAACAGGCTGACGAGAATCTTGACGAGAAAATAGAGAGCAGGTTCTCTATTTTCTCGTAGAGAATCTAGTCGGTTTTCTTGACGAGAAACCATACACACGAACAAATTTCTCGGCAAGAAATCTCTGCCAGCAAGTTTCTTGCTGGTTCTTGCCGAGAAACTCGGTCGTGTGTACGAGGCTTCAGTGTCATATTCTTTGATAAACCTTGTGTGCAGGGAGAGAGAAGGATAGGCAGGGGACAGTGTCAGTGTCATATTCTTTACTAAACCTTGTGTGCAGAGAGAGAGAAGGATAGGCAGGGAGAGTGTCAGTGTCATATTCTTTGATAATGTGAAACAAAATTGACGTGCACACCGTGCATGTACAGCGGGGGCGCTGCCACAGTGGTAATAAATAAAACACCTGTGGGAAAAAAAATGTTTGCGTCTGTAGACTACAATAAAATACAACATTAATACATATTAGCACCAGCCCAAATAATATGCAGTCTACCTTGGACTGCTATAGCTCCTAACCCAGAGCTTATATGTGATTACAATGTGCTCAATTGAAAAAAGTGCACCTGCAATTGAAATCAAAGGCAAAAATGTTTGTTCTTTAAACCATACACATATATTCCTTATTAAGTGTCCATATAACTAATGTTCAGTGAAAATCCAGACATAATCCAAAAAACAAAGTTCATAGACGTATGCTGAAATCTTGTGATCCAAACACAGATAGGTTGTAGTGACAGCCTTCACCAACTTAACTTGACACCCAAAAGTGCTGATAGGAAGATTGACCGCTTACCAGACAGAGTTGACTCATTTAGTTAAAAAGGAGTCAAAAATCGCTTGTTGCAAGTACCACTTGCCAATATGGATAGAGATGTCACAACTTGTAGATAGATTCCCCACCTCCTAAAGGCTCGATTATAAGATATGCGTAGTACAAAAGGAGAGAAAAACGGCAATAGTGTAATCCCGTTTTTATTTAAAATATATAAAAGAAAAGACATACAAATGCCCCCTTACTTGAATGGTGCCACAGACCCGACACTGAGGCTGGACAGCTTAGACAAGCGGGGTACGGTGGATCCAAATGGTGGAGTAGTCCGGCGTGCGTTCCACCTACTGCAGGAAGAGAACCAGCGGGACCGGAAGTTATGTCAGAGCGCTAGAATGTAACTAACGTCGCCTCGACAGCTGTTTCGTTATGCACGTCATCAGGAAGCGCGCGGAGCTACGTCACCCTGACTATTTATGTGATGATCAGTCAAAACAAGGGGAGGGGAAATAGCCGCAATTAAGCCAATCACAGCCTCAATTCTGGTTCTTTTGTGGCAAAGGGAGTACAACAAATCATTTTAAAATACAATCGTATATAATTTTAAAATAACCATTAGGGACAATACAGGGTTGGGACTGGTCCATCACCATATAGCCGAGATGCAATTTAATATTATTTGATACAATTTCAATGATCTAAAGACCCTTATTTATATGAAGAAACCGTGCATCTATATATTATAACAACTATACACCTCCTGTACCTCAAGTAATGAGATGCATAGCATTACCAGTAATAATAAAACTTATATATAAAAATATAGTTTAAATTAGATTTAACTATTATAAGTACTGTAAATTGTTCATTCATTGGTTAAAAAGCAATTTAAGTCCAAATCGATGTTGAGTCCCTGTGGCTGCATCGTAGACAAACGGTACAACCAATGAGTCTCATTCTGAGAAATGGACTTTTTGAGGTCCGTTCCTCTCCAATTTTGTATTACTCTGTCGATCCCATAAAATACCAATAATCTAGGGTCTCTGTCATGATGTTGTAAAAAATGACGCGACACGCTGTGCTTAGGGAACCCCTTTGCTATGTTTGCCACGTGTTCATTTATTCTGACCCTGAGCTCCCTGGTGGTGCGCCCCACATACTGGAGAGAGCAGGGACATTCCAGAACATATGTCACGTGCTTTGAATAGCAAGTGATCAGGGGTTTAATTTTAAATTCTTCTGAGGTAACAAAAGATTTGAATCTAGTAATTTTTTTGCTGCAGCGGATGGTAGTGCGACAGGCCTTACATCTTGTGCAATAATGAAAACCAGACCCGTCCAGAAACGTGGGGGGTTTCTCTGGGGGGTCCGGTACATTGGGTGCAATCATGTTCCTCAGCCCTGGAGCTTTTCTATATATGAATTTAGGCTTAGAAGGTAACAATGATGTAAGGTCCCTGTCTTTTAACAGAATGGGCCAGTGTTTTTTGAACACCTTTTCTATGCTTTTATATTGCCTATGAAAACCCGAGATAAAAGGCAATTCCCCTACATATGTTTTTTTTTCTTAGATTCTAAAAGGGAGTGCCTAGCAGTGGCCATCACTTGATTTTGGGCTCTGTCCAAATCATTCTGGCTATATCCTTTTTCTCGGAATCTCTCACTGAGAATTGCAGCCTGGTTGCTAAAGTCTGTGTCAGTGGCACAATTGCGACGAATTCGCATAAACTGTCCCTTGGGGATTGCTCCCAACCATTGGGGATGATGGCAACTAGTGGTTGGCACAAAACCATTTCTATCCGTGGCTTTGAAGAAAGTCCTTGTGCCAATCCTTCCATCTTTTTTGATTAGGGTGAGATCCAAATAATTGATGTATTCCAAACTGAACTCTGCTGTGAACCTGAGTCCATATTGGTTCGAATTCAGTCCCTTTAAGAACACTTGCAAGGTAGTTTGAGATCCCTCCCATAGCAATATTACATCGTCAATTTACCTTCTATAGAAAAGAAGGGATTGTTGCTTGTCCTTATAGATGGTTTCACCCTCCCATTTGTTTAGGACCAGGTTCGCCACACTGGGGGCATAACGAGCCCCCATTGCAACCCCCTTTACTTGATTGTAATAATTGCCCTGGGACCAAAAATAATTGTTGCCCATTGCCATCTTCAATCCCTCAACCAAAAATTGGATCGAAGCTTTCTTAAGCTGTGCGTCTATAGTCAAAGCTGAATGAACAGCTACTAAAGCATACTCCTGCTTGATACTAGTATATAGTGACTACCGTGACCAAAATGGTAGCATCTGTCACTGCTAAACCAGAAATAGATCTTATAAGATCCCGACTATCTTTGAGGTACGATCTTCCTCGTGTGACCAATGGTTGAAGAAATATATCCAGATACTCTCCCACTCTAGAATAGAGTGAGCCTATCCCGCTAATGATCGGGCGGCCTGGTGGTTTATCCTTGTTTTTATGAATCTTAGGTACTATATATAACACCGGGGTCCTTGGTACCCGCGGTGCCAAATATAGTGCTTCTTTGGTATCCAGGATATTTTGGTTGACCCCTCTGTCAACCCAATTGGTGAGCTCAGATCTCAATTTACCCAGAGGATTAGATGACAGTGGTTTGTAGGTGCTCGTATCTTTCAATAATCTTTGAATCTCCCCATAGTAATCCTCCTTGGTAAGTACGACTACCCCCCGCCTTTATCCGCTGGACGGATCACTATATTTTTATTGTTTTCCAGTTTTTGAATCCCCTCCATTATTGAATGGTTGGTTCTGACCTTCTTGTATTCCAATGACTTTATTTCATCCTGCACCATCCGTTTAAACACTTCTATGTGATGATGTGTACCCTTTTGGGGATTGAATGTGGAATTATTCCTAAGACCACTGTGTTTATATTTTTCTGGTTGTGATACTATAGTGGTACCAGAGTTTTGGGACGCAAAGTGTTTTTTTATGTTTAATTTTCTTACATATTTTTCAACATCTATGAACAATTCGAACTTATTAAGATTTTTATCTGGTGCAAATTTGAGACCTTGTGTTAAAACTTGCAGTTCATCTTCTGAGAATGATGTACCTGCAAGATTAAAAATGCCTCCATTTAGCTGTCCCTTGGTCTTTTTCTTTCGGGCTCCCCCTCTTCTGCCTCTTTTTCTAAATGTTCTTTGGGGTATTGGGATGTGTTGGATGGAATTTTGTACGGCTCTTTCCATCCCCTCCATTCCCCCCCCTGTTGGTAATTATTTTGGTATGGTGACGGTCTCCCTCTATGGTTACCTCTATAGTTACCTCTAGGGGGTCTGGGTTGGTAATAGTTATTGCCCTGCTGGTACTGGGGATACCCATACTCATTAGGCCTATTATCCAGGGGTCCATACCTATTGTAGGTGGGGACTGGATAGGGGTTATGATAATAATCATTAGATGGAGGGTAGTTACCCCCATTAGGAGGTAAAGGGTGATATCCCATGTTCCCGTGTGCATTATGCCCTTTGCTAGGTGCTGGTTTGATTTTTTTAGGAGTATGCGTTTTATTTTTAAAATTGTTTTTTGACTGAGTGACTACATTGTGTACTTCCATGTCCCTCTCCATGGAAGATTCCGTGGAGTTATACAGTTCTACATCATCCTGCCATTTATACACTTTATTTTCTTGGTAATCTTTTATGTCTCTCTGATATTTTTTTTTTGTTTTTTTGTTTAATCTCTCCATCATATTTGGACAGGTGAGTTTGGAGACTCTGTGCCCTGTCCAAATATTCTTTAGTATCCATGAATGGTTCCATTTTACTTTTAAGATCAGTGATGTTAGCTTCTACCAAAGCATTTTTGGCTTTCCGCCTCCTAATCATCAACTGCATCAGTTTTTGTTCACAACCATTAAAGAACTGGAACCATTCATCCAATAGTGTCAGATTTTCCGCATTATCATTAGGGTTAATATCCCATCTTAACCTACGGGGTGTGAGATGCTTCCCAATGTACATCTCAAATGAGGCTATATCCCACCAAAGCCTGATTTGTTTCTCCATATCGTATTGGAGTTGTTTGAACCCCTTATCCATATCCAAGTTGGGACTTGGTGCTTGTTGGAATAATTCCTCTATGTTGGTCTGCCGACCCTTCATAAAATTAAATACATCCATAGCTGCGTAGATTACAAAAGTTAATTAACTGTGTAAAACAACTTTAAAATGTGAGAGTAAATAGGTATTCTCACGCTGAAATTACTTTGTTCAATATACATAAGCTGCTAACCCCGTATTCCAAAATAATAATTTGAAACAAAAAAATGTGAAACAAAATTGACGTGCACACCGTGCATGTGCAGCGGGGGCGCTGCCACAGTGGTAATAAATAAAACACCTGTGGGAAAATTTTTATTTATTTTTTTGCGTCTGTAGACTACAATAAAATACAACATTAATACATATTAGCACCAGCCCAAATAATATGCAGTCTACCTTGGACTGCTATAGCTCCTAACCCAGAGCTTATATGTGATTACAATGTGCTCAATTGAAAAAAGTGCACCTGCAATTGAAATCAAAGGCAAAAATGTTTGTTCTTTAAACCATACACATATATTCCTTATTAAGTGTCCAAATAACTAATGTTCAGTGAAAATCCAGACATAATCCAAAAAATAAAGTTCATAGACGTATGCTGAAATCTTGTGATCCAAACACAGATAGGTTGTAGTGACAGCCTTCACCAACTTAACTTGACACCCAAAAGTGCTGATAGGAAGATTGGCCGCTTACCAGACAGAGTTGACTCATTTAGTTAAAAAGGAGTCAAAAATCGCTTGTTGCAAGTACCACTTGCCAATATGGATAGAGATGTCACAACTTGTAGATAGATTCCCCACCTCCTAAAGGCTCGATTATAAGATATGCGTAGTACAAAAGGAGAGAAAAACGGCAATAGTGTAATCCCGTTTTTATTTAAAATATATAAAAGAAAAGACATACAAATGCCCCCTTACTTGAATGGTGCCACAGACCCGACACTGAGGCTGGACAGCTTAGACAAGCGGGGTACGGTGGATCCAAATGGTGGAGTAGTCCGGCGTGCGTTCCACCTACTGCAGGAAGAGAACCAGCGGGACCGGAAGTTACGTCAGAGCGCTAGAACGTAACTAACGTCGCCTCGACAGCTGTTTCGTTATGCACGTCATCAGGAAGCGTGCGGAGCTACGTCACCCTAACTATTTATGTGATGATCAGTCAAAACAAGGGGAGGGGAAATAGCCGCAATTAAGCCAATCACAGCCTCAATTCCGGTTCTTTTGTGGCAAAGGGAGTACAACAAATCATTTTAAAATACAATCGTATATATCAACAACATTATAAAAACAAATAGCGTCACTTCTATTCATGCTAGGCACTATATATTGAGGCGCCCATACGTCGGACTAGATAGTACATAGCCGACAGTGATCTTAAACCAAATAAAATACACTAGCCACTACCCCAAGTAAACAACATATTTTAATACATCCTAAATAAGGCATAATAAGTTAATGCCACCTCATCCCAGACTAAGAGGTAGCATATAATGCCTATCATATTGAGGTATTGGCACCAATATGACTATTAGTATGCAATTTTAAAATAACCATTAGGGACAATACAGGGGTGGGACTGGTCCATCACCATATAGCCGAGATGCAATTTAATATTATTTGATACAATTTCAATGATCTAAAGACCCTTATTTATATGAAGAAACCGTGCATCTATATATTATAACAACTATACACCTCCTGTACCTCAAGTAATGAGATGCATAGCATTACCAGTAATAATAAAAATTATATATAAAAATATATTTTAAATTAGATTTAACTATTATAAGTACTGTAAATTGTTCATTCATTGGTTAAAAAGCAATTTAAGTCCAAATCGATGTTGAGTCCCTGTGGCTGCATCGTAGACAAACGGTACAACCAATGAGTCTCATTCTGAGAAATGGACTTTTTGAGGTCCGTTCCTCTCCAATTTTGGATTACTCTGTCGATCCCATAAAATACCAATAATCTAGGGTCTCTGTCATGATGTTGTAAAAAATGACGCAACAAGCTGTGGTTAGGGAACCCCTTTGCTATATTTGCCACGTGTTCATTTTTTCTGACCCTGAGCTCCCTGGTGGTGCGCCCCACATACTGGAGAGAGCAGGGACATTCCAGAACATATGTCACGTGCTTTGAATAGCAAGTGATCAGGGGTTTAATTTTAAATTCTTCTAAAGTAACAAAAGATTTGAATCTAGTAATTTTTTTGCTGCAGCGGGTGGTAGTGCGACAGGCCTTACATCTTGTGCAATAATGAAAACCAGACCCGTCCAGAAACGTGGGGGGTTTCTCTGGGGGGTCCGGTACATTGGGCGCAATGATGTTCCTCAGCCCTGGAGCTTTTCTATATATGAATTTAGGCTTAGAAGGTAACAATGATGTAAGGTCCCTGTCTTTTAACAGAATGGGCCAGTGTTTTTTGAACACCTTTTCTATGCTTTTATATTGCCTATGAAAACCCGAGATAAAAGGCAATTCCCCTACATATGGTTTTTTTTTTCTTAGATTCTAAAAGGGAGTGCCTAGCAGTGGCCATCACTTGATTTTGGGCTCTGTCCAAATCATTCTGGCTATATCCTTTTTCTCGGAATCTCTCACTGAGAATTGCAGCCTGGTTGCTAAAGTCTGCGTCAGTGGCACAATTGCGACGAATTCGCATAAACTGTCCCTTGGGGATTGCTCCCAACCATTGGGGATGATGGCAACTAGTGGTTGGCACAAAACCATTTCTATCCGTGGCTTTGAAGAAAGTCCTTGTGCCAATCCTTCCATCTTTTTTGATTAGGGTGAGATCCAAATAATTGATCTATTCCAAACTGAACTCTGCTGTGAACCTGAGTCCATATTGAAATAGGAAACTACATTTTGGGACTTTTAGTTGAAACACACTGCTAACTTATGAACCAACTATGATAAATATTGTTTATTAATAGCAAATAAGGCATGACATACACATAATAAACAAGGATAAAACATGGTATTAATAGATTACAAAAAATATATAGTCTAGACAATGCAAGATGGTACCTAATTGTCTCAGCATAACATACATGGTAATGTATGGTAATCATAGGTCTCGCTAAATAAAATCTAGACAATACATGGTTGTAACATGTTGGCTCTAGAATAACATACATGATATTGGGCCTTGGGCATGGAAGCCAAATTTGCAATGGTAACATATAGAAAAGGTAACAATAGTGGTTGGTCCATAAAAAATGTTATATATCAGATAGTAGGACATGTACTGTGCCATATCATCATAAAGAGAGCTCTACGCGTTTCGTGGTATACATAACCACTCGTCAGGAGCAGATACACAGTGCAAGGGTATCTATAATGGAATGAAAAAATGCCAAGGTAAGATAATAATGGTAGAAAACATAATGCATAGAAAAAAGAGGGGGAGCAAAAAGGTCCCAAACACTCTCACCTATTGGTAGCATATTGGTGAAGCTATAAGCTGGTAGCAATGGTAGAACATGGGCTATCTGAAACATCTCTCTTTATGATGATATGGCACATACATGTCCTACTATCTGATATATAAAAAATTTTATGGACCAACCACTATTGTTACCTTTTCTATATGTTACCATTGCAAATTTGGCTTCCATGCCCAAGGCCCAATATCATGTATGTTATTCTAGAGCCAACATGTTACAACCATGTATTGTCTAGATTTTATTTAGCGAGACCTATGATTACCATACATTACCATGTATGTTATGCTGAGACAATTAGGTACCATCTTGCATTGTCTAGACTATATATTTTTTGTAATCTATTAATACCATGTTTTATCCTTGTTTATTATGTGTATGTCATGCCTTATTTGCTATTAATAAACAATATTTATCATAGTTGGTTCATAAGTTAGCAGTGTGTTTCAACTAAAAGTCCCAAAATGTAGTTTCCTATTTCAACATACTCAGGGATGGAGGTATATAGTAGATATTGCCTCATTTAAAGTCCCAACCCTAGCTGTAGTTTAGTCAATTTTTCTCACACTATCGGGGATGGAAACACACTAGCCTAATTAATACTTGTACCATTTATACCACTGTGACCTATCTATTGCCAATGTGTTCTTTCCCAATAACCATGGGGACCAGCTCTGCTGGCTGGAGTCAGGTTTGGTGTCATCTTCCCCGGTAGCTGCGACTCGCACCGTGGCCTCCCCCTCCCCTCCTACTGTGAGGGGCGGGGCGGGTGTTCGCTGCGGGTCGACGCCACGCTTCCACGTTCAGCGGGTGACGTCATTAGTGACGCCATGCCGCCGACGTGGCTATCCATCTACGTTCACCATGAGGGAGGCTTTGGCGCCAACACCGAGCGTGCGATGCGACTCGGGCGGTGGCCCCGCCCCCCCTCTGTGACGCTGCGTGGCGTTTACGGTTGCCATTGGTCCACGGCCATTACATATACACCCTCTTTCCACTGCATTTTTTCACTTTTTGTTCCACCTCCGTGATATGAGTGCACTTGGACAATCCCCCCATACCACTTGACAGGTATCTAGAATTCAACTGTGCTTTCACCTTTCTTACACTCTTTAATGATATTTATTTTTTATTTTTTATACTCTGGCTTATAATTAGGCCTCCTCTGTTATGGCACTTACCCTTGTACCTATAACTACTTTATTTTTCACCCATACACACTCGGGTTTTGTTCCCCAATTTATCAGTTGTTAATTGGCTGTCAACCCATTCATTTGTACAGATACCTCTGGGATTTGAACTATACAACGAAATGTATCTACAATTCAACTATACATATCTCAGCTGATGATCGCTCACTCCACTTTGCACCCTTACCACTTCCATTGCCGTGTCTCTGGTTTTACCGTTTCAGCTCCCGGGGGAGATGTTTCAGATAGCCCATGTTCTACCATTGCTACCAGCTTATAGCTTCACCAATATGCTACCAATAGGTGAGAGTGTTTGGGACCTTTTTGCTCCCCCTCTTTTTTCTATGCATTATGTTTTCTACCATTATTATCTTACCTTGGCATTTTTTCATTCCATTATAGATACCCTTGCACTGTGTATCTGCTCCTGACGAGTGGTTATGTATACCACGAAACGCGTACAGCTCTCTTTATGATGATATGGCACAGTACATGTCCTACTATCTGATATATAACATTTTTTATGGACCAACCACTATTGTTACCTTTTCTATATGTTACCATTGCAAATTTGGCTTCCATGCCTAAGGCCCAATATCATGTATGTTATTCTAGAGCCAACATGTTACAACCATGTATTGTCTAGATTTTATTTAGCGAGACCTATGATTACCATACAATACCATGTATGTTATGCTGAGACAATTAGGTACCATCTTGCATTGTCTAGACTATATATTTTTTGTAATCTATTAATACCATGTTTTATCCTTGTTTATTATGTGTATGTCATGCCTTATTTGCTATTAATAAACAATATTTATCATAGTTGGTTCATAAGTTAGCAGTGTGTTTCAACTAAAAGTCCCAAAATGTAGTTTCCTATTTCAACATACTCAGGGATGGAGGTATATAATAGATATTGCCTCATTTAAAGTCCCAACCCTAGCTGTAGTTTAGTCAATTTTTCTCACACTATCGGGGATGGAAACACACTAGCCTAATTAATACTTGTACCATTTATACCACTGTGACCTATCTATTGCCAATGTGTTCTTTCCCAATAACCATGGGGACCAGCTCTGCTGGCTGGAGTCAGGTTTGGTGTCATCTTCCCCGGGAGCTGCGACTCGCACCGTGGCCTCCCCCTCCCCTCCTACTGTGAGGGGCGGGGCGGGTGTTCGCTGCGGGTCGACGCCACGCTTCCACGTTCAGCGGGTGACGTCATTAGTGACGCCATGCCGCCGACGTGGCTATCCATCTACGTTCACCATGAGGGAGGCTTTGGCGCCAACGCCGAGCGTGCGATGCGACTCGGGCGGTGGCCCCGCCCCCCCTCTGTGACGCTGCGTGGCGTTTACGGTTGCCATTGGTCCACGGCCATTACATATACACCCTCTTTCCACTGCATTTTTTCACTTTTTGTTCCACCTCCGTGATATGAGTGCACTTGGACAATCCCCCCATACCACTTGACAGGTATCTAGAATTCAACCGGGCTTTCACCTTTCTTACACTCTTTAATGATATTTATTTTTTATACTCTGGCTTATAATTAGGCCTCCTCTGTTATGGCACTTACCCTTGTACCTATAACTACTTTATTTTTCACCCATACACACTCAGGTTTTGTTCCCCAATTTATCAGTTGTTAATTGACTGTCAACCCATTAATTTGTACAGATACCTCTGGGATTTGAACTATACAACGAAATTTATCTACAATTCAACTATACATATCTCAGCTGATGATCGCTCACTCCACTTTGCACCCTTACCACTTCCATTGCCGTGTCTCTGGTTTTACCGTTTCAGCTCCCGGGGGAGATGTTTCAGATAGCCCATGTTCTACCATTGCTACCAGCTTATAGCTTCACCAATATGCTACCAATAGGTGAGAGTGTTTGGGACCTTTTTGCTCCCCCTCTTTTTTCTATGCATTATGTTTTCTACCATTATTATCTTACCTTGGCATTTTTTCATTCCATTATAGATACCCTTGCACTGTGTATCTGCTCCTGACGAGTGGTTATGTATACCACGAAACGCGTAGAGCTCTCTTTATGATGATATGGCACAGTACATGTCCTACTATCTGATATATAACATTTTTTTATGGACCAACCACTATTGTTACCTTTTCTATATGTTACCATTGCAAATTTGGCTTCCATGCCCAAGGCCCAATATCATGTATGTTATTCTAGAGCCAACATGTTACAACCATGTATTGTCTAGATTTTATTTAGCGAGACCTATGATTACCATACATTACCATGTATGTTATGCTGAGACAATTAGGTACCATCTTGCATTGTCTAGACTATATATTTTTTGTAATCTATTAATACCATGTTTTATCCTTGTTTATTATGTGTATGTCATGCCTTATTTGCTATTAATAAACAATATTTATCATAGTTGGTTCATAAGTTAGCAGTGTGTTTCAACTAAAAGTCCCAAAATGTAGTTTCCTATTTCAACATACTCAGGGATGGAGGTATATAGTAGATATTGCCTCATTTAAAGTCCCAACCCTAGCTGTAGTTTAGTCAATTTTTCTCACACTATCGGGGATGGAAACACACTAGCCTAATTAATACTTGTACCCTTTATACCACTGTGACCTATCTATTGCCAATGTGTTCTTTCCCAATAACCATGGGGACCAGCTCTGCTGGCTGGAGTCAGGTTTGATGTCATCTTCCCCGGGAGCTGCGACTCGCACCGTGGCCTCCCCCTCCCCTCCTACTGTGAGGGGCGGGGCGGGTGTTCGCTGCGGGTCGACGCCACGCTTCCACGTTCAGCGGGTGACGTCATTAGTGACGCCATGCCGCCGACGTGGCTATCCATCTACGTTCACCATGAGGGAGGCTTTGGCACCAACGCCGAGCGTGCGATGCGACTCGGGCGGTGGCCCCGCCCCCCCGATGTGACGCTGCGTGGCGTTTACGGTTGCCATTGGTCCACGGCCATTACATATACACCCTCTTTCCACTGCATTTTTTCACTTTTTGTTCCACCTCCGTGATATGAGTGCACTTGGACAATCCCCCCATACCACTTGACAGGTATCTAGAATTCAACTGTGCTTTCACCTTTCTTACACTCTTTAATGATATTTATTTTTTATTTTTTATACTCTGGCTTATAATTAGGCCTCCTCTGTTATGGCACTTACCCTTGTACCTATAACTACTTTATTTTTCACCCATACACACTCGGGTTTTGTTCCCCAATTTATCAGTTGTTAATTGACTGTCAACCCATTAATTTGTACAGATACCTCTGGGATTTGAACTATACAACGAAATTTATCTACAATTCAACTATACATATCTCAGCTGATGATCGCTCACTCCACTTTGCACCCTTACCACTTCCATTGCCGTGTCTCTGGTTTTACCGTTTCAGCTCCCGGGGGAGATGTTTCAGATAGCCCATGTTCTACCATTGCTACCAGCTTATAGCTTCACCAATATGCTACCAATAGGTGAGAGTGTTTGGGACCTTTTTGCTCCCCCTCTTTTTTCTATGCATTATGTTTTCTACCATTATTATCTTACCTTGGCATTTTTTAATTCCATTATAGATACCCTTGCACTGTGTATCTGCTCCTGACGAGTGGTTATGTATACCACGAAACGCGTACAGCTCTCTTTATGATGATATGGCACAGTACATGTCCTACTATCTGATACATAACATTTTTTATGGACCAACCACTATTGTTACCTTTTCTATATGTTACCATTGCAAATTTGGCTTCCATGCCCAAGGCCCAATATCATGTATGTTATTCTAGAGCCAACATGTTACAACCATGTATTGTCTAGATTTTATTTAGCGAGACCTATGATTACCATACATTACCATGTATGTTATGCTGAGACAATTAGGTACCATCTTGCATTGTCTAGACTATATATTTTTTGTAATCTATTAATACCATGTTTTATCCTTGTTTATTATGTGTATGTCATGCCTTATTTGCTATTAATAAACAATATTTATCATAGTTGGTTCATAAGTTAGCAGTGTGTTTCAACTAAAAGTCCCAAAATGTAGTTTCCTATTTCAACATACTCAGGGATGGAGGTATATAGTAGATATTGCCTCATTTAAAGTCCCAACCCTAGCTGTATTTTAGTAAATTTTTCTCACACTATCGGGGATGGAAACACACTAGCCTAATTAATACTTGTACCATTTATACCACTGTGACCTATCTATTGCCAATGTGTTCTTTCCCAATAACCATGGGGACCAGCTCTGCTGGCTGGAGTCAGGTTTGGTGTCATCTTCCCCGGGAGCTGCGACTCGCACCGTGGCCTCCCCCTCCCCTCCTACTGTGAGAGGCGGGGCGGGTGTTCGCTGCGGGTCGACGCCACGCTTCCACGTTCAGCGGGTGACGTCATTAGTGACGCCATGCCGCCGACGTGGCTATCCATCTACGTTCACCATGAGGGAGGCTTTGGCGCCAACGCCGAGCGTGCGATGCGACTCGGGCGGTGGCCCTGCCCCCCCTCTGTGACGCTGCGTGGCGTTTACGGTTGCCATTGGTCCACGGCCATTACATATACACCCTCTTTCCACTACATTTTTTCACTTTTTGTTCCACCTCCGTGATATGAGTGCACTTGGACAATCCCCCCATACCACTTGACAGGTATCTAGAATTCAACTGTGCTTTCACCTTTCTTACACTCTTTAATGATATTTATTTTTTATTTTTTATACTCTGGCTTATAATTAGGCCTCCTCTGTTATGGCACTTACCCTTGTACCTATAACTACTTTATTTTTCACCCATACACACTCGGGTTTTGTTCCCCAATTTATCAGTTGTTAATTGACTGTCAACCCATTAATTTGTACAGATACCTCTGGGATTTGAACTATACAACGAAATTTATCTACAATTCAACTATACATATCTCAGCTGATGATCGCTCACTCCACTTTGCACCCTTACCACTTCCATTGCCGTGTCTCTGGTTTTACCGTTTCAGCTCCCGGGGGAGATGTTTCAGATAGCCCATGTTCTACCATTGCTACCAGCTTATAGCTTCACCAATATGCTACCAATAGGTGAGAGTGTTTGGGGCCTTTTTGCTCCCCCTCTTTTTTCTATGCATTATGTTTTCTACCATTATTATCTTACCTTGGCATTTTTTCATTCCATTATAGATACCCTTGCACTGTGTATCTGCTCCTGACGAGTGGTTATGTATACCACGAAACGCGTAGAGCTCTCTTTATGATGATATGGCACAGTACATGTCCTACTATCTGATATATAACATTTTTTATGGACCAACCACTATTGTTACCTTTTCTATATGTTACCATTGCAAATTTGGCTTCCATGCCCAAGGCCCAATATCATGTATGTTATTCTAGAGCCAACATGTTACAACCATGTATTGTCTAGATTTTATTTAGCGAGACCTATGATTACCATACATTACCATGTATGTTATGCTGAGACAATTAGGTACCATCTTGCATTGTCTAGACTATATATTTTTTGTAATCTTTTAATACCATGTTTTATCCTTGTTTATTATGTGTATGTCATGCCTTATTTGCTATTAATAAACAATATTTATCATAGTTGGTTCATAAGTTAGCAGTGTGTTTCAACTAAAAGTCCCAAAATGTAGTTTCCTATTTTAACATACTCAGGGATGGAGGTATATAGTAGATATTGCCTCATTTAAAGTCCCAACCCTAGCTGTAGTTTAGTCAATTTTTCTCACTGAGTCCATATTGGTTCGAATTCAGTCCCTTTAAGAACACTTGCAAGGTAGTTTGAGATCCCTCCCATAGCAATATTACATCGTCAATATACCTTCTATAGAAAAGAAGGGATTGTTGCTTGTCCTTATAGATGGTTTCACCCTCCCATTTGTTCAGGACCAGGTTCACCACACTGGGGGCATAACGAGCCCCCATTGCAACCCCCTTTACTTGATTGTAATAATTGCCCTGGGACCAAAAATAATTGTTGCCCATTGCCATCTTCAATCCCTCAACCAAAAATTGGATCTGAGCTTTCTTAAGCTGTGCGTCTATAGTCAAAGCTGAATGAACAGCTACTAAAGCATCCTCCTGCTTGATACTAGTGTATAGTGACTCAATGTCTACCGTGACCAAAATGGTAGCATCTGTCACTGCTAAACCAGAAATAGATCTTATAAGATCCCGACTATCTTTGAGGTACGATCTTCCTCGTGTGACCAATGGTTGAAGAAATATATCCAGATACTCTCCCACTCTAGAATAGAGTGAGCCTATCCCGCTAATGATCGGGCGGCCTGGTGGTTTATCCTTGTTTTTATGAATCTTAGGTACTATATATAACACCGGGGTCCTATTCTAGAGTGGGAGAGTATCTGGATATATTTCTTCAACCATTGGTCACACGAGGAAGATCGTACCTCAAAGATAGTCGGGATCTTATAAGATCTATTTCTGGTTTAGCAGTGACAGATGCTACCATTTTGGTCACGGTAGACATCGAGTCACTATATACTAGTATCAAGCAGGAGGATGCTTTAGTAGCTGTTCATTCAGCTTTGACTATAGACGCACAGCTTAAGAAAGCTCAGATCCAATTTTTGGTTGAGGGATTGAAGATGGCAATGGGCAACAATTATTTTTGGTCCCAGGGCAATTATTACAATCAAGTAAAGGGGGTTGCAATGGGGGCTCGTTATGCCCCCAGTGTGGCGAACCTGGTCCTGAACAAATGGGAGGGTGAAACCATCTATAAGGACAAGCAACAATCCCTTCTTTTCTATAGAAGGTATATTGACGATGTAATATTGCTGTGGGAGGGATCTCAAACTACCTTGCAAGTGTTCTTAAAGGGACTGAATTCGAACCAATATGGACTCAGGTTCACAGCAGAGTTCAGTTTGGAATACATCAATTATTTGGATCTCACCCTAATCAAAAAAGATGGAAGGATTGGCACAAGGACTTTCTTCAAAGCCACGGATAGAAATGGTTTTGTGCCAACCACTAGTTGCCATCATCCCCAATGGTTGGGAGCAATCCCCAAGGGACAGTTTATGCGAATTCGTCACAATTGTGCCACTGACGCAGACTTTAGCAACCAGGCTGCAATTCTCAGTGAGAGATTCCGAGAAAAAGGATATAGCCAGAATGATTTGGACAGAGCCCAAAATCAAGTGATGGCCACTGCTAGGCACTCCCTTTTAGAATCTAAGAAAAAAAAACCATATGTAGGGGAATTGCCTTTTATCTCGGGTTTTCATAGGCAATATAAAAGCATAGAAAAGGTGTTCAAAAAACACTGGCCCATTCTGTTAAAAGACAGGGACCTTACATCATTGTTACCTTCTAAGCCTAAATTCATATATAGAAAAGCTCCAGGGCTGAGGAACATCATTGCACCCAATGTACCGGACCCCCAGAGAAACCCCCCACGTTTCTGGACGGGTCTGGTTTTCATTATTGCACAAGATGTAAGGCCTGTCGCTCTACCACCCGCTGCAGCAAAAAAATTACTAGATTCAAATCTTTTGTTACCTCAGAAGAATTTAAAATTAAACCCCTGATCACTTGCTATTCAAAGCACGTGACATATGTTCTGGAATGTCCCTGCTCTCTCCAGTATGTGGGGCGCACCACCAGGGAGCTCAGGGTCAGAATAAATGAACACGTGGCAAATATAGAAAAGGGGTTCCCTAACCACAGCGTGTCGCGTCATTTTTTACAACATCATGACAGAGACCCTAGATTATTGGTATTTTATGGGATCGACAGAGTAATACAAAATTGGAGAGGAACGGACCTCAAAAAGTCAATTTCTCAGAATGAGACTCATTGGTTGTACCGTTTGTCTACGATGCAGCCACAGGGACTCAACATCGATTTGGACTTAAATTGCTTTTTAACCAATGAATGAACAATTTACAGTACTTATAATAGTTAAATCTAATTTAAACTATATTTTTATATATAATTTTTATTATTACTGGTAATGCTATGCATCTCATTACTTGAGGTACAGGAGGTGTATAGTTGTTATAATATATAGATGCACGGTTTCTTCATATAAATAAAGGTCTTTAGATCATTGAAATTGTATCAAATAATATTAAATTGCATCTCGGCTATATGGTAATGGGCCAGTTCCAACCCTGTATTGTCCCTAATGGTTATTTTAAAATTGCATACTAATAGTCGTATTGGTGCCAATACCTCAATATGATAGGCATTATATGCTACCTCTTAGTCTGGGATGAGGTGGCATTAACTTATTATGCCTTATTTAGGATGTATTAAATTATGTTGTTTACTTGGGGTAGTGGCTAGTGTATTTTATTTGGTTTAAGATCACTGTCGGCTATGTACTATCTAGTCCGACGTATGGGCGCCTCAATATATAGTGCCTAGCATGAATAGAAGTAACGCTATTTGTTTTTATAATGTCGTTGATATATACGATTGTATTTTAAAATGATTTGTTGTACTCCCTTTGCCACAAAAGAACCGGAATTGAGGCTGTGATTGGCTTAATTGCGGCTATTTCCCCTCCCCTTGTTTTGACTGATCATCACATAAATAATCAGGGTGACGTAGCTCTGCACGCTTCCTGGTGACGTGCATAACGAAACAGCTGTCGAGGCGACGTTAGTTACGTTCTAGCGCTCTGACGTAACTTCCGGTCCCGCTGGTTCTCTTCCTGCAGTAGGTGGAACGCACGCCGGACTACTCCACCATTTGGATCCACCGTACCCCGCTTGTCTAAGCTGTCCAGCCTCAGTGTCGGGTCTGTGGCACCATTCAAGTAAGGGGGCATTTGTATGTCTTTTCTTTTATATATTTTAAATAAAAACGGGATTACACTATTGCCGTTTTTCTCTCCTTTTGTACTACGCATATCTTATAATCGAGCCTTTAGGAGGTGGGGAATCTATCTACAAGTTGTGACATCTCTATCCATATTGGCAAGTGGTACTTGCAACAAGCGATTTTTGACTCCTTTTTAACTAAATGAGTCAACTCTGTCTGGTAAGCGGCCAATCTTCCTATCAGCACTTTTGGGTGTCAAGTTAAGTTGGTGAAGGCTGTCACTACAACCTATCTGTGTTTGGATCACAAGATTTCAGCATACGTCTATGAACTTTGTTTTTTGGATTAGGTCTGGATTTTCACTGAACATTAGTTATATGGACACTTAATAAGGAATATATGTGTATGGTTTAAAGAACAAACATTTTTGCCTTTGAATTCAATTGCAGGTGCACTTTTTTCAATTGGGCACATTGTAATCACATATAAGCTCTGGGTTAGGAGCTATAGCAGTCCAAGGTAGACTGCATATTATTTGGGCTGGTGCTAATATGTATTAATGTTGTATTTTATTGTAGTCTACAGACGCAAACATTTTTTTTCCCACAGGTGTTTTATTTATTACCACTGTGGCAGCGCCCCCGCTGTACATGCACGGTGTGCACGTCAATTTTGTTTCACATTTTTTTGTTTCAAATTATTATTTTGGAATACGGGGTTAGCAGCTTATGTATATTGAACAAAGTAATTTCAGCGCGAGAATACCTATTTACTCTCATATTCTTTGATAAACCTTGTGTGCAGGGAGAGAGAAGGATAGGCAGGGGACAGTGTCAGTGTCATTGTTGCTAAGCCTCCTGCACAGTATACACCTGAAGCTAGCCCTTATTGCTGTGTTTTCCTGGTGTGTTACACTAACAGGCATTTGCAGCACTTAAAGCGGGCGGAGTGTGCCTCCTGCACATTATACACCTGAAGGTAGCCCGTATTGCTGTGTTTTCCTGGTGTGTTACACCAACAGGCATTTGCAGCACTTACAGCAGGCGTAGTGTGATTACTGCAAAATATACTTCTGAAGCTAGCCAGTATTGCTGTGTTTTCCTGGTGTGTTACACTAACAGGCATTTGCAGCACTTACAGCGGGCGGAGTGTGCCTCCTGCACATTATACACCTGAAGCTAGCCCGTATTGCTGTGTTTTCCTGGTGTGTTACACCAACAGGCATTTGCAGCACTTACAGCAGGCATAGTGTAATTCCTGCAAAATATACTCCTGAAGCTAGGCCGTATTTCTGTGTTTTCCTAGTGTGTTACACCAACAGGCATTTGCAGCACTTACAGCAGGCGTAGTGTAATTCCTGCAAAATATACTCCTGAAGCTAGGCCTTATTGCTGGTTTTCCCATCTCCCTGCAGGCCATTAGAATGTCTGGAAGGCAAACAAGGAGAGGCAGACAGTCAGGAGCCAATAAAAGAGGGCAAGCAGGCTCTGTGTCTAGAGACAACAGTGCTGGTCGTGGACGCGGTGCATCGCCATCAGCACGTGGCCATGGGACACGCTTGTCCTTCTTTTCGGCAGCTGGCCGTGTTGAGCCGCATCATGCCGAAGACTTGGTAGAGAGGATGACCAAGCCCTCCTCATCCCCCTCATCCTCTCTCACCCAGGCTCAGGGTAATGGAAAAGCAGCTGCCAAAGCGTCCTCATCCCTGGTATCAATGTCATCATCAGTCACTCCTTCCCTAGACCCACCATGTCCTCCTGAGGAGTCCCCCGAACTGTTTGAGCACAGTGTTGGGTACATGCTCCAGGAGGATGCCCAGCGTTTCGAAGGGTCTGATGATGATACCCAGCTATAGGAAGGCAGTAGCGTGAGAGCAGAGAGAGGGGATGCTCAAGAAGGACACCAATCTGGCAGTCATGTTCCAGCAGCTGCAGCATACTGCCAGATTGGCTCCAGTGATGAGGAGGGAGGGGATGATGAGGTCACTGACTCCACGTGGGTGCCTAATAAGAGAGAGGAGGAGGAGGATGAGGAGGCACATCTCCAACGAGGCAGGATGCCCTCGGGGGGCCAGCGTAAGGGCAGCACACCGACGGAATCACACCGCAGAGCTCTGCCTGTGCAGGGCGCTGCCTCTGCCCGTTATTCAAAAAATTCTTTGGTGTGGGCCTTTTTTGAGTCGAGTGCATCAGATCGCACAGCTGCTGTTTGCAACATATGTCTCAAGCGTATATCGCGTGGCCAAAACATCAGCCGCTTGGGCACCACATGCTTGACCAGAGGTATGTTGACCTACCATGCAGCTCGTTGGCAAGCCTACCTTAAAGACCCACACCAAAGAACAAAGCGGACCTCTCCTTGCACCACATCAGCTGGGATCTCCAACCCCCACTATACCTTCAGTCCTCTCTGAAACCTGCACTGAGAGGAATGAAGGTGTAGAATTAGGTGTGTCACAGCCAAGTACTTGCGGGCACTCTGCTAGCAGTACACCGACGTCCGATTCTAGCAGGCAAATTTCCCTGCCCCAGCTGCTGGACCATCGAAAGAAATTCACTCCCAGCCATCCACATGCCCAGCGGTTGAATGCTAGCTTGGCTAAATTGCTAGCGCTTCAACTGCTGCCTTTTCAGTTGGTAGACTCGGCCCCCTTCCGTGAGTTTGTGCAATGTGCGGTTCCTCAGTGGCAGGTTCCCAAACGCCACTTTTTCTCACGGAAGGCGATTCCGGCTCTCTACCGGCATGTGGAAGGCAATGTCTTGGCCTCGCTGGACAGGGCGGTCAGCGGTAAGGTGCATATTACTGCTGACTCATGGTCCAGCAGGCATGGACAGGGACGTTACCTTTCTTTCACGGCCCATTGGGTCACTCTTTTGGCAGCTGGGAAGGATGCAGGACAAGGTGCAGTAGTGTTGGAGGTTGTTCCGCCGCCACGCCTCCAAAATGCTACTACTGGTTGTGACACACCTCTCTCCTCCACCCCGTCCTCTTCTTCTTCCTCCACGGCCTCTTCCTGTGCTTTGTCCTCGGAACCAGCGGTGCTCCGTAGGCGTTCAAGGGGCTACGCAAGTACGCAGGCAAAAAGATGCCATGCTGTGCTTGCGCTGGTGTGTTTGGGGGACAGGAGCCACACTGGGGCAGAGGTTCTGTCTGCTTTGCAGGGGCAGGCCGAGAGGTGGTTGACGCCACGCCAGCTTAAGCCAGGAATGGTGGTTTGCGACAATGGCACCAAACTCCTCTCCGCCCTCCGACAGGGACAACTGACCCATGTGCCCTGTGTGGCTCACATCCTTAACCTGGTGGTGCAGCGGTTCTTGGGCAGGTACCCGGGCTTACAGGATGTCCTGAGGCAGGCCAGGAAAGTCTGTGTGCATTTCTGCAGATCTTATAATGCCAGTGCTCGCCTGGCTGAGTTGCAAAAGGAGTTGAACCTGCCCAAGAACCGCCTTATATTTGACATGCCCACCAGGTGGAACTCAACATTGGCCATGCTGCAGCGGCTGCACACGCAGCAGAGGGCCATCAATGAGTACGTGTGTGACTACGGCACCAGGACAGGGTCAGGGGAGCTCTGTTTTTTTCACCATGCCAGTGGGGCATAATCAGGGATGCATGAACTGTCCTGGCACCATTTGAGGAGGCCACGAGGATGGTGAGCAGTGACAGTGCATGCATCAGTGACACTGTACCTCTTGTCCACCTGTTGGAACATACGCTGCATGGAATAATGGACAGGGCACTTGAGGCAGAACAGAGGCAGGAAGAGGAGGACTTCCTTGCCTCTCAAGTCCCCCTTTACCCAGACAGTGTTCCTTTTGTCCCACCCATTGCACAGGAAGAGGAGGAGGAGGAGGAGGATGAGGAGGAGGAGGAGGATTGTGTCAGCATGGAGGTGGAGCCTGGCACTCAGCATCATCAGCAGCAGTCTTTTAGGGATGATTTACAGTCCCAAGAAACCCGTGGACTTGTACGTGGCTGGGAGGAGGTGGCTGCGGATCATGTCGTCCTTAGTGACCCAGAGGACTCCGGACCGAATGCCTCAGCTAACCAACGCTGCATGGCCTCCCTGATCCTGCAAAGTCTGCGGAAGGATCCTCGTATTCTTCGGATCAAGGAGAGGGACCATTACTGGCTGGCCACTCTCCTTGATCCACGGTACAAGAGTAAGGTTGCGGACCTTATCTTACCGCCGCAGAGGGAGCAGAGGATGAGACAACTTCGGGAGGCCTTGCAGAAAGGTCTGTGCAACGCGTTCCCAGAGACTGGGAGGTTACAAACTCCTGGTCCTGGACAACGAGTTGCTGAGGCTTCGGTCAATCAAAGAAGGAGCGGTGGGGAAGGTGGCCGTCTGACCGATGCGTTCAGACAATTCTTTAGTCCGCAGCCCCAAGGTATGATCGGTTCCAGCAACCATCACCAGCGTCTGATATACATGGTGCAGGAATACCTAGGGGCAAGGTCAGACTTGGACACCTTCCCCACCAAAAATCCTCTGGCTTACTGGGTCTTGAGGATGGATCACTGGCCAGAGCTTGCACAGTATGCAATTGAGCTACTGGCCTGTCCTGCATCCAGCGTTCTTTCAGAACGCACATTCAGTGCTGCTGGTGGATTTGTCACGGATCACAGGGTGCGCCTGTCCACCGACTCGGTTGATCGACTGACCTTCATAAAGATGAACCAGTCTTGGATCACCACCAGCTACCAAACACCTGAAGCTGATATAACAGACTAATTTATTTTCAAATGTCACATCCCTTCAAGACTGATGCTGATGCTGAGTGACTGTCCTGTTATGTTGACTGACTATCCTCCTCCTCCTCAACGATCCGATTGATGATGATAGCTTGGAAGAACATTTTTATTTCTGGGTGCCGTCACCAGTGCCTAAGGCCCAATTTTTCAGCCCCCGTTTAACAGTGGTATGTAATTAAAAATTTTTATGCAATGCTTTGCAGCAGGGCTCATTCCTGCACTCCAACTAGAGTATCTGGGAGAGGTTGCAGTGTCGTGGGACCAGCACCAGTGCCTAAGGCCCAATTTTTCAGCCCCTGTTTAACAGGGGCGTGTAATTACAATTTTTGATGCAATACTTTGCAACAGGGCTCATTGCTGTGCTCCAAGTACAGTATCTGTGAGGGGTTGCAGTGTTGTGGCACCAGTGCCTAAGGCCCAATTTTTCTGCCCCTGTTTTACAGGGGCATGTAATTACAATTCTTGATCTAATAATTCACAGCAGGGCCCATTCCTGCGCCCACCAAGAGTAACTGTGAGGCCTTACAGTGTTGTGTCAACACCACCACCATCACCACCAAAGGCCCAATTTTTCAGCCCCTGTTCAACAGGGACATGCAATTACAATTCTTGATCTAATAATTCACAGCAGGGCCCATTCATGCGCCCACCAAGAGTAACTGTGAGGGCTTACAGTATTGTGGCAACACCAACATGTAAGGGGCAAATTTCAGCAGAGTATATGGGGCAGGCCCCTACTTTCAAATATCCAACTTACAAACGACTCCTACTTGCAAACGGAAGGAGACAACAGGAAGTGAGAGGAAATCTACCCCTAGGAAGGGAAATTCTCTCCTGTAAGAGTTAATATGGGAAAAAGGTGTCTCCTCTCTACTGATGCTTTATCACCAATCCCTGTTTTAATAAAAACCCCACTTTTCAAAAACATTTGTCATTGGGACGGAAAGTGAGGTGAAATGTTCTGAACAGGGGCACAGACAGCAAAACAAATGTTACAGGGGTGATAACCCTTCCCTATGTTTTCCAAAAAGCTTAAGAATAGATTTTTTGGCTGGAGCTACACTTAAACAATGTACCTGTTCAAAATTACAAACAGATTCTACATAAGAACAAACCTACAGTCCCTGTCTTGTATGCACTGCCTGTATACGGCTGTTCAGAGTATATAGGGCCTTTTTTCTTTTGTGTGCGGGGTTCCCCTTAATATCCATACAAGACCCAAAGGGGCTGGTAATGGGCTGGGGTAGGGGGGGGGGGGTGATGGGGTAGCTATGCCATTTTTCTTAAAGATTTTCATCCATATTACCGGGACCAGACATTACATTAAAGCCGCAAGCAGTTTTAAATGGCTTTTTTTCCTTTAGAAATTTAATTTTGTGCAGGGACAGTTCTAAACACGGGAAACACGTGGCACTTCACAGGCATACTTTAGACACCCCCCAGGTACGATATTTAAAGGAATATTTGCCTTTTTTTTTTTCACTTTATGCATCATTAAAATGACTGCTCCCGAAAAACGGCAGTTTTTAAAACTTCTTTTTGCATTGATACATGTCCCCTGGTGCAGAACCCGGGTTCCCAAACCCTTTTTAGGACAATAACATGCATAATAGTCGTTATAATTAGCACTTTAGATTTCGAACGTTCGCATCCATTGTATTTAATAGGGTTCTAACGTTCGTGCGAACTTTCGGTCCGTTCGCGGGTTCTGGTGCGAACCGAACCCGGGGGTGTTCGGCTCATCACTACTCGACGCCGCCACCCGCTGCTCCACTGAGACAGGGCAAGTGGAGGGCAGACGGTGAGCGGGCGGTGGGGGTCACAGTTGCGGCATTCGATGGGCACAGTGGCAGAATTTGATTGGCATAGTGGCAGCATTTGATGGCACAGTGGGAGCGTTTGATGGGCACAGTGGGAGCATTTGATGGCACAGTGGCTGTGTTTGATGGGCACAGTGTCAGCATTTGATGGGCACAGTGGCAGCATTTGATGGCACAGTGGCAGCGTTTGATGGCACAGTGGCAGCGTTTGATAAGCACAGTGGGATCATTTGATGGCACAGTGGCTGCGTTTGATGGGCACAGTGGCAGCGCTTGATGGGCACAGTGGCAGCGCTTGATGAGCACAGTGGCTGCGTTTGATGGCACAGTGGCTGCATTTGATGGGCACAGTGGCTGCAATTGATGTTTTTTTTCCAGAATTTTTCAGTTTGTTTGCGCCCCCCCAAAAATTGTGAGCACAACCGCCACTGTGATTGAATGTTATTAAAAATTACCTTTCCTTTTCAATCTGCAGCTCTGTAATTTTCTGAAAATGCAATATGGCTACCTGGAGGTGTTCTGTACACAGAATGTGTACAGAATGCCCCCCCCCCCCAGAAACATAATTTCCTGCTTGTGTGATTGGCTCACCAATTTTCCCAGAAGTCTACACTAAGATACAAGACCTGCAACAAAATTGAAATTTTTGGTGAGATACTTTCAATAGGAAATTACAGCTAAAGGGATGCAGGGAACCACTCCCATTAGACTCACTGGTGGGGGGGGGGGGGCGAGTCCTGCTGTTTGTGTCAATGGACGCATGGGTGCCCCTAGGGAAACCGGCTTTCCTTGGGTTCACCTGATGAAGAGGAGGGGCCTGGAGCGCCAGCAAGGCACCTCAGAAGAGTTTCAGGGCTGCTTTGTGCAAAACGATTGCACAGATCAGGTAAGTATAGACAGGTTTGTTATTTTTATATAAAAAAAAACAAGGGTTTACAACCATTTTATGTTTCAATCTTTTTATTCAAGTTTTGTCATACAAAATGTATAAAAGTCGCCACATAACATTGTACAGTCACAATCAACATTTGGGGTAACACAATGAAGATCACCAAGTGTAGGGGTCCTTGGAGTAGTCCGAATTACAACCATTTTAAGCATTTATGGTGATACACAGGTGTAGCACCCTCTAGTTAGGTAGGTGCTAAAGTGAGGATTTTTCTGATAGAGTAGGAAAATTTGGTGGCTAGGCCTGTTTGCTTTCATTCTGGGCTGGGTGACTCACAGGTAGCATCACTGTCACCTCCCTCTTTTTCTAGAAGGTGCTAGATAGAGAGGAGGAGAAGTGAAGCTGCCTGGGGTATTTTGAGGTGCCTCGACCAATCCCCAACTTGAATTGGCAGGGGGCAGGCCTCCTCAAATACCTAGGGTCATCCCAGCTGGGGAGGGGTTGTCGGGTGGAAGAGCTGGAGTGAGAGAGTATGGAGGCTGTTGGGGCCCACAGGGAGCTCCAAAGTCTGGTGGGGGGGTGACATTGGGCCAAGGCTCGGGTGCATCCAGGAGGAGAGACGAGATCCTGGAGGAGAGGCACATGAGAGAGCAATGAGAGGACAGCGGGAGAGAACACTGCTAAGAGACTCCAGGGAGGACAACTGGTCGCAGCCTGGAGGGCTGGTGAGTGAGGCACAGTCGGGAGGACTGGGGAGGCACGCCTGAGAGAACTGGGAGTTTGCAGTTTGAGGTAAGTGCAGAACCAGAAGAGGGGACTGTGGGAAGGACAGTGGAAAGAGGTCATTGCAGCAAGGCTGGCTGGCAGTGCCTGAAGAGAGCTATCTGGGATTGGCAGCTGAATAGAGGACAGTTAGCATCTGAACTATTTCTACACCATAAGGCCCCAGCCCACAAAAGGCAATCCACTGAGGCCTGGCTGAGTTAGTGTCAGGCCTAACCATGCGGTGCTAGCTAGTCTGGAGGAGTAACAGTCTGGAACAAGGGAAGTCCTGGAGGAGTAACGTTATGCCGCAAGTGAAGTGCTGAAAGAGTGATGGAAAAGAGGTCTTAAGCAAGTGTTTGTGCTGGAGAGAAGACTGGAGTGTATATATAGGAGTGTATATAGCAGTCCCAAGCAAGTTATACTGAATTTTCTGGGCATCCCATAACTTCCCTTACCCATCCAAGTTCAATCTTCTCCCCTCAAAATAAAAAAATATATAAAAAACAAAGCTTTTGGACTATTCTGTGTCTCTGAGTGCCTGAGAGATGGATAGCTGGGCAGGGTGACAGGTGAACCACAACATTCAGCAACCCCTACTGGTGCATGGCTACATTTGGGGGCTTCGTATGGGATTAACTGTTCACAGGTAACCTGCCAGCCATTGCCCCTAGCAACCGAGATTGATCGAGCTGGGGAACTATGCTTTGTTCCACTATCAGTTGAGGAATTAAACCTCGGGGGAAGGACTCATGCGCTCTGCTTGCTATTCAGCACTATTGTAACAAGTCCCGTTGTCCATAGCAACCAGTGGGAGCTGCCTTCAAGTTAATCTTATTTCTACCTGCTCACCCAGTTGCCCTAACCTTAGCTGGGACGGACACTTGTACTAATCTTGCAACTCAGGAACTGTTCATCATGTGCTGTCACCCATGGCAACCACGGCGGGCGACCACGCTCATGGATTATAAATACACCCAGTGGTCTGCTATGGCTGGGCGTCCTAATGTGGATTATTGTGTAGCGCCCCCCCAATTTAGGGGGCGCTATTTTCAAATTTAGGGGTTAGTCTGAGCCGATAGCTGGGCTCAGACTATTAATTTCCTAAAACTTGCTTCTGCTCTGGTGTGATATTGCCTGGCTGCAGTGTTCTCCATTGCCTGTGGGTGGCGCTGTCATCTCCGGCTCAGGTGGAACCACAGGGGGTATCTCAACACCATTGGGTGTCCTCTCTCGGCAGCTGTACAGTGGGCGTGGTCTACCCGCTGTGCATGCTGGGAGAGGGTACTTGAGGGGCAGACGCTATTAGGCGTGAGGCGTTGGAGAGGACCCCTTGGTCCAAGAAGAACAGACACGTACCCCACCTTCGGTGGCGACGATTAATGATTGAGTGATGCGTGCCTGAATCTACCTCCTAGTTCATTTTTCTCTATCTCCAACTTTCCTATCAAGTTCCTAAGCAACCAAAATAAACCTGTGTTTGGGTTTGAATAATGTCTGGACAATGGCCTTCTTGAGGTAAAGAGAGAGAATAGACTTCTTCCTTCTTTCACTCGGGGCGAGGGTTGGGACAGGATTCCGGTGACTCTGACCCACAACCTTAGAGGGATCGCCGATGGACTCTGGGGAAACTACGCCCCGAGTGAAAGCCCCTGCTCTGGAGGAGAAGGCTGTACCCACACCCGCATTGCCCGCACCTACAATACCTACACCTGTATTGCCTGCACCTGCATCGCCCATGCCCGCCACTACAGGTGGACGTTTTCTGTTGCGGCCGCCTCTGCTAAAGCCTGATGCAGTGTTAGTTAAAAGGTCCCCGGATTCCTACGTTATGCCTGGAGAAGAGAACCCTGCAACATTACTGAAATTGGCTCGCCTGCAGCGGATCATGATTAAAAGAGTGGTGAGTGAATATGGCTTGGAATATCCCTATTTGCCTAAGAACTTGCTGTTTGAAGTTGAGGCCTGTCGTGAAAGATGGTACGGGGAAGCCATCTGGGACCGCCTCGAGGTACCCAAGCCATGTAGGTACTTAGGCTACTCAACTGTTGCTGCTGACAGATTTAAGTGCTGCCGGAGGGACTGGAATTACGGTCGGCACATTCATGCTGACCGCGTTGTGATTTGCTGTCCGGGGAGAGATGATGTGACTTACTCAATAACTACCCTGGACAAGCAGTGGAAAACATTCACTCTTCCAGATCCAAGATTCTAACTTTAAGTTTTATTTGTGTTTTGAACTATACTTTGGGTCTGAATAACTTTGCCCTATGCCATCGGAGGATAACTAATGCACTGGAAGAAGAGGAAAACAGTGGAGAGCTTGTTTTTTTTTCCTCCCCTCCTCTTTGTTCCTCTGTTGAAGAAAAATAACAATTTTCTTTTGACTTTGGGGTAGTTAGCTGGGAACGTGCTCTTTTTTTTTTTTTTTACTGCGTTCAACCCATGCTCAGCAAAAGTGGATGGACAATTAGAATGTTTTGCTGCCATCAGGTGGCACTGGTTTGCTGAACTTCTAGGAAAAAAAAAAAAAAAAAAAAAAATATATATATATATATATATATATATATATATATATATATATAAAACAAAGTAATGCTAGGCTTAGCAAACTTTACTTGAAAAGGGAAATCATTTATTTTCGAAGAGATGGTTCACTTCTTTGTACCATTGGTAGATAGGATGTTTATTATGATGCATGTTGTGTTTTGTTTTCTCTCTCTCCTTCTGCAGGTGCGTGATCTGCTGTCAACTTCACCGGAGGATGGGGTGGGGTAGTTATTTACGAGAGGGTGGGATATGTTTTTTTTTGTGTTCATTGCTCTGTATTCCAGTTAAGGAAATGTGACATTGAGAATGGGATGTCAATTTATATGTTACACTATGTCTTTCTTTTTCTTCCTCCCCTCCCCTTTTCCCCAAATTTTTGGTTCAGGCACCATTTCAAATTTCTGTGTATATAGTTTGCGAATAAATCAACACCTTCTCAGGATTGAGGGGGTTTTTGATTTATTTCAGCCACTGGGACACTGTCTTATTTAGGAGGGGGTGTGTGTAGCGCCCCCCCCCCCCAATTTAGGGGGTGCTATGTTCAAATTTAGGGGTTAGTCTGAGCCGATAGTTGGGCTCAGACTATTAATTTCCTAAAACTTGCTTCTGCTCTGGTGTGATATTGACTGGCTGCAGTGTTCCCTGTTGCCTGTGGGTGGTGCTGTCATCTCTGGCTCAGGTGGAACCACAGGGGGTATCACAACACCATTGGGTGTCCTCTCTCGGCAGCTGTGCAGTGGGCGTGGTCTACCCGCTGTGCATGCTGGGAGAGGGTACTTAAGGGGCAGACTCCATTAGGCGTGAGGCGTTGGAGAGGACCCTTTGGTCCGAGAAGAACAGACACGTACCCCACCTTCGGTGGCCCTCATGGCCAGGGGTACGTGTGTGTGTGTGTTAGGTCCCGGGCACCTTTAGCCCGAGGCTGCATCGTTGCAGGTGGGCCCAGCACCTTTAGCTGAGGCCTACACTAGAAGAGGAGTCCCAGGGTGCCCAAGTGAGGGTGACCCGCTCTGAAGGAGAGGAAAACAGGGAATTGGTGAAGGAGGTCACTGTCTCGGGAGAGACCTGGTTACCTATCAGAGGGAAGGATTCCATAACCTGCCACAAGCTTAGTAATGTGCCCTATTGGCACCTAAGGACTTAAAATATTACTAAGCTGGGAAGTTTAGGACTTAGAGATTATTTCCTAATCGTATCCCTAGGAAACTACAAGTAAACGTTTTGTGCTCCACATCGGCTGCTAGGACCGCTCTTGGAGGGACTATCCGGGTGAGCAAAACCCACTCAGGCCTGAGTGGCGACGATTGATGATTGAGTGCTGCATGCCTGAACCTACCTCCTAGTTAATTTCTCTCTATCTCCAACTTTCCTATCAAGTTCCTAAGCAACCAAAATAAACCTGTGTTTGGGTTTCAATACTGTCTGGACAATGGCCTTCTTGAGGTAAAGAGAGAGAATAGACTTCTTCCTACACTCTAGGTTGAAGAACCCAACGGAAGGAGGTACCTCGTTGCAGGACCCAAATTAGATAACACCGCTCAACCTCTACAATAAGGAGGATACTGGGCATGTGGCATGGTGTGTCCCACCTGCTAGCGGAGGTAAGCAAGGAAGGGATCTGTGTGCTACACAAATATGTCCAGCGATCTGCTATTGCTGGGCATTCTGAACTATTGCTTCAAAATCCTGCTTTGAACAGTAAAGTGTGCCTGGAAGTGTTAACTTCAGTGAGTCATGGGTTACAAACTTTATTATTGCTACCGGAAACCACCGGGAAAGTCAGTGGTCCTCTGCTTCAGGTTGCTTGGGCACAGTCGGTGCTAAGTTTGCAGGCTGCTAGTCACAGCATGTCTGCAAACTTCATCCAACAAGGGGTTACAACAGTGTGCTCAGGGAGAGGCCTGCCTATCAGTGTTACAGATGCCAGCCTGTCCGGAAGTGAGGAGGCAGTGCCACGCCCTAGAGGAGACCCAGTATTCCCTGCAGCAGAGGCAGCTGAGCAAGATGGCAGAGAGTGGACATATGATACCCACGCTGACTTGGTTGCCTGAAAAGCAGGAACAGACGCTGGTCGACACCGGTGCCCGGTTGGAACATGGCAGGGGATTCACCCTGGGGGTGATCAAGGGGATGGAGCAGCTGTGCCCGGAGTGCTGGATACCGACCCGCACCGGACCGGTGGATCCGGTGCGGTCTTTGCGGTGAACCACTCACCCGGCTTGTGTTCAGCCAGCAGGAGCCACAATACTACCAGGTGGACCTGCATTCAGGACTTTGTCAACTGCAGCTGCGGAAAACCCAGAAGGTCAGAGTGGGCCTGGAGTCATCCCGGAGAGGTGTGGTAGAGTCTGAGCCTGGTGACTCCCCTGCGAAGACAAGTGACATAGGAGAAGGAGGAGAGGAGCCAGATTTTGCTGGGGAACCCGGAAGAGGTGCAGGAACCCCCATCAGCAGACAACTATGTGTCCGGAGACCCTCCACCACCCAGACCAGAGCACCTACCCACAGGCAAGTTGGTGAAGATGTCAACTGAAGCCTGTGTCCTGCCCGGGAAAGGAAAACCTAAAGAGCTTCCCAGGATTTCCTGTTCCAGCCGGAGGTTCAAAAGGAGGGTTGCTCTGGAGTGGGGTCTGGACTGTCCCTCCCGAAACCATGGACATTGTCAAGAACTCACAAGGAGATTGGGAGAATGACCTGGTTTGGGAGTACCTCATGTCCCTAAGTCGCAGTGGGTGCCAGAGTGTGGGGAGACCTGGTCCTGTTTGAATGACATTCAAAAGGAATGGCGGCTGGGGAGGTCCATCTACAAGGACAGAGGGATGGTGGCCAGAATGGGATTGCCTATGAAGAGTCATTGTGTCTCCATCAGGGTAGAAGGGGGTGCCAGGAAGAGGTTGCCTGACCCACACTTATATGCTTGAGGAGGACTGTTTGAAGTGCAGTGGTCATTAGCAATGCAGACAAGCTGAAGCCCACTATCAAAGCAACCTGGGGTTCCATACCACCTCAGCAGTGCCACAGGCGGATCGGCTAAATGCCACGCCACATTGATGCAGTAATTCATGCAAATGGAGCCCCGACAAAGTATTGAAAGCATACTATAATGTACATGGACATACTTTTCAGTAAGCCAATATTTCTGTATTAAAAAACAATTTTTTTTGATTGGTCTTATGTAATATTCAAATTTTCTGAGATACTACATTTTGGGTTTTCACTAGCTGTAAGCCAAAATCATCAAAATTAAAACAAAGAAATTCTTGAAATATATCACTCTGTGTGTAACGCATCTAAATGAAATATATGAGTTTCACTTAAATAGCTATATATAGCCCCAGCTTTTCACTTATTGCAGGTCAAACTCCAAATGAGGTCTGAATGGAGGAATATCTCCACATCTCGCTACCAGCTCGACATATACTATTTGTCCACGACCCAATGCTACTTTGCCCACAGACCTAATATCCCTCTATCCACAAGCCCAGTATTCACCTGATGCAAACTGACACAAAGGAAACTCAAAAGGTTGTAAACCCATGCCTGGAAAATTTAAAACTGCTCCAGGCTGAATATGAAATTTGCAGAATGAATTCACGAATCTTTGGGCACAACGTCAAATGCTTGTCTCAAATGCAGCTTTTAAATGTACAATTATCCTTACCAAAATGTAATTGTAGGAATTTAGCTGAGATGGGTCACTTGGATTTAATTGATAAAAAAATAATCACATGAAAACTTAAAGCAAAATGCCTCTTTAAAACTGTGAAATTACATTTAAAATCATTAATAGTTGACAAGTGCATAAAACATGAAACAGTTCATGACATTTCTCGGAAAAGCATTCATACCATTTACTATGAGCAACAAGACATTAAAGAAATATTACGGAGTTTACAGATTACCGGTATCATCTCCTAGTACAGTACTTACAAAAACTCATAAAACCATTTCACTAATTGATAAGTCAAACTACTAAACCCTTTATGTATGTTTTAGAAGTAAAGATAAAAGATAGAAGTGTTCTGGCCATATAAACAGACAATTGGATGAAAAGGTCCTTCTATTTCAGAAGAAAACGGCATTAACATAAATAGTTTCAAACTAGAATAATGCTGTTTGCTGTAAATTCTGTTCCAGGTAATTTCAAAAAATGTCCAGCTTTAATTCTTGTATGAGGATAACTATATAGTGTGAAATCGCATTTTCATCATGTAATGACTTGCTCTAATCACTTCCTGTACATAAGAAAGGAATGTGATACTGTGCCAACCCCTATATTTCTGCCTCCTTATGCCAGAGCCCATTTGGCCTTTCAGCAAATCCTGCCCCACAGCCCTGGCAGGACTTGGGCACTCGCTGTTCAAAAATGAGCCAGTCTCCAAATGATCTGTTTAAAAGATCTGGAACTTGTCAGTAATTGCAAACAACTAAATACACAGATGGAATACATTTCTGGAAGCTGTTTAGTCCGACAAAGGATTTCTACTTTTGTCCATTCAGCTCAGAGATTTATACAGCTCTAGCACACAGCGCGATCCTGTCTGGCAGAGCAGAAGAACTGATTTTTCCCTATTGTGGTTAGGTAACATTAGGTAAAGTTTTGACACTTCCAGCCCTTGACCGCATAGTTAAGCCATTAAGTCCTGCAGCAGACCTGATTGGCTCCTTCTGCTGCTTCTCCTCACTTAGTCTGAGTTCTGCTGAGCAGTAGATTGCAAGAGGCTGATACCAAGTTTAATTCAGGTGCTTATACTACTTAAATAAAATACATTTCATGCTTATTAATGGATACAGGGTCACATTAGTTTGTGCATTTTATATCTACCTGGAGGAAATGTACATTTTAACAGCTAAATACACAGATAAAATACTTATTTGGCCCCATTCACACAGCTGATTCCTTTTTTGTGCTGTGCAGGGCCATGTCCTGCCAGTGCAGAGATGCACAAGTGTTGGGTGCATCCCTGTTCCGGCAGTCCCATAGATGTTTGTTAGGAGACATGGCTGCATGGACAAAGCGGCTGTGTCCCAATGTGACGTCCATATGGGTGAGGGGGCACAGCCCTGAACGCATACAGGGTGAATTCAGGGACACGCACACGCCTGGATGTCACAGCAGCTGTGTCTGTGCAGCCACGTCTCCCAATAGACATCTATGGGACTGCCGGCACAGGGATGCACCCAACACCTGCGCACCCTGTGTTGGCAGAATGCCCTGCACAGCACACAGAAGTAATCAGTCATGTGAACAGGGCCTATGGGAGTGGTTTAACCTGCCAACTCCAGTACTGGAGTACATTTACATATTTTCTGACAGCTGACCTTCCACCAAACACATCATTGGAATTTGCTACCTGTAACCTAGTCTACTTGATTTCAAACTATGACCAGCAGTGATTCGGCTATGTAACTTAAACAGTTGTGTATAGTCCCTGATCACATGCCACTAATTGTTCCAAAGGGGCTTATTATAAAATCTGCTCTTTTAACCCCAACTGACTATACCCACCCCAATCTGTGGGCCAGATGAGCACGCTGCTTCGAGTTTACGTATATGCATCTCCTTTAAACAGAAGGGGAACTTTTTTCTCTCTCTATATGACCAGGACTTCAAGTTGTACATTCACTCTACAGCATCTTGTGCAGCAATAAAACCTTCCAAACCTTGCCCACTCTATTCAAATTAATCCAAACAGGCTATAATTCCACTTTGGATACACCAGTTTAAAGATATGTTGATTCTGTGCTTGTGCCATATAGTTATTTTTATGCCTTGTTTTTTATGTATACTGGAAATAAATCAAATGTTTGAAAAATGTGTTGTGATTTTCAGGCTGTTTTTAACCAATCCAGTTTAAAAGTGAAGGTACATTTTAATTTTAGTGGGCGTCTTCATGAGAGAGAGTCAAAAAAGACGCTGCTCTCGTGCACATCGCTGGATCAAGATTGGGCTCAGGTAAGTATAAGGGGGTGTTGAAGGGGGGAGAGGCATAGAGAAGATTTTTTTTTACCTTAATGCAGAGAATACATTAAGGTAAAAAAAAACATCAGCCTTAACAACCACTTTAATCATAGAGCCTCTATGATTAAGCCCCACATGAGCGAAATGTATGGGGGGGGGGGGTTGTGTTACCAGTTCTATATTCTAGAGACAGCATTGCAAATAACTTTTGGCATACAGGTAGTAGAGACAGAAAACCATAAATAATGGACTAGAGTTTTGCACTTTGCTATTATAGAAATGTTTTAGGACAAGTTTATTGTAAAGCTGTATGGGCAAAAAGAATAGCGGCAGCATTTTCTGTTGAGATGCCAATCACCGCAACCAATAAAATAATTAAATGTGATAGCGCTGCTGGTAGATCAAATATAATTAACTAGACCAACGTTCATGTAAAATTAATAATGCCAATAAAGTCCATAAAGTGCACAAAGTTCAATTGCAGTCCATTTGTGACATAAAAGTGTAATATGAAAATCTTCCTATAAAAGGTGCATAAAAAACGTCCTAATCCACTAAGCTTCACTAATGCCTAGTACACACGTATGGGATTCCCGGTGGTAAAAAGTCCGCCGGGAATCCCGAGGGGAAAACCGAGAAACTGCTCGGTAAGTTTTCCCCCCTACACACGAGAGGTTTTCCCGACAGGAAAACTGCGATGGAGATTTTCTTTCCGGGAATCCCGGCCGTGTGTATGCTCCATCGCAGTTTTTCACATAGGAAAACCGCCAGGAAAAAGAGAGCTGGTTCTCTTTTTTTTCCGGCAGTTTTCCTGTCGGGAAAACTGCGATGGAGCATACACACGGCCGGGATTCCCTGCCAAAAGCTCTCATAGCAGTTTTCCTGACAGGAAAACCGGTCGTGTGTACGAGGCATAATACTTCACACCACTCTGTAGAATGTGCTCCCGTCACCGAGTGCAATGCACACTCACCTCCTTGTTAGACCCTGCAGGGGTCAAACACACTTTGCACACAGTGCAATTCTCCTTTAGGTATGGCTCCACAACGATCATCAGCGGTTTCTGGTATGCCCTTAAGAGTCAAACACACTCTGCACAAAGTGCAATATCCTTCGAATATGGCTACTTCAACTTTGGCTCCACATTGCTCTCCAGCAGTTCCAAAGTGACATAAAAAAACAAAAGTGCTTATAATAGTGCAGTACCCAAGGTGTTAGATGGACAGGACCTCACCAGCCCAGCTTAAGATACACTCACATTTTTTGAAGTAAAAAACAGCATGTAAACATATTCCAATAAGATCTCACTTGTAGCGAAAAGATTCCACCACCAAGCTCCACCTCTACTAGTTACGCCACCATCCTCGTGGCAACCAGCTATCTGTGCTGGGTGACAAATCCCAACAGCACCCAATTCTTCTTATGCCACTTATGGAAAAAGCTCCTTAAATCAAGTAAAGCTGGGTGATGATGTCACCGGGCCTTCAAAGCAGATTTTTCAGCAACAGAATCAAGGCAAGTTAAAAAAAAAAAAAAGGCAGTGGTTATCTAGCAGTGTAGGTGGAAGGGTTATTGTTAAAAATGGAGTTTGCCTAAATATGGGCTTTAATCTATTTTGTCAAAAGCAGATTTGTCTAAAATCTTGAAATGAATTGTACTAGTTTGTGCTGGAAATTAATTGTATACCAGCATATCATTGTTGATGTTGATTTCACATGCAGCAGTTTTAATTCAATCCAAACTTAGCAATGTATTTTTCATTATACAGTACGTGTACTGCTACAGGTACAAAAACTGTATTATGTTAAAATTTCCATTGCCAAAGTAATAACTAGCATGAATCATATGTGAAGTGCACTGAAAAAACTGCCCAAGAGCAAAGTGTCCGTGAAAGTTTTATACAAACGCTAGCAGCATTGTAACCTAGTTTTAGGCTATTTTCATCCAAGGTGAGTCTCTCTGCATTTAGTAATGTTAGTGCTTACTGGTGGATATCTCATAATTTATTTCATGAAATAATCTGTTCATGGTAAAAATCGTTGCTATCAGCAAACTGGATTATTTTAATAGGTATGTCTAAACATGACTCTTGCCAACACATTTGCATCACTGTCAACAATTAGTTAGTTATTAATTAGGTATCTGCCCAACTTTAAAGCGGTTGGTGCAGGACATAAGGCCGGATATACACTGAGCAATTTTTTTCTCTGCAACCACGGATTGCAGGAAAGAAATAAGATAGATTCCCCCATCAACACAGACGGTGTTGATGCAGGAATCCATCCTGCCGGGCCATTGTCTTCTCTCAGCGGGGGAGGGCAGGGGAAGCCTCCCCCCGACGGGAAAAGACAGTGAATATTGCTAGCGGTTATAGCAGCTGTTAGCAATATTTGCAGGTAAAACCCAGCATGCTGGTTGTACCCAAGTTGATAGATTTATCAACTTGGTGCATTCAGCCTGCCCATACATGGTTCGAATCTCGGCCAGTTCCTGCTGAACCGGCCAAGATTTGAACCATGTTGCCCAAGTTGTTTTAACACATCTCTTAATTTTTATCTCCTTTAGGCTTTTTTTTACATTAGGGCATCTTCAAATGAACTTAGACGATTTCCAGTGCGACTTTGGAGCGTGACTTTGATGCAACTTTTGGTGCGACCTAGATCTGACTTAACAATCTCTGGACCAAAGTCGTCTTAATAGTCAAACTAAAGTAGTGCAGGAATCTTTTCTGAAGTCACAGCGACTTCTGTAGTGTCAGTAGGAACGGCTCTCATAGAAAAAAAAAAAATCCACATGTCCTGTGACTTGGGGTCTCACAAGTTGGATCCCAAGTCACATAGTTTATAAGGTTGAAAAAAATCATACAATGCCATATACACAATTCTATACCCACAGTTGATCCAGAGGAAGGCAAAAAATCCCTGCAAAGCATGATTCAATTTGTTACAGCAGGGTAAATAAATCCCTTCTGTTCCCCAGAGAGGCAATCAGATTTTCCCTGGATCAATTTTACCTATAAATGTTAGTACCCAGTTATATTATTTACATTTGGGAAAGAATCCAGGCCTTTTTTTAAAGCAATCTATTGAGCTGGCCAGAACCACCTCTTCAGGGAGTCTATTCCACATTTTCACAGCGGTGAAGAAACCTTTCCATATTTGGAGATTAAATCTCTTTTCCTCTAGACCACAGGGGGCAAACACAAGGCCCGCGGGCCAAATCCGGCTCGCCAGGCCTTGTCATGTGGCCAGCGCAGCGGCCGCTACCTCCTGTTCTCACCGCTGTCTATTCGTTCTGCTGTCACGTCAGGTCTCCTAGGCAACAAGAGTAAACATTTCTGGCTCTATTATCTTCAGTCCCGCATGATTTGTGTGAGCTGGGCGCATGCGCAGCTACTCTGTCTCCTAGGCAACAAGGGTAAACATTTCCCTCTCTCCTCAGTCCCTCCAGTGGTGCCGGCTTTGTGAGCATGCGGACTCGGTCCGGCATAGCTGTCAGTGGAGGAGGTTCAGGACAGCTCTGGCGTCTGTTTCTTTTCCATGCATCGCTGATGGTGAGCTTTTGGGAACTTGCTTTATCCAATAGTGGCAATGGAGAGGGAGTGTTGTAAAAACCTTGTACAGCCTACACATGAATGCAGTTGCTTTTGAGCTGGGAGGGGGGTGGAGGTGGAGGCAGAGGTGTGCAGAGGTGGGGGGATGGGAGGAGAGTGGTGGGAGAGATGTTGCCCACTGTGCACCGCATACCCCTAAACTCTGCACATAGCGTGCACCCCTGAACTCTGCACCATGCATCATGCACATAGTGTTCACCCCTGAACTCTGAACCCTGCACATAGCAAGCACCTCTGAACTCTGCACCCTACACATAGCGTGCACCCCTGAACTCTGTACCCTGCACATAGCGTGCACCCCTAAATTCTGCACCCTGTACATACCGTGCACCCCTGAAATCTGCATCCAATACATAGCATGCACCCCTGAACCCTGCATCCCGTACATAGCGTGCACCCTTAAACTCTGCATCCTGTACATAGCGTGCACCCCTAAACTCTGCATCCTGTACATAGCGTGCACCCCTGAACTCTGCATCCTGTACATAGCGTGCACCCCTGAACTCTGCATCCTGTACATAGCGTGCACCCCTGAAGTCTGCATCCTGTACATAGCGTGCACCCCTGAACTCTGCATCCTGTACATAGCGTGCATCCCTAAACTCTGCATCCTGTACATAGCGTGCACCCCTGAACTCTGCACCCTGTACATAGCATTAACCCCTGAACTCTGCAGTCTGTATGTAGCGCAACCTAGATACAAGCGGCCCTTTGAGGGCAACCATATTGCTGATGCGGCCCTCGATGAAATTGAGTTTGACACCCCTGCTCTATACTGTATGTAAAGAGTGCCCTCTCGTCCTCTGTGATGACCTTAAAATGAATAACTGAACACCAAGTTCACTATATGGAACCCTTATGTATTTATATCCCCCCTTAATCTTAGTTCCTCTAATCTCGCCTCATAGCTGAACTCCTCCATGCCTCTTATCCAGGGCAGCCATCAGAAATTGTGGGGCTCCTTAGACAGCTTTAGGCCTGGGCCCCCCCGGGCCTGGCCTCCAACATTCCCCATATATATATATATATGAAAATGAACAGTGTATTATAAGTCATCATTGCTTTTAAGGTTTAACACAGTAGGAAATTATATTTTGCCCAAAAGAGACATCGCAATCCAGCAGCTGTACTCTCGCAGCCGCCCCCCCCTCACACTTGTACGCTCTCAGCCCCCCCTCACACCTGTTTGCTTTCAGCCCCCTGCCCCCTCACACCTGTACGGTCTCAGCCTCCTCACATGTGTACATATGTACACAGACACACACATGTACACACGTAAACAACCACCCCCCTTCACTTGTACAACAGCCCTTACTTGTAAGGTAATGTTCCTGGCCACAGCTCTTGTGCAGCACACACAAGGAGTGCACATGCAGGAATTTGCCAGAGGTGGCAGCAAAGAGCCCAATGTAAGCTCAATGACACAGAGCAGTAGCAGCAGCTGCAGACTCACACTCATTCCGAAGGCCAGCGCAGCCACGGAGCTCCCCTGCACCCGCCCCTGCCTTCTCCCATCCTGGCCAGGCGGCCGGGCCATGGAGACGATCGGTCCCCCTACAAGTGTATGGGCTGTATCCCCCTGATGGCGGCCCTGCTCTTATCAGTTTGGTTGCTTTTCTCTGCACTTTCTCCAGTTCCCCAATATCTTTTTTTGAGAACTGGTGCCCAAAACTGAACTGCCTATTCCAGAAGTTGCACAAGTGTGAAAGGAGCCTTGCGCAATCCTTTACTTAATTACATTAAAATTAATTACACATTTAAATGATTAATTTAAAGCACACATCTGTCCTGCAATGTACCTTGTCCTAGTGTCCCTTGTCCTTTAGTGAGACATGTCAGTCCGAACTGCAGTTTATAGACATGGTAGCCCACATTTATTGCGAAACAAAACTAAAAGTCCACACAAAAAAAAGTTTGCGCTAGCAGGGGTTTAAAGTGGTTGTAAACCTAGTTACACCACTTGTACCTACAGGTAAGCCTATAATAAGTCTTACCTGTAGGTACTGTAAATATCTCCTAAACCTGCACGGTTTAAGATATATTTAGGCGCTGACGTCATCGGCGCATGCGCACTGAAGAAACGGCTCGCTCGTGACTGGTGGCTCCCGCGCGCATTCCAATCCAGCCAATCACAGCGCCAGAGCCTGCGAACCCAGGAAAAAATGCCGGGAGACATGTCGCCGGTCACAGCGATGTGCAGGGCCACTGCAACAGCCTCGATCTAAGGTAAGTATTTCATAATGAGCTAGTATGCCAAGCATACTAGTTCATTATGCCTTTGTCTTACAGGATTTATTTTTCGGGTTTACAACCACTTTAAACTTTACAAAGCAACCGAAAAATGCCAAACTACCCTTGTCAGCAACAACACTGTTCTCTTTAGTTTCCCTTTCACTTTCCAACGAACACAAAATGTCAGCTTGGCTGTACAGGTTTCTGCCTTGAGACATCCCATCTCATGGAACCCAGGCTTTGTGTCACTTTTGCCACTTCCTTGGTTCTCTTACTCACAGCTCCATGCTGCACAGGTCTACTCTCTGACCTCTTGATAGAAGCCTACCTGACTCCTGTGATGCGACTTCCTGTCTCCTGGCTGGAGTCCACAGCTCTCTCCTGACAGGGCTCTTTCTCCAAAAATGGGAGCTCTGAGCTATCCTCAGGCTTGGTATATAACAAGCATGTACATCCACATATTTGTACAACCTGCAGGCCTCTAAATCTCCTTGAAGTATCCAAGTTTCAGACCCTGATCTGGGACTGCCAAATCCAGAGAAAACTGAACTCCCAGTCTTCTCTATTCAGAAAAATATTCTGGAGCATCGTACTCTACCTTAATGCAAATCCTGTGTGCCCTACACTCACACAATGGTGGGGCCTTGCACTGTCACAATATATACAAAAACATAACATTAATTGAATATATTGATACTAATATGATAAATTAAACACTGCCAGATCACTCGTAATAATTATTTTGTACCTGCTGACCACAGTTACAGCCTACGGGGCAATGCAGCACTGAGGTCCTTGGTTTGAGTCCCGGCCAGGACACTCTCTGCATGGAGTTTGCATGTTTTCCCTGTACTTGCCTGGGTACCCACTGGGTGCTTTGGTTTAGTTCCACACTCCAAAGACATGCTGGTAGATTAATTGTCTCCTGCCTACAATTGGCCCTAGTAAGGTATTGTGAGTGATGTCAAGATGGCTGCCTCACCCTCTGCCCAAACAACAGATAAAGTGTTTTGAGTCCCCATGGAGAAAAGTGATATATAAATTAATTATTTTAATATAGAGATGAATGGGGCTATCGCCTAAATGTCTGCAGATGAGATGACCTCATTTAATTCTATGGGATTTAACGCCACAGTTATACTATTGCCAATAAGGATTTAAACCAAGCCAAGGCCCAGTAAAGGCTCTTGATATGGTGTTAAATTACTCTGTCAGCTGGTGTACTAATGCACTGCAGAAATAACATGCCAATTGCCAAAGAAGAAGCATTACATTTACCTGTCTGGTGGTTTGTGTGTTGAAAATTTTCACCCTTGAGGAGCTCCAGCCACTGATACTATTTGACACTTATGGGTATGTTAAAAAGTGTTTCCCCTGCCAACCAATGCGGTTTTTGTTGCTCACCCTTACATTTGTACTGTGTCCTGTAGTGCTGTAGGGGTCAATGGGAAAACCACAGCAGGTAGCGGGGGGATGGGGATATGCTATTCATCATACCCAGTGTCCGATAGTGCCAGATAATGTTAGTGCTTAGAGATCTTCAAGAAAGGGAAATTTCAGCACAGACACTTTTTAAAGAAAGTGCACTTATACCTTAAAGTGGTTGTTAACCCACTTCTTTCAAATCCTCCCACCCCCTCTGTACCATAATAATAAGTGTCCCTGTGCCTGTGTATTGTAAAAATATTTGCCAGATTGTACCTATCTAAGATTGACTCCCGGCGCTCAGCTGACTTGTCAGCTCTCTTCTCTCTCAGCTCACAGTTCCAGTGAGCGGGGCCAAGTCCTGATGTCAGCCGTGGAGGAGGGGGAGAGAGGAGAGAGAGAGCCGACAGTCAGCTGAGCGCCGGTAGCCGCGGTCATATAGGTACAGATCGGCAGATTTTTTACATTACACAGGCACAGGGACACTTATTATTACAGTACAGAAAGGAAGGGAGGATTTAGCTGCAGATATGAGAACAGCAGAAGGGGGGGGGGGGGTGGGCACTGGTACGAGCAGACAGGGAGGGGAGGGGGGATGAGGACAGATGAGACACAAGAGAGCAGGGCAGTGTATGATGGAGGCATGTACACTGACAACGATGTCAGGGCTCAGCAGCCCTGATATAGCCTTCTGCCATACCTCTGCATTATAGTGGAACTATCATTAAAATTGACACTTTATATGAATTAGTAAGATACAAATCAGTATTACCAAATCACATTACGATTGTAAGTTAAAAGTGCCACTTTCTTATCATTTAAAAAAAAAATATGCTGCCAGCCTCCCGCATGCACTATGGCATATAGATGGCCTATAGAATATTAAATCACCAGTGTCCAGGGGCACAGTGGGTGTTTATATTAACAATGACTCTATTATTTTCAACAGACTTGCAGTGAGAAAAGGTCAGCAAGGAACAGCACTGTTTAGCATTACTAAGCAGTACCCACAGCTTATATATGAGATAAGCAAATATTGGTGCCCCCCAGTACAAATAATACAGTATGTAGAAACAGCTTTACCACCAGCCAAAACTGCTTTTTGAATTAAAGAAGGTTTAGAACCTCTGTCAGATTTTACTGCTGTTTGGGGCTCTGTTATGCGGCGTACACACGATCGTTTTTCATGCCATTTTTTAAACCGACGTTTTTCTCGTTGTTTTTTTTCATGTTTCCTCTCAAGCCTGTCTTGCGTACACACGATCATTTTAAAAAACGTTCAAGCAAAGCGCAGTGACGTACAACACGTACGACGGCACTATAAAGGGGAAGTTCCGTTCGGATGGTGCCACCCTTCATGTTAGTAAAGTTTGTTGAGCGACGATTCGCGCTTTTCAGCCTCCTGCTTTTCAGTCCGTTACAGCGTGACGAATGTGCTATCTCCATTACAAATGCTAGTTTTACCAGAACGTGTGCTCCCGTCTCATACTTGATTCTGAGCATGCGCGTTTTTTTCACCTCGTCAAAGCATACACACCATCGTTTTTCACGTCGTTAAAAAAAACGACATGAAAAACGACGTGAAAAAATAGAGCATGTTCGAAATTTTTAATGGCCGTTTTTTCACGTCGTTAAAAATGCTCTGGAGCATACACACGATCGGTTTTAGTGCCCATTTTTAAAAATGGCATTTTTAACGGCATGAAAAACGATCGTGTGTATGGGGCATTAGACCTAGTTTATACTTGTGGTTGGGGAGGCAATAAAAACAGGTAGTTGGGTTGAGCCACGTTTACCCACCCCCCAACCACCCCCATTAAGCTACAAAGACAGCTGTATGGGGGATATACATATGCTATGCCCAGGATGCTTTGCAGAAAAAATGATTGCCATTGCGTTTGTCGGGCAGTATGGTCCACCGAATATGAACCATTCAAGTGAATCACGCGAGGTGCCCGAAATTGCCCGAAATTGCATGTAATGCAGGGGTGTGGGCTTTTAGGTGTTAAAAAAGGTTGATGAGGAGGTGACATAATTCCCCCGAACTGCCTGTTAAATACCCTCTGAAAAGCAATCCTCTGCCAATCATGCTTCAGAGACTAATGCAAACAAGCCCTTACAGAGATTTTTCCGCACTTGCTCCAGCAACAATGGCTTCTAAAGACAGAAAGTCAAAGGCAACAGTCAGAAATCAAAAATGCTTTTTTCTGGAAGAGGATGAGAGGAACCCCTGTCAGATTTTATTTCTGACTGTATTGCTTTTGCAGATTGCTGTGTGGGGAAACCATTGTCACTGAAACAGGAAGTGAGGGAAATTTTTCCAGTAGATAGCTGAAAAATCCTTCTCTACTCTACAAAAAACTAAATATGTTTTGGCTGGACATGCAATTTAAATGACAAAAGCACCATTTTAAGATAGTTCTAACTATTGTGTGAACAGCAAATGTGTTTTCTCTTCTTCAAATCAAAATGCGGATTCGAAAACAATGAGGCTGATTTACTAAAGACATAGAGAAGCTTCATGGAACAAAATTGTATGAATATTAGCGTCAATCATCCAATTATGTGGAAAACTCATTCCTGTTGACTTTGAATACCCAATCAGGTGCAAATGCTTTTCACACGAATGGAGAAATGAAATTGATATTGACATTATTTTTTTTTCAGGGACGAGTCTCAGGAAAATCTTTTTGGGAGTCTTCTAAATTCTCTTTCCAGAAGAATGCAAACCTCTATAAAAGTGACAGCGCACCAGTCAGTAAGCAGCAGATGAACCGCTATAGCTAATAGTCACTTTGGCTCTAAGACTTCAGTGAGCATTACTGGAAAGAGTGGATCCGTGTGACTGCTGCTGTAGATGTGTCCTCGCTTCAGAGGCTACAGACTATACCGGTACACAGGGGAGTTGTATCTTTGGAACAATATCTTTCACTCATGCCTGCATATCTGATGTTCAGTGCATATCAGGCAAACTCTCCATAGACAGGGGCACAAGTAAAAATCATCAGAGGAGTGATTTCTTGTTTTCTATCAATGCAGTAGTATATGGAATTAAATACTTTGCTCAATTTGACAATTTGTGTACAGAGTAATGTATGTAGTCCTGTATTTTCTATTCATGGAACTTATTAAGCAGCATTCATCCAGAATGATAAAAATACGTGATAATTAGATTTTAGGTTATACCTAACTATGAGAATTACCGTATTTATCGGCGTATAACACGCACAGGCATATAACACGCACCCTAACTTTAATGCCGCGTACACACGACCGCTTTTCTCGACGAGAAAAACTGCATTTTTTCTTTTCGCCGAGAAAAACGATCGTCTGTGGGCTTTATGTTGTTTTTCTCGTCGAGAAACGGCATAAAAAACGACGAGAAAAATTAGAACATGTTCTAAATTTTCTCGTCGTTTTTTCCAGCATTTTTTTCCGCGGCAGTTTTCCCATAGGGAAAAACTGTCGCGGAGCCCACAGACGGTCGTTTTTCTCGTCAAGAGAAAAAATGACGGGAAAAACGACCGTGTGTAGGGAACCAAGCGGTTCCCTCGTTTTTCCTGTCATTATTCACGGCGTTTTTTTAACCGCCGTGAATAATGATCGTGTGTACGCGGCATAAGAGGGAAGTTTCAGGAAAAAAACTTTCCACAGCCCCCTGCGTATAACACTCAGGCACAGTTTACCCTTTGTTTTCAGGGTAAAAAAGTGAGTGTTATACGCCAATAAATACAGTATTATATATTAAATTTTTTACAAGTAATTCTAATTCTAATTAATTCATTTAATATTATTTATATTTTCTATTGATTTAACTAGATGAACTTTGTCTTTTTTCAACACTTAAAGTGTTACTAAACCCAGGGCCCTGCATTCCCTATATCTGGTCTCCCACAGTACACAGAACATGGAAATGCAATTATTTTAGTAAATATAAATTGCTAAATACCGTTTCTCATCAGCAGTATATAGCAGTCTTGGGACTTCTATTAGTGTCTGGTTAAAGCTTGTAAGAAGAGTTTTCATTACCCTTTGATTGTCATATAAGTCTGCAGGACCCCTGACCCTCTGTCTGGACAGTGCTGATTGCGCCTTTGCTGATCACATGCACTCTCCCAAGAACAAAAAATAACTCTCTAACAATGCACACCAAACTGAGCATGTGCAGAGTGCCCCCAAGGCTCAGTTCTATCAGCAGATAGATTGAGGACAGTGGAAGAAGGGGAGGATCAGAGAAGGCAGGATACACAATGCAGAGGATTAACCCCTTAGGTTCCTCAGTGAGTGCAACAAGCATGCTTTACTGCATATACAGACTGATTTTACTGTTATGGGTTTAGTAACACTTTAATTATACTTAATTTACCAGCTTATGAATAAGTGATGCATATCCAAGCCTCTTTTGCAAATTCAAAGTCAAGGTACAGCCAGGCAGCTAGCATTTTTTCAGAAGAAATCTTGCATTGGTGACCCCTATACTTATCTTATAACTGGCAGGTTGCACATTGGCAGTGCAGAGCCATAGGCTATAACAGGAAAGCCCTGTAGCTAAACATCTGCCAATATAAAGACCTATAGATTTCATATTGTCCCCAAGGTGCCCCACTGTATATACAATACCACAGCAATCAATTGTTGATTGTCAAATTAAATTGGGGTGGAAATCTATTGAAAATCCCTCTTCCATCACAATTTTAGTCCATTAGTTGCTGGAATTTGAGCAGAAATGGCATGGGTGGCAGATTGCTATGGTTAAGTTTATTGTGTATTGTCAGTATTCTGGAATAAGTTCCAAATAATAGTGCAATTACAACGTGAACCTACACACAATGGCGTCCCTAGGGGGGGACCAGAGGGGGCCCTGGCCCCCCAACATTATGCTGTGCCCCACCATGTGCCCCCCCAAAAAAAAAAACATTTTTTTTTGCTCGGGCTTCTGCTGGGGTAACATAGTCTCTCCTGAGAGGGAGAGCGTCCCCAGTCAGCTCCTGTGGGGGATTCCTCCCCCTCCCTCTGCTCGCTCCTTTCCCTGCATCCTCATTGGCATGGAGAAGAGCGAGTTGCAGGAAGGACTCCACAAGCACTGTGGGAGGGGGGAGGGGGGCCCAAGCCTTCATCTCAGTTACTGAAAAAACAGACTGATTTCTCCCGTCCTTAGGACAGGAGAACCAGCCTATAAATTCCGAGAGTGGTGACTGCAAGCTGAGCCGAGTGTCAGTCTATGACACTCTTTCACAGCCCAGCGAGTCCAGCCACCCCCCCTCACTCTCCTCACATACGAGCAGGGAGGAATACAGCTCCTCCTCCTCCTTCCAGTCCCGCCCACACTGTCCCAGCGTGCTGTATCTGAAGAGAGGGGATGTGTGGGCGGGAAATATGAAAATCAGCAGCATTCCAGGCTGTGTGTGAATGATGCCTGAGATTCTAGCGTAGACCATGGGTAAGTGTGTGCACTGCAGACTGCAGTACACTGTAATCACTGAACTGCATTATCTCCATCCCTTCTCTCCCCCATCTGTCTCCCTCCCCCTCTCCTGTTCTTTCAAGACATTCACAATTTACTTTCGCTTTCAGTTAGGCAGGGAATATACGCATCCACAGATTGCAGGAAAGAAACTTGCATGATTCCCCCATCAACACAGACAGTGCTGACAGGGGAATATCCCTCCTGCCCAGCAATTGTATTCCCCCGACAAACAGTGATTATCACTAGTGACTATAGCAACCACTAGTGATAATCATAAGAGAATCTGCTCATTAATGGTTCAAATCTCAGCCAGTTCCTGCTGAACCAGCTGAGATTTAAACTGTCTATGGCTGGTCTTAGCTCTTAGGCAGCCCATACATTGATCACTTTTTTTCATTCAACTATTAGGTTGAATGAAAAAAAAAGGAAATTATCCAATTCCCCCATCTACACATTATAGGTGGATGGGGGAATGTTCCCAGTGTGGACCAGTGCTGGAACAACCAGAGTTGCTGTCCTGTCCCGGCTATTCACAGCGCAGGACTCTGTCTCCATGGCAGCGGCGGCAGCACATTGGAACCCAGTGCTGGTTACTTTATGGGGCTGATGTACAGGAGGGCCAGCTCAATTTGTTGTTAGAGATGGGCTGGGCATGTTCAAAATTCCACATGCCAGAGCCTGCCAGAAAGCCCACACTGCACAGCGCTAATCACAGGCAATGAGACATTTCCCGCTCCGCAGCTCCACAGATCAGGAAATGTCTCACTGTCTGTGATTAGCACTGTGGAGTGTCGGCTTCCTTGTGGGAGATCGGGCATGTGGGATTTTAAACACACCCGAGCCCATCTCTATTGGTTGTAGACAGTTGAGCTCCCTGCAGGTTGCTTAGCAGCAGTGGCGCCTTCTCTGACATGCTGATCGGGATGCAATCCAGGTGATGCTCCTAGTCAAATCCTAGTGTTAAATATCAGTGATTTTATTGATCAAAGCCCACACTTTACAGGCATAGAGCCCACATGGCCGCTGAACATACAGTTTATATATATATATATATATATATATATATATATATGTGGTTGTACTCTTGATGCTAATAAATACTGTGTTTATTAGATCTGACTGGGAGCATCACTAGGATCACATCCCGATCAGCATGTCAACAGAGAAGGTTATACAGCATTTCTGCCGCTAGGTGACCAGCTGGGGGCTCGGCTCTCTATAACCAATAGTGCCAGCCTTCCCCTGCATGCACCCATAATGTCACCAGCACAAAGTCCTAATAGACTGCCGCCGGTGCCAAGGAGACAGATGCCAGACCAGCGCTGTCAATAACAGGGACAGGACAGCTGGGGAACCCCACAGTGGCAGAACACCAGGGCCCGGTGGCAAGACAACCTTTGCAACCCTGATAGTTCTCCCACTGCTTTGGACCCTTATATTTTCTTGGTGTGCTGGTGACATATATCTCTTGTTTTCTGCCACCCTGGTGGGGCCCCAGTATAGTAGGAAGGGAGCTCACTACAGAACATGTGAAAGGGCCCGTTGTGGGACCGTAGTAAAGGGCCCGAGGATATATATATATTTGCATTTTATAGTTGGCCCCCCTACTTTTGTCCCTGTCCCCCCATGTGCCCCCCCTAAATATGAAAGCTGGAGACGCCACTGCCTACACATGCAAAATATCATGTGCTGGGCAGATCTGTAAGCCATGTACAAATGAGAAACACATTTTCACTTGCCAAAATCAAATCAGCTCTGCTCTGAATTAATCCAAAAATAATTCAGCCTCCTTGCTGTGTGTATCGGTCTTAGTTGTGCTTAAAAACTAAGCACAATTAGATGAAAAATCTGCATCCACTTCCTTGTCTGCTAATAGTTAATTCTCTTTCTTTGCTGGAAACCTTTTCCTTTCTGATTTCTCCAAATGTTCAGTTTTCAAAAATAAGTATTCAAAGTATATTTTTCTTGTAGTAAAATAAACATAGCTGAGCGTTCTATGTGGACCTTATTCCTATCATCTTAGCATTCTCTGCTTTGGTGAACACATTCATATTTCCGGATATAATTTTGAGACCGTAGACAGTGTATTTTCCCTTACTTCCAAATGCAGCTTAAGGTTAAACAGATGCATGTGAAGTACAAACTTTTGCAAATACTATCTACATTCTATTAAAAGCTATCATGAGAACAAGATGGGAGTATAGCCTCAGATACGAAAGTAATAATGAAAAAATAGCAACGTACCATCATCCAATTAATAGTAAAAAACAAAGGGGAGGGGTGGGGGCAAGAGGATAGTTGCTGAGGCTAAACCTTGAACAACCCACCCAAATGATTTGTGGACTATCTCGGTACTGATACACATGATAAACATTGTTGAATTAAAAAGTTTTATTACAGATAAAAATTGTACAGAAATGAACAGTGATGCACATCAAAGATTGGTCGGAGTCTCTACTAGTTTTGCGGGGATACCACTTCTTCAGGAGAGCCAATCTATACATTGAATAATATAATAAAAGATATATGATACAATTCAGCAATAGTGTAAATGATCCATAAGGAAAAGTGAAGGCTTACCGGATGAGTAATAGAACAGGCGGAGAAATGGGCCGCCCATGTATTACCCCCCCGCGGCGGACAAGGGGGATAGTGCGTTTATCTCTAGGTATAAGACATATAATTAGTTTAAGGACCCAATAAGTTACCCATACTAGGGTGGGAGGGAGGGGGTGTGGGAAGGAAGGATACAGGCAGAAGAGGGGAGGGGCCGGGGAGGAGGAGGAGGGTGAAAAGGGAAAGAAAAGGACAAAGAGGGGGATAGGGAAGTAGGGGCGGAAGGGGGGCAGGAAGGGGAGAAAAGAAGGGGATGGGGATGGGGAGGGTAAGGAGAGGAAAGGGGGGTTGGGAAGGGTAATGGGAAAGAAAAAGGGGAAGGGAGGGAGGGGGGGGAAAGAACGGGAGAAGGGAAGGGTAGAGAAGGGAGTGAGGGGGTGGAACTGGGAGAGGCAGGAAAAGAGGAGGGGAAAGGGGGGAAGGGGAAGGGGGGGAAAGGAAAGACGGAAGGGAAGAGAAGGGGGGAGGGGGGAAGAGGAGGACGGGGAACAACCCTAAGGGTGTTAATAGGGGATAGAACTTACCACAGTAGTTACGTCTGTGGGTACATAAGAGGCCAGTGCCATGTAGGAAGGGAGTTCCCAATGGTGTGCAGGCAGATGGACAGGTATAAAACAATAGGTGTAGGTACACAGGGGGCCACAAGAGGTGCAAGGTCCAGTGGTGCTGGTAAAAAAACAGTGTACGGTCATCCATGGAGGTATCCATATCTGTGACCAAGAATGCAGGGTAGTGCATGGACAGAAAAGGAGGCACCTGTGGCGATCCCCAATGCACAGCAACAAGCGTCCAATTGATAACCGCCTCACCACAGGAGAGATCCTAGGTGTACATGGCCAGGGCTAGATCCACGCTGCTCATCCAAGGGCAAAGCCCATTAAATGAGCTCCCCAACCAGGACACGTCCAGACGCCGCAAGAGCGGCCACGTCCAGCGTCACTGGGTCTACTTCCCCGCACTACGCAGGTGCGCGAAGTGTGATATAACGCATGTGCACTGAGGCCAAGCCAGGGGGAGGGAAGCCCAGAGCCAGGGAGGAGCAAGAGGGGATGGACCAGAGGGACATCCCCGCCAGGGGAAACACAAGTCCGCCGCATATGGGAGGGACAGGCAGCCAAGTGCCGCGCCACATACTCAGGGGGTACTATATACACAGGAAGAAGAAAACATACAATAAAACATAATGATAACAGTAATAGGAATAATGGGAGTGTAATCCCAAAGGTTCTGGACGTTTCCTGGTTGGGGAGCTCATTTAATGGACTTTGCCCTTGGATGAGCAGCGGGGATCTCGCCCTTGCCATGTACCCCTAGGATCTCTCCTGTGGTGAGGCGGTTATCAATTGGACGCCTGTTGCTGTGCATTTAGGATCGCCACAGGTGCCTCCTTTTCTGTCCATGCACTACCCTGCATTCTTGGTCACAGATATGGATACCTCCATGGATGACCGTACACTGTTTTTTTACCAGCACCACTGGACCTTGCACCTCTTGTGGCCCCTTGTGTACCTGCACCTATTGTTTTCCACCTGTCCATCTGCCTGCACACCATTGGGAACTCCCTTCCTACATGGCACTGGCCTCTTATGTACCCACAGACGTAACTACTGTGGTAAGTTCTATCCCCTATTAACACCCTTAGGGTTGTTCCCCATCCTCCCCTACCCCCCTCCCCCTTCTCTTCCCTTCCGTCTTTCCTTCCCCCCTTCACCTCCCCCCCTCCCCCCCTCTTTTCTTCCCTCCCCCCTCTTTTCCTGCCTCTCCCAGTTCCACCCCTCACTCCCTTCTCTACCCTTCCCTTCACCCGTTCCTTTCCCCCCTCCCTCCCTTCCCCTTTTTCTTTCCCATTACCCTTCCCTACCCCCCTTTCCTCTCCTTACCCTCCCCATCCCCATCCCCTTCCCTTCTCCCCTACCTGCCCCCCTTCCCCCCCTACTTCCCTATCCCCCTCCTTGTCCTTTTCTTTCCCCTTTCACCCTCCCCCTCCCCTCTTCTGCCTGTATCATTCCTTCCCTCCCTAGTATGGGTTACTTATTGGGTCCTTAAACTAATTATACGTCTTATACGTAGAGATCGACGCAATATCCTCCTTGTCTGTCGCGGGGGGTACTACATGGGCGGCCCATTTCCGCGCCTGTTCTATTACTCATCGGGTAAGCCTTTACTTTTTCTTCACTTTCCGAGATAGTCCACAAATCATTTGGGTGGGTTGTTCAAGGTTTAGCCTCAGCAACTATCCTCTTGCCCCCACCCCTCCCCTTGTTTTTTTACTAAGAAGCTATCATAATAATGTAACACTGTCCCCGTAGGGCTTGCTGTGTGTTGACTTTTTATGCCTCATACATACGGCCGGATTTCTGATGGGAAAAAGTCAGTCGGCAATCCCGACGGGAAAAAAGAGAGCCAGTTCTCTTTTTTTTGCCGGATGTTTTTGGCAGTTTACCCGTCGGAAATAACTGACATGGTGTATACACACGGTCGGGATTCCCGGCCAAAAGCTCTCATCTGAGTTTTTCCGATGGGAAAACTGGCCGTGTGTACGAGGCATTAGTCATCCCTCTGATTATCTGCAGCCAGTTGCTAGATGTTTTCACTTATCCCCCCCCCCCCCTGCTTGCTCGTTACTCAATAAACAGTCCATGGTATCTGTGGTTTTAATATTTATTGTGGAACTTGGATGGGAGAAGGGAATAAAGGGATACTCAAACTTGAACTATTCACAGTAGATAAGGACAACTCTCACTTGGTCTCACTAGAAGATTTGTGGAAGCAGACACACTGCGTTTACCACACTGCCACATTTATGGAATAATTACGTCTTCTTGCTCTTTCTAGCAGTAGACTTAATGTGATTACTTTATCTTCAGGACACTTTCTAGCATCCCCTTGACTGACACCCATCCACTGACTCTTCTAGCTGGCCTTCACAGGACATGCCCAAAGACACTGATCTGTTCTCACTGTAGGCAGAATCAGATCCTTGCTGTATCCCCCTTCCAGTCAGCTCTGCAGGACCTCTGGGTTCAGCTCCTCTCTGACTTCAGGCCCTTAGGTCAACTACCCAAGGCCGCATAACTTCTACAGAGGAGGGGAAGCCTCCCTCTCCCTCCAGGACCCCGCTCTCCAGCTGAAAGACCCCAAGCACATGTGCCCTTGGCATTTATACAGTATCCCAGCATGCATTGAGGCACTTTACTTTGGCAATAGCCAGGACTGTAACAACGCCTGTGCCCTCACTTACCAGGTCCCCTCCCACTGTCCAATATGCCTCCGTATTGGACCAGTGTGGGACATTCAGACAAGCTGAGCTGCACCTGAGCATAATGAGCAGGCCTTACCAATAGATCCTGCTCCCTGGTAGGCAGAGAAAACTCTAAGTTTGCCTGACAATCTTCCTGGTAAGCAGAAAGACCAAAACCTATACTCTCTTCTAGAAACTACCTACAATAAATATCACTGAACAAGCTGTCAGAAATGTTTTCTAAATGCAAAGATAGTATTGTAAAGGTGGGCATACACTAATTTATATGACCATTTAATCAATCCTTTGATATGTTCTATTTCAAATGCTACTTTATGCATTGACATACCTCTTTAGATCCAGTCTGCCTTGACAGTATGGTCACTTGCTGACTTAGCACCTTCCCCAGGCAGCTTAACAATTCAAAAAGACACAGAAGTTGAATCCAATTAAATTTGACTTCAGCTGTTTAGTTCTGTTTCACTGAATCGGAAGTTAGGGTGAAGTTTATGAGAGCAGAGTGAGCTAAGGGTGAACTGGTGCTGCCAGTGTTTTCTTACCTATATGCCTATTTCTGATTATGCGGAGTTATCCGGAGTTCGCTAAACCACTTGACCCCCCTCATGACCAGGCCATTTTTTGCGATACGGCACTGCATTACTTTAACTGTCATATGCACGGTCATGAAATGTGTGTCCTTTTTCCCCCAGAAATAGAGCTTTCTTTTGGTGGTATTTGATCACCTCTGCGTTTTTTTGTTTTTTTTTGCGCTATAAACAAAAAAGACCCACAATTTAAAAAATATATATATTTTTTACTTTCTGCTAAAACATATCCAATAGTATTAAGGGGGTTAAAACAGGTGGTGAAGAGGTGATAAAATGCCTCCTCAATGCCCGTCTATTGCTGTTTGAAGAGTGATCTGGACGCAAGTGTAAACGAGCCCTAAACGATTCAACATAGCAGCTCAAAAAGTTTGTTGAAAGCTTTGCAACAGCTTTTTGAACACACTGTTCTAACACAAGCTGAAGTCAGTGTGAATAAAGCCCAATGCTTTGTTTAGACTTGTGGTTGGGGGGGGGGGGCGTTTGGTGGGCAGGAAAAACGCAGCTCAACCGCACATTTTTGACACCCGCCAACCACCACCTTATAAGCTGCAATAGGCAGCAAACGGGAGTGCTTACATGTTGCAGCCGCAAGGCCTTGCTTCACGCTCCTGGCAGTTTCCCCAACTTGCAATGATCAGAGGGCAGCAAAGCCACCAAACATTACACATTTAAGTGAATACAGAAGCGTTGCAGAAGCCCTGCAACTGCAATGTGCGGTGCGTTTGTAAAAAAAATTGAGTTAAAACAGGTGGTGAGGAGGCATTACATCCACACTTCATCGCCTGTCAGTAGCCTCCGGGAGCACTATCCGTATGAAAATCAAGCTTCAGAGACAAGGGAGATTTAAACACACGTCTAAATCTAACCTCCGGGGAACTGGAGAAAGTGCAGAGAAGGGCAACCAAACTGATAAGAGGCATGGAGGAGCTCAGCTATGAGGAAAGATTAGAGGAACTGAATTTATTCACTCTTGAGAAGAGGAGAATAAGGGGGGATATGATCAACATGTACAAATATATAAGGGGTCCATATAGTAAACTTGGTGTTGAGTTATTCAACACAGAGGACACAGGGGCACTCTTTACATCTTGAGGAAAAGAGATTTAATCTCCAAATACGGAAAGGTTTCTTCACAGTAAGAGCTGTGAAAATGTGGAATAGATTCCCTCCAGAGGTGGTTCTGGCAAGCTCAGTAGATTGCCTTAAGAAAGGCCTGGATACTTTCCTAAATGTACTTAATATTACTGGGTACTAACATTTATAGGTAAAGTTGATCCAGGGAAAATCCAATTGCCTCTCGGGGGATCAGGAAGGAATTTTTTCCCCTGCTGTAGCAAATTAGAGCATGCTCTGCTGGTGTTTTTCGCCTTCCTCTGGATCAACTGTGGGCATAGAATTGGGTATTAGGGATGAGCTTTGAGTTCGAGTCGAACATGAGTTAGACTCGAACATTGGCTGTTCGATCGTTCGACGAAGATCGAACTTTATGGGCCGTTTGCGCCAAATTTGAGCTGCGCGTCACGGCCCATAATTCACTGCCTCATTGCAGTGCATTGCTGGCTGATGATTGGCCAAGCATGCACTGTGACCCGCATGCTTTGGCCAATCACAGTGCCGTCAGCACAGAGAGCCATAATTGGCCAAAGGCACTGTGCCTTTGGCCAATCATGGCTCAGGGAATTAGGTACACACCCCACACTATATAAGGCCACCTGCGCGTCAGCCTTGTGTAGTGAGTTGCAGCGTTCAGAGAGAGAGAGTGTCATTTTATTTCAGCTAGCTAGATTGAGCAGGCAGTAGATTCAGTTAGATCAGTATATTTAGTATATATATATATATATATATATATATATATATATATATATATATACACATTCCAGGCCTTGTATATATATATATATATATATATATATATATACTGTATACAGTTTAGCTAGATCTCACTGCAGAGCGTTCCTGTTGTTCTCTTCTTAATATACTACAGGCAGGCAGCTGATTAAGTTAGCAGCAGTATATTCAGTCAGTATACTGTATCCTGTGCAGCTAGGTCAGTGCAGAGCGGTCCTGTTGTTCTCTTCCTAATATACTACAGGCAGGCAGTTGATTCAGGTAGCTGCAGTATATTCAGTCAGTATACTGTATCCTGTTCACAGTGTGCAGCTAGATCTCACTGCAGAGCGTTCCTGTTGTTCTCTTCATAATATACTACAGGCAGGCAGTTGATTAAGTTATCTGCAGTATATAAAGTACTGTATCCTGTGCACAGTGTTCAGCTAGATCTCACTGCAGACCATTCCTGTTGTTCTCTTCCCAATATACTACAGTCAGGCAGTTGATTCAGGTATATACAAGTAAAAGGCGCAAATATCTAATACAAGGTTATCCTATAGATGTATTATTATGTGCTGGATGCATAAATAAACCACGTATGCACAGTATGGTACTAAGTCCACAGTCTCCTTAATAGGTGTCCACAAGGACTTGAGTCTTTCAATGATAGTTCATAAAGAGTTAAAATTGGAGGGGGGGAGGGGAAGGAGAGGGAATGAAACAATAAATTAGTGAAATAGGATAAAATGTAATGGGAATGGACCACACTCAGGGCTGCCATCAAGGTGGAACAGAGACCATGTTCCCAGCGCTGAAAAGACAAAAGGGGAGAGAAGGGGCGCTTCTGGGTGCAGATTTTTCAACAAGTTTAATATACAATTAGATTTCCTTATAGTGCACTCACATTTAAGTAGTTAAAAGCAGGCATTGAGTCATGTCCCAAGGTGTGGGGCTGTCCTCGGTAGAGTCGATCCCTCTCCTTGATCTCCTAGGCTGTGCGTCCTGTGATTGTAATGGAAGCTCTACACCGCTGGATGGAGTGCAGCAGGTTTGCGGTGGAGCAGTGGAGCGTGTCCTCAGCGCGAGGCTTGGAGCGCAGGGAGAAGTCAGGCGGAGGGGGATGACGTCATCGGTATGCAACCAGGTTTCGTGGGCGTGCAGGCTGTAGATGGAGGAAACAGCCGCGCTCCTTTCTCAAGCTAACAGACAGAGACTCATCTTCCCCTTCCCCCCCACCCCCTTTATTCCCCCCCCCATCCTCCCATCCCTTCCCTCATATCCTGTAATCAGTATGATCCTTTGTCATTTTTAACCATTTACCATACTACCACATATATACATAATTTCTCCACCCTATATTATTCTAATACAATATCTATTGACTAGTATACCAACGTATACTTTTTTACCCCCCTTTTCCATCTACTAACTATGCCCTTTATATGTATATATACTTCAGGTGGGACTTCTCATCCACATCCTCCCTTTACATTGTGTGGGTTCTAGTAAGCATTGCCGCCCTCTCCTTTCTAAGTTGATCCTTCCCCCACCCCCTTTATTCCCCCCCCCATCCTCCCCTCCCCTCCCTTCCCTTCCCTCATATCCTGTAATCAGTATGATCCTTTGTCATTTTTCACCATTTACCATACAACCACATATATACATATGTCCCTGTATATGTTTACATGTACCCTTCTGCACATGACTGCATGCGGATGCATGTGTACATGTGCACCATCATATTTAGTGTCCAACATGTCCCATTTCTCCTCCCTTCAATTGTTGTCTACATACAGCTGCATACTAATACATGCGCTCACACATAATCTCCATGGGTTCTGTATAATATCCCAGGCTGTTCACAACACCGCTACTTTTTGTTCTTTATTCATTTTTATACCTACTCTTTTTAAACATATATACACACAACAACTTTTTACTATTTTATAATATTTTTCATACATGTTTTGTGTCATCATGATCGTTCCTGCCCTTCTTGTGCTCTGTCCCCTTGTCCGCCTATCACGGCATATATATACAGTACTCAGCCACTCCCCCTGCCTGCCCTTATAATGATATCTGATGAGTCTCTGTCTGTTAGCTTGAGAAAGGAGCGCGGCTGTTTCCTCCATCTACAGCCTGCACGCCCACGAAACCTGGTTGCATACCGATGACGTCTTCCCCCTCCGCCTGACTTCTCCCTTCCGCTCCAAGCCTCGCGCTGAGGACACGCTCCACTGCTCCACCGCAAACCTGCTGCACTCCATCCAGCGGTGTAGAGCTTCCATTACAATCACAGGACGCACAGCCTAGGAGATCAAGGAGAGGGATCGACTCTACCGAGGACAGCCCCACACCTTGGGACATGACTCAATGCCTGCTTTTAACTACTTAAATGTGAGTGCACTATAAAGAAATCTAATTGTATATTAAACTTGTTGAAAAATCTGCACCCAGAGGCACCTCTTCTCTCCCCTTTAGTTGATTCAGGTAGCTGCAGTATATTCAGTATACTGTATCCTGTTCACAGTGTGCAGCTAGATCTCACTGCAGAGCGTTCCTGTTGTTCTCTTCCTAATATACTACAGGCAGGCAGTTGATTCAGGTAGCTGCAGTATATTCAGTACTGTATCCTGTTCACAGTGTGCAACTAGATCTCACTGCAGAGCGTTCCTGTTTTTCTCTTTTTAATATACTACAGGCAGACAGTTGATTCAGTTAGCTGCAGTATATAAAGTACTGCATCCTGTGCACAGTGTTCAGCTAGATCTCACTGCAGACCATTCCTGTTCTCTTCCTAATATACTACAGGCAGGCAGTTGATTCAGTTAGCTGCAGTATATAAAGTACTGTATCCTGGGCACAGTGTTCAGCTGGATCTCACTGCAGACCATTCCTGTTGTTCTCTTCCTAATATACTACAGGAAGGCAGTTGATTCAGTTAGCTGCAGTATATAAAGTACTGTATCCTGTCTACAGTGTTCAGCTAGATCTCACTGCAGAGAGTTCTTGTTGTTCTCTTCCTAATATACTACAGGTAGGCAGTTGATTCAGCTAGCTGCAGTATATTCAGTATACTGTATCCTGTTCACAGTGTGCAGCTAGATCTCACTGCAGAGTGTTCCTGTGGTTCTCTTCCTAATATACTACAGGCAGACAGTTGATTCAGTTAGCTGCAGTATATTCAGTACTGTGTCCTGTGCAGTGTTCAGCTAGATCTCACTGCAGACCATTCCTGTTGTTCTCTTCCTAATATACTACAGGCAGGCAGTTGATTCCGTTAGCTGCAGTATATTCAGCATATATATACATCCCAGCGTTGTGAAGCTACATCTCACTGCAGGCCATTCCTGGTGTACCTATTGTAATGTTGGGGGTTGTTTAGCTCAAGTGTAGCATCCGCTAGCGAGAACAGTCCCACACAAATGTTTCCTTTTGAGGGCTTGTTGGCCCACTTTTATTAAAGAAAATCAAACAAAGTTCCAGAAATGAAAACAAATGTGGTTTCCCTCGCAGGGGGTTTTCACCATCAACATAAAATGGTAGTATGTTCAGCCTCCTGGCTCACACATGCATAAGTGCTATGAAAATACCGAGCCGCCTGGCTCTCTTCAGCAGCAGCACCACTGCTCAGGCTCCCGCATGGAGCTTTCCTGACTCCTGTCAGCAACCTCAGACTCAGGTCTCTGGGTTTCACAGTGCAGCCTGCACTCTCTAGCTTTTCCAGCTTCTCTAGCTACTTCAGTGGACACCTGCACACTCTGGGTTCTCCCTTGCAAGCCTGGTCTCCTCGGGAGGGTGGAGCCCAGAACCATGGTCAGGTGTCTACAAATAGGCCAGCACACACCTGACCAGTCAGTGTGCTGGTAAATCTCAAAATCTGGACCCAGGACTGGGGATTTCATCCCACCCGGATCTCTAAGAAATCCCCGGGCTCCAGGTCCCAAAGTGGACTTTATTAAAGAATGAGGAGACTGAAATGCCAGTTTCCTCTGTGCATTATAAACTCCCTGGAGCCCCTCAACCTGTCCAGTTGAGAATTCTGGGTCACTACACTGGTGGGGTACCACACTACCACATACCCCTCCCCCTTGTTTTGACCCAGAGGGCGGAACACACCAGTCCAACCTCCTCACTTTGACATGACCATGCCAGCTACCACCCACATGGGCCAAATCTTGTCCCATCAGGCGACTTTCTCCACATCCCCCTGCTACGTTTACTCGGGCTCTGCAAAGACACTCCCATATCTTTTTGCGTGCACGCTTCCAAAAGCGATGCCTTTCTATTTCCCTTGGACCTATACTAGCCATCTTATCTGTAGGGAGTTTACTACTCTTGGCACCTTTTTGCACCCAAGGTTGATTTCTGAGTTTTAAGGGTCCGATACCATTGAGCTTACCAAGGGCTCCCTCATTTTCCGATAGACCACCCCTTTTCCCTTTATTTAATTTGGAAGGGATCAGATTTTTAAACACTTGTTTAGTGATAAGCGGGGGCTCTTTTATTGGGGTGACACTGGTCCCTCTTCGAGCTCTATGTACGGGCACCCCCTTACTCTCCAAACTTAGCGTCACTTGTTTCCCCATGTACATTGAATGCTTCATTCTGTCAGTTTCATCACTAACATCCTCATAAGACTGCAGCCTCGTCTTAGTCTCCCTCTGAAGGACATCCTGACTGTCTTGCCACGCTGAGGTTTCTAAGTTATGTGATACCTTCCTGCGCTTTGGGCTATTTCCTTCCGACCATTGTTTACCAGGATCCTTCTCAGATCCTAGAAGTTCTTCAAACCTCAGGAAACCTTCCCCAGAATTACCCTCCTGAACCTGTAGGGGGCCTAATTCTGCTGTACCTTTTACCTCTAAGTCAGTCACACCATTTATCTCCACACATTTTTTGGGATTAGCAGCAACCGCATCACCTTGACCATCAGGTCTGCCATAATTTTTGTCACCCATGGTAGCCAAACCATCAAAAATTGCCAATGAGCTGCATTTTTCATCATTGTCAGAAATATTAATGCGTTTGTCATATCCTTTGTTGCACTGTCGCTGGGCAACTCTCCCTGGTGGCCAAAGGATGAAACTGCAGCAGCCATTTCTGACTCCATAGCACCCCCTGCAGGCACAACAGGTACTTCCTCACTGTTGCCAGAGGTGACTGAAAACATTTTTAAACAGGAACCTGGGCTTGCTGACAAAGACTTCTGCCCAGTAGCCATATCTCCAGCCATGTTCCATAACCTGGGACAAGAAAAAATTCCATGCCCAAGTTGACCACATTCCAGGCATGATACATTTCTGCACATATCTTTAGTGGGACGCCGCTCCACATCTCCACTGTAGCTCCTCCTTCCGGTTAACACCCAATCTCTCGTTGCTAAGGGAGGTGGCACTCTTCCAGCTGTACTTTGCTGACTCTCCCAAACGCGACTTTGCGATCCTTGGAGCATTGTTGCTTTCAACTTGCCACGATCCTCTGTCGGCAATACGTTTCCCACGTGGTCCGCAGACTTGACATTACCGCCGTTGTTACGGGCAACCACATACCTCTCGAACTTCTGATCAGCCTTTTGGACACTCCTGGGACTCAAATCAGGCTTCCCAAACATTGTTGCAGACCTTTGTCTGGCCACGTCACCTTGTCTTGGAGACTGAGACAAAGGGCACTTGGAGACAACATGCCCCCACTCTCTGCACCGCACACAGCGGTCTTGCTTCAAAGCCTTAACAGGGCTTCCCCAATTGCATCCTCTTTCAAACTTAGGCCTTTGCCCATTGATAGCTGGCCTGTTTGTACTAGGGTTACCAGGGGCAACCACATGCACTTCCTTTTTAACTGGAGTTGGAGTAGCAAAAAACAGTCTGCAATACTCTCCAGCAGGCTCAAACCCTTGCATCATCTTTGCAGTCACTCCAGCAAACTTTTGCGCTGTCCAGCAAAAATATAGCACTGTCACATTAAAGCAAGTTGCTTTTCACTTCATGCAAGCTTTCCTCAGCTGCACACAGATTGTGCTGTCTCATGCACACAAACACAGTTCATATAACAGATGAACTTACTTTTCCAGGGATCTCCAGTTCTGCCCGCATTCTCCACCACTTGTAATGTTGGGGGTTGTTTAGCTCAAGTGTAGCATCCGCTAGCGAGAACAGTCCCACACAAATGTTTCCTTTTGAGGGCTTGTTGGCCCACTTTTATTAAAGAAAATCAAACAAAGTTCCAGAAATGAAAACAAATGTGGTTTCCCTCGCAGGGGGTTTTCACCATCAACATAAAATGGTAGTATGTTCAGCCTCCTGGCTCACACATGCATAAGTGCTATGAAAATACCGAGCCGCCTGGCTCTCTTCAGCAGCAGCACCACTGCTCAGGCTCCCGCATGGAGCTTTCCTGACTCCTGTCAGCAACCTCAGACTCAGGTCTCTGGGTTTCACAGTGCAGCCTGCACTCTCTAGCTTTTCCAGCTTCTCTAGCTACTTCAGTGGACACCTGCACACTCTGGGTTCTCCCTTGCAAGCCTGGTCTCCTCGGGAGGGTGGAGCCCAGGACCATGGTCAGGTGTCTACAAATAGGCCAGCACACACCTGACCAGTCAGTGTGCTGGTAAATCTCAAAATCTGGACCCAGGACTGGGGATTTCATCCCACCCGGATCTCTAAGAAATCCCCGGGCTCCAGGTCCCAAAGTGGACTTTATTAAAGAATGAGGAGACTGAAATGCCAGTTTCCTCTGTGCATTATAAACTCCCTGGAGCCCCTCAACCTGTCCAGTTGAGAATTCTGGGTCACTACACTGGTGGGGTACCACACTACCACACTATTCAAATACATCAAATACCGTATGTCTGGAAGGCCAACAAGGAGAGGCAGACACTCACACTAAAATAGGGCAAGCAGGCTCTGTGTCTAGAGCCAACAGTTCTGGTCGTGGAAACGGTGCATCCTCAGCACGTGGCCGTGGGGCACGCTTGCCTTTTTTTCCGGCAGCTGGCCGTGTTGAGCCACAACATGCAGAAGAGTTGGTAGAGTGGATGACCAAGCCGTCCTCATCCTCCTCATCCTCTGTCACCCAGGCTCAGAGTTCCTCGGCTGCCAATGCAGGTGCTAAAGTAGCCTATTCTATCAGCTCGAGGTCATCAGTTACTTCTTCCCTAGCCCCACCATCATGCACGGAGGATTCCCCAGAACTGTTCGACCACAGTGTCGGCTACATGCTGCAGGAGGATGCACAGCGTTTTGAAGGCTCCGATGATGGTACCCAGCTTGAGGAAGGCAGTAACATGAGCCCAGGGAGAGGGGGTGACCAAGAAGGACAACAAACTGGCAGTCATGTTCCCCCAGCTGCAGCATACTGCCAGGTTTGCTCCAGTGACGAGGAGGGAGGGAATGATGAGGTCACTGACTCTACATGGGTGCCTAAAAGGAGAGAGGAGAAGGAGGAGGCACATCTCCAACGAGGCAGGATGCCCTCCAGGGGCCAGCTTAAGGGCAGCCAACCGACTGCATCACACTGCAGAGCTGCGCATGTGCAGGGCGCTGCTGACTCTGCACGTTTTTCCAAAAGTTCTTTGGTGTGGGACTTTTTTGAGACGTGTGCTGCAGATCGCACCGTTGCTATTTGCAACATATGTCTGAAGCGTATCAAGCGTGGCCAAAACACCAGCCACTTGGGCACCACATGCTTGACCAGACATATGTCAAACTCCCATGCAGTCCATTGGCAAGCGTACTTAAAAGACCTACAGCAAAGAAAAAGGCGGACCTCTCCTTGCTCCTCATCAGCTGGGATCTCCAACCCCACTATGCTTTCAGTTTTCTCAGAAAACTGCACTGAGAGGAATGAAGGTGTAGAATTAGGTGTGGCAAGTAATTGCGGGCAATCTGCTATCGCTACACCAACGTCTGATTGTAGCAGGCAAATTTCCCTACCCCAGTTGCTAAACGGTGAAAGAAATTAGCTCCCAGCCATCCACATGCCCAGCAGTTAAATGCTAGCTTGGCTAAATTGCTAGCACTCCAACTGCTACCTTTTCATCTGGTAGATTCTGCCCCCTTTCGTGAGTTTGTGGAATGTGCGGTACCTCAGTGGCAGGTTCCCAAACGCCACTTTTTTTCACGGAAGGTGATTCCGGCTCTCTACCGACATGTGAAAGGCAATGTCTTGGCCTCGCTGGACAGGGCGGTCAGTGGTAAGTAGGGATGAGCTTCGTGTTCGAGTCGAACATACGTTCGACTCGAACATCGGCTGTTCGATCGTTCGACGAAGATCGAATGATTTGGGCCGTTCGCGCCAAATTCGAGTGACGCGAACGGCCCACAATGCACTACGCCATCGCAGTGTCATCCAGGCGCTGTGATTGGCCAAGCATGCACTGTGACCCCGCATGCTTGGCCAATCACAGCGCCGGCAGCGAGGAGAGCAATGATTGGCCACAGGCAGGATGCCTGTGGCCAATTATTGCTAAGGGTGTTTAGTACACGCTCCACACTATAAAAGGCCGCCAGCACGGCGGCCTAGTGTAGTGTGTTCCGGAGCAGGGAAAGACAAGCATAGGCAGGGACAGTGACATTTATTTCTTTCTTGCTTAACCTGGATTCCTTTAGTTTAGGGAAAGAGAAGGATAGGTAGGGAGAGTGTCAGTGTGTTTTACTGTGCCAGTCCTTGTTTCTAGGGACAAAGAAGGAAAGTGAGGGGATTTCTCCTTGTGCTATAGTGTGCTTTAAAAAAACATTTTTTCTAGGGACAGAAAACTGTAGGTAGGGAGAGTGTCAGTTTCTTTCACTGTGCCAGTCCTTGTTTCTAGGGACAAAGAAGGAAAGTGAGGGGATTTCTCCTTGTGCTATAGTGTGCTTTAAAAAAACATTTTTTCTAGGGACAGAAAACTGTAGGTAGGGAGAGTGTCAGTTTCTTTCACTGTGCCAGTCCTTGTTTCTAGGGACAAAGAAGGAAAGTGAGGGGATTTCTCCTTGTGCTATAGTGTGCTTTAAAAAACATTTTTTCTAGGGACAGAAAACTGTAGGTAGGGAGAGTGTCAGTTTCTTTCACTGTGCCAGTCCTTGTTTCTAGGGACAAAGAAGGAAAGTGAGGGGATTTCTCCTTGTGCTATAGTGTGCTTTAAAAAAACATTTTTTCTAGGGACAGAAAACTGTAGGTAGGGAGAGTGTCAGTTTCTTTCACTGTGCCAGTCCTTGTTTCTAGGGACAAAGAAGGAAAGTGAGGGGATTTCTCCTTGTGCTATAGTGTGCTTTAAAAAAACATTTTTTCTAGGGACAGAAAACTGTAGGTAGGGAGAGTGTCAGTTTCTTTCACTGTGCCAGTCCTTGTTTCTAGGGACAAAGAAGGAAAGTGAGGGGATTTCTCCTTGTGCTATAGTGTGCTTTAAAAAAACATTTTTTCTAGGGACAGAAAACTGTAGGTAGGGAGAGTGTCAGTTTCTTTCACTGTGCCAGTCCTTGTTTCTAGGGACAAAGAAGGAAAGTGAGGGGATTTCTCCTTGTGCTATAGTGTGCTTTAAAAAAACATTTTTTCTAGGGACAGAAAACTGTAGGTAGGGAGAGTGTCAGTTTCTTTCACTGTGCCAGTCCTTGTTTCTAGGGACAAAGAAGGAAAGTGAGGGGATTTCTCCTTGTGCTATAGTGTGCTTTAAAAAAACATTTTTTCTAGGGACAGAACACTGTAGGTAGGGAGAGTGTCAGTTTCTTTCACTGTGCCAGTCCTTGTTTCTAGGGACAAAGAAGGAAAGTGAGGGGATTTCTCCTTGTGCTATAGTGTGCTTTAAAAAAACATTTTTTCTAGGGACAGAAAACTGTAGGTAGGGAGAGTGTCAGTTTCTTTCACTGTGCCAGTCCTTGTTTCTAGGGACAAAGAAGGAAAGTGAGGGGATTTCTCCTTGTGCTATAGTGTGCTTTAAAAAAACATTTTTTCTAGGGACAGAAAACTGTAGGTAGGGAGAGTGTCAGTTTCTTTCACTGTGCCAGTCCTTGTTTCTAGGGACAAAGAAGGAAAGTGAGGGGATTTCTCCTTGTGCTATAGTGTGCTTTAAAAAAACATTTTTTCTAGGGACAGAAAACTGTAGGTAGGGAGAGTGTCAGTTTCTTTCACTGTGCCAGTCCTTGTTTCTAGGGACAAAGAAGGAAAGTGAGGGGATTTCTCCTTGTGCTATAGTGTGCTTTAAAAAAACATTTTTTCTAGGGACAGAAAACTGTAGGTAGGGAGAGTGTCAGTTTCTTTCACTGTGCCAGTCCTTGTTTCTAGGGACAAAGAAGGAAAGTGAGGGGAATTCTCCTTGTGCTATAGTGTGCCAAAGCATTCCTCATCAACCATCTTTGAAATCCTTGTTTTTTGGACAGTCAGGGAAATTGTCGTTGTGCTATTCTGTGCAAAAGCAATAATCCTCAACCATATTTAGAAATCCTTAAGTAAAGGGACAGAGAAGGACACCTGAAGGTAGCCCTTATTGCTTTTTTCCCATTTTCCTGCAGGCCATCTATTAGAATGTCTGGAAGGCAAACAAGGAGAGGCAGACAGTCAGGAGGCAATAAAAGAGGGCAAGCAGGCACTGTGTCTGGGGGCAACAGTGCTGGTCGTGGACGCGGTGCATTGTCATCAGCACATGGCCATGGGACACGCTTGTCCTTGTTTTCGGCAGCTGGACATGTTGAGCCACATCATGCCAAAGACTTGGTAGAGTGGATGACCAAGCCCTCCTCCTCCTCCTCATCCTCTCTCACCCAGGCTCAGGGTACTGGCAAAGCAGCTGCCAAAGCGTCCTCTTCCCTGGTATCAATGTCAGACTCATCATCAGTCACTCCTTCCCTAGACCCACCATGTCCTCCTCCTGAGGAGTCCCCCGAACTGTTTGAGCACAGTGTTGGGTACATGCTCCAGGAGGATGCCCAGCGTTTCGAAGGGTCTGATGATGAAACCCAGCTACAGGAAGGCAGTAGCGTGAGAGCAGACAGAGGGGATGCTCAAGAAGGACACCAATCTGGCAGTCATGTTCCAGCAGCTGCAGCATACTGCCAGATTGGCACCAGTGATGAGGAGGGAGGGGATGATGAGGTCACTGACTCCACGTGGGTGCCTAATAGGAGAGAGGAGGAGGAGGAGGAGGAGGATGAGGAGGAGGCACATCTCCAACGAGGCAGGATGCCCTTTGGTGGCCAGCGTAAGGGCAGTACACCGACGGAATCACACCGCAGAGCTCCGCCTGTGCAGGGCGCTGCCTCTGCCCGTCATTCAAAAAGTTCCTTGGTGTGGGCCTTTTTTGAGGCTAGTGCATCAGATCGCACAGCTGCTGTTTGCAACATATGTCTCAAGCGTATATCGCGTGGCCAAAACATCAGCCGCTTGGGTACCACATGCCTGACCAGACATATGTTGACCTGCCATGCAGCTCGTTGGCAAGCCTACCTCAAAGACCCACACCAAAGAACAAAGCGGACCTCTCCTTGCACCGCATCAGCTGGGATCTCCAACCCCACTATAACTTCAGTCCTCTCTGAAACATGCACTGAGAGGAATGAAGGTGTAGAATTAGGTGTGTCACAGCCAAGTACTTGCGGCCACTCTGCTAGCAGTACACCGACGTCTGATTCTAGCAGGCAAATTTCCCTGCCCCAGCTGCTGGACCGTCGAAAGAAGTTCACTCCCAGCCATCCACATGCCCAGCGGTTGAATGCTAGCTTGGCTAAATTGCTAGCGCTTCAACTGCTGCCTTTTCAGTTGGTAGACTCGGCCCCCTTCCGTGAGTTTGTGCAATGTGCGGTTCCTCAGTGGCAGGTTCCCAAACGCCACTTTTTCTCACGGAAGGCTATTCCGGCTCTCTACCGGCATGTGGAAGGCAATGTCTTGGCCTCGCTGGACAGGGCGGTCAGCGGTAAGGTGCATATTACCGCTGACTCATTGTCCAGCAGGCATGGACAGGGACGTTACCTTTCTTTCACGGCCCATTGGGTCACTCTTTTGGCAGCTGGGAAGGATGCAGGACAAGGTGCAGTAGTGTTGGAGGTTGTTCCACCGCCACGCCTCCAAAATGCTACTACTGGTTGTGACACACCTCTCTCCTCCACCCCCTCCTCTTCTTCTTCCTCCATGGCCTCTTCCTGTGGTTTGTCCTATGAACCAGCGGTGCTCCGTAGCCGTTCACGGGGCTACGCAAGTACGCAGGCAAAAAGATGCCATGCCGTGCTTGCGCTGGTGTGTTTGGGGGACAGAAGCCACACTGGGGCAGAGGTCCTGTCTGCTCTGCAGGGCCAGGCCGAGAGGTGGTTGACGCCACGCCAGCTTAAGCCAGGAATGGTGGTTTGCGACAATGGCACCAACCTCCTCTCCGCCCTCCGACAGGGACAACTGACCCATGTGCCCTGTGTGGCTCACGTCCTTAACCTGGTGGTGCAGCGGTTCTTGGGCAGGTACCCGGGCTTACAGGATGTCCTGAGGCAGGACAGGAAAGTCTGTGTGCATTTCCGCAGATCTTATAATGCCAGTGCTTGCCTGGCTGAGCTGCAAAAGGAGTTGAACCTGCCCAAGAACCGCCTTATATGTGACATGCCCACCAGGTGGAACTCAACGTTGGCCATGCTGCAGCGGCTGCACACGCAGCAGAGGGCCATCAATGAGTACCTGTGCGACTACGGCACCAGGACAGGGTCAGGGGAGCTTGGTTTTTTTTCTCCACGCCAGTGGGGCATGATCAGGGATGCATGCACTGTCCTGGCACCATTTGAGGAGGCCACGAGGATGGTGAGCAGTGACAGTGCATGCATCAGTGACACTGTACCTCTTGTCCACCTGTTGGAGCACACGCTGCGTGGAATAATGGACAGGGCACTTGAGGCAGAACAGAGGCAGGAAGAGGAGGACTTCCTTGCCTCTCAAGGCCCCCTTTACCCAGACAGTGTTCCTTCTGTCCCACCCATCGCACAGGAAGAGGAAGAGGAGGAGGAGGAGGAGGAGGAGGAGGATTGTGTCAGCATGGAGGTGGAGGCTGGCACTCAGCATCATCAGCAGCAGTCTTTTAGGGATGATTTACAGTCCCAAGAAACCAGTGGACTTGTACGTGGCTGGGAGGAGGTGGCTGCGGATCATGTCGTCCTTAGTGACCCAGAGGACTCCGGAGCGAATGCCTCAGCAAACCTACGCTGCATGGCCTCCCTGATCCTGCAAAGTCTGCGGAAGGATCCTCGTATTCTTCGGATCAAGGAGAGGGACCATTACTGGCTGGCCACTCTCCTTGATCCACGGTACAAGGGTAAGGTTGCGGACCTTATGTTACCTTCGCAGAGGGAGCAGAGGATGAGAGAACTCCGGGAGGCCTTGCAGAAAGGTCTGTGCAACGCGTTCCCAGAGACTGGGAGGTTACAAACTCCTGGTCCTGGACAACGAGTTGCTGAGGCTTCGGCCAGTCAAAGAAGGAGCGGTGGGGAAGGTGGCCGTCTGACCGATGCGTTCAGACAATTCTTTAGTCCGCAGCCCCAAAGTATGATCGGTTCCAGCAACCATCGCCAGCGTCTGATAAACATGGTGCAGGAATATCTAGGGGCAAGGTCAGACTTGGACACCTTCCCCACCGAAAATCCTCTGGCTTACTGGGTCTTGAGGATGGATCACTGGCCAGAGCTTGCACAGTATGCAATTGAGCTACTGGCCTGTCCTGCATCCAGCGTTCTTTCGGAACGCACATTCAGTGCTGCTGGAGGATTTGTCACGGATCACAGGGTGCGCCTGTCCACCGACTCGGTTGATCGACTGACTTTCATCAAGATGAACCAGTCTTGGATCACCACCAGCTACCACACACCTGATGCTGATATAACAGACTAATTGATTTTAACATGTGACATCCCTTCAAGACTGATGCTGATGCTGAGTGCCTGTGCTGTTATGTTGACTGGCTATCCTCCTCCTCCGAGTCCTCAATGATACGATTGATGATGATAGCTTGGAAGATCATTTTTGTTTATGGGTGCCGCCACCAGTGGCTAAGGCCCAATTTTTCAGCCCCTGTTTTACAGGGGCGTGTAATTACAATTTTTTTAGCAATAATTTGCCATAGGGCTCATTGCTGTGCTCCAAGTACAGTATCTGTGAGGGGTTGGAGTGTTGTGGCACCAGTGCCTAAGGCCCAATTTTTCAGCCCCTGTTTAACAGGGGCGTGTCATTACAATTTTTGAAGCAATACTTTGCAACAGGGCTCATTGCTGTGCTCCAAGTAACGTATCTGTGAGGGGTTGTAGTGTTGTGCCACCAGTGCCTAAGGCCCAATTTTTCAGCCCCTGTTCAACAGGGGCATGCAATTACAATTCTTGATCTAATAATTCACAGCAGGGCCCATTGCTGCACCCACCAAGAGTAACTCTGAGGGCTTACAGTGTTGTGGCAACGCCACCACCACCACCACCACCACGAAAGGCCCAATTTTTCAGCCCCTGTTCAAAAGGGGCATGTAATTACAATTCTTGATCTAATAATTCACAGCAGGGCCCATTCCTGCACCCACCAAGAGTAACTCTGAGGGCTTACAGTGTTGTGGCAACACCACCACCACCACCACCACCACGAAAGGCCCAATTTTTCAGCCCCTGTTCAACAGGGGCATGCAATTACAATTCTTGATCTAATAATTCACAGCAGGGCCCATTGCTGTACCCACCAAGAGTAACTGTCAGGGCTTACAGTGTTGTGGCACCAGCACCACCATCAAAGGCCCAATTTTTACTACCACTGTTCAACAATTATATGTAATTAAAATTCCTGATATAATAGTTGACAGCAGGGCGTTCCAGCACCAACCAAGAGTAACTGTGAGTGCTTACAGTGTTGTGCCAACACCAACAACTAAGGGGCCTATTTCTGCAGAGTATATACGGCAGGTCCCTACTTTCAAACATCCAACTTACAAACGACTCCTACTTGCAAACGCAAGAAGACAACAGGAAGTGAGAGGAAATCTACCCCTAGGAAGGAAAATTCTCTCCTGTAAGAATAAATATGGGAGAAAGGTGTCTCCTCTGTACTGATGCTTTATCAGCAATCCTTGTTTCAAGAAAAACACCACATTTCAAAAACAGTTGACATTGGGACGGAAAGTGAGGTGAAATGTTCTGAACAGGGGCACAGACAGCAAAACAAATGTTACAGGGGTGATAACCCTTACCTATGTTTTCCAAAAAGTTTAAAAATAGATTTTTGGGCTGGAGCTACACTTCAACAATGTACCTGTTCAAAATTACAAACAGATTCTACATAAGAACAAACCTACAGTCCCTGTCTTGTATGCACCGCCTGTATACGGCTGTTCAGAGTATATAGGGCCTTTTTTATTTTATGTGCGGGGTTCCCCTTAATATCCATACAAGACCCAAAGGGGCTGGTAATGGGCTGGGGTAGGGGGGGGGGGGTCATGGGGTAGCTATGCCATTTTTCTTAAAGATTTTCATCCATATTACCGGGACCAGACATTACATTAAAGCCGCAAGCAGTTTTAAATGGCTTTTTTTTCCTTTAGAAGTGTCATTTTGTGCAGGGACAGTTCTAAACACGGGAAACACGTGGCACTTCACAGGCATACTTTAGACACCCCCCAGGTACGATATTTAAAGGAACATTTGACTTTTTTTTTTCACTTTATGCATCATTAAAATGACTGCTCCCGAAAAACGACCGTTTTTAAAACTTCTTTTTGCATTGATACATGTCCCCTGGTGCAGAACCCGGGTTCCCAAACCCTTTTTAGGACAATAACATGCATAATAGTTGTTATAATTAGCACTTTAGAATTCGAACGTTCGCATCCATTGTATTTAATAGGGTTCTAATGTTCGTACGAACTTTCGGTCCGTTTGCGGGTTCTGGTGCGAACCGAACCCGGGGGTGTTCGGCTCATCACTAGTGGTAAGGTGCATATTACCGCTGACTCATGGTCCAGCAGGCATGGACAGGGACGTTACCTATCTTTCACGGCGCACTGGGTGAATCTGCTGGGAGCTGGGAAGGATGCAGGACAGGGTGCAGTCTTGTTGGAGCTTGTTCCGCCACCACGCCTCCAAAATGCTACTAGTGGTTATTCTGCCACACCTCTCTCCTCCACCCCCTCCTTTTCTTTTTCCTCCATGGCCTCTTCCTCTGCTGATTTGTCCTCGGAACCAGCGGTGCTCCGTAGGCGTTCAAGGGGCTATGCAAGCACTCAGGCAAAGAGATGCCATGCAATGCTTGAGCTGGTGTGTTTGGGGGACAGGAGCCACACAGGGGCAGGCTCAGAGGTGGTTGACGCCATGCCAGCTTCAGCCAGGAATGGGGTTTTGCGACAATGGCACCAACCTCCTCTCCGCCCTCCGACAGGGACACCCGACCCATGTGCACTGTTTGGCTCATGTCCTTATCTTGGTGGTGCAGTGGTTCTTGTTTAGGTACCCGGGCTTACAGGATCTCCTGAAGCAGGCTAGGAAAGTCTGTGTGCATTTCCGCCGGTCATATAATGCCAGTGCTCGGCTGGCTGACCTCCAAAAGGAATACAATCTGCCCAAGAACCGCCTAATCTGTGACATGCCCACCAGGTGGAACTCAATGTTGGCCATGCTGCAGCGGCTGCACACACAGCAGAGGGCCATCAATGAGTACCTGTGCGACTATGGCACCAGGACAGGGTCAGGGGAGCTTGTTTTTTTTCGCCATGCCAGTGGCTCATGATCAGGGATGCATGCACTGTCCTGTTACCATTTGAGGAGGCCACGAGGTTGGTGAGCTGTGACAGTGCATGCATCAGCGATACTGTCCCTCTTGTCTACCTGTTGGAGCATACTCTGCATGGAATAATGGACAGGGCACTTGAGGCAGAACAGAGGGAGGAAGAGGAGGACTTCCTTACCTCTCAAGGCCCCCTTTATCCAGACAGTGTTCCTGCGGGCCCGCCGATCACACAGGAAGAGGAGGAGGAGGAGGAAGAGGAGGATTGTTTCAGCATGGAGGTGGAGCCTAGCACTCAGCATCAGCAGCAGTCTTTTAGAGATCGTTTACAGTCCCCAGAAACCCATGGACTTATACGTGGCTGGGAGGAGGTGGCTGCGGATCATGTCGTCCTTAGTGACCCAGAGGATTCCGGACCGAATGCCTCAGCAAACCTACGCTGCATGGCTTCCCTGATCCTGCAAAGCCTGCGAAAGGACCCTCAGATTCGTGGTATCAAGGAGAGGGATCATTACTGGCTGGCAACCCTCCTTTTCCATGCTAGATCCATGTTACAAGGGTAAGGTTCCGGAACTTATCCAGCTGTCGCAGAGGGAGCAGAAGATGAAACATCTTCGGGAGGCCTTGCGGAAAGGTTTGTGCAATGCGTTTCCAGAGCCTGGGAGGTTACAAATGCCTGGTCCTGGACAACGTGTTGCTGAGGCTTTGGTCAGTCACAGAAGGAACGGTGGAGAGGGTGGCCATCTGACCGATGCGTCAGACAAATTTTTAGTCCACAGCCCCAAGGTCTGATCGGTTCCAGCAACCATCGCCAGTGTCTGATTTACATGGTGCAGGAATACCTAGGGGCAAGATCAGACTTGGAGACCTTTCCAACCAACAATCCTCTAGGTTACTGGGTCTTGAGGATGGATCACTGGCCAGAGCTTGCACAGTATGCAATTGAGCTACTGGCCTGTCCTGCATCCAGCGTTCTTTCGGAACGCACATTCAGTGCTGCTAAAGGCTTTGTAACCGATCACAGGGTGCGCCTGTCCACCGACTCGGGCGATCGGCTCACCTTCATAAAAATGAATCAGTCTTAGATCACCAGCTACCAAGCACCTGATGCTTGTGTAACCGAATAATTTTTTTATGAATGTGAGATCCCTCCAAGACTGCCTATGCTGATGCTGAGTGTCTATCCTGTTATGCTGAGTGACTATCCTCTTCCTCCTCAATGTTCATGTTGATAGCTTGTAAGAACATTTTTGGTTCTGGGCACCACCACCAGTGGCTAAGGCCCAATTTTCCAACTAGAGACTCTGTGAGGGGTTGCAGTGTTGTGGCACCAGCACCAGTGCCTAAGGCCCAATTTTTCTGCCCCTGTTTAACAGGGGCGTGTAATTACAATTTTTGCTTTAATACTTTGCAGCAGGGCTCGTTTCTGCGCTCCAACTAGAGTATCTGTGAGGGCTTACAGTGTTGTGGCAACACCACCACACCACCACCAAAGGCCCAATTTTTCTGACCCTGTTCAACAGGGGCATGTAATTACAATTCTTGATCTAATATTTCACAGCAGGGCCTGTTCCTGTGCCCACCAAGAGTAACTGTGAGGGCTTACAGTGTTGTGGCAACACCACCACCAAAGGCCCAATTTTTCTGACCCTGTTTAACAGGGGCATGTAATTACAATTCTTGATCTAATATTTCACAGCAGGGCCCGTTCCTGCGCCCACCAAGAGTAACTGTGGGGGCTTACAGTGTTGTGGCAACACCAACACTTAAGGCCCAAATTTCTGCAGAGTATATAGGGCAGGCCCCTACTTTCAAACATCCGACTTACATACGACTCCTACTTACAAATGGAGGGAGACAACAGGAAGTGAGAGGAAATCTACCCCTAGGAAAGGAAATTCTCTCCTGTAAGAATTAATATGGGAAAAAGGTGTCTCCTCTCCACTGATGCTTTATCACCAATCCTTGTTTCCCTAAAAACCCCACAATTTCAAAATCCAATTGTCATTGGGACAGAAAGTCTTCTGGGGCACAGACAGCAAAACAAATGTTACAGGGGTGATAACCCTTCCCTATGTTTTCCAAAAAGCTTAAAAATAGATTTTTTGGCTGGAGCTACACTATGTACCTGTTCCAAATTACGAACAGATTCTGCTTAAGAACAAACCTACAGTCCCTGTCTTGTTTGCACCGCCTGTATACTGCTGTTCAGAGTATATAGGGCCTGCGGGCCCCTCGACTTTTCTTTTTTTAATTTGGGTGCGGGGTTCCCCTTAATATCCATAAAAGACCCAAAGGGCCTGGTAATGGGCTGGGGGGGGGTACCCATGCCGTTTTTCTCAATGATTTTCATCCCTATTGCCGTGACCAGACATTACATTAAAGCCGCAAGCAGTTTTAGAAATGTCATTTTGTGCAGGGACAGTTCTAAACACGGGAAACACGCGCCACTTTACAGGCATACTATACACACCCCCCAGGCACGATATTTAAAGGAATATTTCACTTTTATTTTTTCACGTTAAGCATCATTATAATCACTGCTCCTGAAAAAATTGCCTTTTTAAATCTTTTTTTTGCATTGATACATGTCCCCTGGGGCAGGTCCCCAAACCCTTTTTAGGACAATAACTTGCATATTTGCCTTTTAAATTTGCACTTTTGATTTCTCCCGTTCGAGTCCCACAGACTTTAACGGTGTTCGAAAGTTTGCGCAAACTTTCGGTCCATTCGCATAATCTGGATGCGAACCGAACCGGGGGGGGGGGGGTGTTCGGCTCATCCCTATTGGGTATATGGGATTGTACAATATATTTTATTTTTTTGTTTACAAAAGTTTTATTTGAAATATCAAAAGTACAATCACAATAGGAGTCAATGGAAGTAATCATCAACATAACACATTATTGTAAATTAATATTACTAGTACAGAAATGGTATATTAATATTAACATACAATATTCAGTCTTGAAAGATAGTACAGCTAAAAGATGTACAACTAATAGCAAGGGTTGACATTGGGACCGGATATATCAGATAGAGAAACATGATGAGTAACTTATTAGGTATCATTCCAGTATGACCATTTATTCTCATATATATGTTTGGAATCATGAAGGGTATGAAAAATCCACTCAGAAATTTTTATCATTTCCATTCTAGCCAGCACCTGTGACCAAGATCTCCAATTAAAAGCTATCATCCATTGGACACAGCTGCATAAAGAGTGAAAAAGTCTCATACAAGGTATGGGGATATTAGGAATGTTAGCGTATTTTATTTATTACATTTTTTATGGTTCAACTAGATGGACTTGTGTCTTTTTTCAACCTGACTAACTATGTAACTATGTAACTATATGGTCTATAGACTGAAGTACTTATGAATAAATGGTTGTGTAACAAATCATCTGAGTTTCCACTATTTCTTATGGGGAAATTAGCTTTGATATACGAGTGCTTTGCATTACAAGCATATTTCTGGAACTAATTATGCTCGCAATCCTAGGTTTTACTATATTACTTTGCAGTGCCCATCCTCACCATAGGACCATTAAACTTTAATGTTCAATTTTTTCTATTTATATATATGTGCAGTATAACAATTGTTATAAGACTTGAAATTTGTTTTGTTTGGTTAAACTTCAATAGAAATAGAAGTTAAATGATAGTGATTAAAATAAATTGGATATGTATTGATTAGACGCCTTGCTTGAAGATTATATTATAGATTTTTTTCTGTTAATTTAATACTGAACCTTGAAAAAATGAGAACATTTTATAGTAAAAGGCATGCACATATAAAGGTTTTAAATGCAGCCCTAATTGTTCCTATTATTGTTCTATCATTGTTTTATTTTAGTGTCACTTTTGTATCAAAATTGTTTAAAATTTCAGTAAACTAATTATTTTAAAGTGTTTTTTTATTTTCAAAATCTTAAACAGTTGATTTTAACTACTAAAGAGAATACAGTTCTGCATGAATATGAGTGCAATCCGATATGTAAGATAATTGTTAAAATACCAAAATGTGTGTGTTGCAATTAGGGATGAGCTCGGTGTTCGAGTCGAACACACGTTCGACTCGAACATCGGCTGTTCGATCGTTTGGCGAACATCGAACGATTTGGGCCGTTCGCGCCAAATTTGGGTGACGTGAACGGCCCACAATACACTGCGCCATCGCAGTGCAATCCCGGCGCTGTGATTGGCCAAGCATGCACTGTGACCCCGCATGCTTGGCCAATCACAGCGCCGGCAGCTAGGAGAGCCATAATTGGCCACAGGAAGGTTGCCTGTGGCCAATTATAGCTCAGGGGGTTTAGCACACGCCCCACACTATAAAAGTCCGCCAGCGCGGCGGCCTTGTGTAGTGTGTTCCGGCGCAGGGAAAGAGAAGGATAGACAGGGACAGTGTTGATATTCTTTGTGCTATTCTTGTGTGCAGGGAGAGAGAAGGATAGGCAGGGAGAGTGTCAGTGTCATATTCTTTGATAAACCTTGTGTGCAGGGAGAGAGAAGGATAGGCAGGGAGAGTGTCAGTGTCATATTCTTTGATAAACCTTGTGTGCAGGGAGAGAGAAGGATAGGCAGGGGACAGTGTCAGTGTCATATTCTTTACTAAACCTTGTGTGCAGGGAGAGAGAAGGATAGGCAGGGAGAGTGTCAGTGTCATATACTTTGATAAACCTTGTGTGCAGGGAGAGAGAAGGATAGGCAGGGGACAGTGTCAGTGTCATTGTTGCTAAGCCTCCTGCACAGTATACACCTGAAGCTAGCCCTTATTGCTGTGTTTTCCTGGTGTGTTACACTAACAGGCATTTGCAGCACTTACAGCAGGCGTAGTGTGATTCCTGCAAAATATAGTCCTGAAGCTAGGCCTTATTGCTGTGTTTTCCTAGCGTGTTACACCAACAGGCATTTGCAGCACTTACAGCAGGCGTAGTGTGATTCCTGCAAAATATACTTCTGAAGCTAGCCCGTATTGCTGTGTTTTCCTGGTGTGTTACACTAACAGGCATTTGCAGCACTTACAGCGGGCGGAGTGTGCCTCCTGCACATTATACACCTGAAGCTAGCCCGTATTGCTGTGTTTTCCTGGTGTGTTACACCAACAGACATTTGCAGCACTTACAGCAGGCGTAGTGTGATTCCTGCAAAATATAGTCCTGAAGCTAGGCCTTATTGCTGTGTTTTCCTAGCGTGTTACACCAACAGGCATTTGCAGCACTTACAGCAGGCGTAGTGTGATTCCTGCAAAATATACTTCTGAAGCTAGCCCGTATTGCTGTGTTTTCCTGGTGTGTTACACTAACAGGCATTTGCAGCACTTACAGCGGGCGGAGTGTGCCTCCTGCACATTATACACCTGAAGCTAGCCCGTATTGCTGTATTTTCCTGGTGTGTTACACCAACAGGCATTTGCAGCACTTACAGCAGGCGTAGTGTGATTCCTGCAAAATATACTCCTGAAGCTAGGCCTTATTGCTGTGTTTTCCTAGTGTGTTACACCAACAGGCATTTGCAGCACTTACAGCAGGCGTAGTGTGATTCCTGCAAAATATACTTCTGAAGCTAGCCCGTATTGCTGTGTTTTCCTGGCGTGTTACACCAACAGGCATTTGCAGCACTTACAGCAGGCGTAGTGTGATTCCTGCAAAATATACTCCTGAAGCTAGGCCTTATTGCTGTGTTTTCCTAGTGTGTTACACCAACAGGCATTTGTAGCACTTACAGCAGGCGTAGTGTGATTCCTGCAAAATATACTTCTGAAGCTAGCCCGTATTGCTGTGTCTTACACTCAGGCCCCGTACACACGATCGGTTTAACCGATGAAAACCGTCCGATGGATTGTTTTCATCAGACAAATCGATCGTGTATGGGACCCATCAGTCTTTTTTCCATCGGTTTTAAAAAATAGAACATGTTTTAAATTTTTCCGATGGATCAAAAACCAATAGAAAATACCGATCGTCTGTGGGGAACTCCATCGGATAAAAAACCCACGCATGCTCAGAATCAAGTCGACGCATGCTCAGAAGCATTGAACTTCATTTTTTTCGGCTCATCGGAGTGTTTTACGCCACCGCGTTTGGGACGGTCGGTTTTTGGACTGATGGTGTGTGGCCAAGACTGATGAAAAACAGTTTCATCGGATTTCTGATGGTCAAATCCATCGGACTAAAATCCATCGGAAATCCGATCATGTGTACAGGGCTTAACAGGCATTTGCAGCACTTACAGCGGGCAGAGTGTGCCTCCTGCACATTATACACCTGAAGCTAGCCCGTATTGCTGTGTTTTCCTGGTGTGTTACACCAACAGGCATTTGCAGCACTTACAGCGGGCGTAGTGTGCTTCCTGCAAAATATACTCCTGAAGCTAGGCCTTATTGCTGGTTTTCCCATCTCCCTGCAGGCCATTAGAATGTCTGGAAGGCAAACAAGGAGAGGCAGACAGTCAGGAGCCAATAAAAGAGGGCAAGCAGGCTCTGTGTCTAGAGACAACAGTGCTGGTCGTGGACGTGGTGCATCGCCATCAGCACGTGGCCATGGGACACGCTTGTCCTTCTTTTCGGCAGCAGGACGTGTTGAGCCGCATCATGCCGAAGACTTGGTAGAGTGGATGACCAAGCCCTCCTCATCCTCCTCATCCTCTCTCACCCAGGCTCAGGGTACTGGCAAAGCAGCTGCCAAAGCGTCCTCTTCCCTGGTATCAATGTCATCATCAGTCACTCCTTCCCTAGACCCACCATGTCCTCCTAAAGGAGTCCCCCGAACTGTTTGAGCACAGTGTTGGGTACATGCTCCAGGAGGATGCCCAGCGTTTCGAAGGGTCTGATGACGATACCCAGCTAGAGGAAGGCAGTAGCGTGAGAGCAGAGAGAGGGGATGCTCAAGAAGGACACCAATCTGGCAGTCATGTTCCAGCAGCTGCAGCATACTGCCAGATTGGCTCCAGTGATGAGAAGGGAGGGGATGATGAGGTCACTGACTCCACGTGGGTGCCTAATAGGAGAGAGGAGGAGGAGGAGGAGGATGAGGAGGAGGCACATCTCCAACGAGGCAGGATGCCCTCGGGGGGCCAGCGTAAGGGCAGCACACTGACGGAATCACACCGCAGAGCTCCGTCTGTGCAGGGCGCTGCCTCTGCCCGTTATTCAAAAAGTTCTTTGGTGTGGGCCTTTTTTGAGTCGAGTGCATCAGATCGCACAGCTGCTGTTTGCAACATATGTCTTAAGCGTATATCGCATGGCCAAAACATCAGCCGCTTGGGCACCACATGCTTGACCAGACATATGTTGACCTGCCATGCAGCTCGTTGGCAAGCCTACATTAAAGACCCACACCAAAGAACAAAGTGGACCTCTCCTTGCACCGCATCAGCTGGGATCTCCAACCCCACTATACCTTCAGTCCTCTCTGAAACCTGCACTGAGAGGAATGAAGGTGTAGAATTAGGTGTGTCACAGCTAAGTACTTGCGGGCACTCTGCTAGCAGTACACCAACGTCCGATTCTATCCGGCAAATTTCCCTGCCCCAGCTGCTGGACCGTCGAAAGAAGTTCACTCCCAGCCATCCACATGCCCAGCGGTTGAATGCTAGCTTGGCTAAATTGCTAGCGCTTCAACTGCTGCCATTTCAGTTGGTAGACTCGGCCCCCTTCCGTGAGTTTGTGCAATGTGCGGTTCCTCAGTGGCAGGTTCCCAAACGCCACTTTTTCTCACGGAAGGCGATTCCGGCTCTCTACCGGCATGTGGAAGGCAATGTCTTGGCCTCGCTGGACAGGGCGGTCAGCGGTAAGGTGCATATTACCGCTGACTCATGGTCCAGCAGGCATGGACAGGGACGTTACCTTTCTTTCACGGCCCATTGGGTCACTCTTTTGGCAGCTGGGAAGGATGCAGGACAAGGTGCAGTAGTGTTGGAGGTTGTTCCGCCGCCACGCCTCCAAAATGCTACTACTGGTTGTGACACACCTCTCCCCTACCCCCTCCTCTTCTTCTTCCTCCATGGCCTCTTCCTGTGCTTTGTCCTCGGAACCAGTGGTGCTCCGTAGGCGTTCAAGGGGCTACGCAAGTACGCAGGCAAAAAGATGCCATGCCGTGCTTGCGCTGGTGTGTTTGGGGGACAGGAGCCACACTGGGGCAGAGGTTCTGTCTGCTCTGCAGGGGCAGGCCGAGAGGTGGTTGACGCCACGCCAGCTTAAGCCAGGAATGGTGGTTTGCGACAATGGCACCAACCTCCTCTCCGCCCTCCGACAGGGACAACTGACCCATGTGCCCTGTGTGGCTCATGTCCTTAACCTGGTGGTGCAGCGGTTCTTGGGCAGGTACCCGGGCTTACAGGATGTCCTGAGGCAGGCCAGGAAAGTCTGTGTGCATTTCCGCAGATCTTATAATGCCAGTGCTCGCCTGGCTGAGCTGCAAAAGGAGTTGAACCTGCCCAAGAACCGCCTTATATGTGACATGCCCACCAGGTGGAACTCAACGTTGGCCATGCTGCAGCGGCTGCACACGCAGCAGAGGGCCATCAATGAGTACCTGTGCAACTACGGCACCAGGATAGGGTCAGGGGAGCTCAGGTTTTTTTCACCACACCAGTGGGGCATGATCAGGGATGCATGCACTGTCCTGGCACCATTTGAGGAGGCCACGAGGATGGTGAGCAGTGACAGTGCATGCATCAGTGACACTGTATCTCTTGTCCACCTGTTGGAACATACGCTGCGTGGAATAATGGACAGGGCACTTGAGGCAGAACAGAGGCAGGAAGAGGAGGACTTCCTTGCCTCTCAAGGCCCCCTTTCCCCAGACAGTGTTCCTTCTGTCCCACCCATCGCACAGGAAGAGGAGGAGGAGGAGGAGGATTGTGTCAGCATGGAGGTGGAACCTGGCACTCAGCATCATCAGCAGCAGTCTTTTAGGGATGATTTACAGTCCCAAGAAACCCGTGGACTTGTACGTGGCTGGGAGGAGGTGGCTGCGGATCATGTCGTCCTTAGTGACCCAGAGGACTCCGGACCGAATGCCTCAGCTAACCTACGCTGCATGTCCTCCCTGATCCTGCAAAGTCTGCGGAAGGATCCTTCGGATCAAGGATCAAGGAGAGGGACCATTACTGGCTGGCCACTCTCCTTGATCCACGGTACAAGGGTAAGGTTGCAGAGCTTATCTTCCCGTCGCAGAGGGAGCAGAGGATGAGACAACTCCGGGAGGCCTTGCAGAAAGGTCTGTGCAACGCGTTCCCAGAGACTGGGAGGTTACAAACTCCTGGTCCTGGACAACGAGTTGCTGAGGCTTCGGTCAGTCAAAGAAGGAGCGGTGGGGAAAGTGGCCGTCTGACCGATGCGTTCAGACAATTCTTTAGTCCGCAGCCCCAAGGTATGATCGGTTCCAGCAACCATCGCCAGTGTCTGATATACATGGTGCAGGAATACCTAGGGGCAAGGTCAGACTTGGACACCTTCCCCACCGAAAATCCTCTGGCTTACTGGGTCTTGAGGATGGATCACTGGCCAGAGCTTGCACAGTATGCAATTGAGCTACTGGCCTGTCCTGCATCCAGCCTTCTTTCAGAACGCACATTCCGTGCTGCTAGAGGATTTGTCACGGATCACAGGGTGCGCCTGTCCACCGACTCGGTTCATCGACTGACCTTCATAAAGATGAACCAGTCTTGGATCACCACCAGCTACCAAACACCTGAAGCTGATATAACAGACTAATTTATTTTCAAATGTCACATCCCTTCAAGACTGATGCTGATGCTGAGTGACTGTCCTGTTATGTTGACTGACTATCCTCCTCCTCCTCAATGATCCGATTGATGATGATAGCTTGGAAGAACATTTTTGTTTCTGGGTGCCGCCACCAGTGGCTAAGGCCCAATTTTTCAGCCCCTGTTTAACAGGGGCATGTAATTACAATTTTTTATGCAATGCTTTGCAGCAGGGCTCATTCCTGCACTCCAACTAGAGTATCTGGGAGAGGTTGCAGCGTCGTGGCACCAGCACCAGTGCCTAAGGTCCAATTTTTCAGCTCCTGTTTAACAGGGGCATGTAATTACAATTTTTTATGCAATGCTTTGCAGCAGGGCTCATTCCTGTACTCCAACTAGAGTATCTGGGAGAGGTTGCAGCGTCGTGGCACCAGCACCAGTGCCTAAGGCACAATTTTTCAGCCCCTGTTTAACAGGGGCGTGTAATTACAATTTTTGATACAATACTTTGCAACAGGGCTCATTGCTGTGCTCCAAGTACAGTATCTGTGAGGGGTTGCAGTGTTGTGGCACCAGTGCCTAAGGCCCAATTTTTCTGCCCCTGTTTAACAGGGGCATGTAATTACAATTCTTGATCTAATAATTCACAGCAGGGCCCATTCCTGCGCCCACCAAGAGTAACTGTGAGGCCTTACAGTGTTGTGTCAACACCACCACCACCACCACCAAAGGCCCAATTTTTCAGCCCCTGTTCAACAGTGGCATGCAATTACAATTCTTGATCTAATAATTCACAGCAGGGCCCATTCATGCGCCCACCAAGAGTAACTGTGAGGGCTCACAGTGTTGTGGCAACACCAACATGTAAGGGGCAAATTTCAGCAGAGTATATACGGCAAGCCCCTACTTTCAAACATCCAACTTACAAACGACTCCTCCTTGCAAACGGAAGGATACAACAGGAAGTGAGAGGAAATCTACCCCTAGGAAGGCAAATTCTCTCCTGTAAGAGTTAATATGGGAAAAAAAGTGTCTCCTCTCCACTGATGCTTTATCACCAATTCTTGTTTCAATAAAAAACCCAAATTTTCAAAAAACATTTGTCATTAGGACGGAAAGTGAGGTGAACTGTTCTGAAAAGGTGCACACTGCACAGACAGCAAAACAAATGTTACAGGGGCGATAACCCTTCCCTATGTTTTCCAAAAAGCTTAAAAATAGATTTTTTGGGCTGAAGCTACACTTAAACAATGTACCTGTTCAAAATTACAAACAGATTCTACATAAGAACAAACCTACAGTCCCTGTCTTGTATGCACCGCCTGTATACGGCTGTTCAGAGTATATAGGGCCTTTTTTCTTTTGTGTGCGGGGTTCCCCTTAATATCCATACAAGACCCAAAGGGGCTGGTAATGGGCTGGGGTAAGGGAGGGGGGGTTGATGGGGTAGCTATGCCATTTTTCTTAAAGATTTTCATCCATATTACCGGGACCAGACATTACATTAAAGCCGCAAGCAGTTTTAAATGGCTTTTTTTCCTTTAGAAATGTAATTTTGTGCAGGGACAGTTCTAAACACGGGAAACACGTGGCACTTCACAGGCATACTTTAGACACCCCCCAGGTACGATATTTAAAGGAATATTTGACTTTTTTTTTTCACTTTATGCATCATTAAAATGACTGCTCCCGAAAAACGGCAGTTTTTAAAACTTCTTTTTGCATTGATACATGTCCCCTGGTGCAGAACCCGGGTTCCCAAACACTTTTTAGGACAATAACATGCATAATAGTCGTTATAATTAGCACTTTAGATTTCAAACGTTCGCATCCATTGTATTTAATAGGGTTCTAACGTTCGTGCAAACTTTCGGTCCGTTCGCGGGTTCTGGTGCGAACCGAACCCGGGGGTGTTCGGCTCATCACTAGTTGCAATATATAAGGGAAATGTTTACAATTACACAATAATAAAATTAGCAGTCCTTTATTAGCAAATCATAAAATCTCATTAATATATTGTGAACGCGGGTAAAAAAAACAGGAACATGATATGATTTGATCAACCCTGTACATGTATCAGACATACTTAGAGACCATAATAGATGTTTTACTCCCTATAGTGGATGCAAATTAAAGTGTAACGGGATTTTTTCATCGGATATTCCGACTGCGTGTATCCCCCATCTGATTTTTTCCGTCGGAAATTCCGACGGACTTAGATAGAGAACATGTTGTCTTTTTTTCTGACGGAAATTCCGTTCGTCTGTATGCAATTCCGATGGACTAAAAACCACGCATGCTCGGAATCAATTCGACGCATGCTCGGAATCATTGAACTTGATTTTTTTCGGCTTGTACGTCACCACGTTCTTGACTGGCGGAATTTGGTGTGACCATGTGTACGCAAGACAGCTTGAGTGGAATTCCGTCAGAAAAACCCGCCTGAGTTTATTCCGACGGAAAAAACGGTCACGTGTACGCCGCATTTTAGGTATTTATCACCTTTTATAGAGATCAGAGTACATACCCGGACAGTTCTTTTTTCTGCTTTTCTGTCAGGTATCATCCAAAGTTATCCAGGGTCCACACCCATTGGACTGAGACTGGCTCAGAGATAAGAGAAGAGAAGAGACTAGGGAAATACTTCAACTTTCTGCAGCACACTAATTTAATTATCTCAGTCTATCCACTGCCACTTTAATGGAACTTAAGGACCATTTATTTAGAAAAGGTAGAGCTTTAAATACAGGTAAACTGTGTCTGTATATTTCCATATGACAGGGATTTATTCATGTAGAATTGTGAATTTGCTGAAAGGTCCACCTTGGACAGAAACTCTTCTGTTCCGCTCTTGAAGTTTGTATAGATGGAACTAAAAAAATAGGCAACAGCTATGCAATTTGCAAGAGCTGCTCCATTCCTACACTGGCTTTGCTTGTGAACAGAATACCAAAGTAAAACTAAAAGTATTTGTAGCTGGCAGTGTTTGTAACATGAAATATGGTTTGGAATTGCTGGAAGATTGGTCAAAGCGGTGAAAACTTCAGTTCAACATTTCCAAATGCAAAATAATATTGAGGGTACAGTGCACAACATTGAGGGTACAGTGTTAGAGCAGAACTACAGAGTAAAAAGATTTGTGCATACAGTGGAACCTTGGATTACGAGCATAATCCGTTCCAGGAGAATGTTTGTAATCCAAAGCACTCGCATATCAAAGCGAGTTTCCCTAAATAATTAGTTCCACATTGACTTCTATGGCATGTAATACTGTATGTGGCCAGAGGTGGGGGGGCCGGAGAAACTCGGAAATACTCGGAGACCATTCTGCTGCATTCAGAAACGGGAACAGAGTGTTTCAGAGGATTTCTGAACAGCTACGAACGGCTCCGGCGCCCGCACCTCTGAGAAAGGCAGTTTTGAAACAAAACTGAAAAAAGGGGGATATGACCGAAATCTTTAAATGCATTACTTCTTCAGCTCTCATACTTTTACACCTCCTATGGACCAGAGAATGTTTTACTTTTTTATAATGGACCTATTTGTCAATAACGGTGTCATTACCTAAAGAGGAGCTCCACCCAAAAGAGGAAGCTGCGCTTTTTTGCCTCCTTCCCCCCCTCCACTATCACGTTTGGCACCTTTTGGGGGGGAGGAGTTTTGACAGGTACCTGTTCACCGAGGCAGATTCAACCTGAAGGTCAGCCCCCCTCCTCCTTCCCCCACAGCCGGCCCATTCACAGAGTGCAGCGCGCTTAACGCATGCACAGTAGGGAACCGGCTGTGAAGCCACAAGGCAAGATTTTCCTTAATGGATATGGTGGCTGCAGCACCTGGTAAATGATTGAATAATCGGCTTGGTTGACGACACTGCACGATTCCTGGACAGGTAAGTGTCCTAATATTAAAAGTCAAGAGCTACATTATTTTTAACTGCTGATTTTAATTTATTCTGAAGGAACCTGGAGCTCTCTAAGATAACAATGTAAGGGCTCATTTACACCTGTAGATGTAAAGTGCAAAACCTAAATGTTATAGATTTTGCAAAACCACATCAATAAATAAATCATACAAAATGATGATTCATAAAGATTCAAAGTGTATCCAACTGTATTGGAAAAATTAAGAGGAAGAAATGGGACTATAGCAGTGCTTAATTATGTAATACCATAACAATGGAAGACTCAAATGCAATTTGAATAAAAAATACAAAAAGATTTCTTTTTAATTATACAAAATAGTAAATGGTAAAAAATAGAGCGATAACACAATAACGGTAGTTCACAATAAAGTGGTTCCGAGTGGTGGTTGCATTAAAGATTTAGTTGTGGGTTGAGTAATCATACGTTATCCCGACATGTTTCACCTTAAGGCTTCATCAGGGGATGTATGCGTCAACCATAAACAGAGAAGGTATCTATACAAATATGAAAAGAAAGAAGAGAAATTATAATATAAAAATTATTTAAGTAAATAAATATAGAAAAAATAAATAATGAAAAGTTAATTATTTCAAAAATAATTTAAAAGTTCCACCAATCCCAAAAAAAAAACTTCCACTAGAATTCCAGTGACTCCCACAGTGCGCACAGCTAGAAACTGTCACCAACGCCCCTCAGTCACCAGAGAATATAGATGCCTAGAGTAAAAGCAGCAAATGCGCTTTATTGAACAACCCAGGTGGGCTCCACTTCTCCAAACAGGCATCGGTCCCTTTAAGGAAGTGACCCGCTACATAAAACACCATCATCCAGGGCAGAACCTGATCACCATGGCCTGCTGCTTATGGATGGCTGTGATGAACAAAGAGATCATTTCATTTCAATCCTTGTACACAGGTAGAGAGAGAGAAGGGAAAGCCTTTGTCTAATTCCAAGCGTAATCTGTGATGGAGTGCTTCAATTTCAAATCATATGATATTGCAGCAGAGGAGAATGCTACATCCCGGAGGACACTAACACTGATGCCTCACATTGGGCTCCATTCATAAAAATCGCTGATCACAGCCATTACTAGTAAAAAAAAATTATAACAATAAAAATGCCATAAATCTATCCCCTATTTTGTAGACGCTATATATACGCTTATTGCAATTTTTTTTACCAAAAATATGTAGAAGAATACATGTCGGCCTAAATTGCGATATTTATTATAGCAAAAAATTAAAGATATTGTGTTTTTTTCAAAATTGTCGCTCTTCTTTTGTTCATAGCGCAAAAAATAAAAACCGCAGAGGTGATCAAATAACAACAAAACAAAAGCTCTATTTGTGGGAAAAAAAGGATATCAATTTTGTTTGGGTACAGCGTCGCACGACCGCACAATTGTCAGTTGAAGAGATGCAGTGCCATATCGCAAAAAATGGCCTGGTCATTGAGCAGCCAAATCTTTCGGGGCTGAAGTGCATAAATACCGTTCTACCAATAAAAAAAGACAACGTTGTATTTTTTTTATTGGTGAAAGAAGGATATTTATATATATGTGTGTCATTTTTGAAACTATTTTCATTCAATATTTGACATTTTCAAAGATATTTTGTATTTACTTCAATCAAACTTAGTTGTTTTTGATACACCACATGTGTCCAGTGAAAGCAGCTTCCCTTTGTCTGGTATTCCAGTCACCTTTTTTATTTTGTATTAAATTATTAATACATATACTGCAGGGACCGCACTGACTTAATGAGTTGGTATATTTCAAAGGTTTCAATCGTTTTACTACTTTATTAGTATTAAAAACTGACAGCAGTTCTAATTCTTCTCCACTGTATCCATCCCACTGGATATTTCATGAGATAAAATACTACATGGTTTCATGAGATTAATGCCACATATTTCTGTGAAATACTGCATGCAGTATTTTAGTAGCATTTATTTTGTGAATTGCAAACAAATTTTTGAAAAATGCTATGCAAAAAAACTAGTTAGAAGACGACAAAAAAAAACGACTGAAAAAAAAAATTGTTTTCATATCTGAACAGGAATGGGAAGAAGTACAAACTTATCAAATCCCACCTCTGCTCCATAATTTATAATAAACTATTCTGTGCTGTGCATAGTAACCAGTGAGCTTCTAGGTTTTATTGTCAAAGCCTATTTGAACAAGCTGAAGTTAGAAGTTGATTTGTTACTATGCACCAGTGGCGGCTGGTGCTCAAAATTTTTGGGGGGGCGCAAACAAACTGAAAAAAAAAAAAATCAATTGCCGCCACTGTGCCCATTAAACGCAGCCACTGTGCCCAAACGCCACCAGTTTGCCCCCTCAAATACAGCCAGTTTGTTTCCATATACAGCCAGTGTGCCCCCATATATATACAGCCAGTGTGCCCCCATATACAGCCAGTGTGCCCCCATATACAGCCAGTGTGCCCCCATATATATATATATATATATATACATAGCCAGTGTGCCCCCATATACAGCCAGTTTGTCCCCATATATATAGCCAGTGTGCCCCCATATATAGCCAGTTTGTCCCCATATACAGCCAGTTCCCCCCAAATGCAGCCAGTTCCCCCCCCATATACAGCCAGTTCCCCCCAAATGCAGCCAGTTTCCCCCCCCCATATACAGCCAGTTCCCCCCAAATGCAGCCAGTTTGTCCCCCATATACAGCCAGTTCCCCCCAAATGCAGCCAGTTTGTCCCCATATACAGCCAGTTCCCCCAAATGCAGCCAGCGTGTCCCCCATATACAGCCAGTTCCCCCCAAATGCAGCCAGTTTGTCCCCCATATACAGCCAGTTCCCCCAAATGCAGCCAGTTTGTCCCCCATATACAGCCAGTTCCCCCCAAATGCAGCCAGCGTGTCCCCCATATACAGCCAGTTCCCCCCAAATGCAGCCAGTTTGTCCCCCATATACAGCCAGTTCCCCCCATATTCAGCCAGTTTGTCCCCCATATTCAGCCAGTTTGTCCCCCATATTCAGCCAGTTCCCCCCAAATGCAGCCAGTTTGTCCCCCATATTCAGCCAGTTTGTGCCCCATATTCAGCCAGTTTGTCCCCCAAATGCAGCCTGTCCCCCCCCCCCCAGCCCTGCACTTACCTTCCTCGGTCCGCGCCGTCCTCGATGTGTTCTCCCGCCCTCGATGTCGCTTCAGCCAATCAGGTTACCGGTAACCAGATCCGGTGAACCTGATTGGCTGAAACCTCCACACAGTCTTCTTCCAGGAACGCACCCCCGTGCGTTCCTGGGAGGAGTTTTTGGAAGCCGAATACAGCGTGAGAGCTGTATTCGGAAAGCCTATCAGAGCCGCTGGCTCTGATAGGCACTTCCAAGTTACACCCACTGCCGGCCGCCGCTCTAATTCATATGGCCGGCGCTCATCAGGAGGCCGGCCATATGTATAGTGGGCAGCGCGGCAGCGGTGACAATACACAGATTCATGCAATGCATGAATCTGTGTATTGTCTTTCAGTGGTGGTGCGGGAGCGAGAGGGGGCGGCGCTCCGGCGCCCTCTATGGACGCACCGCCACTGCTATGCACAGCTGCACCAGATGCTGTGTGCACCAGTTTGAGTAAATCTCCCACACTGTGTGTTACTGCAGATCACCAGGTGAAAATAAGAGTACAACATGTAAGTGATTTTTATTAATTAAAGTAATTAAATAACAAACATGTTATACTTACCTGCTCTGTGTAGTGGATTTGCACAGAGCGGCCTGGATCCTCTTCCCGGGTCCCTCTTCGGTGCTCCTGGCCCCTCCCTCCTGTCGAGTGCCCCCACAGCAAGCAACTTGCTATGGGGGCACCCAAGCTAAGCTGCAGCTCCATGTGTCCATTCAGACACGGATCTGCTGTTCAGCCCCGCCCTCTCTCTCTGATTGGCTAACTGACTTTGAATTACAGCCGTGGGAGCCAATGCTGTGTCTCAGCCAATCAGGAAGGGAGTCCAGGAAAGCCGAGGGACTCGTGGACATCGCTGGAGAGAGATGGGCTCAGGTAAGAATTAGGGGGTGCTGGTGGGCTGCTATACACACCGAAGACTTTATATCTTAATGCATAAAATGCATTAAAATAAAAAAACTTCTGCCTTTAAAACTCCTTTAAAACCAATGCAGCCACAGTATTGATTGATTGGTATTGTTTGGTATATTGTTTTTTTTGGGGTTTACTACTATTTTAAAAAGGAAGAACATCACACAACAATAACCCAAATAAGGCAGAATAACACATATGGAGGATGTTTTTTTTATTTTGAAAAGACCAGCTTGTATTTTCTTAAGAGAATGGTAAAACTTGCATATCTATTCAGCAAACAGTTAACACGAATGTGTTTGGAATGATAAAGTGTTTTTATACAGCTGTGAAAAACAACACAAGAAGGAATTGGAGATAGACATGAAAATCGTGAGGTTTTTTTGTTTTTCTTCGCCAGTTGTTGTTGTTGTAACAATACGAAACGCTTTCCAAATGAAGATTGCAGAAAACATCACCCACTTGCTATCCTGAGCAGCTAGAGACTTACGTAAACATATAGCTCAGAAGTTCTCTCCAATGTTAGAGAGTACCTTATAATAATAAAATTAATCTTCTGTCCTATTAAATGTAATAAAATACCGCTGTAAAACAAGCTATGTTGGTTATTTGTGGACCCATCTATGAATGCATTATCTTGGTTTGGATCACCAGGGTGTTTGCTAACATTAAATACAAAAGATTTTGTGACTTAAAGTGATACTAAAAAAAATATCCTTCTTTTCCAAACATAATCCAAACTTATTCACCACATAATGGCCCTGTAATAAATTTTTTTAATGAAAGTGTTCTTACTGTGTTTTCTGCCTTTTTATAACATCCTCCTAGAGCAAGGGTGCCCAACCCTTTGAATAGCGAGGGCCACCTAAGCAACTTGTTGAGCGGGGTGGGCCACAATGAGCTGAGCTGGAGGATGGCAGGTCCGTGTCCACTCTGCATAGGCACAGCGGACACGGACACAACCCACTCTACTAAATAGGCCTTTCCGAACCCATTTCTATGTAGGTGGGTATAAATGGACACAAGTCCACCATAGAGGTGAATGGAGGGTCCGATTGGATCCACCTGAAAAACAGACAGGAGGACCTGATCTGAGCAATCATGTAAAAGGGTCTAAGGCTGCTTTGACACTGATGCGCTGCACTTTACCCGCACTTTCTAAAAGCGCACCAAAACTCCTGCATTCAGGAGCACACCAAACCCGCAGGTAATAACATAAGTCTATGGCTCAGTGCAGATAACCTGTACTTCACTGAAGCATTTAATACAGTATCCCACAAACACTTATTTACAATTTGGCATTGACAATGGTGTGTGTGCCTAGATAGAAAATTGGTTACAGGAACACCTTTAAAGGATAAATAGAGCATCTTTGGAATGGTCTGTAGTTGTGAGCAAAGTGCCCCCGGGGGTCTGTTCTGGGACCAATTCTGTTTAACATGTACATAAATGATATAGAGGTTGGAAAAAAATTGAAATCTCAAGGTTTGCTGATGATACAAAGCCAAGCAGGGAAATAAGCTCACAACAGGATATGGAAACTTTACAAGAAGACCTCAATAAAATATAGGGGTGGGCAACTATGTGGAAAATTAGGTTTAATATTGATAAATGTAAAGCTAAGCACTTTGGGGCAAAATGTGAATGCAAATTATTCCTTGGGGGAAGAACCTCTGGGAGAATCAAAGATGGAAAAGGATCTGGGGGTCCTAGTAGATCACAGGCTCAGCAATAGCATGCAATGCCAAGCTGTAGCATACAAGGCCAGCATACTATTAGCTTGCATTTAAAATTGTATTTACTGAAGAAATACAACTATAATGTTACCACTTCACAAAACTCTGTTTTGGCCACATCTAGAGTATGCCGTCCAGCTCTGGTAACCACTCCTTAGGAAGGATGTGCTGGAATGTGAGAGAGTCCAGAGAAAAGCAACAAAATGAATCAGGGGGATTGGAGGACCTCAGTTATAAAGAATGGCTACAAATATTAAACGTATTCTCTCTGGAGAAGAGACGCCAAAGAGGAGATATAATAGTGATATACAAATATCTAAATGATTCTAGCATTGGGAGAAAACTATTCAGTGTCTGATTACTTAAAGCAGTATTAAACTCAAAAGCAAACATTTATTATATTTCAGCTTACCAATTCACAGATGTGATGGCTGCATTTATTTTATTTTTTAGGCTTTCTTTCTTCTTTTTTCATCTAGTGATCCAGCCAGCAAGTCTATTTTTTATCAAAAGCAAAACCTCTCTATCAGTTTACATAGATGAGACAAAACATTAACACTGACACTGGTGCTTACAATGAACAGCTTTCCGGAGAGGCAGGAGGAGAAAGGAGAGCCAAAGTGAGTAGACCAGCACGGTGCAGGGACAGACAAAGGGAGAGACTGCCATCTCTCTTGAAGACAGCAATGTGCTTTAGTCTAAATCCAATAGCATAGAGAAAAGATTTGGGACTTTATATGAAGTATGCGGCCAAATTGGCAATGTGAACATGGAGTGGATGGCACATATAAAATACACTTAATAGCATTGTGTCATCTTGTATATACAATGGCATAACAAAAACACATTATATAAAATTGTGATCATGTTTATTGAATAAACATCACATAATAGCATAATAGCATAAATAGTATGTAGGTTAATAAACATGACACAATGATGGTATTAGAGCCACTAGACTTGAGAATCCGTGTACACATATATATAGCAAAGCCATAGTATATTGGTCTAGGCCAGTACAGCATATTGCAAGAAAGAGTTAGTGTCACTCTTGATTTGTTGATCATAAACGCATCTTATATAGCTCAACGCGTTTCTCGGATACTTCCAATCTTCAGGAGCAGATGCAATATCGCTTTTAGTCTAAATCCAACCTTGCCCTGGAAAGTCTCCAGTGTGTCAGTTGGATAGACTGGGAAGAAGAAGCAGCAGCCAGGTGGGCTAGCATTGTCTGCGGAAGTAGAGCTGGGATCAGTGTCTGCAAGAAAGCAGAAGAGTTGCAGAAGAGTTGCAGGATACAGTTCACTCCACATGTGGTACTTTCTGAGAGTTCCTAGCTTGTAAGGGACTGTTGCTAAGCTAACAAAAAGACTCTTCATTTCTAAAGGAGTTAACCCAGCAAAGCTGTGCAAAGAATCAAGATTTGTGCAGGGGGATCAAGTGGAAGCTGTAAATAGGGAGGACTTTGTCCCTGGTTATGTTGTTATTGTCAAGTTGGGCATCCCATAATCCCTAACCCCATCCAATTATTACCCCTAAATAAAACAACAAATACATGCTCAAGGACTGTTTTCTGTGTCTGAATGCAAGAAGGAAATGCTGTGTGACTGGCTGTGCAGCAGTGGGGAACCCTAACATTTGCAACTCCTACGGGGGTAGTGATACACTTATATGAGTCAAAGAGGCAGCTTTTCCCTGTACAGTTATGGACCACTCATTTCCTTCTCTAACATCACTACAAATAATGTCATCTCATATGGGCTTTCTGCACAATTACAATGTTTGGCTAGTCACTGAGCAAAAGCCATGAAGCTGAGGGGTGTCTATTGGGAGGTAAAGTTTGTGTGTACACAGGGCCCAATGAAAAAAATTCAGCCCCGCAGAGCAACCAAGGATGAACGTTCAACAATCTCATTTTAGTACATGAATAAACTAGTAGACTGGTTACTGTAAGGCTGGATTTACACCTATGCATTTTTTGTTCTTTTTGCAGATTTGTACTACAGCCCAGTTAACATGCTTTCCTATGGAACACGTTCTGTAGTGCAAATCTACAAAACGCACTAAAAATGCATAGGTGCGAATCCAGTCTTATGCCTCGTACACACGACCGGTTTTCCCATCGGGAAAACTGCCATGACAGCTTTTGGCCGGGAAAACCGGGCGTGTGTATGCTCCATCGCAGTTTTCCCGACAGGAAAACTGCGGGGAAAAAAAGAGAAGCAGCTCTCTTTTTTCCCATCAGGAAAAAATCCTGCCGAGAAAACCGGAGGTCTGTATAATTTCCCGAGGGGAAAAAAAACGTGCATGCTTGTAAACAATTCAACGCATGCGTGGAAGCCAGTGGTGTTTAACCGCTTGTCATCGTCTTTGACGTCACCGCATTCTTGGTAGTCAAAAATTCAGTGGTCTTTTGTGTGTATGCAAGGCAGGCTTGAGAGCAATCCCGTAAAAGATAATAGTAAACACACTAAAAATAGGGTGACAAACTATAAGTGGCGCTAAATAAATATAACAATCATATTGGTATATAGTGTGATTCAAAAATAATTTGTGAAATTTTCTTAAATCCTGAAAGTGAAAAAAGCATAAAGAAAACCACAAAAGCCGTGTATAAAGTGATGTAGTGATCAACACAATAAAGTCCATATAAATGTGTAGTATTAGTGTTCAAAAGTAGATTAAGTTCCTCTTCTCTTCCACCGCACCACAGTGTTCAAGTGAATCAAAACCCCCTTCAGATGAAACACTCACCGCAATGTAATGCCTCACACTCTCGTGTTTTGGCAGATACGCAAATAGCACCTCTCAAATAGGTGGATTGGTTCAGCATCCGATATAATGATCTTCAAATTAGCTCCATATAAATGTAAAGATAAAGAGTGCAAAGAATAGTGTAATACTGCAAAATTCAGTTTTATTTATGTACTACAAATCCTTCAAATATTGCACTCACATGGTAACCAATCAAAGTAAGCAAAATTACACTGCAACCGAAAATCCACAGCAACAGCTTCAAACTGTCTCCACCAACGAATACTGGTCACGGCGGACCCAAGATCAGCACAGGGCACAGAACAGCACAGTGTACACTCTCTACCTGTCCTCTCCGCTCGTGGTCGCCGTTTCCAAAGGTGGCTAAATTGTATATCACACGGCACTCCACACACGCTTTACCAAGTTTTCAGTAGCCTGCCGTGTAGCCACGCCCCGACATGTTTCGTCATTGAGACTTATTCATGGGATTGGCCACCTAGCAGAAAAACCCTCCCTTTATACTATTAATTCCGATTGGTGAATACAGAACATATCACAGCGCCGGCGCACCTCATCAAGTAATGGCGGAAGTACCTCCGCTGTAATAGACCATCAGAGGGCAAACAGCAGCTGTGAGGCTCCAGCATAGTGATGACTCACCCCGGCCAGCAACACAACATCCGTCAGTTACGGACACGTCCTGCACTGCATGTGGGCGGAAGTGACTCACCGAGTCCAGAAGTTCTAAGGGCGGAAGTCTCCTCCCCACCCAGAACCTCAACAGACACCATTGGTGAGACGTACCGCATCATATCTAGACGGGGACGTCTCTCCAACAGGGAAATTCTATAGCCAAGCATCCTGTCTAACTAGAAGAGCCAATCGAGTGTCCCCGTGACCACAATTCGCCAGTCCTCAACATCTATAGGCACCCTAGTGTTCCCATAGATCAATTAGAAACCACCAATTTAAAATATACAGAGTATTATTTATTATTACATTACCCCCAACTGCTTACTAATTATTAAACACACATGAAGTGAAACAATATATATCTTTAACCTCCCTGGCGGTATGATTCTGTCTGGAATTATGTACCAAAAGCGGTACAATTATTTTGCATGTAAATTTGGTGTTATGTATTGTAGGCCTGCAATTCTTAGTAATTACTTACTTAAACATGACCAAACAAGAGTCTAGTAGACATCCCGGGTATGATAAAGTTTGAAACACAAAATAATAAATTATAATATAATAAATAACTATAAATAATTATAACAAATAGTAATGTAATTATAATAAAAATGATTCAATAATGTAATCAAATCAAAAACACTGAAATTTGCTCAGTTGCAGAATTGTCGCTGTCATTAGATTTTTTGTTTGATGATGAATTTCCCCACAAATCGCTATCGCTCAATTCTGCGAGTGATTCTAATTTATTATCGCTGTTTTCTAGCTGGTCTAAAACCACTTTGGACATAAAGGGACACTTTTTGGTTGCTATGGACAATCTTCAGTTTCCAGGCAGAAAGAACAGTTTTTATAATATAAAAGTGCATGCAGGACACTGGGCAGACCACTAAGGACAAAGGGGGTGTGTAATTATTACATACAGTACTGTAATCTGTAAGATTACAGAATACTGTATGTATACTATTTGTTTACTTTTTTGAATTTGGCGCAGAACTCCGTCCCCGTGCGTCGCAACGTCGCAGGGAACGGAGCTGGGCACTCGGCAGTAAGGATCGAGCGAGACACTGCTCGCACACACTGCGGGAGGACATCACAGGATCCAGGGAACAAGGTAAGTTACTTCCCCTGGATACTGCGATGCAGCCCGCGTCTGGCTCGGGGTTACCGCTCTTAGCATTGAAAACTCACCCCGAGCCAGACTCGGGATTACCGCTAGGGAGGTTAAAATAATCATTTAAACTTATTCCAAAATGATATTTAAAATTGTTAAAATTATTTAAAAAAATTATTCAAAAAGTTTTTTAAAAGAGTCCTTAAAAAAATCTTTAAAAACAAAATTCAAAACAAATGGGAGGGTCAATGAATGGATGAAATATATTGTGAACCCACCCAATGATTTCAATTGAGTGAACATATACACGCATCCAAACATATACATGTGACAATGTATGGTGTATGTACCCATGTTCAATCAATAATCTCTTGTGACCAAACTGATAGTCACAGATGTAAATTTCATTCATGAATATTGAATCGAACATGTTAGCCCAAACACCTTTAACATTGACTTAAGGTGAAATTGATCAGATCAAATAAAGTCTGTAGCTCAATTTTGTGGCATAGATTGTGTATAACCAACATGGAGAGGGTATAATAGAGTCAGGGACTTATCGCAACGCGAAACTAAATGGATCTTTCTTTTAAAGTGTTTATTTCCGAGAGGTTTGAATGTGGAGGTGGACCTAAATTGCTTTATTAATAATTTTTGAATTTTTGATATAGTTTTTGAAACACATCCAAATCTCATGATAATTTGGAAACTAGACAAGTGTTTTCTATGGTTCCATGTAGATTAACTAATAGTGCAGTTTATATACTCACCAGTAGGTGATTGGTACAGATTTTGTGTATTTAATTTTATTTAATTTTATTTGATCTGATCAATTTCCCCTTAAGTCAATGTTAAAGGTGTTTGGGCTAACATGTTCGATTCAATATCCATGAATGAAATTTACATCTGTGACTATCAGTTTGGTCACAAGAGATTATTGGTTGAACATGGGTACATACACCATACATTGTCACATGTATATGTGTGGATGCGTGTATATGTTCACTCAATTGAAATCATTGGGTGGGCTCACAATATATTTCATCCATTCATTGACCCTCCCATTTGTTTTGAATTTTGTTTTTAAAGATTTTTTTAAGGACTCTTTTAAAAAACTTTTTGAATAATTTTTTTAAATAATTTTAACAATTTTAAATATCATTTTGGAATAAGTTTAAATGATTATTTTAAAGATATATATTGTTTCACTTCATGTGTGTTTAATAATTAGTAAGCAGTTGGGGGTAATGTAATAATAAATAATACTCTGTATCAGGGATGAGCCGAACACCCCCCTGTTCGGTTCGCACCAGAACCTGCGAACAGACAAAATGTTTGTGTAAACTTTAGAACCCTATTAAATACAATGGACTCGAACGTTCGAAATCTAAAGTGTTAATTATAAAGGCTGATATGCAAGTTATTGTCCTAAAAAGTGTTTGGGGACCTGGGTCCTGCCCCAGGGGACATGTATCAATGCAAAAAAAGTTTTAAAAACGGCCGTTTTTTCGGGAGCAGTGATTTTAATAATGCTTAAAATGAAAAAATAAAAGTGAAATATTCCTTTAAATTTCGTACCTGGGGGGTGTGTATGATATGCATGGAAAGTGGCGCATGTTTCCCGTGCTTAGAACTGTCCCTGCAAAAAATTTCATTTTTGAAAGAAAAAAAGTCATTTAAAACTGACTTGCGGCTATTAATGAATTGTCGGCTCCCGGCAATACATTCAAAAGTCATTGATAAAAAAAAAAAAAAAAAAGCGTGGGGGTTCCCCAGAATTCAATTACCAGGCCCTTCAGGTCTGGAATGGATATTAAGGGGAACCCTGCCGCAAATTTTTAAAAAAATTGACGTGGGGTTCCCCCACATATCCATTCCAGGCCCTTCAGACCTGGCATGGATTTTAAGGGGAACTCCACCCCAAATTTAAAAAAAAAATGGCGTGGAGTCCCCCTAAAAATCCATACCAGACCCTTATCCGAGCACGCAACCTGGCCGGCCACAGGGGAAAAGGGGGGGACGAGAGAGCGGGGAACTTCCTTCACTATGAAAATTTAAATTACACAGTGAAGGAAGTTCCCCGCTCAAGCCAATGACGTAGGCGGGTCCGACATACCGAGGGGGCGGACCTGATGGGGAACTGCTCTCACTTTGGTAATACATGTATAGACCCGCCCCTTCTCATGTTCCGCATCTGGTCCGCTGAGCGGACCTGATGGGGAACTTTAGAAGGGGCGGGTCTATACATTTAAAATACTGAGAGGGAGTTCCCCATCAGGTCCGCTCAGGCACAACCAATGAAGGACAGCGCTGGACATCGGGATCGCCGCGGGACACTGGATTTCACCGCTGGAATGTTTTTTTGTTTTTGTTTTTTAAATAAAGGACTTTTTCAAGGTGTTTGTGTGTTTTTTTTAAACATTTTTTTACGCTTTCTTCGTGAAATGGTAGGGGTACAATGTACCCCTTACCAATTCACATAGGGGGGCGGGATCTGGGGGTCCCCTTTGTTAAAGGGGTCTTCCAGATTCCGATAAGCCCCCCGCCCGCAGACCCCCACAACCACCGGGCAAGGGTTGTGGGGATGAGGCCCTTGTCCCCATCAACATGGGGACATCCTCCCCATGTTGAGGGCATGTGGCCTGGTACGGTTCAGGAGGGAGGGGGGGCCGCTCTTTCGTCCCCCCCTTTTCCCCTGCGGCCGGCCAGGTTGCGTGCTCGGATAAGGGGTCTGGTATGGATTTTTAGGGGGACTCCACGCCATTTTTTAAAAATTTGGGGTGGAGTTCCCCTTAAAATCCATGCCAGATCTGAAGGGCCTGGAATGGATATTTGGGGGAACCCCACATCAATTTTTTTTTAAATTTGCGGCGGGGTTCCCCTTAATATCCATTCCAGACCTGAAGGGCCTGGTAATGGAATTCTGGGGAACCCCCACGCTTTTTTTTTTTTTTTTTATCAATGACTTTTGTATGTATTGCCGGGAGCCGACAATTCATTAATAGCCGCGAGTCAGTTTTAAATGACTTTTTTTCTTTCAAAAATGACATTTTTTGCAGGGACAGTTCTAAGCACGGGAAACATGCGCCACTTCACATGCATATCATACACCCCCCCCAGGTACGAAATTTAAAGGAATATTTCACTTTTATTTTTTCATTTTAAGCATTATTAAAATCACTGCTCCCGAAAAAACGGCCGTTTTTAAAACTTCTTTTTGCATTGATACATGTCCCCTGGGGCAGGACCCCGGTCCCCAAACACTTTTTATGACAATAACTTGCATATAAGCCTTTATAATTAGCACATTAGATTTCTCCCATAGATTTTTCGAATTTGCCGCGAACACCCCAATTTGTTCGCTGTTCGGCGAACGGGCGAACAGGCAATGTTGGAGTCGAACATGAGTTCGACTCGAACTCGAAGCTCATCCCTACTCTGTATATTTTAAATTGGTGGTTTCTAATTGATCTGTGGGAACACTAGGGTGCCTATAGATGTTGAGGACTGGCGAATTGTGGTCACGGGGACACTCGATTGGCTCTTCTAGTTAGACAGGATGCTTGGCTATAGAATTTCCCTGTTGGAGAGACGTCCCCATCTAGATATGATGCGGTACGTCTCACCAATGGTGTCTGTTGAGGTTCTGGGTGGGGAGGAGACTTCCGCCCTTAGAACTTCTGGACTCGGTGAGTCACTTCCGCCCACATGCAGTGCAGGACGTGTCCGTAACTGACGGATGTTGTGTTGCTGGCCGGGGTGAGTCATCACTATGCTGGAGCCGCACAGCTGCTGTTTGCCCTCTGATGGTCTATTACAGCGGAGGTACTTCCGCCATTACTTGATGAGGTGCGCCGGCGCTGTGATATGTTCTGTATCCACCAATCGGAATTAATAGTATAAAGGGAGGGTTTTTCTGCTAGGTGGCCAATCCCATGAATAAGTCTCAATGACGAAACATGTCAGGGCGTGGCTACACAGCAGGCTACTGAAAACTTGGTAAAGCGTGTGTGGAGTGCCGTGTGATATACAATTTAGCCACCTTTGGAAACGGCGACCACGAGCGGAGAGGACAGGTAGAGAGTGTACACTGTGCTGTTCTGTGCCCTGTGCTGATCTTGGGTCCGCCGTGACCAGTATTCGTTGGTGGAGACAGTTTGAAGCTGTTGCTGTGGATTTTCGGTTGCAGTGTAATTTTGCTTACTTTGATTGGTTACCAGGTGAGTGCAATATTTGAAGGATTTGTAGTACATAAATAAAACTGAATTTTGCAGTATTACACTATTCTTTGCACTCTTTATCTTTACATTTATAAGGAGCAAATTTGAAGATCATTATATCGGATGCTGAACCAATCCACCTATTTGAGAGGTGCTATTTGCGTATCTGCCAAAACACGAGAGTGTGAGGCATTACATTGCGGTGAGTGTTTCATCTGAAGGGGGTTTTGATTCACTTGAACACTGTGGTGCGGTGGAAGAGAAGAGGAACTTAATCTACTTTTGAACACTAATACTACACATTTATATGGACTTTATTGTGTTGATCACTACATCACTTTATACACGGCTTTTGTGGTTTTCTTTATGCTTTTTTCACTTTCAGGATTTAAGAAAATTTCACAAATTATTTTTGAATCACACTATATACCAATATGATTGTTATATTTATTTAGCGCCACTTATAGTTTGTCACCCTATTTTTAGTGTGTTTACTATTATCTTTTACAGGTTTATATTTAAAGTGGCTGCTGTTAAAATTTGTTCACCATTATCTTCTGTTAATCAGCGCGGTGGGGTAATCATTAGGGCGGCTTTTTTTTTATTACCATTTTTTTCATTGAGAGCAATCCCGTCGGGAAAAGCGTCGCTTTTTTTCCTGCTGGGAAAACCGGTCGTGTGTACGAGGCATAAGGCTGTGATACAATAAAAGTGATGTTTGTGACACAGCATTAAAAGGCCATGCTGTTATTTTGGTAATTATAGGGACAGCTAGCAGTGTTGAACAGGAGCTGCAGCAGTTGCAACCTCAGCTAGGCCACTGCTTTGTAGGGACATGAAACCCCTTTGTTTGCCCTCTTGTATGGATACCTATTAATATTTTAAAGTAGAAAAAACTGAGGTCAGGGTAATTTCACAGCAGAATTGCACAAAGAAATTGCATATAGACGGCCACTGTATTACCTTCCTCTGTGCTGACTTGTCCAAACGTACACATGGGCAAGAATTACTGTACTGTGCTGGTCATCAACTGCTCTGTTGCAAAGTGACCACCAACTCTCTGCTTTTTGTACTTTGCAATCAAGGACTGATACAGAGGACAAAAGAAGGAAAGAAGGGACAGCACAAGGAAGAGGTGGTTTAATATAGCAGTCCAATTGGTGGTGGTGGTGGGGGGCGCTCCAAAACACTGCTTTAATTGCCAGTAAGAACATATGATTGCAAATGCTCTGGCAGTCCTATATGTCCTAGATTACTTTGCAATAGCCAAAGGTTTACTACTATGTTTTCAGGATATAAAACCTAGCTGATATTAAAATTTACAAACAGCATATTGCACGGGGTGGTGAATTAGAATTCTGTCTATAAAATATGATTGCTCCTACAATAATATTATTTTCCTGGATAACTTTAAACACTGTAGACTTAGCCCAAATTACTCTGTCCTTCTCTATCTTGCTTAATAATCAAGAAAGTACTTCTAAGATGCAGTGCTTTAAAAGACATGTTGGGGAAAAAAGTGGATTCATAAACAGAGAGCAGAAAATAAATTGTCAATATAATGTATCTAGATAGCAGCAATTTTACTTATACCTAGGGATAGCTAAGGATGGACAAAGGCAAGCATGTCATCCTTCGATGATCTGCAGAGGTGCTTTGGGGGATTTTTTTTTTTAATAAATACGTTCAGACAAGCACATTAGGAACACAGCACTGAGCACCTTTCATCCCTTGTCTCCATCCAAGGCAGTGTGACTCCAGGAGCGAGAAGTGGTGTTGGGTCATTACTGATTGTCTGTGCTCCTTGGATTGGGTTTAAACGGATTAGAACTGGACGGTCTTCAGGGAAATTTTCTTTTTCTTGTTCAGTGACAGAACATAAGGAAAATGCATTTGATTTTTCCCTGTGTGCAGTCCTCAAGGAAAGATGAAGAATGCAAGACAGATAGAGCTGATAATAGACCAGACACATTAATTCCAATTTAAACATCATTTCGTTCTATTTAGAATTACAGACCGGTCAGCATGTTTTACCAACAGATTATCTCACCCTCACAGTTGCCAGGATTATAGCAACCCCAGCGTGGGGGATTCATCTAAATTATTTGTGTGTCACTTATCTTTACGAAGGCACTGATGTGAGAATCATCCCCGGTGAACAGTGACATAAGCTTATACGATTCTCGGAATGTTGTTATTAAAGTCATTAAGCTTATGTTTACCTCCAAAATAGACACACTTCTTTTTAAAATGCAGTTTGTAATCATTTTTAAAAATCAATTTTTAATTTTGATTTTTAAAATTAAATTTTGATTATTGATTTTTAAAAATCAAGATGATTAATCAATCAAAATAACAAGAAGGTTTTTTTTTTTTATTTAAAACCTCAACACAGTACACCAGCAAACATATACTGTATGCAAATATAACTTCTTTTCTACCTATGAGCTGTAGATATAATAAATCACTATTCATTGTTTACTGTTTATTACTTCCACATTTTTTAAGTGGAAACTGTTGTACTAATATTATACAACTAAATGATCTTCGCTGTTATCACCTTAGCTCGAGTGGCTGCTCAAATGAAACAATGCTCACCATAAGAATATATTAAAACGGTCGTACTGCCTATTTGTTAAAACAAAAAAAAAACTCCCCTGCTTACCACAGAAAGTAAAGAAAATCCACAGATTTTTCCTATATGCCCATAAATTTTACTTTTGTATTTATAAGGTTGGATATTAACCACTTTAGCCCCTGGAAGTTTTTATCCCCTTCATGACCAGGTAATTTTTTGCTATTCGGAACTGCGCTATTTTACTCTGTACCCAAACAAAAATTATATCATTTTTTTTCACACAACTAGAGCTTTCTTTTGGTGGTATTTAACTACTTGCCTACAGGGCACTTTCACCCCCTTCCTGCCCAAGCCATTTTTCAGCTTTCAGCGCTGTCACACTTTGAATGACAATTGCACGGTCGTGCGACGCTATACCCAAACGAAATTTGCGTCCTTTTTTTCCCACTAAGAGAGCTTTCTTTTGGTGGTATTTGATAACCTCTGCGGTTTTTATTTTTTGCGCTATAAACAAAAGAAGAGCGACAAGTTTGAAAAAAAAAAACACAATATTTTTAACTTTTTGCTATAATAAATATATATATTTTTTTCCTCAGTTTAGGCCGATATGTAATCTTCTACATATTTGTGGGAAAAAAAATTGCAATAAGCGTATATTGATTGGTTTGCGCAAAAGTTATAGCGTCTACAAAATAGGGGATAGATTTATAGCATTTTTATTATTATTTTTTCTTTTAATAGTAATGGCGGCGATCAGGGATTTTTATCGTGACTGCGATATTGCGGCGGACACACCGGACACTTTTGACACATTTTTGGGACCATTCACATTTATACAGCGATCTGTGCTATAAAAATGCATTGATTACTGTATAAAAATGACTGGCAGGTAATGGGTTAACACTAGGAGGCTAGGAAGGGGTTAAATGTGTTCCCTATTAGTGATTCTTACTGTGGGGGGAGGGGACTGACTGGGGGAGGTGACCGATGGTTGTCCCTATGTACAAGGGACACACCATCGGTCTCCTCTCCCTGACAGGACGTGGATCTGTGTGTTTACACACACAGCTCCACGGTCCAGCTCGGTTACTGGGCAATCGCGGGTGCCCAGCGGCCATTGCGGCCGCCGGACACACGCATCGGGTCCCCAGTGACACGGCTGGCGCGCCCCCCTAGTGGGTTTTAAAGGCGCAGCCTCATATGACATCCACCCAGAATAACAGGGTCTTCCTGCCGCCGTCATTTGATGGCAGCCGGATGACAAGCGGTTAAACACCACTGGCTTTTTTATTTTTTGCAATATAAAAAAAAAAAAATTAAAATGTTGAAAAAAAATAAAAACAATATCTTTTTACTTTCTGCTATAAAACAAATGCGAATAAAAAAAAATGTCTTCATAAATTGTCAAAAATGTATTCTGCTACATGTTTTGATAATAAAAAAATCCTAATAAGTGTTTATTGATTGGTTTGCGTGAAAGATATAGCACCTACAAACTATGGTATCTATACTGGGATTTTTATTTTTTAATTGTCTTTTATACTATAAATGGGGGCATTCAGCGACTTATAACGGGACTGCGATAGTGTGGCAGTCAATCTGACATTAACTGACGCTGGGGGGGAACCGACTAACTGCAGCTGACATCACTAGTGACATTAATACAGTGATCAGTGATAATACTATACAATGTCATTGTACTAATAACACTGGTTAGGAAGGGGTTAACATCTAGCACAATCAAAGGGTTAACTATGTGCCTAACTATGTGTAATGTGTGTACAGGGTGCCGCTTTTAGCAACTGATCTCTCAGTTTCTCATCCCTGCTTTGCAGGAATGAGAAACTGACAGATCGTTCACTTCCTACAAAGCTCTGTTTTGTTTATCAATACAAAAGCTCAGGGCTGTGATTGTGCACAGATGATCAGTAGGTCTCGGCCATGAATAATTGGCTGGGACTTGCTGACAGGCTCCCGCTGTGTACGATCACAATGGGAGCCGGGCGGGGCGCACATGCACATGCCCTAAACCCAGAAGTAGGCAGCAACATACAGGTACTGTATGTTGCTTTGCCTACAGCAGCCGCTTGCCCGCAGTACATTGGGGCGGGCAGTCAGCAAGTAGGTAAAGTGTTTGTTAACCCACAGGGTACAATTTTTGTCCTCTTGGTTGATGAAACTAATGTCCCCCCGTGACTGTGCTTTATAAAAAATGCAGCTATATACCTTGTTTACAGAGCGCAGATCTGCGATCATGTGACCCACTGTCTTTCTCCTCTCTCGCATTACAGCTGCAGCGGGCGGGGCCGAGGACCCTCCACAGACGTCATTCAGGAGGGGAGGAGGAGAGGAGGAAAGAGGCGGCCCTGTCCACTGCAGCTGTCATGCAAGAGAGGAGAAAGATAGCGGGTCACATGATCGCTGATCGGCACTCTGTAAACAGGGAATATAGCTGCATTTTTTATAAAGCACAGTCACAGGGGGACATTAGATTCATCAGCCGAGGAGATAATGTATATTGTACCCTAATTTGAGCAGCAGAAGGGGAGGGGTTGGGCACGGACACGGAACTCACAGACAAGGAGTGGAGGGGGGAGGAGGACAGAGGAGACAGAGAGTAGGGCTGCGGATGACAGAAGCCCCACGGTGTCAGGGCTCAGCAGTCATGATAAACCGTGGTCAGTTTACAGGGGGGAAGGCAGAAACTGTCAGGATCAGCCAAGTATTTTAGGTGTTACAGTGGGCCAAATGACACAGCACAAACACTGTGCTGTATAACATGCTTTAAAGGAACAGGATCTTTATTTTTTTTATTTTTTGGGGTTAGCAAACACTTTAAGAAAAGAAAAGGTCTTTAAGTATCAATAGCTGAAGCAGATTTGACTTGCACTGTGTGTATAGCTGGCAGTTACACTCAAGTTTGGGATGCTGCAGCAGCAAATTGCTTAAGTGTGTTTTAGTATTAATTGCAGCATAAGTATTTTGTAGAATCAATTGGTAATTTATCCATTACCTTTACTTGCACACGTACAGCAGCAATCATATAAGGAAATGATTTTGTAAATCAGTTTTTTTATATACTGCATGTTATTAGCAAGTGACTGGTTTGGCAAAATTTCCCAGTTTTAAGCAAATAAATTTAGTGACCTTGATTTACCAAAGAAATTGAGTATGTTTACTTTGCAAAATAAATTTTAAATTTGCAAAGACATTTGTAGCGGGTATTTAAATTTAAGGGAAGCATCTGGGTGGTAGTGTAACCCAGATGCATTGATTATTGTTTATGGAGGTCTCTGGTGGTGTGAGGTTCCCTGGGGTCCGAGGGTGGCGCTGTTGCCTTGGGCCGGGGGTTGAACCCTCACTGCAAGACTGTACTCTTTTTATCCATTTCCGGCGGTTGTACAGCGGGGCGGGGAACCTGCTGTGACGCTGGGGAGAGGAGATAAAGGGGGTGGACGCCCTGAGCACAGGGTTCAGAGTTGGAGGACACCGCCGCGCCCAGGCACCTTCGGCCTGGGTGCGGGCGTTCCGGGCACAGGGGCCCTTGACCTGGCCGGAGCGGGAGATGGAGTCCATCCCAGGTACCTTTAGCCCTGGGGTGAGGTACTATTGAGGAGGCCTGGGACCCAGTGCCTTCGACTGGGTTCCGCAAGGGTGGAGGAGTCCGAGGGGCCCTAAGGTGTTGGGCGCCCGAATCTGAGACGAGGAGGCCGGGGAGTGTAACCCTTCCGAACAGCCCGGTGCAGCATTTGCCGGTGACGGTGGGGCCTCCGGTAACTCTCTCCGAAGGATGTCTTCCCTCTGACTGGGGCCACAGCTTAAAGAAGGTAAATCCTATTTCATGTTCGTCAGAGTTGCTGGTAGAGACTCAGAAAAGGAAAGAAGTACATTCACAGCCACTGTGCGCCATAACCTTTGGTGATATCTCAATGGTTTAGTTTGATTAAGGATTGTGCCTTGACCTACTCCCCACCTATACTGAACTGTTCGTTAGTCACAACCTGTCTGTACTAAGTGACGATTTATTGCTGCTAAAGAATAAATAAGAGTTGGACCTTTTCAGTGGTGTGGAACTCTGGTTACTGGGAGCAAAGGGGGGTCAGTTAGAGGAAGGACTTGACCTTGGGTTATACACACGACCCAATGGTAAAATACGTTCGGGCCTTCACATCTATCCAAAAGAGGACATGGGCCGTAGTGGATCTCATCCCTCCCCCCAGGTTCCCCCTAGACAAGACAGCAAGCCGAGAAGAAGAAGGGGTGAGAGGGGTGAGCTCGCCAAATGTGGGGGCATCGTGTCCGGGATGTGTGTTATACCATCTGAATTTGAACTTTGCTGCCCGGAGGAGTTCCGAGTCGGTCGGCCATATTGGCCAATTCGCCACGAGGCACACCATAGCTGCGCAGTTCGTGGGTGGGGAGAAGAAAAAGCCTGCGAACAAATGCAGAGTTTGGGAGGAGTCTGGCCATGTGGAAGGACACACGTGGAGATTCCGGCGCGGATTGGGCAGTGTGCAATGAAGCAGCAGACAGTCAGGATGACCTCAAATACTCAGTGGATTTCTGTTCCTTCTACAGCGGAGATGACTTATTTTGCTGCTCCGATCATGGACACAGGAATAAGGCTAAGGCCCCAAGGACATTTGGCTTTGTACACATGCAGAGACATAGAGGCCCTCGGTGTGATCTGTCCCGGCTGTTCGGGACTGGTGGTCCACTTGAAGCCATTCAGGCGATGTGAGGCCTGCAAGGAATTCCTTTTTGGAGGTGGAGCCATCCACAGAAAGGCCTCGCGCCTACCACCTCAACTACCTCACAGGTACTGCCACTCCGGAGGGAGAGATCGAAGCCTATGCAGGCATTCCTGTGCGCACTGACCAGGGCGAAGTGAAGGCCCCAGCGGAGATTAAAAGAGAGAAATCCGAGGATGCTGCCTCGGTCACCACAAGCTCCCTGCTCCCACCACCGAAGAGGAAAGTTAGCCTGGTGATGGCATCCTATGGTCGTGGAAGAGATTCACCCCGTTGATTGCCTGGCCTGGATGGATCCGGAGGGATAAGGCCCTGGACGTCCCTGTTCTACTAAAGGCCCAGGTGAGCCAGGGGTTGGGACTGTGTATGTGGTTGGAGGTGTCGGCAGCCCACAGTCGGTGGGGGCCGTTCAGGGGAGTGATTCCATGTCTACTGGGAATTATCTGCCCGCAGAGTTTTATGACACCTCCGACCTGGAGTCATTATCTGATGCCGGTGATGACGGGGAGATCGATGAGATCTTTCATAAGAAGGGATGGGACAAGATGCTGCTACCCTCGTCCCATGCAACAGGGGACCCACCTATGTCCATTGGGGATAGTACACCCAGGGTGGAGGCCTCGGAGCCTAGGGAGGAATCTGGTCCCCTGTCTGCCCTTCCTGAATCGTCAAATGTTTCACCTGCTCCTGTTGTGGGAGTGCAACGTGCATCAATGCGGGCTCCTAAGCCCAAATCTACAGAGGTAGTGAAAGTACCTCGTCATCCAGAATCCATCGTTCTGCCTGGAGAGGGAGACCGTGCCACAATGCCACCTTTGGCCAGGCTGCAGCGTCTCTTTTGCCAAAAGGTTGCCTGTGAATATGGGTGGGAATACCCATATTTGCCACGAGAATTGTTTTATGAGGTGGAAGTCTTGCGGCAGCGGTGGTACAATGAGTTCGTCTGGACAAAGCTTAAGGTACCTCACGCACGCAGATACCTCTCGTGTTCACCTACAGTTACCAGAAAATTCAAGGACTGTAAGGCAGAGTGGATGTTAGGGAGGCACATCCATGCTGACAGGGTGATTATCTGTCGGAAGGATGGAGAGAACATTGAGTATAATGTGGAGACCTTTGACAAGCATTTAAAGCCTTTGTTCCTGCCGCAACCAAAGTTCTACTTATAGGAGAAAAAAAGACTCCTTTATATTCCCTTTTATTGCTGAATACAGGGACTGTGCTCTAACTTTTTTTCTTGGGATGTTTTACTCTTTGAAGAGATGGGAGCTGTTACTGTTGTTTGTTCTCCCTCCTTCTCCTTCCATCAAGGAAAAGAAATCAGTGACTTTGGGGCATAGCCAGTATAGGGTCACAGCACAGAGAAGTAAAAGTTCATCTGGATCTGACAAGTGTCTTTACCGCGGCATTGCCACCAGGTGGCATTGTTGCGCGACGATTATTTGTTTTACTCTCTGCACTATACTTATTGGAGTGAATGGGTTTCTTTACGGATAGATCCATTCCTTCCAAGAAAACACATACATTGCGCTAGGATGTGTTTTTTTTTCTTTTTCCCCTCTGCAGGAGACTCATCTATCAAGGCTGCTGAGAATGGGGTGGTTCTTAGATAGCAGAGAGGGGGGAATGTTAATGTGTAAAATATCTAAGTATTTAAAAAAAAAAAAAAAAGTTAATTGTTTGTATTCTTGTTTTCCTTTCCCATTCTAGGTCCTGGCACAATTCATGGCTAAGTTTGTAGGGCTTGGTTCTACCTGTAGTTTGGTCTCTGGGTTGAACTCATGTTGCCACTCTTTGGAAGACGTGGGTTTGCACCAGACACTGGGGATCAGTGTCAAATCACCAGGGGGAGAGTGTAGCGGGTATTTAAATTTAAGGGAAGCATCTGGGTGGTAGTGTAACCCAGATGCATTGATTATTGTTCATGGAGGACTCTGGTGGTGTGAGGTTCCCTAGGGTCCGAGGGTGGCGCTGTTGCCCTGGGCCGGGGGTTGAACCCTCACTGCAAGACTGTACTCTTTTTGTCCCTTTCTGGCGGTTGTACAGAGGGACGGGGAACGTGCTGTGATGCTGGGGAGAGGAGATAAAGGGGGCGGACGCCCTGAGCACGGGGTTCAGAGTCGGAGGACACCGCCGCGCCCAGGCACCTTCGGCCTGGGTGCGGGCGTTCCGGAGTTTCGGGCACAGGGGCCCTTGACCTGGCCGGAGCGGGAGATGGAGTCCATCCCAGGCACCTTTAGCCCTGGGGTGAGGTACTATTGAGGAGGCCTGGGACCCAGTACCTTCGACTGGGTTCCGCAAGGGTGGAGGAGTCCGAGGGGCCCTAAGGTGTTGGGCACCCGAATCTGAGACGAGGAGGCTGGGGAGTGTAACCCTTCTGAACAGCCCGGTGCGCATTTGCCGGTGATGGTGGGGCCTCCGGTAACTCTCTCGGAAGGATGTCTTCCCTCTGACTGGGGCCACAGCTTAAAGAAGGTAAATCCTATTTCATGTTCCTCAGAGTTGCTGGTAGAGACTCAGAAAAGGAAAGAAGTACATTCACAGCCACTGTGCGCCATAACCGTTGGTGATATCTCAATGGTTTAGTTTGATTAAGGATTGTGCCTTGACCTACTCCCCACCTATACTGAACTGTTCGTTGGTCACAACCTGTCTGTGCTAAGTGACGATTTATTGCTGCTAAAGAATAAATAAGAGTTGGACCTTTTCAGTGGTGTGGAACTCTGGTTACTGGGAGCAAAGGGGGGTCAGTTAGAGGAAGGACTTGACCCTGGGTTATACACATGGCCCGATGGTAAAATACGTTCGGGCCTTCACCTCTATCCAGAAGAGGACATGGGCCGTGGTGGATCTCATCCCTCCCCCCAGGTTCCCCCTAGACAAGACAGCAAGCCGAGAAGAAGAAGGGGTGAGAGGGGTGAGCCGGCTACACATTTTTATTTAGCTTAGTTACATGATGTGCAAAAAAAAAAAGTAATAACAGGATTTCTCTTTGCACATGAATAAATGATTGAAATCAGCACAACTTCCCCACACTCACTAAGCTTAGTAAATTTTTCCTTGCAAAGTAAAAATTTACTTTGCAAGTGAACATGCTCAATTTCTTTAGTAAAAAGGCACACAAATATGTGAAACAAACATTAAAGTGGAAAAATAAATAAATAAATGTAATAAAGAGTGATGCGTAGAGTAGCAAGTCATATCTATATGAAGATCATTCAATGGCTTGGACTTGTTGTAGCTGACAACCTATCTGGTTAAGAGTTTGTGGCTTTGCTTTAGCCTTACTATTACTTTATTGCTATGGTGTTACATGTGTAAGCCTTTCTAATCCAGGAACTCACAGGCGTACTTTAGTACTTTTTGGGGCAGCGCAGTGGCTTAGTGGCTAGCACTTCCACCTTCTCAGCACTAGGATCATCAAATTGAATCCAACCCCAACACCATCTACAACGGATATAAAAAGTCTACACACCCCGGTTAAAATGTCAGATTTCTGGGATGTAAAAAAAATGAGACAAAGATAAATAATTTCAGAACTTTTTCCAACTTTAATGTGACCTATAAACTGTACAACTCAATTGAAAAACAAACTGAAATCTTTTTTTTTTTGGGGGGGGGGGGGTAGTAAACATAAAAAACAAAAATAATGTGGTTGCATGAGTGTGCACACCCTCTTAAAACTGGGGATGTAGCCATGTTCAGAATTAAGTAATCACTTTCAACCTCATGTTAAATAGCATTCAACACACCTGCCATCATTTAATGTGTCTCTGATTAACCCCAAACAAAATTCAGCTGTTCTAGTAGGTCTTTCCTGACATTTTCTTAGTTGCATCCTACAGCAAAAGGCATGGTCCGCAGAGAGCTTCCAAAGCATCAGAGGGATCTCATTGTTAAAAGGTATCAGTCAGAATCAGTCAGAAGAAGGGTACAAAATTTCCAAGGCATTAGAAAATCCATGGAACACAGTGAAGACAGTCATCATCAAGTGGAGAAAATATGGCACAATAGTGACATTACTGAGAACTGGACGTCCCTCCAAAATTGATGAAAAGATAAGAAAACTGGTCAGGGAAGCTGCCAAGAGGCCTACAGCATCATTATAGTAGCTGCAGCAATATCTGGCAAGTACTGGCTGTGTGATACATGTGACAACAATCTCACGTATTCTTCATATGTCTGGGCTATGGGGTAGAGTGGCAAGACGGAAGCCTTTTCTTACAAAGAAAAACATCCAAGCCTGGCTACATTTTGCAAAAACACTTCTGAAGTCCCCCAAAAGCATGTGGGAAAATGTGTTCTGGTCTGATGAAACCAAGGTTGAACTTTTTGACCATAATTCCAAAAGATATGTTTGGAACAAAAATAACACTGCAAATCACCAATAGGAACACCATACCCACAGTGAAGCATGGTGGTGGCAGCATCATGTTTTGGGGCTGTTTCTCTTCAGCTGGAACAGGGGCTTTAGTCAAGGTAGAGGGAATTATCAACAGCTCCAAATACCAGTCAATACTGGCACAAAACCTTCAGGCTTCTGCTAGAAAGCTGAACATGGAGAGGAACTTCAACTTTCAGCATGACAACGACCCAAAGCATACATCCAAATCATCAAAGGAATGGCTTCACCAGAAGAAGATTAAAGTTATACATAAAACAGTTTAGTTGAATTTGTTTCATTCGTTTTAAACGTTTTCAAATCGATTCAAATTTTTTAAAATTCAAATCGATTTGAAAAGTTTTCAAATCAATTTTTAAAAGTTCTCGAATTCGAATCGTTTTCCAATTTCCAAAGAGAATAAAATAGAATAGAAAATAAGGGAATAGAATTGAAAAAATTGAATAGAATAGAATATAACAGAAAATAAAATAATATAATGTAGTAGAGTAAAAGAGAACAAAATAGGATAGAAAATAAAAGAACAGAACAGAATAGAATGGTATAAAATAGAATATAAAGGAATAGAATAGAATATATATGTTTTAATAAAATAGAAAGATTATAACCATCTTCTGAAATTCGAATAGAATAGAAAAAAATATAATAGCATTAAAAAAACAATAGAATTAATAGGTCTGAGAAATTAGTTTGGTTTATTATTTTGTCACACAGTGAAATAGAAGTTAAAGCCCATAAAAATGCCTGGAACTCTAACGTTCTCCAGTCAAAAGTGCTTTGAAATATAAATAATATAACCATTTTCCAAAATTCAAATGGAATCAATTCAAATTTGAAAAGAATAGAATAGAATAGAAAAGAATAGAATAAAATAGAAAACACCACAATAGTATAGAAAAAAACAACAGAATAGAATATAATGAAAATAACCATCTTCCTATTCTAATCTATTCTTTTCTTTTCTATTCTATTCAAATTCAAATAGATTCAGTTTGAAATTTGGCAAATGGTTATGTTCTTTCTATTCTAATATTCTCTATTGTTCTGTTAATTATATATATTTTTTTGTTTATTCTATTTTATTCTTTTCTATTTTATTTTCTATTCCATTCTTTTCTATTTTATTATTTTCTATTCAAATTCAAATTTATTCTATTCGAAAATCGAATTTCGGAAGATCCTTTAAAAAGGTCTGAGAAACGAGTTTGGTTTATTAATTTGTCACACAGTGAAATAGAAGTTAAAGCCCATAAAAATGCCTGGGCCTCTAACGTGCTCCAGTCAAAAGTGCTTTGAAATATAAATAATATAACCATTTTACAAAATTTAAATAGAATCAATTCGAATTTGAATAGAAAATAATAAAATAGAATAGAAAATAGAATAAAATAAAATAGAAAACACCACAATAGTGTAGAAAAAAACAACAGAATAGAATAGAATGAATATAACCATCTTCCTATTCTAATCTATTCTTTTCTATTCTATTCAAATTATTTGAAATTTGGGAAATGTTCTTTCTATTCTAATATTCTCTATTGATTTTTTAATTATCTTCTTTTTTGTTTATTCTATTTTATTATTTTCTATTTTATTTTCTATTCCATTCTTTTCTCTTCTATTATTTTCTATTCAAATTCAAATTTATTCTATTCGAAATTCGAATTTCGGAAGATGGTTATTGATAGGGTTGTCCCGATACCGATACTAGCATCGGTATCGGGACGGATACCAAGCATTTGCGCGAGTACTTGTACTCGCGCAAATGCTCCCGATGCCTTAGCGGAGTCAGCGGGCAGAGCAGAGGGTGGAGTCAGCGGGCGGAGCGGAGAGAGAGTCCTCACGCAGGTAAGCTGTCAGGGGTGCAGAGTGCTGGGCGCAGCCGCATCATCCATCGGGATCAGCGACCGGAGCCGTCACATTCGGTAACGGAAGTGACGCTCCGTGTTGCCGCCAGTGCTTGAAAATCCCGACGCCCATCTTGGTACACCCTGCACTCGGCCACAGAATGCCAGCAGCGTACATCTTGTTACACCCAGCCCATATAGTTCGGGCTGGGTGTAACAAGATGGCCGCTGCTGCTTTTATGCGGCCGAGTGCAAGGAGTACCAAGATAGGCGTCGCAGGCAGCCTTCCCTAATGGCATTTCAGTGCCTGCCATCAGTGCCCATAAATGTCACCTATCAGTGCCCAATGCCCATAAGTGCCATATTCAGTGTCTGACACCTGTTAGTGCCATCAGTCAGTGCCTGCCAGCCGTCAGTGCCACCTGTCAGTTCCTTGCCATCCGTCAGTGAGTGCCAGCCAGCCGTCAGTGAGTGCCAGCCAGCCGTCAGTGAGTGTCAGCCAGCCATCAGTGAGTGCCAGGCGTCAGTGAGTGCCAGGCGTCAGTGAGTGCCAGCCGTCAGTGCTGCATATCAGTGCCACCTAATCTGTATTGTGCTTTGAGAAACTGTCACATGACATTAAAAAAAAGTATCGTAATCGGTATCGGTGAGTACTTGAAAAAAGTATCGGTACTTGTACTCGGTCTTAAAAAAGTGGTATCGGGACAACCCTAGTTATTGATTATATTCTTTCTATTCTATTGTTTTCTTCTATAGTATTCTGTTATTTTCTATTCTATTCATTTCTATTCTATTCAAATTTGAATTTATTCCATTTGACTTTTGGGAAATGGTTATATTCTTTTTATTCTATTGTTTTTTTTTTATTCTATTATTTTCTTGCGTATTCAAATTTATTCTTTATTCTTTATTCTATTTGAAATTCAAATTTCAGAAGATGGTTATATTCTATGTTATTGTATTTGTTTCTATTGTATTCTAGTCTATTCTGTTTTTATTTTCTATTCTGTTTGACTCTTATTATATTATATATTTTTTTATTTTCGGGTTATATTCTTTTCTAGTCAATTTTTTTTTCTATCCTATTCCTTTATTTTATATTCTATTTTATCCTTTTTGGAAATTGGAAAACGATTCAAATTCAAAAACTTTTGGAATTTTAATTTGAAAACTATTCGAATTAGAAAAGTATTCGAAAACGATTCAAATTCGAATTTCGTCTATATTTTTTTTCAGAATTTCGGATTAGTTTAAGTTCTGTACTATTGTATTTTGGAAATTCATGTACAATTTTAATTTGGAACGAAACGAACCGCACATGTCTAATGACCAGTGTGAGCAAGGTTATTGGCTCTCTACTCTCATGTTAAATGTACCTTTAAACTGCATTTTAAAAGCTCTTTGAAAAAGGCATGAAACATAAACCGTATTTATCATGGACTAGAACAATATGGGACATACTTGGATCCAGCTGATTAGCAAAAACAATGTGCTGACATTAATTTAAAGCTCAACTCTGGGATTAATCATAATTTTTCATCAAAGACAATCTTCTCGCCGTGGGCAGCCACCATCCAAAAACATTTTAGATTTTCTTATTTATGTGGCTAAAAAAAAGGACATTTTAATTCCCTGTGATGTCTGCACAATGTCTTGCTGCCAAGAAGAGGCCCATTTGATGTGCCTTTTGTTATACTAAAGAAGTGCTGAAAAACGACACAAGACTGGTCTATCTCTTCAAGAAAAGGGAGCAGCAGAATTGGTCGTCATAACCCTAAACTCCTGCCCTGAAGCTCTGAGTTGGACAAGTCTGAGCCCTCGTACACACGGCCGAGATTCTCGTTGAAAAAAACATGTCGTTTTTTTTGGACGAGATTCTTGGACAAGAAACTTGTCCCGGCCGAGTGTACACACGCTCGTTTCAAAGAACCCGCGGTTCTTTGAATGGAGCGTACGCGGTGACGTCATCGACTACGACGAGCATGCGCTCGTCACATTCGATGCCGTCGCCGCCATCTTGGTATACCCTACGTATGCCTAGGAAGCTACCGCACATGCGTCGAATTCATTTCGAACATGCGCGGGCTTCCGGGAGGACAGGTAAGTGTACACACACTCACTTTTCTCGTCCAAAAACATGCCGAGGAGAATCTCGACGAGAAAATAGAGAGCAGGTTCTCTATTTTCTCGTTGAGGTTTCTTGTCGGTTTTCTCGCTAGCAGCGTACACACGACCGATTTACTCGGCCGTGTGTAGAAGGCTGTACTCAGAGTGCTAAAAAAAAATATTGACCCTGGATTGTTTTAAGGTAAGATAGCAGATTTCGATTTGTATTTGTATATTTGTACTATCTGGAATTTATCTTCATTAAAACCCCTTCCCTAGTTATTTTGGAATCCGACATGTCCATTTGCTTTTGCAAATTTTGTGTGCGAATATTTCTTCACTAATATGACTGGTAAAGCAATCAGCACTGGCAGAATTGACTGCAGGTGGAAATGCCAACACTATTTTTTAAATTTAGTAGATTGTGTCAAAAGTAGAATGAAGATAACGTGTCTTCTCTAAAGCCTCTTTTATCACTGTTGTATATGGCATATGGTACGTCTAGGTCAGTGGCTAGGGTAGCAAGCAAGAGGGAGCAGCACTGAAAGACTACTGTTATAATGGGATACAATGTTTCCTATTATTATTTTTAGTGTGTTTGCCCATGTCTTGGCCTTTTTTCAGAACTGCAAAAGAGTTGTCAAGACTAGAGAATAAAATGGCAGTAATTGCAATACTTTTTGTTACACCGTATTTGCGCAGCGGTCTTACAAGCGCACTTTTTTTGGAAAAAATACACTTTTTTTAATTAAAAAATAAGACAACAGTTAAGTTAGCCCAATTTTTTTAATATCGTGAAAGATAATGTTACGCCGAGTAAGTTGATACCCAACATGTCACGCTTCAAAATTGCACCCGCTCGTGAAATGGCGACAAACTTTTACCCTTAAAAATCTCCATAGGCAACGTTTAAAAAATTCTACAGGTTGCATGTTTTGAGTTACAGAGGAGGTCTAGGGCTAGAATTATTGCTCTCGCTCCAACAATCGCGGCGATACCTCAAATGTGTGGGAAGGGAGTTACCGCTCCAGGTGAATATACTAAGGCAATCAATGCTCATCTCAGGAAACCAAGGGTGCTGGCAATGCACGATACAAGCAAAAGAAAATTGATGATATGGACAGCCGCACTCAAAAAAAACCTTAACGGTTGCCTTTATTGTAAAAAATTATAGATGCACTACAAATCACAGCAAACCAGGAGGACACTGACACGTTTTGCACTGTAGTCTAGTGCTTAATCATAGCTTCAAAGCTATGAATAAGCACTAGACTACAGTGCGAAACGCGTCAGCTGTCCTCCTGGTTTGCTGTGATTTGTAGTGCATCTATCATTTTTTACAATAAAGGCAACCGTTAAAGTTTTTTTTGGAGTGCGGCTGTCCATATCATCAATTTTCTTTTGCTTACCTCACATGTGTGGTTTGAACACCGTTTTCATATGCGGGCACTGCTCACGTATGCGTTCACTTCTGCGCACAAGCTCGTCGGGACAGGGCACTTTAAAAAAAAAAAAAAATCGTATTTATTTTAACTTTATTTTATTTATTTTGACACTGTTTTTTAAAAAAAATAAAAAATTCTGGGTCACTTTTATTCCTATTACAAGGAATGTAAACATCCTTTGTAATAGAAAAAAGCATGACAGGTCCTCTTAAATATGAGATCTGGGGTCAAAAAGACCTCAGATCTCATATTCACACTAAAATGCAATAAAAAAAAATAAAAAATGCTATCATTTAAAAAAATGACAAAAATAAATGGCCTTTTAAGAGCAATGGGCGGAAGTGACGTTTTGACGTCGCTTCCACCCTGCTATGGTATGGTGACGGGTGGGGGCCATCTTCCCCTCACTCGTCTCCATACCCAGCCACGGACAAGACACAATCGCCTCCGCCGCTACCGACGGCTCTGGTAAGCGGCGGAGGCGCGGGAGAGCGGCGGGACGGGGGCCCCTCTCCTGCCGCCGATAACGGTGATCTTGTGGCGAATCTGCCACAGAGACCACCATTATCGTAAACCGGACTGCCGCCTGAAGACGAGGATATCTGGGTTATGGCAGCTAGCTGCTGCCATAACAGAGATATCCCGCTTCAAAGAGAGGACGTATATAGTCGTGTGGCGGTCCGGAAGTGGTTAAGAACAAGGACACATTTCATAACAAAAAGAATGAACATAAACTCAAAGCGCTACCCAACCGCATTACTAAAAAAAAAAAAAACCTGAAAAGAACGTTTTAACTACAAAGCCGTGTACACACGATCGGTTTTACCGATGAAAACAGTCCGATGGACTGTTTTCATCGGACAAACCGATCGTGTATGGGCCCCATCGGTCTTTTTTCCATCGGTGAGAAAAAATAGAACATGTTTTAAATTTATCCGATGGGCAAAAAAACGATAGCAAATTCCGATCGTCTGTGTCGAACTCCATCGGACAAAAAACCCACGCATACTCAGAATCAAGTCGACGCATGCTCAGAAGCATTGAACTCCATTTTTCTCGGCTTGTCGGAGTGTTTTTATGTCACGGCGTTTTGGACGGTCGGATTTTTGACTGATGGTGTGTAGGCAAGACTGATGGAAGTCAGCTTCATCGGATTTCCGATGGAAAAATCCATCGGATTAGAATCCATAGGAAAAAAAAGTAATACATATTTTAAAAGGTTTAAAATAATACAGTTGTTGCTGCCTAATGCCCCTTTAAAAGCTGTTCTTGACACAAATAAAAACTTTCCACTTTCTAAAGATGTCCAACTGTGGCTGTACTCAGCCGGATGCTACTGTAAATCAAAGCTGTTTTTAATAGGCCTCAGCTATTTTGAAGAGCGGGTACTTAGAGCTATGAGAAAAACATCAGAATCCTATAAATAGGTCTGAGAAATGAGTTTGGTTTATTAATTTGTCACACATTGAAATAGAAGTTAAAGCCCATAAAAAAAACGTGCTCCAGTCAAAAGTGCTTTGAAATCCAAGGGAAAAAAAAATGAAACAGTGAAATGCATGCTGATTGCTGGTTACTGTATGCAGAATATTGATCATTACCTTCAATGTAAATGGCTTCTGTCATCTGGGCCGCTCGGGGACTAGAACAACGATCACCAGCTGCATATATTTACACATCAAAACGCATACTAAAATCATTAACACTTGCACTTCAAAATATAGCCCAATTAATATTACAAGAGCATAAACATCAAATTGAATGAAGTGGTATGCACAAGAGCATTAATTTGTCTCTATGTTTTGAAAACAAAAGAAGATAAAAAGCACGTCGTTTGGGCCCTTTGGGTAAAAAACAGAATTTTATTATACAATAATATTTTTTCTTTGATTATCAGATAGGTGTCTGCTCACAGACAACCTAGAAAAACCACAATGCTCATGCCATAGAAATATATTATACCTAAAGGCCACGTAAGACTGAGAAGGCTATGAGCCAAGTGATAATATTACATTGTAGACATTAATATTTTGAAGTGTTACAGCTAATTTTGACAAGCATGTCAACTGAATGACAGATCCAGATTTGAGGTCAATGTTCCTAAAGAGCAACTCATTGCAACAATTTAAAATCAATTAGTTAACTTAAAATGTAATTCAGGAAATACTGTATTTTGCAAAACTAAAATACCCTAAAAAAAAATTTGGTATGACACTTTATAGAATTAATTGAAAGAAATGAATTCAGCAGACCTTCTGCAGTGAGTTACAAATAATAATCCCCTGAGCATAAATGTGATAGCCCACCAGGAAAAGTCACTCTATTGCAAAAATGGATAATCCCCTTGATGCCTTGCTGCCCCCTAGGACTGGGGTTGTCCTCTGAAACACTGTGAAAATAGGGCAATTTAGCCTAATGCATTATCCATCAAAAATGTTATTAGAAGTGAAGCATAATACATATCTACTCTTAAACATGTGTAATAAAAGCGCTCATCAGGCTACTACTCGTGGTTCCAATCTCCCAGGCTTGCCAAAGACTTGAGCTCTGGGGGGGGGGGGGGGGGGGGTCTCACCAAGTTCCCTGCTGGATGGCAGGTTTCAAAGGTATGTTCTTCTTCATCATAGCCCAACTTCTGCAGCGAGTCTCTGAGAACAACTGGGTTCAACTGAGAACAACAAATGTATGAGTGCTGCCAGCATTTCTGCAGAGGTTGAAGCCTGTCAGTGCTCGGACCATACGCCGCACAATGCATCAAATTGGTCTGCATGGCTGTCATCCCAGAAGGAAGCCTCTTCTAAAGATGATGCACAAGAAAGCCCACAGTTTGCTGAAGACAACCAGACTAAGGACATGGATTACTGGAACTATGTCCTGTGGTCTGATGAGACAAGATAAACATATTTGATTCAGATGGTGTCAAGCGTGTTTGGCAGCAAACAGGGGAGGAGTACAAAGACAAGTATGTCTCGCCTACAGTCAAGCATGGTGGTGGGAGTGTCATGGTCTTGGGCTGCATGCGTGCTGCTGGCACTGGGGAGCTACAGTTCATTGGGGGAACCATGAATGCCAACATGTACTGTGACATAGCATGATCCCCTCTCATCGGAGACTGGGCCACAGGGCAGTATTGCAATAGGATAATGACCCAAACACACCTCCAAGATGATCACTGCCTTGCTGAAGAAGCTGAGGGTAAAGGGGATGGACTGGCCAAGCATGTCTCCAGACCTAAACTCTATTGAGCATCTGTGGGGCATCTTCAAATTGAAGGTGGAGGAGCACAAGGTCTCTAACATCCACCAGATCCGTGATATAATCATGGAGGAGTGGAAGAGGACTCCAGTGACAACCTGTGAAGCTCTGGTGAACTCCATGCCCATGAGGGTTAAGGCAGTTCTGGAAAATAATGGTGGCCACACAAAATATTGACACTTTGGACCAAATTTGGACATTTTCACTTAGGGGTGTACTCACTTTTGCTGCCAACGATTTAGACATTAATGGCTGTCTTGAGTTATTTTGAGGGGGCAGCAAATTAAACTGCTATACAAGCTGTACACTCACTACTTTACATTGTAGCAAAGTGTAATTTCTTCAGTGTTGTCACATGAAAAGATCAAAACAAATATTTACAAAAATGTGAGGGATGTACTCACTTTTGTAAGATACTGTATGTAACTATTAATTAATCTTCCTAAAAAATATTTCCTTTTGGGTGGTCCCAGTAGATTCTTGTCGACCCATGGAACATGATAAACAACACTATTGGTTGGTATTAGTTTATTTTGGTGAATATTTATATACTTATGGTACGAATTTCTTATGATAATTGTATGTGTTTTTATATCTGTATGTAATATGTGAGTTCCAAGTACTATTTTTATATGATCCATTATGCTAGTTATAGTAGTCCTCCGACAATAAAAATAGCATCTTTTTGGTACACAATAGAGGCTTAAGAAAGGAGCATTGAAGCTCTGAAATGTGTAACCATGTGCCCTAATGCGTCTCTCCGATGTGTGATGGCAGTTCTGGTATGTTGCTTGTGCTCCGCAATGGTTCTGGCTCCCTGGTGTTCAGCACTTTCTGCCTGCATCTCCATTCCTTACTGATGGTGACACATTCGAATTCAGGGATTGGAACAAGTCACTAGTCCAGAGGGAAACTGCTACCAGTCCACCATGATGGATGGAGTTGCCACTTGTTTTTCATACAATAAAGTTCGGTATAAACTACACTTATGTCCTGTACACACGATCGGAATTCTGATGGGCTAAAATCTGATGGAATTTTTCGTCGGAATTTTGTTCAAAGCGGTCTTGCATACACACCATCAGACCAAATTCTGACCGTCCAAAACACGGTGACGTACAACACGTACGATGTCACTATAAAGGGGAAGTTCAAATCCAACGGCACCACCCTTTGGGCTGCTTTTGCTGATTTTGTGTTACCGCGTGTTAGTAAAAGTTTGGTGTTAGCCGATTTGCGCTTAAAATAAATATTAAGATATTTTGGAGACCTGGCTTTAAAATAAAATACTAAGATTCCTGAGATCACAAGAAACAAAGAAATAAGTTTGTCAGAACTCGGTGTGAATATCCGCAGCGAAAAATAAAATTTGTTCTAGCATTAGAAAGAAGAAAAGAATGCGCTACATTTAACGATGCATTAATTTGCAGCATGACGAATGTGCTATCTCCATTACGAATGCTAGTTTTACCAGAACGAGTGCTCCCGTCTCCTAATTTAGTCTGAGCATGCGTGGATTTTTCTCCGATGGAGATCCACACAGACGATTGGAATTTCCTATCGTTTTTTTTTCCATCGGAAAAATTTAAAACTTGTTCTATTTTTTTACACCAATGGAAAAAAGTCAGATGGGGCCCACACACGATCGGAATTTGCGATGAAACAAGTCCATCATACTTGTTATATCTGAAATTCCGATTGTGTGTACAGGGCATTAGGGTGCCACCTCTCATCCTGTTTATACAGAAAATGTTATGTGCCTTTATCACCTTCTGTAGGGTAGGGAGTTTGTTTGGTAATACATGTTTTATTCTTACGCCTTTACATTTGGGCTTTTTCTAGCCAAACATAATGTACAATTTAGTTGGCTGAATAATGGTTTTAAAGCTATATTTGTAATAGCTCTTTTATTGCAGTTCTGCAAATATCTTGCTTTACAAATAACTAACATCACATATATTTTTTGAAAATCTAGTTGTCTGTGTATTAAATTGCAATAATTTTAGATTATAATTACACTTACACTAAAAATGATGCATTTGAAATACCGCCTGTTGGAATTCTGCCTACAACCTTCTGGCTCTAAGTATTTTTCTGCTTTGCTCTGAAACTGCTCTGGGAAGATGAAATTCAGTTCAATGTAGAGCAGGGTTGCTAACCACCCATAAATTTACAGACAGTTTGTCAGCTTTGAAAATGCTAATTTTCAGAGCTCTAACCTTGTTGTTAGAGTGTTCAGCAGACAGTGTATACTGATAATAGATCAGACAGTACATGGGGCGGTGGAGTGGGCAGTACACAGGGTGGTGCAGTCTATTACATTTCCTGTAGTACGTCTGCAGTCTCTGACCATCTCCTGTCGTACATTTGCAGTCTCTGACCATCTCAAGTAGTATGTCTAGCACTAAATAATTTGCACAATCCTTAGGTGTATCAGCAGTTGAGTCCCTCAAGACCTAATTAGTTGACCATTACTGGGATGCAGTCTCAAATCAAGCTATATGTCCACAAAATAAATAGAGTGTACCACCCCTTTATACAGCTATTCACAGTGGATTGCTTTGCAGAGGCAGTTTGCAGGCATTCAGGAGGTGATACTGCTGGCTCCATACTTGATTTTGTTTTTTTATCAGCGGAATGGGAATTTTGCATTGAAGTATTGTGTCACAACCGCAAGCCAATGGTTTGGCTTGAGGCTGAAGTAAAGTCCCATTGACTTCAATGGGCAAGTTTGGCAGGTGGTGCAACCTATGAAACTTGACATGTCAAGTTAAAATTGCTGCACTGTGGACACAGAGGATTAACCTCTTATGCCGCGTACACACGACCGTTTTTAATGTCATTGAAGAAAACGGCATTTTTCTCGACGTGATTCTTCTCAAGCCTGCCTTGCCTACACATTATCATGGAAAAAAATGCTTGAGTAAAGCGTGGTGACGTACAACACGTACGATGGCACTATAAAGGGGAAGTTCCATTCGGATGGCGCCACCCTTCATGTTAGTAAAGTTTGGTGAGAGACGATTTGCGCTTTTCAGCCTCGTGCTTTTCAGTCCGTTACAGCGTGACGAATGTGCTTACGAACGCTAGTTTTACCAGAACAAGCGCTCCCGTCTCATACTTGATTCTGAGCATGCGCATTTTTTTCACGTCGTTAAAGCCCACACACGGCCGTTTTTCATGACGAGAAAAACGACGAGAAAAATTAGAGCATGTTCCAATTTTTTCATGGCCATTTTTCACGTCATGAAAAATGCTCTGAAGCCCACACACGATCATTTTTAATGACCATTTAAAAAAATTGCATTTTTCTCGTCATTAAAAACGGTCGTGTGTACGCGGCATTAGGTTCCACAGTGAGTATAACAAGCATGCTTTACTGCATATACAGAAACACCTTAAGTGTAAACCAGGCAAATTACTAGCTATGGATACTGTCAGTGCTTACATATCATGTTTATATTGTTTAAGTATCGATTGTCTTGTGCTCTGTCAGTATGTTTTTTATGTTTTGTCAGTAATAAAAGTCACAGGGGCAACTTTGATGTAGAGATGGTTTTCTGTCTCCAATCTGCACCTTCTACTGGCGGCCAAAACTGTTTTAACAACAAAGATAGATGCAAAAATAGGGCAAGGTCATGTAGTTTACTGATTTTTCAAGGGCTTTCAATGGTCACTTTATATCTATATATATATAAAAACCTCCTTTAAGAGAAGAGGCAAAATACTTACCTTTCTGGCAACCTATTTGTTGAAACACTGCATCTTTACTGCTCCCCGGCCACTCCAAATATTTATCTGGTTAGATTAAGTTCCTCCCACTGGCTTGTACATCTTGTAGTAGTGAGTATGGTAATGGTAGGAGAGCAGGTATTTCATACACTTGGTTCGAAGTGTGGAATACTTGTAGAGGCCAGGAAGTAAAGTAGCAAAGAGGTGGCTCTTTAGTGGGTCCTGAAAGTTAAGTATAAGGTCTCTTTTATTACAGGTGTGCTTTAACATATAAGTGGATCCTGAGTTGACAGTGTCACTTTAAAGCCAGCCAGAGACAGGTATCTAGCATTTTCAAAAGGAGGCCAGTAAAAGCAGCCCACATATTTCTATAATGGCAGATCTACTTCAGGATGTATATGAAACAGCCAAAACAGAATAGAGTACGAAAAGCATTTTATATAGAACATATTCACAGTGCTACTGAGCACTTTCCTTACTTGGGAAAAATGCTCCTGAGCTTCAGGTACAGTTTGGTGCAATAGATTTTGCCATAACATTTTTTGCAAAGAAAAGTTAAGAACTTAACTGCTGGCATTAATTACAACATTTCTTACTCAGGCACTTACTTGTCATTGTTCTATATCTCCATCCTCCGCCCTATATCACTATATTGCTGCCTGTCTGTAAATACACATTACATGCATTTAGTGCAATATATTTTGCCATAACATATCCTGAAAAAAGAATGTAGGAACTTGACAGCTTATATTTATTGTAATATTTGTTAGTCAGTACTTACTTACATGAAATCTCTTCCAACCTTTATTTTTCTGCCTGTCTGCAAATAAATATGTAGCACAGGGCCCTTTTACTCCAGTGTTTGGCTCAATCACAGGAGGAAAAGGCACACCATGCCACCATGCCCGTACCCTCTGGTTTGCAGAGGTTAAGCACACTTGTAACTTACAGGTCTTGCAGCAAGGTTCTCCTTCAAGTTGGTTCTTGTCCCCTAGAATATAAAGGACAAGTCTCTATACCCCCAAGTAACTCCAAGGTCCACACCAGTAGCAACTCCAACGTAGAGTTTATTTTTCTTATGCATGAATAACCACAAAGTTGAGAAGAGAGAAAGGTGTTAGAAAGGGCAGATCAGATTCAGACACTCCTGGCTTCTTCGTCACTTGATCCGAGTGGGTATAGCTCACCCAGATAGTCACCCAATGGCACTAGCAGCCGGCATGTAGCTCGAACAGTCAATCAGATTCCCTTGATAGATGCGATCGGGAGATCCCCTGCCACAGAATCTATAGTGTCCCGAACCTCCTAATGGTTACATTGTTAGATCCCTTTTCGGATGTATGACATCCCTCCAGAGAGTTACTGGGCCGCTTCCTTCACTGTGATCTCTCACCAGTCCTTTGGAACGATCCTCCCCCAGCCTCCTCTTCCAGATGCGGGTCCCCTCGCAAGGCGGCACCCTGGGATTCTTCCTCCCCGAAGTGGGCTCCAGCTAAAGGTGCTGGGCCCAGGGCTGAAGTTGCAGTCCCAGGACTAAAGGTGCCTGGGACTGAGGCGCACAGGGCCCCATGGCCTGGAGGGCCATGCACTGGAACTTGGACTCCAGAAATGTAGGTTCCCCCGGGTACAGGTCCCCGGGGTAGTAAGTCCACCCTGACCAATGGCATCTGCCCCTTTTGTACCCTCCCCCGGAATGCACAGCAGGTAGACCACGCCCACTGCACGGCTGCCGGGAGAGGACACCCAATCGCCACTCCATCACCTGTGGTTCAACCCTGAGTACAAGTGACAGCGCCACCCATACTTCCAAGGGGAACTGCACGCCAGGTGAAAACAGCAGCAAGGCAGAGTCCAAACTAATTGGAAGATCCGAGCCAACTACCACTCGAATCACCCCTAAATTTAATATAGAAGCCCCCTAAATTGGGACCCCGCTACATATACAACACACTTTGGGGTTGATTTACTAAAACTGGAGAGTGAAAAATCTAGTGCAGCTGTACACAGAAACCAATCAGCTTCCAGTTTTTTTGGACAAAGCTTAATTGAACAAGCTAAAGTTAGAAGCTGATTGACTGCCATGCACAGCTACACCAGATTTGGCACTCTCCAGTTTTAGTAAATCAACCTCAATATGTGTATAACCAAAGGGAATATGGACATTCACAGTTAGGGGCCTGTGGTTGCACTGCAACAGTACATTGTTCCTTCATTTTAATCATTATTTTATGTATGGTTCGTCCTTGTAGGAGCACTGCAGGTATATAACCACAATTTGTCCCACATGATAAATGTACTGAAATCAACAGGGTTATTGATTTTTTTCAGACACATTATCTATGGGGGCAATCAATGTTTTTCTGTTATTTATTTATATACATGTACATATACATTTCAGGCAATCCAAACTATATATATTGTGAATGTTACAAAGGTGATTACTACTGTTGCCCTTGTTCATTCGAGTCATTTGAACCAATATAATGCAGAATATTAAATAGAACAGCATAATATGATATCCATTTCTAATGCTTCATGTTCTGTACAGTATTCAAAATTACCTATGGGCACCTATACAGTAGTTCAGGCTTGTGTTTGCGTTTAGTGGGTATGGACTTTAAATGGTGAAAAAAAATTGTAAAAGGATATTCACTTTTCTTGTGTCTTCACTGAAGTATACAATTGGACTTGTACTCTTTGCTGCACAGGAATGGACTGTGAATATTAATTTGTTAACAGGCAGTGTCTTCTTTTTCATGGGACTGTTTGATTTGCTAATCTTTATAAATATTTGCCTTTTCTCCCCCTTTGTCTGCTAGATTTATAGTGCCTTCCAAGCAGGTTCAGTCTTACCTAGGTGGCAACCTTTTGTTTTAGATAACTAAATGTTTGAAAGACCCTAACTTTCCAGCAAGTGCATAATTCTATATTTTCAATATTTATATGGCATCGATTTCTTTTAGAGTTTTCTCTTTCCTACCTGGGATCAACTGTTTGGCTTGTTTGTGTGCACAAAATGTAGTGGCATGGCCTCATTTCCTACATCTGCATCAAAAACATCTTACTTAAAGAGGTTGTAAACCCTTTCATATACCCAGTAAAGTGAATAGCCTCAGATAATACTTCATCTGTCAGTATCACAGAGGAGGGGGCAGAGAGCTGCAGTTACACTGAGCAAGAGCTGTTTGGAGAAAAGGGACACACCCCCTTCACACTCAGTACAGGAACGAAGGAAGAATACAGAGCTGTATTCTGAATAGACAAGTTGTGTGCTGAGCTCCCTCCCCCGTCACAAATGTATGTCATGTGTGGGGAAAACTTCTGTGACACATGCTGATAACAGAGGAATGAAGCACCAGAGAGAAATTACATTTAGAGCTTTGGAGATAGACAAGTAAACAGTGCAGATATAACCAGAAAGCATCTCCTATGAGACTTTGTTGCAGCCAAGAAAGCAAAATTCATCAATAATTAAAAAAAGGTAAATATGTATTTATACAAACAATGGTAAAAATTCACTATTAAAAAATTAGACATACATATGTGTGTGTCCTGTTGTCATGGAGTCCCCTTGAGAAATAAGATATTTGATCATTTGATCACAATACTCCTTTTACTTAGATTGCACTGGGTGAGCAGGTATGTATTGGCCCTTTGTGACCATCCATCCTAGCCTCTTGTGAGATATCAGGGTCAGGCCGTCATGGACATGGAGCTCTTTCACCAAACACACCAATAATTATATATATATATATATATATATATATATATATATATATATATATAATTGTACCTATTGTAATGGCTGGAGGAGCGGCAGTTGTGGGTGTGTGCTGGCCTCCCCAATTGCTGTCAGCCGAGAGGAGCACCAAGCTGTGTGATGTTTAACCGGTTCTCTCCCCTCACTCACCAGCTGTGTGCAGAGCAGGCTGGATGCTTGTGAAACTCACCCCCCCCTTCCCCACTTGCATAGAGGGAGCCAGGAGTGGTTATGTGTAAAATCTACAACTCGCTTCTTCCCCCCTGCCTTCTGGCAGCAGAGTCAGAGCAAGAGGAACAGGGGCAGTGGACCAACCCATGGAAGGCACACAAGGATCATGGGACATGTAGTTCTTATAGGAGGCTGTGCAATGGAAGTGAATAGGGGCTTGGACTACAAGGGGCACAAATCCTTGCCACGGAGGAGGAGAGACACAGTAGTTTTCACAGAAAATCTGGAGAGATTAAGATTATTGTGCCGAGGGGTGCCTGTAGAAATGATAGGGCCTGAATTCTTTTTCACTTTGGAAGACTTTGTGGCAAAGTTTCAGAAGAATTACCCAACATACACTGGGTCTAGGTACTGGAAAGTGAGAGCCTTTTGAGGGGAAAAAGACAGTGCCAACCAATGAGGAGAATTTTAAGGAATGGCTGGAGCAGGCCATACAAGCCTTAGATGAATGGGACTGTTAAGAAGGTCAGACAAGATGGCTCCCTCAGGCAGTTTCCTGTTCATAGCACTTCATGTGCACATAGGAAAGGTGCACGAGCTTGTGCTCACGTGCGTGCGTGTTTTGTGCCAATGTGTATAGGATGCTTATAGATATGTGCAAACAATATTTATGTTGTTTTTCCTCTTTTTCTCAGGATGTCTGGGTATCATTGTTGCCGTTTGCTGAGTTTGCCTACAACAATTCTAATCATTCTGCCACAAATCAATCTCTATTTTTTGCTAATTACGGTTATCATCCATCATTTTTGTTTAACACAATTCCTGAATGTTCAGTTCCAGCTGTTCTAGATACAGTCACTTTCTATGATTCCAACAACAAGCTGTTACTGGAAACAATGGACGAAGCCCAGAAATACAAAAATAAGGTTTTTGACAAGAAAAGACAGGGGGGAGTAAATCCTGGAACCTGGTGATCAAGTATGGCTGTCCACAGCAAACTTAAAGTTGGCTTGCCCTTCGAGGAAACTGGGTATGTGCGGCCATTTTTGGTGAAGAGGAAAATCAATGATGTTGAGTATGAAATAATGTTGCCAGACTCCTTTAAGATTCATCCTATCTTTCATGTAATGTTACTGAAACCTGCAGTTCCTGATTCATTCCCTGAACGGAATACTGGTCCACCTGAGCTGGTAATGCTTGAAGAGTATGAAGTTGAGGCAATTGCAGAAAGAGGAGGAATCAAATTCAGTATTTGATTAAATGGAAGGGGTATGGGCCTGAAGAAAATTCATGGAAACCTGAGAACAACATCCACGCCAAGAGGCTCATCCATGCAATCTTTGTGATGTAGGAGTGCTGAACCTTATGCGGATGTGTTTTGACGGGATAGGCGGTTTGTGGTTCTAGAGGCTGCTCACCAGCATCTGTGGGGTATTGCTGGACTCCAGAGGTGTTTGTTGAAGTTTTGAAAGGACAGGAGCGCCACACCAACTTGTACAGACTTTTAAAAGATTTTTATTTTGGAACAACCAGCGCGTTTCGGAGGCTCTGAACTCCCCCTTCATTGGGGCTAAAAACAGAGTGATGTAGATGCTTGGATTGGAAAGCTTTCCAATCCAAGCATCTGCATCATCCTGTTTTTTGTCCTGATGAAGTGCTGAGCGCTCAAAACACGTTGGTTGTTCCAAAATAAAAATATTTTAAAAGTCAGTACAAGCTGGTGTGGCAATCCCATCCTTTCAAAACTTCAAAGAGGCTCATTCAAGCATTCAGTCTCATCCAGAGAAGTTGGCCCATCCTGAGGCTGCCCATTGACGGGGGGAAATGTCATGAAGGGCATGCCAGCAGACTAGATGGCTCCCTCAGGCAGTTTCCTGTTCACGGCGCTTCACGTGCACTTTGGAAAGGTGCCTGAGCTGGTGCTCATGTGCGTGTGCATAGGAATGCAAATAGATATGCGCAAACATTATTGTGCGCACTTGCACATTTTTAAACTGGGCCAGTAGCCAGGATCAGTGCTGTTTTGTCTACAGCATTCCCGTGCTAACCTGCAACTTGTTACTTTGCGTCTGTCTCCAGTTATTGACCCAGCTTGCTCTGACTATTTCTGTACCCAGCCTGCATCGACCCTGGCTTGTCCCTAATCTTGCTTTTGCCTATTCCCATTACTGTTACTCTACTGATTGTTAACGACCTGGTCTGTACTCTGACTCCACTCCTGCCTCCGCATCTGTGCCTGATCTGGCTGACAGTGCATGACCCGACTCGTCTGACCCTGTCTATGTTCCAGTCATTACTGGATATCCAAGCTGCAAGAATGTGTCTGTTATCCACTGGTGCCTGTTCTCCATCTGCCTGCTACCTGCCTGCGGTTCACCTACTTGGAGACCCAAGTGCCAGCCTGCTTCTGTTTACAGTTATCTGGCATCACTCAGTGCTGATGACCATCCGATGCTTGACCGGGAGATTCTGTGCAGCCCTGCAGCTAGCAAGACCATCAGGCACTTGTGCCACTCAGCACTCCTGCCCTACCTGTCTACTCTATCAGAAGCCCTGAGTCATACATGTAAGAGAGGCCTTCCTCATCATATCAGGCTCTTCTACCAGGTACGTAACAGGGAAATTCCTGAGGCCCAGAGAAAACAGAGAATCACTGAGGGTTTAAGAGGGCCTGCCTCAGAAGCTATTTATAAACTCAAACTCAGCAAACAAGACTGTACTGCCTAAGACTACTTAAGTATCCTGCAAAATGTTTTTGGGAGAACAGCCAGCATAGATCCCAGATCAGTTGATGATGTTCCGGTGCAACTGGCTTTATGGGGAGCTTAGCTCTTAGATCTTATAACAATTTAGCGGAAAACTTGAGCGGAAGGTGGAAACTAAGTACCCTGAACTAATTAGGACTGTGCAAGCAGAAGACGCCATGTTGGAGAGTAAAAAGAAAAGTCTGAAATCAGAACCTGTCGCTGAAGTCAAAGGAGCTAGTGCAGCCAGTGGCAACTCAGGGATAGAGCGCTTGAAAAGCCAGATGGTCCAGTTAATGGAGGTGATGACCCTACTGGCAACCAAAATTGTTGCTTTGCCTGGTGAGAGTTTTCCAGGGCCCAGGCAGACTTCAAACTCCACGGCTGTTCATGTTGATAAACCAGTGAATCAGGGGGTCTGCTCAATATAAATATCAACTATGGAGGAGTAGGATACTACTGACACAACTGTTCAAGCCCACCAAAGTTAGTGCCAGAAGCTGGGGGGAAACTTCAGAGAGTCCCAGTGAAGGAGCAAACTGGGTGCCCATATACAACAGCCAGCTCCAAAACTAAAGATGCAAAGAGATAACAGCAGAGGCCCAAGATCTTGATCCTTGATTACAGCTACGTGGTGGGGTGGTCTACTGAAGGGGCTCTTCAGACAATCCTGAGGACAAGTGGCAACTGTTCCTGCCAGAGGAGTGTAGAGAAACAGTGCTGATCGCCCTCCGTGATGATCATGACCACTTAGGGCCTGAAAGGACTTTCAAACTAGCGAGAGACCATTTCTATTGGCCTTGTATGTGGACCGAAGACAAGAGCTACTGCCACCCCTGCTTACAGCAGCTGGATTAGCAGCAGCTGTGGGATGTGTGCTCTCCAGCCCCCCCCCCTACTTGCTGTCAGCTCAGAGGACCAGCGGCAAAGGAGCAATCCATGGAAGGTACAAGAGGATCATGGGACGTGTAGTTTTTAAGGGAGGTTGTACAATGAAAGTGGAAAGTGTTTTGGGGATTAGAACTACATGGCACACATCTTTGCATACAGCGGAGGAGAGACACAGGAGTTTTCATGGGCATTCTGGAGAGATTGGGGTTTCTTTTGTAAATACGGGGAAGCCAAGCTGAGTGGACCTGTTTCTGAGCCTGCCACAGCTGCACCAATGAAAATGATGCAGAGAGCATCATTCAGAGAGCCTAAGAGAGAGAACCTGCTGCATGTGCCTGTCTGCCTACATCTAAGAGAAGGGGGCCAGAGGGCTAAGGCCTGTGAGCCTTGTGAAGATGTGAAAAGAGAGACTGAGCCTTCTGGAACCTGACTTCCGAGAACAGCAGACCACCAAGTGATCTGGATCAGATTCATGTGTATCTGGAAGGGTGATCTGAACATTCGTGCTTATCTCAACACTGACACTGTTAATGCAGGAGAGACCCCCTCCTTTTTTTAGCAGCCCTCTAGCTATCTGCTGCAGACTCTTAAAGCAGGAGCTATACATGCATCACCTACAGAAGCTGGCCAACACTGACACTTAGACACCAGGTACTTTGCACCCATCTTCAGGGGTACACCTACTCAGTAATGCATACTCACACATGGGCTGTATGCTGTATTGGGGCTGTATGAGTAGTGTGCACACAAGGACCTGCTTTACATTCATGGTCTATTCTGATACTTTAACCCTGTTTTGCACCATAGTTTGATTTAACTTTGCTGACTGGACTAGGTACCATAATGACCAATTGTCAGCCTATGGGTAAGTGCTCATTTATCTAGTACAGCATCTTTAAATCTGTTTGATTGCCTGCTCTTTTATTTACTCCTTGTTCATTTGCATTGCCATAATACATCTAATTAATCGAATACCAAGTTGCTTGTGGCCTAATTTGTGTGTGTTATTATAGAGTGTGGCTTACTAACGCTTAAGTCACACAGGTGTGAATGACTTCTAGCCTATAACCAGGTGTCGGTGGGGACCAAGCAGTTTAGAGAGTCGTAGCAGAACAGAGAACCCATTATCACCAGAAGCTACATTATAGTACCTAGTCCAGTAAATCTCAATCAGGGTTCCTTCAAAGGTTGATATTGGTTCCCTGAGCAGTGGCTAACTGACCTTCTATCTGATGGTGCCTACATAGTTTCTGGTCCAGCACCATTTAAAAAAACAGCAGCATGACACCAATGAACTCTATTTTCACGTGACTTCCCTTCTTTTTTCATCTGGGTCTTTAGCCTTCCTGGCTTCACTTTGCTTTCTTTCTCTGTTGTTGCTGCCCTATTCTCATAGACCTATTTTCTCAGAAATCGGACCATCATACAGACCAAGTAAAATGTTTTTCTTTTTCTGTTTTTCAAAGATTGATGGGATGGTATTGATTTTCTTAAAAACACAGACAAACACAGATCTTTATGCGCCAGATAATATTACACCTATTATATTTGTACTCCTAACTCAGACAATATTTTTCATCCATTTTCAGGTGCCACAGTAGGCCAGAAATTAATTTATGCTGGCCATGTGGAAAACAAAATCATTGACTAATTATGAATTTTGTAGCAGACTACAAAGAGATAATATTACACTCCCAACAAGCATTGTGTAAGGAAGTGTCCACAAGTCATATGTAGTTCACCTCCCTTAAAGAAAGCCTCATTCACCAAATAAGGTTTTAGCTACATCCACACAAATTTATGAAGAAGAAGATTTTTTCGAGGGATTTTCTTGAAGTGCTTAAATTTTTAGAATGATATTAAAATGGTTGTTTTACCTCCCTTTAATTGAGTAAATGAGAGATTTAGCCTTGGAAGAGTAAAAGCTCAAGCAAAGCCTTGTCGCAATAACCTTCTTGAGAGATGTGTAGCAAAAGACTAATTACACTACTACATAATCCCTGAAGTCTTTTTGAGAATTCATCTATTCAGACTTGCCCAGTGAAGGCCAGACAGACTCAGTTCAAGCAAGTGTGGAAGTAAATTCATCTTCAGTACATTCAATCTCTTCTTGTTCAGCAAGCAAGTTATTTGGTTGAGTGACCCCAGAGATTCAAAGACTTCTATGAATCAATTTTTAAGTGTTTGATGCCACCTCTTGTATCTAAAGGGGTTCAAAATGGGTCTGGATACTTTCTGTAGGCTCAACTAGTCAGTATGTAAAGCTTCTATGGATAATGCCCTTTACCATACTGTTATTCTAGTGGGCGCACTGGCTCCTTAGACTACTTTATTGCTGTTTTATGACATAGAAGAAGCAGCAGAAGAATAATAATCTACAAACCATTTTTATGCTCTTTCAAAGTAGTCTAGAATTTGGTAGTGGAAAGATTCACTCTGCCTACTTCCGAAACTATATTTTAGATTCTATCCTTATGGATATAGAGACATTGGACCAAGTGGGCATATGGTTGCGGCTGCTAGTACCGCCTAAACCAATGGTCACCTGGAGGGGGGAGGGAATGTTGATTGGACTTTCAAGGTACTGATAACACAAAGCAAAGTTGATATAAAAATTATTTATTATACATAAAACTATTACAAAATTAAAAACATATGAGCCAAACCCCACATACAAAATAGCATTAGCTATTGACGGATAAACCGTCAGATGTCTGTTGCGGTGGAGTGAGGTCAAAAAACCTCTACCGGTTTTGCTGCTTGGCCGCTTCTTCAGGAGGGTTATCTGTATGACAAATAATACATATAATAATGAACTAGCAAGAACATAAAAAGCATTAAGCACAAAAAATTACAAAGAATTAACATGTAGAGTCATTTGACATTAGTGCAGGTCAGCTCACCAAATTGGGGCCATGGATCAGGTGAAGGCTCATAGAAGACCCCCCGCGGCGAACGAGGGGGGGAAAAGAGTGTCGCTCTCTGATGGAATAATTGGGTAATATTAGAAATACTTAAGATCATGCCAGAGAAGACACCATGTGGGGATGTGGTGGGCACCTTGAAGAATGGAAAATGTGGGGGGTAGGCAGGGGAAAAAAAGGGGGGTGGAGAGTGGAAGGGAGAGGAAAAAAGGGGGGGAGAAGGGAAGGGGGGAGGGAAGGGAGAGGGAGGAGAAGGGAGGGAAGGTGGAAGTTGGGAGGAAGAAGGGAAAGGGGGAGGGGGAAAGGAGGGATGGGGTGAGGGGGGGGAGGAGAGGGCGGGAGTGGTGAGGGAGGGAGAGAAGGGATGAAAGATGGGAAGGGTAAAGGAAAGAGAAGGAGAAGGGGAGGGGGGGAAGGGGGGAGGGGAAGGAAAGGGGGAGGAGAGAGAAGGAAGAAGGGGGGAAAGGGGAGAGAAATGAGGGGGAAGGGGGAAGGGAAAGGTGACAAAAGAGTGAGGGGAGGAAGAGAGAAGAGGGTGGGGGAAGGGGGGGAAGAGGAGGGGAGAGGGGGAAGGAGGGGGGGAAGGAGGGGGGAAGAGGGGGAAGGGGGAGAAGGAAGGGAAGAAAGGAAAAGAAGGGAAAGGGAAACCAACCACCAGGGAATAACTGTAACATGCAATAGATAATTGCCCATCACCAGGAAACACATACATAATGTGTCTCACCACAATCCATAAAAAGCTGGATGTACTGGGGCAGCTAGATTCCAAGATACAAGCGTTCTATAGATTACAATAGTAGTATGTCCACCAATGGGTAATTCCTTGCATATAACAAGCACCTATAGCAATATGGTGGCGAAGGGAGGGCTGAAAACCAAATGGGAAGAGCGGGTAGTTAATAAAGGACCAGATGAATGAAGAAAGGATCCACAGCATCCGGATTAATAGACCCATCTTACCTGGTAAGTCCCGTCCGGTAGATTGCCCCAGGGAGAGTCGCACGCAGCTCACAACAGCGGCTCCGGTAGGAGCCGTTATATGAGCTCCCCAACCCCGCCACCAGGTCAAGCCGAACGAGCGGCGTGTGACGTCATGGGGTCAGTCCAATCACACAGTGCCGGGTGCCAAAGGCTACCGCGCATGTGCGCATCAGTAAGACCTGTGGCCAATAGGCCAGGTCTACTGACGCAAGTCAGGATTGACCAATGGTATCCCGACCAGAGTGGACACACGTCCGCCAATGGGGTGAGGTAACAAGCCTCCATATGATCACATGACCGGAGGGACGCAAACGAACACCAGCAAATAACAATACAACAACAATAATATGCAATGATCAGAATTTAATAGAGCATAAAACAAATATTACACATTTTAGGTCTTAGAGATCAATGTCTAAGCGGTCACCAAGACAGAATTCAGGAATAAAGAAGGGGATATCCCAAAATGGAGAAGGTCGAGACCAGGGGTCCCAGAAATGGCACTGGAGGGGCTATGCGCAGGAAAGCCACGGGTGAGGATTCCAGCAAAGGGGGGCAATTCAGACCAAGGCCCAAGAATCCTCCGGAGGGAGATAGGATGAAAGAGGGAAGGGGGAAGGGGAAGGAAAGGAAATGAACAGGGAAGGGAGGAGAGGGGGAAAAAAGGGACGAAAAGAGGGGGGGAAGGGGGGGAAGGGAACAAGTAGGGGGGAGGGAAAAAGGGGGGGAGGGGGGGAAAGAAGGGAAGGGGACCCAATTTTTACAAGAAAAGTTTGTATGAAATCATTTCATTCAGTCCAGGGGGGTGGTGGCATTAAGGCGCTCTTTTCGGAGAGTTTCTGAATCACCCTATCCCAGTCACCCCCCCTGGGGTTGGGTGCAACAAATTCCAAGACAAGAAACCGGACCACCGAGAGATCGTATCGATGGTACAAACCAATATGTTGACCGATAGTGGTAAGTTTACCACTACCGGAGTAGTAAAGGTGGTCCCTAATTCGCTGTCTAAATTCCCTGATGGTCTTGCCTATATAATAGGCTTTGCACTTACAAACCATGAGGTATATAACAATACCATTGGTCAATCCTAACTTGCGTCAGTAGACCTGGCCTATTGGCACACCGCACTGTGTGATTGGACTGACCCCGTGACGTCACACGCCGCTCGTTCGGCGTGACCTGACGGGGTCCCACCGGAGCCGCTGTTGTGAGCCGTGTGCGACTCTCCCTGGGGCTATCTACCGGACGGGACTTACCAGGTAAGATG